>OX336420.1:26461466-27127975 GCA_946903255.1 Schistosoma spindalis | reverse complement strand
ACAAATTATTGCATGATTAAAATTAGATGTAAATACAAATGTTTCTTGTTATCTGTGAAATTATTGACGAGTGCAGTTAAAATTAGGTAATATGATTAATAAACAGGTTACTCAAGATTAGAATTTAAAATTAACAAAATCAGTTTAAAAAATTTCAAGAGAAGGGAAAGTAAGGTTTTGAAACATCATGTAATGGCATCTAATTAGAAGGCCAGGGTGGATTTTAAGGTTGTATAATCTATTACTGTATACAAAGGTGTGTATTCCTATAGCTTTTGCTATATGTAAGAGTGAGATTCTAGAACCACAGGGTCAATTCTTTGGGATTTTATAACTTTGAACTCTGATGTGACCGGTATCGATTAGATGCACCAAAATAGAGCTTCTTATTACTTTTTTTGTTCTTTGGTCAACCATGAAGGGTAATGTTCAGAAATACGATTATGTATTTGTCTAGTTTTGCATCCAATAGCACCACAGGAGCAGTTGAAATTATTAATGCACACAGAGCTAGAGGAACTAGGCAATTTATCCCTATTTCATGAAAGAAAGTAGGACGTAATCTTGCCGCATTGAATGCATGTCTTATAGCTTTTCTATACGTCGAGTTACTGTTTCACTGGTTATATCACATTTGGGATCTCAAGGATATAGTTCTTTTAGTACCGTCGATGATTGTACTTTAGATTTAATGGCAGTCATATTTTTCATCAAGTACTTTGAAGAGTATCTGTGCTTACTTAATATATCCTGAAGAGATAATTGGCATAAGGTCTATTTCAGTCTCGGCTTTTCGTAAGTCTGCATCTCCTGATTTTGCCTCACTATATTTATTTGAACAAACAAATATTGGTACAAAGGGGCACCGAATACATACGCACAAGTCACTTGATTTATGTGTGAGCTATGCTACTGCTCGGGTTCAAAACGAAGATGGTTTCCTTTGGGGTTGGGGGCACACCAGGAGCCCTCAACCTGAAAATGTCTTGTCCACAAGGCAGTGGAGCAACGTCAGCGAATGTGCTATGTCTTGACAAGAATAATGAATGGTAATTTCGGGATCCATTTGTGGACCAATACTAAACGTATATTTTTACCGTATAATTGTTAATTAACTAAACTATTCATATTCATGTTCCTCTTATTATAAGTTTATTCTGACCTACGAACCATTATCATACGTTTTACCATTCTTGAATTATTCCCTGTTTATTAGTGAGTAGAAAGTCGATACCAATTAGACGGCGAGTCAGTTCGAAAAAAATGTAATCAGTTATTCACATAACTAGGCAATTTATCCCTATTTCATGAAAGAAAGTAGGACGTAATCTTGCCGCATGGAATACACGTCTTATAGCTGTTTCACGGGTTATATCACATTTGTGATCTCAAGGATATAGTTGTTTTAGTACCGTGGATGATTGTATTTTAGGTTTTGTAGCAGTCATATTTTTCATCAAGTACTTCGATGAGTATCTGTGCTTACTTAATATATCTGGCAAAGGAATTGACGACGTTGTTTACAAAGGTCTGGGAACTAGAGAGTGTACCAACGTTATGGAATGAGTCGATAGTTGTCCCTATCTTTAAAAAGGGTTCACGTCGTTCCTGTAACAACTAACGGGGGATAAGTCTGCTTCCGATGGCGTCCAAGTTGTTGGCTTCCGTCATACTTCGTAGGTTGTTCAAAACCCGAGAAAGATTTACTCGCAAGGTGCAGGCTGGTTTTCGTTCTGGTCGAGGATGTATTGATCATATCTTCACCCTCCGCCAAATGTTGGAACACCATCATACTGATCAAAGGCCAACCACCGTAGTGTTTCTTGACATTGGGGCTACCTTCGATTGGTTGAACAGGACTGTTCTCTGAGATTGTCTATTGAAGAAGGGTGTGCCTAAGAAGTTTATTGACATCCTAGAGGCCCTATATACAAACACCTCAGGCAGAGTGAGGGCATACAACCACCTCTCTCCACTATTCCATTCAAGCAGTGGAGTTAGGCAGGGTTGCCCAATCTCACCATTCCTCCTCAACCTTGCCATCGATGATATTCTGGAAACAGCTCTGATGGATGTAAGTAATGGTGGTGTGGATCTGTTACCTGGAGAAAGACTTCTCGATCTTAAGTATGCGGATGATATTGTCTTACTGTGCGAAGGTACTCAAGCCATGCAACCTGGCCTCTCCGAGTTGAGGATGTTAGACGGCACTCTGTTTGATTATTATTGTTTTCAAGGGTTGCTGACATTCAGTGGCAATACCATGTTAGTAATGCAGAGGTTCGGCATCATGTATCTGGACAGAACGGCGATAAGCCAATTGCTGTCACCATCTTGAAACATCGAGGTCGGTGGCCTGGATATGTACCACGAAAATCGTCCCAGATAATCTAACATCGTGCATTAGTTTTTGACGTTGGATCTGGTTGGAATGAGCGGAGATGGTCAGTGTGTGACATGGTGTCGCGGTGTGTATATGACTGGCTTCTGTCGGTCTTTCACGACCCCTTGGTCGGGGTCTTAAAAATGGTGTAACACGGTGGCTAGAGACGTTATCAGATATGGCTCAGAACAGGAGCGATTCTGCCGTGAATTTATTTTACTTCATAAAAAGGACTCGACTTGTTTAAGTGGAGGAATTCTCTGTGGTTATACATTCGGTAATTAAACTGTCTCTCCCATTATTATTTCACTATCATACTCTAATTTCTATTCATTGTTTTCTTGTACACACTTTAAATTCCTTCTCATCACATCTTTGTTATTGCGTGGCGCAAATGTATCTGGAGCCTTTTTGTACCAATATTAATGTGTCCCAATAAATAAACAACCTTATAGTAGTAAGCTTATTGTAGCGTCAAGTATTATTTGACTTTCAGTAACAGAACATATTATCCCTTTATCCATGAAGATTTTTTAAGTGTGATTGTGAAGTGCCAATGACAACTGAGGTTGAGATTATAAAAGTTACTTCCCTTAAACTTATTTGTAAAACTGTCTGTAACTGATTTAAATTATTATTAACCGTTTAAAGATTAAGCTAATTACACTCTCTTCTTATTTCAAAGTAAACTGATGTACTCATTTATTTGGTCACTTTAGGATCTTAGTGTTTATTACGTTACGTTGCCAAATAAGTCAATATTTTTAATAATAGGAAAATCGAGGCTTACATATTCTTTCTTGAAATACAATAAAAAAATGTTGTCAAACATGTAATTCACTGCATGACATCGAAAGTGTCCAACATAATGTAAAAACAAACACGACTGTGAAGTGAAGCCACTTCGAGAAATTTACGCTTCGTTTGACAGTGCAGTGGTTTAAGATAACTGAAAATAAACCTTAATGGGTTTAATTTAGAAATTTATGCTGATACTAACAATTGCATTTTAACTTCTAACAGCTGCACGGTTCTTGGTGCATTACCGATTATCACTAACTACAAGTTAGTTAGGTACTAATGCGAATATGAACAATTGAATTGACACTTAGTAATCCCCAAAAATATACTCACTAGGCATTTATTATGGATGACAGAAGACATGGAAATGGGCGGCTTTAAAAGATACTTCACGATGAACTGATTTATATATCTTCAAAGGTATTTGTAGGAAAACCAACCTATGACATTTTGTTGTTGACCTAATTGCAAGCTCCTGTTTGAATTATTAGCTAAAGACATATCTTTTCCAGTTCTTAGGTTATACTGGATTAAGCGACAACTTATTACACAATTTTGAACCAAATATGTCTGAGTTTTGCATATGTTATGATTTATTATTTATGCTGAGATATGGTCTCGTATTTTGTGCACATAATTACATGAATTTCAAAGTATAAATCATACAAATATAATAGTCCTATTTAACTAGGGTTGTAATTGCTAGTTAGGGGAACAAATTAAAATATCGTGTAGGCAGCCAATCATTTTGACAAGAAAGTATAATCTCACTCGAATATTTAACGTTTGAGACGAAAATTGAAGATTTATTGCTTTTATTTCAGAAATCTAGAGCTCCAGCACATTTTTATTAGACGCCAATCAAGTATAAATGAAGGAATGAATCCATGAAAAAGTTCTACAATTACGACCAACATATAATATTCACCAGGAAATTTTATCCGACCAGTTAAAATAACTAAGCAGGAGTTTCATTAAGTTTGTAGTAGAAATTCAACTAATTTAAGATGGCCAATCAGTACAATCTAGTTTAATAACTAACGTACCAGGTATCAAAAGTGAGTTGGTATGTAGATTGAATAAAAAAATTACTACAATATTGAATGTTTTAAGCACAACATATATCATTGTTATTGTTCATCAATAGTATATTAGAAGATAAGTAAAATGCGTTATAATAACTCTGTACAAAAAAATAATATATAGTTATCATGAGAATATTTAGAATCCCCAAAAATATTTATTAGCCCAGTCATCCAGGATTACCAATTCTTGTATTTAAATCACCTTCATAAAACTGTCAACGTGAAAAAAACACATTTTGAATGTTTAATGTGTCACATAATTATTTATGAAAGAATTAGCATGGATTAAAATACTTCAAATCTTAAATTTTCATCACAATTATTCGTGAGTTTTGTGATGTGATGACTTAACTTAGGATGTACTTGCTTACAGATCATATGGGTCGTGTTACTAGTGATCTTAAAAGTAATCAGAAGGAATCTTTGGAGAAGTTGGAACTTTTCAATCAGGAGTAACTTTAACGATGAGGCAACTGATGATTCCGATGTGTCAATCAGTAACAACACCCGAGACGAAACAACTGAACTATTAGGACCAATCCGATTGTTTGTAAGTCTAAGATTTCTCTACTGATTATTTTGTGAGTAGTAACCAGTATCGACTGCCTACAGCGAAGAGGCGTAAGAAGCCTTGATTAGCTAGCTGAAACCCAAATGGACGATAACTAATACGATTTTCTCACAAAAATTCCTATCTAAGGAAATAATGTAATAAAGCACATAGATTAATTTCCAAGTAACTATTGGTGCACAGATAGTGAAGAATGTGCCATGGCTAATGAAAGAATATATCACAACTGTCAAACAGGTCGAAGATTAAACTTACTAGCGGGAATTTAAAATCAAGGTGATATATTCAACTAATGATAATTGGCCAAGCAGTGTCATTCGTCGCTAGTGAAATGGAAGTTAAGGACTGTTAGTTTAGTGGACGATATTATCAAAGTAATACTTTAATGATAAAAATCATGATGACCTTAAGTGACGATTTACGAAAAATGATAAAAGAATTAAGATAGTGTGATTTTCAGAACATCAAATCAAGGGACTACGCTTTTTATTATTGTACTGAAATCTTAACACAAACTACAGAATATATTATATTCAATTATGAAATCAATATTACTAATAAAACTACCAAAACATTCTAAAGTAGTTTGTAACGAACTGTAACAGTTAAAAATGTCAATTAACTTTAGTTACTAAGTACAAAAAGAAAAATAACAGCCTTTTAAGCACTCGGTGAATAATGAGGAGGGTCTATGCTTCTCGAATCAGACTCAGATGCTTACACCTTTAGAATAATGTCTACAGAAGTCAAGTTAATCAGTAATGTGCAACGTCCCAACCGTTGTTGATAACTTGACGTGGTGGTCAGGGATGCCTGTCGCGATGAACCAAACGAGTTATACTGTCTGGAACAATCGTTCCTCAGGGTCCTACCATACCAGACATGTCGGTTGAAGAGCGATGAGACTAAAAGCAGCAAACCCATGGTCCGAGGGCGTACTGCTAGCTGTACGGACGTGTGACGACAGTAGGGTGTTTCCTTCAGACAACCAGCATAACAGCGATGTAGCCCTCCCACAAAGAAAAAGTGATATTAAAAAAGTTGACCCGAAAAATGCACATCACCTTAACCCACGGATATGCGTTTCCGGCGGTAAGGTCTCAATAAGTACGGAGGTAACACAAAAAATTACCCACAAAGAGTTCGCGTGTGACCGGTTCAGGCAGTTGTCCCTTGGGTACTGCAGTCACGCTTTCGGGTCACTAAGACCAACTCTAACCCAATTTCCTTTTCAGGTACAGGTGAGTAACTGGGAAGTGATAACCGCCCCCATACCTTTAATAGCACTTATAACCAGTGTATTCATAATCAATCTACTTCTTTAATTCATATTATTCCTCCCACCTCGACTATCAACTCTAAAATTCCTCCTTAAGTGTCACCGTGCCCGATGATTCTAGTGAGAGAAATATTATCACAGGTCTATTGAAACTTTGCTCCACACCACACATTGGAGCCTTCGACGTACGTATCCTATGCCAAGTAGGCCAGCAGACCTCCTTCGCTAAGACCCTAAGTCTCGTTCCACTGATTTATGCTGTATCTTCGAAACACGTAAACAGGATCCTAGTGTGATCATTCACTTGACCTCACCTCGGCAAAACGGAGGGCCGACGAGATATACACTCAGTTTATCTGACGACCCGGCGGGCGTTCTCGTGGACTGGCGATTGTACGCATAGCACTACGTATGAGGACAGAACAGGCACTATTAGAATGGACACCTGTTAACAGCCGCCTATATGCTGTTCGGCTAAATGGATCCGTAAGAACTCGGAAGGATAGGGACATAAATCATTGCCTTTTCGTCGTTTCTGCCTATGCTCCCACTGACTGCAGCTTGGATGAAGTCAAAGATGAATTTTATAAAAAGCTTTCTAAACTTGTTCAAAAAGCTAAACACTCAGTACTCACAAATGACTTTAGTACCAAAGTAGGTAGCTTAAACTAAACAGAAAGAAATTTAGGTAGGTATATTGCTATTCCGGCTTAGCGAACAAACAATGGTGACCGTCTGCTGCAACTGTGCTCAGACGATCATTTATTTTTAAAAAGCACTAATTTTAGATATTAGGAGAGACATAGTCTAACATGGTGACCCCCTGTACCAAACCAATGAAGGGTTTAATAAGACCATATTGCTCCTGTTCTGAGCCATATCTGATAACGTCTCTAGCCACCGTGTTACACCATTTTTAAGACCCCGACCAAGGGGTCGTGAAAGACCGACAGAAGCCAGTCATATACACACCGCGACACCATGTCACACACTGACCATCTCCGCTCATTCCAACCAGATCCAACGTCAAAAACTAATGCACGATGTTAGATTATCTGGGACGATTTTCGTGGTACATATCCAGGCCACCGACCTCGATGTTTCAAGATGGTGACAGCAATTGGCTTATCGCCGTTCTGTCCAGATACATGATGCCGAACCTCTGCATTACTAACATGGTATTGCCACTGAATGTCAGCAACCCTTGAAAACAATAATAATCAAACAGAGTGCCGTCTAACATCCTCAACTCGGAGAGGCCAGGTTGCATGGCTTGAGTACCTTCGCACAGTAAGACAATATCATCCGCATACTTAAGATCGAGAAGTCTTTCTCCAGGTAACAGATCCACACCACCATTACTTACATCCATCAGAGCTGTTTCCAGAATATCATCGATGGCAAGGTTGAGGAGGAATGGTGAGATTGGGCAACCCTGCCTAACTCCACTGCTTGAATGGAATAGTGGAGAGAGGTGGTTGTATGCCCTCACTCTGCCTGAGGTGTTTGTATATAGGGCCTCTAGGATGTCAATAAACTTCTTAGGCACACCCTTCTTCAATAGACAATCTCAGAGAACAGTCCTGTTCAACCAATCGAAGGTAGCCCCAATGTCAAGAAACACTACGGTGGTTGGCCTTTGATCAGTATGATGGTGTTCCAACATTTGGCGGAGGGTGAAGATATGATCAATACATCCTCGACCAGAACGAAAACCAGCCTGCACCTCGCGAGTAAATCTTTCTCGGGTTTTGAACAACCTACGAAGTATGACGGAAGCCAACAACTTGGACGCCATCGGAAGCAGACTTATCCCCCGTTAGTTGTTACAGGAACGACGTGAACCCTTTTTAAAGATAGGGACAACTATCGACTCATTCCATAACGTTGGTACACTCTCTAGTTCCCAGACCTTTGTAAACAACGTCGTCAATTCCTTAGTCAGAAAGTCACCACCATCTTTGAAAAGAGCCGGTGGTTAGTCATCTGGGCCCAGTGATTTTTAGCGTTTCAAGAGTTGGAGTTCCTTGCGGACTTCCGCCTCATTTGGTGGATCAGTCGTCACGGACCGATGTTGCCGAAGCAGCAGGCCAGTTGAACTGCCCTTCAAAAAATTCTGCCCATCGTCCAAGACGTCGATGGATGTTGGTGATTGGCATCCTGTCATCCTCGCAGATTGTTTCGTTCACATCAGATGTCTTGCTTCCAGTGGCTCGGATGAGTTGGAAGAGCTTCCGGTAGTTACCAGATGCAGCTGCTGCTTCCAGTTCATCAGTACGCTCCAACCACCAGGCTTCTCGGTCCTTACGCAGGCTTTGACCGATTTCATTACGTAAAATCCTTCGTTTGTGTTCAAACTCACGGTCACCCAGAGTAGACCGACAGGCTTCGATGAGTTGTAAGGAGCCTGAAGAAACCCAGTGATTATAAGCCGGATGTTTCGCGAAGCCGCAAGTGGCTTTACTCGCCAGCGGTAGCTGATCGCGATGTGATCAATCTGAGTCCAGGCTTGAGATGCAGAGGGAGGATGCCAGGTGGCACATCGACGATGACTGTGCCGGAAGTTAGTGCTAGCCGAAAACAGGTTGTGGTCTGTGCACAGTTGCAATAAGCGGTCCCCGTTATCTGTCCTGCGACCAACAAGTTCCCATCGGCCACCAAAACATAGCTCTTCTGTGTCTAGACACCCGACCTGAGCATTCAAGTCTCCGGATAGTACTACAATATCTGTCGAACGCACTTTCTGGAGAAGAACAGTTAACTGGTGGTAGAACTCATCCTTGATTGCATCCGGACTGTAATCTGTCGGGGCATAGGCGGAGATGACGAAAAGACATCGTTTCTCACGCCTATTTCTTCTCACTTTGATGGTACTTTCTAATCCAACGTCACATAACCGACTGTTAATGGGGATCCAATCGATTAGTGCTGCCTCAGCTCTAGCGCTTAGTGCGACACCAACGCCAGCAAGACCAGACGAAGATGCCACACGGTCCCCGGATAAACGCACGTAAAACAAGCTTTTTGAAGTGACAGATGGAGAGCGAATTTGTAGCACTTCGCTAGAGTCTTGAATACGGGTCTCGGATAGACAACAAACGTCAATATTAAGACTTTCCAAAGACATAGCCAGCCCTATCTGTTGTTCGACCTGCATAAGGGTGCGAACGTTGAAAGCAGCCAGTTTGAATGGTGCACGTGGTTTCAGAAAAACTTTCAGTATTCTTATTCGGTGGTAGCATTTAATTTTCGACCTGTCAGTAACTGGAGATCGTTTAGATAGAACCGAGTTTTCACCATGGGCTAGCTGCTGTATAAGTCAAAAAATAAGGATAGACAGAGTAGGAATAAACGAGAGAAAAAATGACGTGGTAAATAATAATAATAACAATATTAATAATAATGTGAATCGTTTGATTGTCAATCGAAGCAAGAAAAGTATTTTCCATAAATATCGACATTTCATCATATTTGTATGTGGGCCGTGATACTGCCCGGGTGCCCAAACCGAAGCAGGTGGTTTTCTCAGGAGGCCACACTCCGAGCCTTCGACCCAGAGGTCTGGTCCACAAGGCAGTGGAGCATCGGGAGGAGATGCAGTCCCATGGCAGCCGGTGACCGAAAATTGGTTCATAGGTCATTCGTTCCCGCAGAATACTGGAGCCCATGTGCACCAATGATCTGGGATCCGGTTAAAGTGCCGGACGTTCGCTTTTCATCCTCTCATTTTCGTAAACAACACCCCAACCACGAGAAGGCAGTGAGTAAGACTTCCCTGGCATAGGCTGTATACACGTGGCCGTATGAGAGTATTTCGAGAGGGGGGCGAACCCACCCCACCCTCAGCCATACCAGGGCATTTGGGGGCTCGATACACAACTGTCGCTAGTTCTGGAATACAGGTTTAGACTCGGATCATGCTCTAATACGAGCACGCATCTGCTTGAGCCTAACTGGACGCAAAAAAGACACATTAAGAAAATCCATTAGAGCTAAACTCAACGATGAGAAAGCCAAAGGTAAGTTTCATAAACGACTGAAGTCACACTTCGGCGATTTCGAAAACGAGGCTGACCCAGACGTTACTATGAAAGATATACAAACAGCTGTGGAAACAACAGCCACATCTATTAGTAATCTGAACCAAAAGGTCACGAAAAACAAATGGATTTCTGATATATCTATTGCACCGATAGACTCTTGTAAACTCACCCCATCAGGCTCCAAACACGATGACGAGCTAAAACAAATCAGATTTAGGTTAAGCAAGTCTACGGAACGACCGTGAGCAGTGGTGGGAAACGAAAGAAAAAGATATTGAAAAGGCGGCGGCTATAGGGAACAGAAGACAGTTTTTCAGAGTGATGAAAGAAACCGGAATTAAAAAGTCCAATGTAAGTGAAACAACCGCCGAAAAAGACACTCTCATCCGCTCCCAGTCCAGATGTTTAGAACGATGGGCGGAACACTTTAAGGAGCAGTTCAGCTGGCCCTCGGCTACTCTACAACTACCCACCATTCCCAGGCAGTGTAAATGGAACATTGAAGTAGATCCCCTGACTCCAGCTGAAGTCCAGTAGGCTATAGTTAATCTAAAACGAGGAAGGGTAGCTGGTCAAGATGGATTGGCTAAAATCTAGGAGTTGGACGCAATCCCATCTGATTGTTCACAATCACTGATCGTCACAGTATATAAGACAGGGTCAAAATCATCCTGTGACAACCATAGAGGGATTAGTTTGACTAATATAAAATCCAAAATACTAGCTGCAATTATTATCAGACGCCTAAGACTCGTGGACTGCAGACACGAGAAGATCAGGCTGACTTCAGACCTGGTCGTGGATGCATCGACCACACAATTCGTTAGGTTCTAGAACACAGGCATGTTTATCGGCGTCCGACAATGGTGTTCTTTCTTGACTTAAAAGCACCATTTGACTCGGTTGATCGAGAGTTTCTTTGGCAGTGTCTGTCATCGAATAGTGTACCTCAGAACTACATAAACCTTGTGAAGGCTCTTTACTCGAATACTACTAGTTGAGTCAGAGCTTATGGCGAACTGTCATCTGTTTTTACAACCTCAAGTGGTGTCCGTCAAGGCTGTCCACTATCTCCATTTTTGTTCAACTTCATCATAGGTGTACTGACGGAAATATCACTCTCGTCGACTGAATTCTTGGGTATTGATCTCCTACCAGGAGGTCCACTTATCGACTTAGAACACGCAGATGACATAGTCCTGTTTGGTGAAGACGCTGATGAAATGCAGAGTCTTTTGGTAGCACTGAGCAACAATGCCAGAATGTTTGGGATGCAGTCAGTCAGTCAGTAACAACGTGGAACTTCGTACGTACGTACATCAGTTCGAGTTGCCATACCACATTAGCACAGAGATCCAGTTATCGATTTAAATCCCATAGTGGTAGAGGTACTGAAAGTATAAGTAGTGATAGGGAATATTAAGGTTTGATGATCTTATTTAAGGAGTATAGTCCAGTGGAATAGATTTGGAAAATAAAAGACATGAAGAATACAGAAGATTAGAGTTTGAGGGAACACAGAGAGTGGATGCACCTGCGCCATTGCAAACGATTTTGAGCCATGTCATTCAGGGTCTCTAACTATCGGTTGCTATCATCTCGCGATTCCCAACCAGGTAGTCTACACCTACCAACATGGCTCAGTCCACTTGTCAGTGAGTTCATGGATTTCTGCCATGTTTTGGTCTGGCCACCCCTAGCTTTCTTCCAACCTACTCCTACACCAGAAAACATAGAACGTCGGGGCAGTAGGTGGTCGGGCATGAGCAACACATATCCTAGCCATCTCAAATGATTAAGTTTCACTACTTCATCAATTGATTTGCTATCCTTACATAGTACCCGTTTCCTAACAACTGCATTACTTACTCGGTGGTCCGAGGATATACGAGCAATGTTTCGAAGACACTTATGATGCAAGTTGTTGCTTCAGGACTGACCTGTGTCAACACACGAACTAAGGATAGGGAGTGAAGTAGTCGAACACGTTGACAACTTCACCTGTCTTGGAAGTCTGATTAGCCCTAATGGGTTGGTGTCTGACGAAATCTCAACACGGATTCGAAAAGCTTGTTTGGTTTTTGCCAACTTACGTCACATATGACGAAGGCGAGATATCCGTCTATCAATTAAGGGACGAGTATATTGCTCAGCAGTTCGTTTTGTTTTACGGCTGCGAAACGTGTCCATTAAGAGTGGAAGATACACCTGAGTTACTAGTATTTGATCAGAGATGTCTTAGAAATATTGCTTACATTTGTTAGGATCACCAGGTAAGTGTAAGTAATAGTGAGGTTAGACACAGTGTATCATGGAATTTTATTTATTTATTTGAACACATAAATAATGGTACAAAGGGGCACCAGATACATATGCGCCACACAAATCTCATTTGATTTGTGTGAGGGTTGTGATACTGCCCGGGAATTATGGTAAATCAGTTGATGAGGTTGTGAATCAACATCGACTGAGGTCGTTACGTTATAAAATGAAGAATAAATGAACAGTAACTGTCAGGCACTATTTATGCACTGTTATTTTATATATAATCTTATTGTATAATTGTTAAATAACTAGATTATATATATTTATATTCCTCTTATCATAATCTTTTATTTGACTTATTGACTACTATCATAAGACTTACTATTCTCAAGTTATTCCCAATTTACTAGTTACAGTCTTTCATGATCACAGCCACTTTCCACTTGATCCTGTATAATTGTTATTTTATGGTATGATATGGTCTGGTTTACTTGTATATAAACCAAGTATATGATTCATACAGTAGAAGCCGTATTCTGGACTCAACAGTCAGGGCTAGACGAGAAAGACCAATAAGGACTCTAGGTGGCTCGTACGGGTCAACACGTCATTGATTTGGCACAGTACTAAGATTGTATAAGTCGTGTCCTAAATGGTGAATAAGTCACATAATAAAATTGACAGGGCGCAAGTCATAACAGGTTGAGCCACATATTACATATGCCTGAACACCGATTACCACGACGCGCAATATTGACTAGTGTTGGAGATGGAAGAAAGTAAGAGGCGGCCAAACCAAAACGTGGCATCAATCCGTGAAGTCACTAACTTCTGGTCTGAGCCATGTTGGTAGATGCAAACTACTTGGTTGGGGTCTGTGCGACTATCGCAAACAATGGTTAGAGACTATGAGTGACATGGCTTAGAATCGATCACAATGGCGTAGGTTTAGACACTCTTTGTCTTTCCTTAAACCGTTAGATTAACATTAATTTATACCTTTCTTTCTACGAACTTTTTTATTCTTGTATTATATCTTCATATGCAAACATTTTTATAGGATACTACCATCGAAGTAACTATTTCTATGAATTTGTTGTTCATCTTGTTGTGCATATGAGGTATGGCATCTTGGACCGATGGATATGTGCCTAGTCCTAAGCTGTAGCTGACATGTGCAACGTAGACTCTAACAAGTTTGCGCATTCGTTTAGACGGCCATAATGCATTAACACAGAGATAAGATTTTCAAGGCAAATCCCAGAGTAGTAGTAGGAAAGACTATGTAAACAAAAAAGAAAGTACAAGATTTTGGGACTCAGGTCCTAATGAAAAATGAAGTGAATGCACCTGTACCATAGTGAATGACTTCGAACCATGTCACTCAAAGTCTCTGAGCACTGGTTGTAATAAATCACGCGAACATCAACCACGTAGTCCACACCAACCAACATAGATCAATTAAATTATCAATCACTTCATGGACTGGTGCCATGTTTTGTTTTGGTCGCCCCTACCATTCTACTAGACTAAATCATTCGTCGTCGAAGCAGGCAGCAGTTTGGTATACGTTATAAATTTCCCAACCACCTGAGTGAATGAACATTCTCTAGTTTATCAACTGATTTATCATTTCAGCCTAAGTCTAGCCTCAACATTGTTCACTTGGTCACCCAAAAAAAAGAGAAACGTTTCTAAGATACCTATGAACCAGTAGAACTAATTTACTCTATTCTTAATGGCCATACTTCACACTCAAAAAGTAGAATAAGGCGAACTACTACACGATAAACTCACCCTTTGGTTGGAAGATGGACATCTCGCCTACGGAAACAAACCCACTCCTAACACACATGCACTGCTACTAAAAATGATCGAAAGATAGCATTTTGCCACTGTATTCACCAAACAGGACAATATTATGAGTAAACATACGAATGTCACAGTAGACCAACTCATGAAAAGATAGATGAATGTTATCACTAAAAAAGCCCGTGACAAAGTAAAATAAGAATGATGAAGGTGGACACCCCTGACGAACACTACTTGAGGTTGAAAATTCTAATGACATATGGCTATAAGCTCTAACTCGATCAGAAGTGTTTGAACAAGGTTTATTTACTTCTCAGGCACGCATCCCAATGACAGCTACTGAAACAGAACCTCTTGACCAACAGGGTCCATGTTCCCTCAAAGTTAAGAAATACAACTGTGATCAGACGTGCATTTGATCGACAAATTCACGTCCAGGTCTCAAACCAGCTTGATTTTCTCGAGCTTGCTGTTTACAAAGTTATATTTTAGATACTATATAGTCAAACTGATTTTTATCCATCTTATGAACCGGGAAGATCAAAGATCGGGACCAGTCAGATGGGATTATGTCCAGTTCCTTAAACTCTAGCTAAGATCTCAGTCAATTTAACTGCTAAAACCGGATCACCGTCCTTAAAGATCTGCAAAACTAATCCATTGGAATCTGATGCTTTCCTTCGTTTTATATTATCTATGTTCCTTCCAACCTCACTTAGAGTTAGAGAACTGACATCAATTTGTCACTCAAGTTATTTAGTGGGTGCGGCCGAAGGCTAGTTAAACTGTTCCCTAAAGCGTTATGCCAATCGGTCCAACCTCCTGGATTAAGAGTGAATAATGTTCTGTTGTTACCTATCGACGCTGTCTTTCCTACCTCTTTTGCTTTCGCCACCCACCACTTCCCATGAATATTGTGTAGTCTTTTTATCACCCGACGTTAAAGCTGGCTCTGCCCATCATTGTATTTGGAGGCAGATGGGGTGAGTTAATAGGTATATATCATTTCAGTAGACGCCGCTAAAGTCCACTGATTTTTCTTAACCTTTTAGTTAAGGTGCTTTCATAGTTGTTTGTATATCATATTAAGTTACCTCGGGGTGGATATAACTTCAAGGTTGACCAACTCCATTAGTTGTTCCTGAAATATATTCTTAACCTTTACCTTATTAAGTCGAACTCAAAGGTTTCTTCTTGATATATTTCTGATACATCCAATAATAAACAGAAAAACACGTGGTCGTTCTAGAGCATGATTTGAGTCTAGATATGTGCTCCAGAATGAGCGGTAAGGGAGGGATTTGATTGTGAACAAGATGATCTTAAGTGTTGTCAGACGTATGAAGACCGTTCTCACTTTTAAACATCTCACACTGTACAAATATTTCTTCGTGATACTTGAAAAGGAAGTTGGGTTAATGGTGGTCTTAGTGGCCTGGGAGGGTAACCGGATAACCCAAGGGACTGTTTGAAACTGGTCACCAAGGTCTTTTTATGACAAGGGAAAAAGCAAGATCCCAAAATATGACACACAGTACCAACCAAATCACAAAAGATTAAGAAGCCCTGGATCAGGTGGAAACTTTTAGCTACCTGTGCAGCATGACTGATAAACAAAGGGGATCTGATACAGATGTGAAGGCACAGATTGGCATAGCAAAGGAAACATTTCCAGTTTTAGAACATCTTAAACTCAAAGCAACTGTCATCCAACACCAAAATCAGATTCTTTAATACAAACGTCAAGACAGTCCTCATATACGGAGCTGAAACAAATATCAAAAAATACAGATAATTGTAAGAAGTTGTCTACCCAAGATTCTCCGGATACATTGACCAGGTATCATCAGCAACAACCTGCTGTGGCAGACAACAAACCACCTTCCAGCTGAACAGGAAGTTAGGGAAAGACGTTGGATGTGGATATGATACATATTGCGGAAATCACCAAAATGTATCACAAAACCCACTCTAACTTAAAACCCTCAAGTGAAAATGAAAAGAGAAAGAACAAAGAACATATTGCACCAGGAATTTGAGGCGGACATCTAAACAATCCAAACCACTTGACAAGAACTGAAAGGGAAAGCCCAAGGAAGAGAAGTCTGGGGAATCCTGGCCAGTGACCTATATTCTACGGGCAGTAACAGGCGTAAGGACGTAAAAACATAGACTTCTATTTTATTCCAGGTTATGCAAAATAAAGGAAAGACCAGTTAGGAAGAAATATGTCGCATTTCCTCTACGTTTTGAATGGATTCGACGCGTCGTGACCTGAACACTATCAAAAGCACTGAAGACTGATCATCGTTATTTTTAGACAATAGAGCTGCTTTTGATATGATAGTTTAAAAACCGACTGTTGCAGAATGTATCTGAGTTACAACCTTAGCATTCAAGCCCGTTTGGAAATTACTTCAGACAGAGTGAAGACACAGAATTATCTCGCTCCGATGTTTCTATCCGGCAGTAGGATTGAATAGGATCATCTCATCCCGCTATTTCTTTTTGACTTTAACGTGATAATAAACTTTGAGTGCAACGCGATAATGTAGTGCAAATCTTATACCTGAACAAAGAGATCTTGACATTCAGTTCGCAGATGATTCCGTTTTACTTTGCGATGAAATACAGGCTAACCAAGCAGCATCAGTTGTTAATCAATGTTCGTAAGTATGGTTTTCATGGAGTTTTGTTCTCTGAACTGGATGGTTTGGTCGTGGAGCTTTCATCGTTCTTCTGAACGACATCATCAGCACAAACTTTAGATAGAAGTGAAGTGTTCGAATTTCTCCATATGCGTTTCACAGCATGTTCTGTACACCTCGATGTTGATTGGTTTTTATTGACCTTAAATTTGTCATTGTTTACTTTTTTGTTTTGGTTTTGTCTACTATTGGTTTGATTCTTGTTCCTATATTTGTGCATAAGTTTCCTGATTGGTTGATAAATCGGATTGATTTCAATATGTTTGTTGATCGCTGATTGACCTGAGTATGGTATTTACTTTAAACAACTGAAATGCACAGTACTCCCAAAAAAATAATGGTATTCTTAGCTCTCATGCACCGTTGGAAACGGTCTAGAAGTCCGTGTGGCACAGATGCTTTCCATGTCACCTCAAACGTTAGAGGGGGGAAATAAAGAGACTACCAGTTAATGGAAAAGTAGAGAAATGAAGACTGTTCGCTGTAGGATAGCATTTTTCGGGTCATTGCGGTTTTATAGGTGGGATCCAAAGATAATGAATAACAGTGATTACATATGTTATTACAAGTTTTAGAGAAACCAGTGGTACTCCTGCTGTAGGTCTCTCTTGTGTTTTTTATAACACCGATTTTTAAGCAAAGATATCGTATCTTGGTTGTTCCTACTGGGGTTGTACACTAATATCTCTCATAATTGTATTAAACAAATTTTTTTGTTAACTCATCTAAACTGTTGCCAAACTGTGTAGTACATTTCTTGGTGCTTTTCTGCACCAAGCACGTGTTACAATCGAATAATGTATTTGATAATCTACTCATACTAAGAACAAACGTCCCAAAATAAACAGTCAAGGTTATAACACAAATTACTATCAGTTTTTTCTTACCTGCAGTGATCTCATCAGAATACATTCGCCGTGTCTACAAAACTGTTTGGGCTCAGAAGAGTCGCCATTATCCTGCTGGTTGGGTGAAAGATCACTCTTTAAATCTGTTCGCTCCTGATATGAACAGGGAGTGACTGAAGCCAAAAACGGAGGAAAGTTATTTGTTAATGTCAATTTAGACTCCAGCTCTATGATATTCCTTATACAAGGAACCAACTTTGGGAACCAAAAGTTTGGCGAATTCTCACTAGCTGTGTTGAATAAAGTAGGCATTGAAGAGAAAAAGTCAGGTTGGCCAATCGGTTGACTTAATTGTGCATTCAAAACATACCCCGACAGGTGACCTGATGCAGATGGCTTATATTTTTTACATTGCTTCTTATGTTTTTTACCTAAGAAATGAGAATCCAGTTGCTCTTTAGAAGAGCAACTAAGACCACAAGGTATGCAGAAGTAAGGAACGTTGTCGCTTTTATTGAATTGTTGCTCAACTCCCAACTGTTCAGACATAGAATTGTCAGAAGAAGAAATTGTATTCCGCATATGCTTTGATCCATTGCAATGTAGGGCATATTGTTCAGAAGAATTAAGGCTTGTATTGCACTCGTTACAGAAATAGGTATCTATACCAACAATATTTATTATTAATGTGAAGTGAGGAGCTTACTGGTATTGCAGTTTTTTCTATGATGTGATCCAGATATATGCTGGGAAAATGGCGCTTTACCAGTGCATTTCACATTGCACACTCTACAAATATAAACTTCACCGAACTGAGTGTGCTCTATTCTGCATACATCGGCAGTAAACGGTGAGATTCGTAGTGCGTCCATGGAAGAAGTGCATAAACGTTCAGGTACTTCGGAAACAGTACATGAAGTAATCCTTTGGGTCATATTGAATCCTTCTAGAGATCAAAGAAATTGGTATGAAGTATGTCATATCTATCAACAATACAAACTCTATATGTATATATGCGACTCGATTAGTGGAACTAAATTAAAAATTGATCTTATATATGTATATATAAACATATATTACGTTACTCGCTAATATTGTAGACTTAGTTGTCATTAATTATTCATTTCACTCGAAGACGAGTAATAAGTGTGCTTACTCAGTCGAGGAAATATCAATGAAAAGACTGTCACGAGACGAGTATGAGGAATAACACAGGCCATTAAGCCTCCTGTCCTTTCTAAACTGAAATAGCCGATGTACCAAAGTTAATTTTTCTGTGAACATATAATTGGACCACTTTGAATATTATCGCGCATTTTGACAGTTGTAGAGCAGCCACTTAGTGTTTGTAAAACTGACGGCTTTAGACCGCATACTTAGCCAGTACCAGGTTAATTAACTGAAAAACTTACTTGTCAGGAATAATTAGCACTATCGAGTAGTGTGTATGAAAAGAACACTCAAGAGCCCAACCTTCATATCAAAATATCGGGATATATCGACATGCACACAGAAATACTGACTATAACACTACGCATGTGTAGAAATTTATGTCAGAATACTTACGTACGAGTTAGGGAATTCGATGCACATAGAGAAATCCTGAAAATTCGAAAAAAAGTTTAATCGCTCTGAACATGTTTCTACAATCTACATACTCAGTGTGTGACCAAATTTATTACAGCATCAAAGAGTTTTTTCGATAAAACTAATTTACGCACACAATTTGAGTTGCTTTTATGAGAATATACACCATATTATTATGCTAGAACTAAGCGATGCAAAAACTATAAATGGCAAACCGAGAGGAAGATATACTTAGCATCCCAGAGAGTCGAAGGAGAAAAAGCGAAAGTTGCAAAGATATTTTGAGGTTTATGAGGTAGAATAGTTTGGGTTATATAGTATCATGAAGTGAAAGTGATCTGAGTGAGCCAAAACTACGACGCAAAAACGAGTTCACAGTATGAGTAAAACGAAATTGCGCGATATACACGAAGTACGAAATTGGAGCGACCATAGATTAATCATTGGTTGTGAAGGTAAGGCTCAAATACAATTGTGAGCTATATTTCGCATATCCTACACATAACACACAGGGGGTTTGAGGGTGGACTCCCAATACGACGGATTTGTGTTAATGGATTGGTTTTCAGGAACGCTTCATGATGTTAAAATACACTTTTACGATTCAGTATGGTACAATGTGGGTAGTTTAGCAGCTAAACAGCACTAACCCTTATGAATTCGAGAGCTGCAGCTCTCGATTAAGAAAATTTCTTCTTGAATATAAGTTCGTGGGTTTGTTCTGAAGCATTGAGGTTGCTAAGTGCACGGAATATCATGTTGAAGTACAGGAGATTGAGTTGTAATATGAGAGATTATAAAACTGAATATAGAAGAGCGAAGAGAAAATAACCCGAGCTTCCAAAATTCGGGAAACTTTGGGAGAACCCTCGAAGGCAAATGATCTTCACCAAGGTTAAAGGGAAATTTCGAGGGTTTTGTGCCGTTTCCCCAAAGTTTACCATAGCGGCTTCCCCAAAATCGGGAGTTTGGGAACGGTCAGAATGGTACGTGGAAACGATATGAACAGATGTCAAAAAATGATGGAGGAAGGTGACTCGAGATAAGCTTATTGTATTAATACAAACAAAAATGACAGCGGTAATGGTGGTAGTACTGGCAAGGTACGAGACGTCAAATACAGATGTTCCAGGCGGACAGCAAGCCATGGGTGTGTACGTGGTCACCGAACCTACAATTATCAGTCAACAAACCTGGTCGCTCCAGAATCAAAATTTTTGTAAGAAATATGTGTAATTTGCAACATATTTAAACGTTAAATGGGAATTCGAAATCGCAAAACCATCTGCAACAAACCTATACACACCGCACCAAGTCAAGCAAGCGCCAAAACTCAATGCACAATGTCTATGAGTAAAGATATAAGGTTGAGTAACCTATGTTACTGCTCACAGATTACATAGCTGTAAATATTGAACCTCTGTTTGGTTTTATTAACAAAATCTGTGGATAAAACCTATTCTATCTAAGAACTAGAGTAATTCACGTATAAATAAGGAAAACCAATCTCCAAACATGGACTTCACTTTGATATTTGAACTTTCTTAGAATATGTTCTCAGACTACTGTTCATAAATGGAAGGAAAAAATAACTAATCATTTCGCCGAAGTAAATCATGATTACACTAGAACTTAACCTATCGTGAATTATTGGAAATAGGTTACGAAGTCTCGACTTGCATGTCAGATGCAGTCTTACATACACACTGTACAATATTCTGGACACGTTTTCATCCAGGTTACGAAACGCTCCACAGAGTGTTTACAACATCTAGGACTCACTGGCATCAAATGAACTACATGGTTCTTATATAGTTCTAAAGTTCCACCTGGAGCCTGCATTCAGTTACTGTCAGTCCCACACCAGGGTAAAATAGGAGTGTTGGAATTTGTGTTTCAATACCTCTTCTTAAAAATTGAGGAAGCTTTGTGCCGTTGGTAAAATAGTACTACAGACTTGCATTCAGACACTCTTCATGATACTGATATGTTCAGCTAGTTCAGGATGGATCTCAGGAAAATCTTCCAACTCATAGAATCAACTTAAAGAAGAGTGAAAACTATAGAGAACTATCGAACGCAGGTAAAAGAAGCAATGAATCCAGCAAACAGGTTAGACTGTGCCCACAAAGCATCATAATAATTCTGGATGGTATTAATTTTCGAAACTACATATCTCTGTATCCCCCCCCCAATTTTAACTAATGCAAGCCTTCAGTTTATATATGTACAACATGCCGTACCCACTTTGATTATTTGATACTAATTATCGACAGTTCTAGATTACTTCCTTATATAAGGCTATCTTTCCGCGTAATATACATGTTAAACTTTACCCAATCTGCACATTTATATTCTATTTTGCCTCCACAAATGTACTGATATACATTCTACATCTCTGCTACAATCTTTCTGCCATGCTCCCCTCTTGTTTTTACTACCTTCACTAATCCTCAAAATACATTCACACATGTTTCAAACAGAGGTTCCGATTTCTAAACTATCTTGAGCCCTCAGCCTTGATTTTTTACACATTTATATTACTAACATTTTGTTCAGTCCACCTGCTACTTGTTACTTTATTGTCATGTCACAAAAGAAAATGAAAGCCCCTGCTTCTAGGCGTCCAGCCAAATGTAGGAAAAAGACACTATCTAATACCACCACCGACACGATTTCCGGCAGTTTCAACTAGACGAGCTACCCCGCTCGTCCAGAATCAGACGAGCTTATGCCAGTTTTCTCCATTCCAGATATCTTGAAGACTCTAATGACATAAACATCCTCAAACCGCTTAAGTACCTCGTCAACCCCAACCTCGCAGAATCCAGATCAGATGAATGACATAGAAAATTTCCTATATCGTGTTGCTTCAGATGTATTTTAAGGGATATGATGATCGACGAGATTATAATTTATGGACGAACCAAACAGATTCAGGATGAAAGGTCTCGGATTTTGGTGCGAAGCTCACTCATCCATATGTTTAAATAGCTTCTTGGCATTTTAGTTAGTGTCAGTTCATGATGAAAAACCATAAATCTAATTACTAACCCTAACCATCAACTGTAACTAATAATCCTTACTCTTCAATCTGCTTTATAACACCCATTTTGCCTTGTAATTAGGTAGACACTTTCAAGGTCACTTTGGCGTCGCTCAAACATCGTCCATAAATTATACTCCAACCAGACGACCTAGCAATTGAATTATGTTTAATATGCCGGACACATATGACCTTAAAAATACCAAGTCTAATTTGCTTAGAGCCAGTGATATAACACATTTACAATGTGTGTGCTCAATATTAAAATGAAGCTACCCTGGTATGTATTCACCGATCCTGATTAAATTTAACTAGTCTGCAGACGCTAGTAAGTTTCTGACCTTCTCTAATTCAATGAGAAAAAACAGGTTTTCAAGGATATCAAGATACTTCCAGATATAACACCATTCCAGCGAAAAGCAGGAAGAGCTAAATACAGACCACCCAAAGGTTATAAAATTAAGTCCGATTCCAGTTTACAGCCAAGATCAAATTGATACAAACGATACAATTTCTAACTGCAGTAAATTACTCAGCTGGGTTGATATTTTATAAGATATGAATGCAGAATTGTTTTAGTCAGTATCACAGTTGGCGCGCTTCATGAAAGTTGCGTTGCGTTGCATACTCCCTGTGGGATCCAAACTAAGGTTTGGACTGAAGAATAGCTGTCTTGGTGGGTTAGATACGCGCCCTTGCCCGTTTGAAACCAAAACAAAGTAATCGGGTGAAATGACGGTTCTATAATTCATCATAAATTTAAATGTACATCGTTACCTAAACAAATATAACCACCCAGCTATCCAACCAACAATAGTTCAATTAATCAAATCTAAATTACATTAAATAAGAAAGTTGAAAAAGGATGCTAGAAAATTACCAATCGCAACAAATAAATGTTATTCTATCCTGTCTGGATAGATTACACACAGATTCGTTCAAAAGATAATGTTTGGTTGCTTTATAACACCAAGTGTTTTCAATTCTGGAAGAGTGCTTCAACTCACAATCAAAAATGCACAATTCCAGTCAATGCACGCAACACAATCAAAGGGAGGAACAACCCAATATAGCTGCCGCCAAGAATAGGTATCAAGTCAAACAACATAAATGCAGTTCAGAAAGAAACACGGAAGCTTAGTGAAAGCGTAAGAAAAATAAAAACTATAATAAAATACAAATGCTATTAAATCAAATGGAATGAAAAAGACTAATAAAAATGTACAACCAAAGGTATCAATATGAATAAACTGCAAGTATATACATGGAGGGATTTACACACACACAAATCATTCAAAATGGATCTTACACTCCCCTCTAATAAACAGTTTTCCTTGTAAAACAGAGGATTGTTTGAGGTATGATATATATCCAAAAAAAGCTTAAATGAGCCTAACATCACAAAAGGATGGAGGGTGGTGTTACTGACCAGCAAGCGTTGATGGTGAGGGAGATGACATCAATCCACCTGTGTTTGTGGGGCAGAACACTTTGTATGTATCAGGCTCTCTATGATTGAGCATAAGTCGATCAATCTGTCTTCCTACGCTCACTACTCAGACCCATGTTTCCAATTTTATACTGGGTTGGCTATCCTACTAAGGCAACCTATAACATGCTAATTCGGACTTTTACACTAGGATTGTGTGGCTGGCATCGGATGGACATAAAAGAAAAGAAAGAAAAAATCAGACAATAAAAGATATAGTTATTAATGTTCTCAACACTTCACCCTCTATATGCACACTCCCTTCTAATAAACAGCTTTCCTTGTACCAACCTTAACTTCCCTTCCTTCATGTGAGCTTACTCCAACTTGGTAAACATCACAATTCATTGTTCTTTATTACTACATTCTCTTATATGGAACCTCTGACTCCATTTCACTCTAACAAGAGATAATATGAATTTAATCTAATTTATTATACCTCTGTCTGTTCCAATACAAAATTTTAAGCAACGTTTGGTGTTCATATCCAAGTGCCTTGCTGCTCTGCTGTTTCTCTTTTTTATTTTCTTATTCAGAATCTTGCTCTGAGGGCACAACTATGGAACTTCTGACGTCTGGAACAAACTTGATGTATGCGTTAACTCAAGGTCATAGTTTGTAGCACGCGCTCTACGAGTCTACTTTATAACAACTATAAACTTAGGAAGTTGGGAGGCATGCTGTGAGCCAACAAATGTTGTAATTTATGGATCATGTCTGCGTAAATTGTGTGTACCTGTGTAGTGAACAGAACACGAGTGAGGACAATCGAATGTATGTGACAACAAATTACAGAACATGTTAATAAAATCTAACAACCATTTATGTTTGCACATTGATATTATAAACTTGTTGTTTGGTACTGTCGTACATGCTAGTCAAATTTAAGCACTTACATATGTATTTAAGGACGTAGATACTCTAGTTCTTAATTAATTTACGTTTTTTAGTCGTTTATTGTGAAGATAACAATATAACAGAACTTCATCGCGAAAAAGCGTAATCGTCTTCAAGGCGGCTAGTAACACATAGCTTGGATAAGCTTTCCACGCGGAATTAAGTAAACGATTCTTAGAAGACTACTAATGTGAACACGCAGTCACAGTTTATTCACGTTATCGACGTAGTACTATCTTGTTAACCCTTGTGAAAACAAATGTCATATTTATCACTATTGCCATAGTGGAAAAACGATGTGTTATAAATCGAATTGTACATCGAAAAATAAAAATTGCATATACTTTTTTTGAAGTATAGTTTATATCGCCATATTCGTTTCAATTAGGATTAAATCGTTATCGTATTTATCACATAGAAGCCACATTTTTATCGAGTAATCTACTTTTATGAAGAGAACGCGATTGGTACAATGGAAACAATTAGTATTATAGTTTGTAGCACGCGCTCTACGAGTCTACTTTATAACAACTATAAACTTAAGAAGTTGGGAGGCATGCTGTGAGCCAACAAATGTTGTAATTTGTAGATCATATCTGTAAAAACAGCGTGTACTTGCTCATGCAGAAATATATTATTATCATTATTATTATTTTTGAATTTATGCCCTTGGTGTTGGAAGGTCTTCACTTAGGATAGTTATAAAGCCTCACGGTAAAAGCCGAGTTCCTTCGAAAGTGACAAGCCTGATTTACCTTCTGACAACCAGAGCAACCATTAACTTAGGTACAGTGAAGGTTTGTGCAATGTGGGAGACCAGAAGTCATACAAATTGCCACAGAAGTAAAAAAATAGTCTGGAAATGCTTGAAATCAGTGAATAACATTGGGCAGAGGTTGGTCAGCATCAGCTACCTTCAGGACTGCTGCCGTTATACTCCCGCAATGCAGAAGAAAACGCTTCGAATACACAAAGAGTTGCACTGTTGTTATCCAAACAAACAAAAGAGCACTTATGGGATTAAAATCTCATGGACTCATGATCATCAAAGGGCATTATAATGAACGTCGTCCAATGCTATGCACCTACCAACGATCACAATGAGGACATTAAAGAAGAACTCCAATATGTGCTGCAGTCAATCGTCAAGAAATATACAAAAATGTACCTGACCATTTTGATGGGATACCTAAATGCCAAGGTTGGGATGGGAAACTCCAGATATGAAGACGTCATGGGACGACATGGACTGACTATGAAATAGGAACGAAAATGGTGAGAGATCTGAAAACCTATGTGCCTTCAACACACTTGTCAGAGGCGACAACACATTCCCAGATAAACGCAACAACAAATCCACATAAACTCTACCGATCACATTATACAGAACCAAATCGACCGTATCTGCATCAATAAAAAGTTCAGAAGGATGATGTAAGACGTGAGAACCAAGAGAGAAGCTGGTATAGCATCAGATCATCACTTGCTGGTTAACAAGATAAAACTGAAACTAAAGAAGCACTTTACAACAGGGTGGACAACAGCACAAAAGTTTAGTATGGTTTTTCTTTGGGGTAAAGAAGGAACCACCATGGAGAACAACTGGAAATGGATCAAGGAGGCAATCGCCTCAAAATGTCATGAGGTTCTGGGCCACAAGAGACACCAAAACAAGGAATGGATCACTGTTGATACAAGCTAGAGGAACTAGAAGGAAACAATCATTATCAGCCGAACAAGAGCAGAGAAATCCAAGACACAGGCCGAATACACAGGACTTTTAAAGCATGACCTACATATATAAGCCGATACGGAGTTTTTGGTTTTGACTGCAGGTTGACACAATGAACTGTGTAGTTAACTATTTTGATATCAGTTCCTAGAATAGAAAATACGGTCAAGAACAAAAAACAATTTTCTACGCTAAAGACTCTCTGTGATCTGCTGGTCTTTTTTCTTTGCTCATTACAGAAAAAAATAAAATAGCCTCAAACAGCCTAACTACATAAAATATTATTACCGAAAATGATACGCTTTAGCTCTAAAATGTCCGGCCTCTTCACCTGTAGTAAGCCAATATTGCTGCCCCACTAACTACGATATACAATATATCACTTTGTCAAAGTGAGCTACCTAAGGACTAGAAAGATGAGATTGCCACTCGAATGCTTGAATCAAGGTCGAGACAACTTCCATTAAACTAATTACCTGTCAGCTTCTTCAATATCTCTGTTAAAATACTGGGAGAAATAACCAAAAAAAGCCACAATAACATTCTTGGGAAACAACAAATTGCTGAACAGCCAACAGCATTGTTTCAGAATAAGACGATCTCGCACGACGAACTCCTTTGTACTAATAGAGCTATGGACAGAGGCTCTAGATAATAATAAAAAATCAATGGACGTTGTCCACGTAGGTTTCAGTAAACCATTCGACAGGTCACCAAAAATAGACGGCTATTGAAACTGGAAAATCTAAAACAAGCCGGCACTGTCCTAAAAAAGACCGAGGATTGGTGGGTCTTAGAAAGAAATTGAGAATAAATTCAGAATGTCTCTCCTGAAAACCAGTAATTAGGTTGTTCTTTTCCATACTGTAAGTTAATGAGCTTCCAGGTCCTCGATGCAATTGTACGCTCATTATGTAAAGGTCTGTAGAGAAGTACCAAAAGACATAAATGCATGTGTACTCCAGGAAGACTTAGGCATTCTGACCGGTCGGTCTAAAAAGTGGCTGATGATTATCAGTGCGGCCAAGTGTGTCCAAATGAACTTAAGGGATACATAAGGAAACAGGTACAGCATAGGGAAAGAGGTATTGATCAAAACCAGTCTCACAAGGATCTTGCAGCGACAGTGAGCCAGGGAGCTGAAGTCTCAGCTAACATGTTTAGACCTCTATGAACTTAAAGACAAAAGTTTATCTAGTTAGATTATAACATGTTCATCACAGTGAGATTCATACTGGACGACTGCGTTCAGGCCGCAGGCCTTACAGAAGTACATAGGACAGCTACTTGTGCAATTCCACAACTTACATGTTTGTCTCACCAAAAGCAGCTTGAGAAGATAGATATCTTTACTTTATTTTACCACAGATCTGATTCAAATGTATATAATTCTCGCTAATATTCTTGGACATAATATATTCTCTTTTTCTTCTCACCAGATCAAAACAATTAAAGGGATATACCAGACGAGCACAAAAGTACGAACAAAATACAAGTGACATTGATGTTTTTACACTGAGTCATCTATTTTTGGAATTCGTTACCCGAAAAAGTGTTACCATACCTTTCATTTGACACATTCAAGAGAATACAAGACAATCATAAGCTTAGTAGAAAAATACTAACACAGGTGGTAAGCCTTCTGTCGTAAATAAATAAATTTTAATATTGGCCAACAAATCATCTCTCTGAAAGTACTGTAATGCTACCACTTAATGCAGTAATATACCATAAAGAATGTTTAAATAAACTTTTGTACTATGAAAATAAAATATGTTTGCGATTACTGATTCCAGTGCTTATTTCTAACGACTCCGTCAAATATCACGATAACAGGAAAATCCACAGAAACATCATGAGATAGCTTCATGCCATATAGGAATATGAATGCCAGACACATATCAAAAGCTTCTCAACCATTCGAAATGAAAGAAAACATAAAATCGAACAGTAAAAAAGTTTATTATTAATGGCTTTATCTAATATTATATATTTAGCAAACTAATGAACTCTCAGCAAAAAGCGTTTCAACGAGTCTTTTACAAATCGAAAAATATATAACTGAGTATATATATATATATATACATATATATAGTAATAAAGTACATAATTTTCCGGAAGTATCAGCGATAAAAATCCGTATGAATTTTGATTGATGATATGTTTACGGATACAAGTTTTTGACTTGGTTAGCACTTAAGGCCTGTTCGTCACATCGTATTTTTTCTAGATACGGTAATACAGAGCTTTTATACCTCTACATACCTGAATGAATTTTGGTGTATTGGTATCTCTTTCTATCAAAAGATATACAAGGCCAAAAGGTAAATGTAGTGGATGGCTTGTATCCGATAAGAAATCACATGCCGGGAGTTTGCGATATGTTAACTGTCTATACACAACCATATACAAAGTGATATCGAAAGAAACACCACACACTGTATTCATTGCTTTTAACACTACACGACATCGTTACAGGCAAACTAAAAGTATCCAGCCGATTGGAAAGTGTTTCATTGAATAATAGTAGTTTCACTGCGCCTTGGGTGTACTTGTTTTACTAAACTTCTGAACTTGTTTGTTTGTATCTTTGATTTGGTATTTGCAAGTTAGTGCTCCAGAGACATGAAAATCAATATTTGTTTTAAATTTGTTACAGTTAGTATCATAATGACTGCTTGCTTATATGTAATTTGATAATAAATTTTAGTGTTTGAATTGGAATTCGGTTCTGTTGTTATTTAGGGTCGTAGGTTACGAATAGACGGGTCGATTATGCCTCAATAATGGACGAAAGAAAAACCTCGGACGTAAAAGGCAGCAAACTTTATTGTCAAAAGACTTAGAAGAAGTGATAAATAACAGTAAGGAATAATAGGTAATATACAGAAAGTAACAAGTCGTTAAAGTAAATTTCGGGTACTTCCGAAAGCACATTGTCTCTTTATGTAATAAGTCAAGTGGAAAAAATTCTCCCATATCAATAAAACATGTGAACGTGAAGTAAAATCAGAGAAGAACATTACATTAAAACAAACAACTTTTGGAACTTTTCATTACAGATTCTCTAATAGTCCAAACTTTGTGGGATTCCGAAGGGGCTGTTAAGTTCTGTTCATGTCTAAACTAAATTTAATAGTTCAACGGTGGAACGGATCAGTTATGAAACAAATAAAAGCAAATCATTGTTTATTAAGACACAAATATTCGAATATTCGTCAATATTGCAACAAACAGTTTGGCGAAAATAAGACCCTGAGTATAGAGAAGTCATTATACGTGAAAATTAGGTTTGAAGTAATCCCAGCGATTGAAATTTAAATAATGTCAATGTTACGTCAAAATCAAATTCATCACTTTGATTTTGGTTATTCACCTGAAGAAGTCCAAACACGTTTGCTGGCCGAAACGTTGAATTGGTTTCACTTCCTACCCAGTAATCCTACTACAAGCAAACTAGACAATTCGCTAAAAACGAAGACTACTCAAGACCCTATAAAATCTAAAAAAGGCTCCGATAGCGTCGATAAAAAAGGGAGACAGCCATTTGTGTATCATAACACTGTTTTTAGCACTATATTTTATAACTACATATTCTCATACTCTCAGTTTCTTTCTGAACCACCTCCATTTGTCAGTTGTTTATCCACTCACACCTTGTCTGCACTTATTTTGTTTAACTTATTAGAATGCTCCTGCTTACTAAATGCTTTAATAAAAGAGAATCAGACTGAGTAGTCATACCTTAACTATTTCTTCATGAACATTGTCTGCTCTGCTTCTCGTCGTTTTTTGTTTTCTTTGTTTTCTTGCACCATCTTTCAGCCCCCATGAGAGACGGAACGGGTGACCTCGTCCTGCACCATCCTTAAAGCCTCAGATATTCCAAAGGGATATAAGTTTGCGATTTCTAGAAGCCCCGACTTCATATGAATCTATTATCGACCATCAGTTGCACGTCGCAACGCAACTTTCATGAAGCGCGCCAACTGTGATACTGACTAAAACAATTCTGCATTCATAACTTATAAAATATCGACCCAGCTGAGTAATTTACTACGGTTGGAAATTGTGTCATTGTATCATAAATAGATTAGTCAGTTACGTCATGACAAATGTACAGTTTTAGGATTAGGTCTATTATTAGAGCAGTACCATTATCATAGTAGACCATAATTCTACAAATCGAATAAAAACTTCTGTTATATATATGTGGTGATAATAAAATCAATCTCAGTTCATTTATTTAAGCGTAACATAAGATAATTTGTTTTTAGTCATATGCTTCGTATGTTTAGGAATATATGAATGTAGAATGGTTTTAGTCAGTATCACAGTTGGCACAAGCGGTAAAACTTGCAGGCCAGGATTTCTTACTTCACTCAAGAGATAAATTAAATCGGCTGAGATTGTAGTCTCAAGAAAATAAAAGCTAGTTGGGTTTAAATGTATTATTGAATATCTGTATATGTCTTTATCACTTTTTGTAAATTGTTTATCTGCAAATTGGTTTTCACTGTGTACTATTTCATCTTGCTTCACAAGTACTTATAGATGTAACCGAATATTTTTTATTTGTTAGACATCCCTACATTGCCTTTCGTACGCATTGTACGGTTCGTATGGTACCATATACTCTGGCAACATTCATCTCCAGGTTCAGTGGTAGTTGTTACATTAGGCATTTGTTTGTCTATTACTAACATGAAGACTTTTGAAAAAGCGATTATTACGTATATGGCTGATGCCTTTTTCTTTTTTAGATCTGTAGCAAGCGTCGAGTCGCGATGGACTGTGATCACCACTACAGGAAGATTGAGCACCAGATATTAGGTTTGATCCCTTCGTAGACCAGAAACCAAAAGGTAATTGACTGTCGTAATAGAATATATTTGTTGGCGATCTCATGGTATCGAAACAATACCGAGATCTTGTCAAATAGTACAAGCGGGACTACGTAGCGTAAACGAAAGCATGCGAGGTCACGGTTAATGGAAGAAGGTATGGTTTAGTACAGTTAAACAAACAGGTACAATAAAAAATCACCGATACAATTGATTATAATAATAATAATTGTTTCCATTGTACCAATCGCGTTCTCTTCATAAAAGTAGATTACTCGATAAAAATGTGGCTTCTATGTGATAAATACGATAACGATTTAATCCTAATTGAAACGAATATGGCGATATAAACTATACTTCAAAAAAAGTATATGCAATTTTTATTTTTCGATGTACAATTCGATTTATAACACATCGTTTTTCCACTATGGCAATAGTGATAAATATGACATTTGTTTTCACAAGGGTTAACAAGATAGTACTACGTCGATAACGTGAATAAACTGTGACTGCGTGTTCACATTAGTAGTCTTCTAAGAATCGTTAACTTAATTCCGCGTGGAAAGCTTATCCAAGCTATGTGTTACTAGCCGCCTTGAAGACGATTACGCTTTTTCGCGATGAAGTTCTGTTATATTGTTATCTTCACAATAAACGACTAAAAAAACGTAAATTAATTAAGAACTAGAGTATCTACGTCCTTAAATACATATGTAAGTGCTTAAATTTGACTAGCATGTACGACAGTACCAAACAACAAGTTTATAATATCAATGTGCAAACATAAATGGTTGTTAGATTTTATTAACATGTTCTGTAATTTGTTGTCACATACATTCGATTGTCCTCACTCGTGTTCTGTTCACTACACAGGTACACACAATTTACGCAGACATGATCCATAAATTACAACATTTGTTGGCTCACAGCATGCCTCCCAACTTCCTAAGTTTATAGTTGTTATAAAGTAGACTCGTAGAGCGCGTGCTACAAACTATGACCTTGAGTTAACGCATACATCAAGTTTGTTCCAGACGTCAGAAGTTCCATAGTTGTGCCCTCAGAGCAAGATTCTGAATAAGAAAATAAAAAAGAGAAACAGCAGAGCAGCAAGGCACTTGGATATGAACACCAAACGTTGCTTAAAATTTTGTATTGGAACAGACAGAGGTATAATAAATTAGATTAAATTCATATTATCTCTTGTTAGAGTGAAATGGAGTCAGAGGTTCCATATAAGAGAATGTAGTAATAAAGAACAATGAATTGTGATGTTTACCAAGTTGGAGTAAGCTCACATGAAGGAAGGGAAGTTAAGGTTGGTACAAGGAAAGCTGTTTATTAGAAGGGAGTGTGCATATAGAGGGTGAAGTGTTGAGAACATTAATAACTATATCTTTTATTGTCTGATTTTTTCTTTCTTTTCTTTTATGTCCATCCGATGCCAGCCACACAATCCTAGTGTAAAAGTCCGAATTAGCATGTTATAGGTTGCCTTAGTAGGATAGCCAACCCAGTATAAAATTGGAAACATGGGTCTGAGTAGTGAGCGTAGGAAGACAGATTGATCGACTTATGCTCAATCATAGAGAGCCTGATACATACAAAGTGTTCTGCCCCACAAACACAGGTGGATTGATGTCATCTCCCTCACCATCAACGCTTGCTGGTCAGTAACACCACCCTCCATCCTTTTGTGATGTTAGGCTCATTTAAGCTTTTTTTGGATATATATCATACCTCAAACAATCCTCTGTTTTACAAGGAAAACTGTTTATTAGAGGGGAGTGTAAGATCCATTTTGAATGATTTGTGTGTGTGTAAATCCCTCCATGTATATACTTGCAGTTTATTCATATTGATACCTTTGGTTGTACATTTTTATTAGTCTTTTTCATTCCATTTGATTTAATAGCATTTGTATTTTATTATAGTTTTTATTTTTCTTACGCTTTCACTAAGCTTCCGTGTTTCTTTCTGAACTGCATTTATGTTGTTTGACTTGATACCTATTCTTGGCGGCAGCTATATTGGGTTGTTCCTCCCTTTGATTGTGTTGCGTGCATTGACTGGAATTGTGCATTTTTGATTGTGAGTTGAAGCACTCTTCCAGAATTGAAAACACTTGGTGTTATAAAGCAACCAAACATTATCTTTTGAACGAATCTGTGTGTGATCTATCCAGACAGGATAGAATAACATTTATTTGTTGCGATTGGTAATTTTCTAGCATCCTTTTTCAACTTTCTTATTTAATGTAATTTAGATTTGATTAATTGAACTATTGTTGGTTGGATAGCTGGGTGGTTATATTTGTTTAGGTAACGATGTACATTTAAATTTATGATGAATTATAGAACCGTCATTTCACCCGATTACTTTGTTTTGGTTTCAAACGGGCAAGGGCGCGTATCTAACCCACCAAGACAGCTATTCTTCAGTCCAAACCTTAGTTTGGATCCCACAGGGAGTATGCAACGCAACGCAACTTTCATGAAGCGCGCCAACTGTGATACTGACTAAAACAATTCTGCATTCATATCTTATAAAATATCAACCCAGCTGAGTAATTTACTGCAGTTAGAAATTGTATCGTTTGTATCAATTTGATCTTGTCTGTAAACTGGCATGCCTCATGTAACGAACTGTTATTTGTGGATAAATTATTATTATATAGGGTGAAATGTTAAGAATACTTATAACCATAACCTTTTTTGTCTAGTTTTTTTTATTTCTTTATTTCTGTCCATCCGATGACAGCCACACTATCCTAATGTCAAAGTCTGTGTTAGCATGTTATAGGCTGTCTTAATAGAACAGCTAACACATGTGTTTCAAAGGTCAAGAATTTTTATGAAATGAGTAATTATGACGGAGGTAAAGTGATTTAAAGCCACACATTGAGTTACGCATGTATGTGTGAGTGAGCACTATGGTATAGCTACAGTGATTGGGAATTCCGACTAGTGTTTTAGCTGCTCTTCTGATTTTATTACTGTTTTTTTGGTAGTTAGGAGATTTGATCAACCTTATTACTGTTTAACCGCGATAACAGTTAGGAATACTACCAATATGTATGGCGTTTTCAAAATGTATTTGAATATGTGACGACAGTGATATTGTCATGAATTTCGTATGAACAGGTGATAGTCATTATGTGAACACGAAGAAAGTCGTCTGGATTCACTGTTATGGAGTGTAACATACCAATTATTCATCTTCGCATTTATGAGTTCGAGATATACAGGTTAAATACTAGTACTGAGTTTGGCATATGTTGAAGATAGAGTGACTTGAAAAAGATGAAGCTCATATGCCACAAATATGGTCGACGTGATCACGTACAGTGTTTTCAGCCCAATAAATCTGAAAATTTTAAAAGGTGAACGTTGCCCATCTGATTTTCAGGAAGAGCATAAGTTGTAACCAAAAGAAATACAACAACCCATGTTCATAATAATGGTGAAATATTTTGTCAGTGTCGGGGCAAGTCTAGCATTGATGTTGTAACGACGAAAAGTGTAGTATATAGTCCGAAAACAGAGTCAACGAACCAAAATTTACATGTCCAGTCCAAATTAGATTCTTCTGCATGGCGTACTAAGAGTCGTTGAGTAACTTGTCTTAAATTATATCAGAACATAATCTCTGTGCCCTGTTTGGGTAGTTCTAATTTAGAAAGGATAACAGACAATGTCAAACGTAGAAAATGCATCAAATAACATGGCCTGTGCTATACAATCAAAGATTTCTCTAGCACAAGATAATATGATGAGAATCAACAAGAATATTATCGAAAACTGCTATCAAATATCCATCTGCAAGAATTCCAGTTACCTTTCCAAGTACAGTCAAGGGTCAACAATAATCGGCTGAACCAAGTTATAGCCTTGAGTTTACTCAAACATGGCCTTACTGACAACAAGTAACAGTGAAATTAAGTAACAAGGGTAAACCTCTAACCAAAGTCGAATAATGAACGCAAGGACAAGGAAGACTGACGAACATAAAATGTAGTTAAAAGAAGCCTGGATAAAAGTTAAAACACAAGACATATAAATCTAGATAACTATTCAGTCCGTTCTTACATTATTTTACAGCCTATGTTTATTCAAACTGATTAAACACTATGTTTTCTGGTGGTTAACATTTTAGAATCTTATTTCACCGCAGTATTTAAATGCTATGAATGGTTGTTAATATGTTTTAGTGGCTGATTGTAACTATAACTAATACGTTATTGATATCGATTAAGCCAATAAGCTGAGTGAGAATACTAATCCATATTACAATCAAATGATTCACGTGAGCATTAATCAAAGAAATAATAAGATGATGTAATGACATAGTAAAAAAACAATCCATAAGGTGACGGTGGATATGCGAATTAGCGAGTGGCTACATTTCCTCAGTTCGTCTTTAGAATAATAAATTAATATCTAGGTCGGTGCTAGTCCACATAGCCCCGATACCAGAATAATGTACCTAATCCGATGTTGTTAGCTTGCAGTGATGTTATTATCTAACCCACATGACCTAACGTTTGAGCCACACCAGTTTGTACAGTGACTCGTCACATTGTGACAATCCATAATATTTGTAACAGCCTTTGAAGAACGCATTTAGGCTGGGGATAGAATAACGTATTTGATATCAAGACCGAGAGCTTGCATAAAGTGGACACATCTTCATGTTCGAGCAATTCTGTCTTGATTAAATGTCCCCGAGTTTACCGTTTCCAATCTTCTCCAAGTGTTCAAGGGTTAGTGTAAGATATTCATTTACCGTATGTTCGACGTCAGTGACCGGTTGGTTATGAACCGATGCTACTAAAAGTCAGTTGAAACTTGATACACTTCGAATAAGTTTAAGGAAACCCTCGTGACGCTCCTCGATTCACCTGTTGAATTGAACATTTGAGAAGCGGATATTTTATTTGTGATTGAATAACAATTGTAGAACAGAACAAACAATCAATGTTGATGGTCATGGTCGAACTGATAACCCCTGAAATTTTCAGAGAATTGGTAATGTTGTTCTAGAAAAGGCATATTCCACATGAACAACAAAATTCGACGGAATGATTCGAGAGATTTGATCGCTTAGTATGTAAATTGGGCCAGAAGCGCTTCATCGAGTCTGCTTTTGTAGAGTTTTTAGGAAATTAGGGAGACCGCCTCATTCGGTAGCGAATTCTATGAATGGACTACTCCTAGAGAAATGGTCTGCTAATAGTCCAATTTTCTATGTTTTGAGCCTAACTTCAAAGTTTTGACTGAAGTATTTGTGTTGTAACTGAGCTAAATACGTATCGCTAGGCTATAGGATAGGCATCGACTGCTAACCAAATCATTCGGGATTCATACTACTGAATATCGAACAGTTTGTCATTTGCCGTCAATGTCAAGGACGAACAATGCTAAACTAAGGGGTAGTACCCAGAAATTAGAGATACAACATAGTAGAACGGACTGCAGGCACAACTCCTACTCCTTAAGAGTTGTCAAATGCTGGAATTCCCTGCCATCTGAGCTAGTTCAAGCAACTTCCCAGGAGTCCTTTAAGAGGCAACTTGATCTATTCTTAAGGACTAAGAATAGTATCTTACCATGACTTGCCAATTTATTTTTTTTCTCTTTTATCGTTTACATACCTAGGTTCTTGCTTGGAGGTATTGGTGATCCTCTGCTGCTAGACACGGAAGCCTGTTGAAGATGCCACAGGTATTCGGAGTTTGACAACGCTTTAACCAGTAACACCTTCTAATACGAAGCGCACCCACCAAGCAAAATCAAAAGACAGAAGTGAGGAGATCGAAGATATATTTGATAAGCTGCCAATATATCGAGGATCGTTTGCACTAATCAGGCTAGCGATTGCGGCAGATGTTGAGCACGGCGTTCCCACACGTGATCTGGTGCGGATGCTTGACCGAGCGCCTTCAGCTAGATGAGTTCACTAAAACTGTGGTCAGCATCCAATGTCGAAAACTTACAGAGCTATTTGATTTTGGGGAATTCTTTACCGCTACAGATCACTCCCCCCTAGTGGGGTAGTGATGACCCTAAGACGTGGCCAGCCAGAAGTTTAAACCCAACGATTTTTTCGTTGGTAAACACTCTTCTGATAGCTTGCTAGGTTTAGCAGCGTCTGGTCGTCTTTCCTTACTATAATGGACCATGATGTACAGTATAGTAAAAAAAAGGTACAATGCAGATTTTCGTTTCTCGAAACTTCATCGCCTTTTCCAGTCGTTCTGGAAAAGAAAAGAAAAATATGTAAGTGCATGTCGGAATACACTCGTGCGCGCGTAAAAACACAAAACGGGCGAAGAAAAAGGAAAACAAACTCATGCTCACGTAATTGCGTAAAAAAGGATTTTTATAATATCGTTATTTTTTTGTTGTTTCTTTTTTGAAATAAAAAAAAATAAAAATATATAAGCATATTAAATTCGGGTTTTTTTTTAAAAAAATTATATATAGTCCAAGGGAAAATCGAGAGGATATAAAATGCAAACTTGTGTCTTACGTGCAATAATCGTTCAAGTGTTCTCGAAATCTTACTCTTGTTCCAGAACGCGTTGTTTTGAGTTTATTTTCGGATACTGTCGAAGTATCAACGTGTGTGTCTGCTGTCGATTGAGGTATTATAAGGGCAGGAGTTGTGTCGTGCGGTTGTATTGAAGGAAAATCGACGTGAATAGGATTTCCTTCTAAATACGCTGCTTTAAGGCGATCGATACTGATGCTTTCGTTGGTTCCGTTCTTATCGATTATATGGTACTTAGATTCGCGTTGAAGAACTTTGAAAGGTCCTTCATATGTTGATTCGAGAGGTCATCGATGCGAGTCTCGACGCACGAAAACGTGTGTACTATGTCGTAAGTCAGGCTGAACGAAAACATCAGTTGATTGTGGTCGAGTGGAAACAGGTTTGACTGAACGCATTGCGTTTGTGAGCCTGTTCGCGTAGGAGGTTAGATCCATGTCCATCGAAGAGGATGAAGGATCCACGAACCCTCCTGGAAGTCGAAGGGTCGTACCATAAACGAGTTGAGATGCAGTGTATCGAATGTCAAATTTCACTGCATTGCGTATGCCTAGTAAGACGAGTGGAAGAGGTGATAGTGACGCTTTTAGTTGTCGGTGAAAACGTTCTACTAACCCGTTTGCTTGTGGGTGGTAGGCCGTCGTTCGAAAGCGAGTGATTCCTAGTTTCATGGTCAGACAACGGAACAGTTCAGATTCAAACTGACGTCCACGATCTGTAGTAATGGTTGTTGGGCAGCCGAAGTTTGCTACCCACCTCTCGACGAAGGCGCGGGCCACTGTTTCAGCAGTAATATCTTCGATGGGTACTGCTTCTGGCGATCGAGTAAAACGGTCTACGCATGTTAAAAGATAAGAATATCCATTTGAATCTGGTAAAGGTCCTACCAAATCCAAATGAACATGGTCGAAGCGAGCATCGGGAGTTTTAAACGAGCCTAAGGGACATTTGTTATGCCTAATAACCTTAGATTTCTGGCAACTTACACAGGAGCGTGCACACTCCCTCACGTCTTTATTCATACCAGGCTAGCAAAACCGTTCTGCTATAAGCTTGATGGTTACACGAACACCTGTATGCGAAAGTCTGTGCAACGTATCGAAGACGTTGCGTCGATATTGTTTCGGCACGATTTGGCGATCCCTACCTGTAGATGTGTCACAAAGTAAGGTTTCCTTACCTGTTCCCATCTGTTTGATGCGCAGTTTAAGTGTTGTTGAGGACAATTCGTGCTGAAGATCACTGTCTTCTTTTTGCAGCTAAGCGAGTTTTAAAAGTTCGATTCCTTGGAAACTGTTCAAGGAATTTATACGAGACAAGGCTTCTGCAACTACATTGTTTCTTCAGAAATGTGTCGAATATCCAAAGTAAACTGCGAAATATAGTCCAGTTTCGAGACTCACGTGGTGAGTACTTGTTCGAAGAAGAGCTTAAGGAGAAGGTAAGTGGTTTATGGTCGGTAAAAATGGTAAATTCACGGCCTTCGATGTAGTGTTGAAAATGCCGGACAGCACAATACATAGCTGGGAGTTCCCTACCGAGTGTGCTGTACCTCGATTCAGTGTCTAGCAACCGTATAGAGAAAAATGCCAAAGGTTGCCAGGAGTGGTTAACTCATTGTTGTAAGACTGCTCCGATTGCTGAGTCGGATGCGTCTACTGCGATGCTAATGGGCGCTTTAGGGTCCTGATGAGCAAGCATTGCTGCTCGGGCGATATGTTCCTAAACCGTGGAGAATGCTTTTCGGGTAGTGTCATCTAGATTAATGGATTTCGCATTTCCACGAAGTTGGTCGGTAAGGGGTTTCATAAGTAACGCGCATTTCGGTATGAATCGTCTATAAAAACTTACCAGACCGTTAAACGTGCGCAATTGCCTGATGGTGGTCGGTTCTGGGTAATCCAGAATGGCCGCCACTTTGGTTCTAAGAGGTCGAATGCCATGCGCATCTATGGTGTGTCCTAAGAAGTCTAAGGATTCGGTTCCGACTTGGCATTTCTGAATGTTTACGGTAATGCCATTTTTTCGTAGTCGGTCGAAAACAAAGTCCAGATACTGGAGATGTGATTCTCTGTCCAGACTTGCTATTCGACAGTCATCAACGTATGCATGTACGAAGTTGAGACCTCGAAAAACGTCATCTATGAACCTTTGGAAAGTCTGTGCCGCGTTTCTCAGACCGAAAGGCATTCGCAAAAATGCATAGAGTCCGAAGGGCGTTATAATAGCGGTTTTTGGAATGTCTTCAGTGGCCATAGGAATTTGGTTATAAGCTTTTACCAAGTAGGTTTTTGAAAAGACAGTTGCACCTTTCAAGGTAGCTGTCAACTCGTGAATGTGGAGCAACGGGTAACGATCGGGAATGGTTTTTGCATTCAATCTCCGATAGTCACCAGTTGGACGCCAATCGTTGCTGTCCTTTTTAGGGACCATGTGCAACGGAGATGCCCATGGGCTATTTGACGGTCGTATGATTCCTAATTTAATCATATGGTCGAATTCGTATTTCGCCAAACTTAACTTTTCGGGGGCCAGCCGGCGTGCTTTTGAGAAGACAGGTGGTCCTGTAGTCGTGATGTGATGTGTAACATTGCTGGTTACACATGACAATTTCGGTTGCGATTGGTAAATGCCAGAATATTTATCGAGTAGTGGTTGGTAGAAGGGGTCTATAGTGTGCTTAATAGTGACTGGAGATAACCTGCAACCAGAAAAAGAATTCAGGCAAACAGATAAATTAGTGTTTCCGTCTACTAACCTCCGTTTGCGCGTATTGATAATTAAGTTGTGATGTTGTAGAAGGTCCATACCAATGATTGGCATAGAAACATCTGCAACAACAAAGATCCAGTGAATGGGTTTGCGTAAACCCACGTTAAGATAAACATACCTTTGGCCATAAGTAGCGATAGGCTTTCTGTTTGCCGCCTGTAGATTTAAAACGGGCTCGTGTAGCCGGTCGTCGGAATTCGCTGGGAGAACGCTAACCTCTGCGCCAGTATCTACGATAAAGCGAACTCTCGTTATCACATCAGTGACATAAAAGACGGCTATGTTCGCCGGCTACGGTCGCCGTTAACGCGTGCCGGCTTGAGAGTTTCCCGAAACGTTCTTCGCGCCGACGGATTTCGCGTTGGGAAAATTGCAGGGTTTTCTGCAATTTCTGACGGACTTTCCGTACTGGTTATGGTACCGGCACCAATCAGGATTATCCGTCTCTGGAGTCCTAGATACAGATCGCCTATGTGATGTGCTTCTCCGCGGGGTAAGTGATCGTTTACGGTCGTTACAGAGTTTGAGATAACGCGTAAGTGTATGACATAACTGTGTTATATCATTCTGGGTCGTTTGAGGCCTTTCTTTCACTGAAAAAACCTCGGCGTTAGAAGATCTAGTGATTTCGAGAATGCGATCGGCAGATGCAGCTAGCTCGTCTACGGCGTTGTTTTGGAACGAGACCAAGACAGCTTGCACCTGTTGAGGAAGTTTGGATAAGAAAGGTTGTTTGAATAGGCCGTCATCGAAGGTTCTTTGGCCAATGACTTCTCGCATTCTTTGCAACATATCTGTGGCAGAACCGTGTTGCAGGTCGATGTTGTTGAGGAGTTGGTCTAACCTTTGTCGATCGGTTAGATCTCTGCGTTTAAGGATGGCATGTTTCAGGGTTTGGTATATATCAGAAACATCACTAGTAAACATACTAGGTGTTACGTACCTGTTAAATTCGCGCGGTAGTGCCTGGACTACTGCGAGGAATTGTGTACGCGCATCGTTCACACCGTGCTCGAAGAAGTCGGCTTCTGCATAACAAAACCAGGCTTCGATGTTGTCTGGCCAGAAAGGCATAAGTTGGAAAGACGGTGGGGACACAGTCTTTAACTTAAATACTTTAGGGGTCTGTTCAGTCATAGTAATATATCAAGTACGAAAAGTGAACGAGTGGGAAATATATATATATAAACCCAAAAACACGGGGAAAAAATATCACAATGTTAAAAAAAATTAAAATAAGACAATGATATATAAAATCACAAAAAGGAACAGACTCACAGTTTACAATATGGTGTACCAGATCACGTCGGGCTCACCAATGAAGATGCCACAGGTATTCGGAGTTTGACAACGCTTTAACCAGTAACACCTTCTAATACGAAGCGCACCCACCAAGCAAAATCAAAAGACAGAAGTGAGGAGATCGAAGATATATTTGATAAGCTGCCAATATATCGAGGATCGTTTGCACTAATCAGGCTAGCGATTGCGGCAGATGTTGAGCACGGCGTTCCCACACGTGATCTGGTGCGGATGCTTGACCGAGCGCCTTCAGCTAGATGAGTCCACTAAAACTGTGGTCAGCATCCAATGTCGAAAACTTACAGAGCTATTTGGTTTTGGGGAATTATTTACCGCTACACTGTTGAGCGAAAGCTTCTTCTATTCCGTCCACAACCATTTGAACCATTTGGACATTATGAACAGGTGCATGTGGTAGTGGTGGTGCACTATTTTCTTGTACATAATCTTAATAATATATTCCCGCGATAACACTATTGTGCTATACAGTCATCAAAGTAGCCTTAGAACCCCCATACGACAAAAGATTAGTTGAATATTAACTGAGATATTTGACTTAGATGTGATTTGGAAAGTTAAGCCTTTCCCGTTCAACTGCAGTAGGTCTCCAACGATCGACACAGATCACATACCCCGTGAATAACATTTTAGGGAATGACCAATAGCCCTCAGTACGCTAATAGTCATTGAGTGGCCCATTTTTTTAATAAATAGAAATCCTGTATTTTAAGAATCTCTCCGCAATATTTGTATTTAGGCCTCCGAAGTGGCTTTTTTATTCACCCTTGGGACGTCCCAGAGTATTTCAATCATTTAGGAGTTAATGAGGAAACACTGTCTTTTCTTAATCAAGGTCAGGTCTAATAAAAATGATGTAAATTAAGTAGAAATCTCCACCGTCGATTTAAGTAATAATGAGCTAAAAAGTTATCAGTTCAAGTTTTACTCTAGAGGGTTTGTTTACACAGCTTGGATCAAGATCATGCCCAATACAATAACAAATTGAGTAATATCTACAGCCAGATATTCCCACAACACGACAGAACCTAAGTTTTGTATTAGTAACGGAATAACCAAGAAGTCGCTCATTAACAAAGAATCTGAATCCAGCAGTTTAGGATCGCTGTATGAAATATTGATAGTTTAAAACAAGAAATCTAGAATAATTTAGGATCATCCATAAATGTAATATTAATTTTTCGGAAGGGTTACAAAGTAACAATTCAGCCACGAGAGTTCATATATAATTGCCTTTACCTCCAATCCCTAAAAAAATTAATCAATAGGATTTCGATCAGATACTCGGCTCAATTTCCAACTGACAACTGCACGTAGGTCTGTTGTTTTGTTCAGTGTTGTCTCGCTTAGTGTTTAATGATGCCTCCATTATGCAAAATGATATCGGAATCACAAGTTGAATTCAAAGACAAAAGGCATTAGCTGAAAGGATAGATTTCTCATTGTCTCCTCTTCATTCTCGTGTATGGATATGTACCCAATTCCAAGTCTGGAGAAACTCTGAGGATGCGATTAAAACCTTCAAAGTTTGATCTGTCTTGGGCTTCTACCAAAAACTGCGGAGTATTTTGCGGGAAATTCACTAAACCTTTAGGTTCCCACAAATATTTCCCCAGATTGAAGAAACCTGTGAATTCTCAGAGGATTTCGGGAAAAACCATAAAAGTCCCCTATAATCATGAAGCTGATTATAAGTTAATTTGAACAGAAGGTTATATGCAAATATCTAGTCAGCTTTTGGCTGTTAATATGTATATATGTACTACAACCTTATTACACTAAAATTAAAATAAATCCCCATACTCATATAACATATTAGTTAGTCCAGCTTATATACTTGTTTCCATTCATCGTTTAGATGCCCAATCCACCTGTTTGCTACTACTATCAAGCTGGTTGTTGTAGAAACGGGAATGAATGCACCTTTACCCACCCGAAGATACGTTGTCGTACTTTTACCTCTGACGGTTGGTGTCCTTATGGATACAATTGTCGTTTTTGGCATGATCCGTCTGTGAAACCGGGCGTTGTCAACCTAATCAAAAAGCCGTGTCAATTCTTTGCAAATAATCAATGTAAATATGGTGATAAGTGCAGTTTCTCCCATGATATTAATGTTCAAAACAATAGTGGGATAACGTTGGAAGAATATCGAGCCACAAAAAAGCTGACAGGCGTGTACATTGATATCGAAGCTCAGGAATCTACAACTACCGAAATGTCACACGGCAAACAGAATGGTATTCCCGACGCATCACTTACGTCGGTTGTAAAATCTAATCTAATCACAACTTCGTCATCTACATGCCTTAACAAAAATAAATTTAACATTGTAAGACCGCCCTTCCGGAAATCTGCTTCTGTAAACGCGATTGATTTTCAAGGAGCTTCAGAGGCTGAAATTTGTGATCTGAATCATTCCGAGCTGGAACGCCTAAAAAAGCAATTTCCTTCAGGCAAATTACGTGAAGTAGAATCAAATGAGAACTATCATATGTTTTGTGTCATATTCTCCTCCACAGATCCCGACTGGGTTAGTCATTTTGTTAACGGTAAATGTAAATCAAACTTAACTGGTCACAGCAACAAATACATTAGTTTAGTTATTTCAGATTTGGGATTATTTTAGCATTTCAACTCACTTGGTCAAGAATGTTCCTTTACAAACAACCCGAAATCTCGTGCTTCCGACCACATGCTGATCCGTACAGTTGGTCCAAGAAATCTTGTCTTTTGTGTCAAGAGGTTTAGATAAATGGATACATGTAATAATAAGTGCTGAGCATCTTATATACTTGTGGGGGTACTGGGGTGTCTACTTATTTCGGAAATTGCTACATGGCTTAAACTTGCTAATCTTTGACTTTTTCCACCATCAAATATCAATCTTAGGACTGTGCTTTAAAATATACTCCATGATAGTCACAAATAAAAGCGTAACTACAAGACTAAGTAAATTACTGTTGTAGAGCAATATAACAGATTATTGTTTCTAGTACTAATAAGAGTAATTAAGAGGCAAAATACTGTCCAATATAAGGATAAGAGCTCCTCCCTTTTTATTTAAACCAGAGCATACTTCAATCTGATAATATCGGAGGTCTTACAATTTCTATATTGAAAGTTCACAAATTCTGTCTCTTATTTCGCATTAATTACTCAAGGTAATATCACGGTTGTTTTATTCATTTCCTGAGTACTGCTGTATACAATATATGCGATCTATGCCTCTTCCCGATTAACTTATTTTTATTTTCAGAATATATTTTACTGTCACCTCACTATTTACTAAGTATATCATAAGATTTTTTTTTTACTTTGAGATTTTACCTGTTAGAGTTTTTTAAGAAACTTTTCAGTATGCTAACTTTATCCAATTAATAGTATTAAACGACTATGTATTTCTAAGATCAGAGTGATAAGTATGCAATAAAAATACTAAGTAGTTGGCATGTAAAATTCTTTCACATTCGTAGTTAGAAAAATGTTGGGCTATCTTTATCATAAAACACTTCTAGCATCTGATATATTCTTACGGCAAATGGCGTCTATAACGGAATTTTATGTGGGGTGAATGATTCCTCCCTCAACTAGTTATGCGAATGCGATGACTATAGTTAGTTCCGGACAAATCCAACCGTCATTAAATTTAGTAATGCGGTCTAAATCAAGTATTGTAAATCGTAGGAAGTGGCATTCGAAAAATGTTGTACAAGGAAAACCATCTTTTCTGAAAGTCGATATGACAACACTCAAAAATTTGTTAATATCATTGCTTTTTTGTCTTTGGCTGATCAAATGAATTATCTGTGAAAGAGTTCAGCCGGTGCACATGACCTAAACTTTCACTTTAACACGGGAAATAGATTCGTTTGTGGTCATTCAAAAGATTAATCTTATTTATATTCAGAACATTTAACGTGTTGTATTGTAGGTACAAGATAGTAACTAATGCAAAAATGGTCAATAATTTATTACATTGGATGTAGAATATTTTATGGCTTTGTATATGTAGTCTGCTTTCTGTTTAAATTTACCGCGTAGTCAACTGACGGTTATTCACAAAACCCAGTTTCTGACTTGAGCCTTGGAATAAGTGGATCTCAAGAGACTGCACAGTTGGTTGGGAAAAAAACTGTATTTGCTGAATATGATAACACTTATGTACACATACGTACAAGAAGATAATCGTAATTAAGGACCCTTTGAAACATTTTCGAATTCAGCCTTTAAGATCAAGACCTGACTGTCAGCGTCAGTTTACATCCGTCATATAATCTACATACTTTGAAACCGTCTACAGCCTGTTAATTACAGTCACTACAGTTTAGAATTGCAAACCTCCATGTGATATGCTTGTTTTCATCTGTATTTGGAAATGTTACACTTTAGACTGATAAATTCACTTGAATGTATACTAATGTGGTGTACCTATGTTTTCATAGTCAAAGCACCGGCTACAGCAAACCACCGGTTCCTTATCCCTAATCTAGATGGTTAATAATTTTAATCATTTGCTACTTACTAATTTACCTACTCGGCTTGAAGTTACATATTTTAAAGGCTAGTGATACTATTTGTTTCAAACGAAAACTGGTTGAGCATGGTTCAAACTTGTGGTTTTGTTTCTGAAGACCGAACAGTTTGATGTAGCCACTACTTTGTAATTCTACGTTCTATTGTTGTAACCTCCTCTTGAGGTCGTTCACGTAAAATGTGACCTGACAAAATAACTTACCATGACATCTGATATAATACTGTTTCTATTCGTCTTCTAGGTTTACGATGTTCGTGAGATAGTGTTAAATATTCTCATCCCACAAATGTATCCCAAGGAACAACTTCAAATTTCAGTGGTAATGCAAAAACATTTACCAGTGATCTTAGTTGCGTAAGTACTTATCTCTTTTTTTCAGTAATTTGCATCATTTCTAGTGACCGTATGCATTTATATCCATCCATATATTGTTTTTACGCAGCCATTTGAATAAAGCAATCAATTCTTGGGTTAGGCGTAAGCACCAATGTATGGAACGAATGAATCGTCTAGAGCTATACTTGCGTCCTCTCTTTTTGTGGCTTGATCGTAACTTGGAAGAATTATTCACTGAAGGATTACGTAAAGTAAGTTCGTTTTTGTGTTAATTACCAAACAGGTATTACTTTGCATAGTTGTTTCCGATGTCTTAAATTTAGATTATCTTTTAAGTCAAGTTATGGATAACATTAGTAGGAGAACTGTCATTTTACTGGTAAACCAATTAGTCGATTGGTTTCAATGAGTAAATTACGAATGAGTGCGTCAGAAGAAGGCCTAACATACTCAAATTTCTGTTTTTCCTTTGTAACCTTATTACTAATCTTTCTACTATCGGATTAGGAGCTGACTATCAGTTTTGTATTTTCTTTAATTTCTCACTTGAATATGAAATCTACTGGCTATATTAGCATTTTGTAACTTTTACCTCGAGATAGGTTTGAAGTTTATTTCCAACGATTTTGTAAAATCTTTATAGCATGCGGATAAAACAATCAATTTGGGCTATCAGGCTCAAAAAAACTAACCAGATTTCTGTCAATATCGATCAGACAAAATGTTGCTGCTGTTAATTACGTGTTAACAAGTGTTTTCAATGTAGATTAACTCATGTATAATGTGAAAAAATTGCTCACCAGCTCTGGGGTTGTCACTAAATCCGCTACCTTGACGTGGTGGTCGGGCTTGCCTATCGTGATGAAGCAACTGAGCTATACTGGCTGGAACAACCGTTCCTCAAGGTTCTACCATGCCAGACAGGTCGGTTGAAGAGCGGTAAGACTAAAAGCAACAAAACCAAGGTCCGAAGGCGAAGTCGTACTGCTGACTGTACAGAGGTGTGACAGCAGTAAGGTGTTTCCTTCAGACAACCAGCATGACAGCGATGCTGCCTTCCCAAAAGGAGAGGAGGGGTTAGAAAAGGTCGACCCTAAAAATGCACACCTCGCCTTGTCCCATGGATATCCGTCTCCGGCGGTAAGGTCTCAACAAGTACGGAGCTAAAAGAAAAATTACTCATAAAAAGGTCGTGTGTGACCGACCTCAAGCAGCTGTCCCTTGGGCACTGCGGTCACGCTCTCAGGTCACTATGACCACCTCTAACCCAATTTCCTTTTCAGGTACCTCCAGCAGAACCCTTCCACGGTGTGGGCAACCGGGAAGTGATAACCGCCCTCATACCTCTAACAGCACTCAAGATCACTGTATTCAAAATCAACCTCCCTCTTCAATTCCTATTATTCCTCCTACATCGACTTTATACACTTCCTCCTCAAGTGTCACTTCAGCCAACGATCCTTGACCTCACCCCGGCAAAACGGAGTGCCGACGAGATACACCCTCCGTGTATCTGGCGACCCGATGGCTAGTTCTCGTGGACTGGCAGGTGTAGGCATAGCACTTAGCATGAGGGCGGAACAAGCGCTATTAAAGTGGATCCCCGTTAATAGTCGTCTATGCGCTGTTCGGCTTAACGGCTCGGTAAGAACTCGGAAGGATAGGGACACACGTCGTTGCCTTTTCGTCGTTTCTGCTTACGCTCCCACTGACTGCAGTACGGATGAAGTGAAAGATGAATTTTACAGAAAGCTGTCTGAACTTCTTCAGAAAGCTAAACGTTCAGACATAGTACTCGTAGCAGGCGACTTTAATGCGACCAACAAGTTCCCATCGGCCACCAAAACATAGCTCTTCTGTGTCTAGACACCCGACCTGAGCATTCAAGTCTCCGGATAGTACTACAATATCTGTCGAACGCACTTTCTGGAGAAGAACAGTTAACTGGTGGTAGAACTCATCCTTGATTGCATCCGGACTGCAATCTGTCGGGGCATAGGCGGAGATGACGAAAAGGCATCGTTTCTCACGCCTATTTCTTCTCACTTTGATGGTACTTTCTAATCCAACGTCACATAACCGACTGTTAATGGGGATCCAATCGATTAGTGCTGCCTCAGCTCTAGCGCTTAGTGCGACACCAACGCCAGCAAGACCAGACGAAGATGCCACACGGTCCCCGGATAAACGCACGTAAAACAAGCTTTTTGAAGTGACAGATGGAGAGCGAATTTGTAGCACTTCGCTAGAGTCTTGAATACGGGTCTCGGATAGACAACAAACGTCAATATTAAGACTTTCCAAAGACATAGCCAGCCCTATCTGTTGTTCGACCTGCATAAGGGTGCGAACGTTGAAAGCAGCCAGTTTGAATGGTGCACGTGGTTTCAGAAAAACTTTCAGTATTCTTATTCGGTGGTAGCATTTAATTTTCGACCTGTCAGTAACTGGAGATCGTTTAGATAGAACCGAGTTTTCACCATGGGCTAGCTGCTGTATAAGTCAAAAAATAAGGATAGACAGAGTAGGAATAAACGAGAGAAAAAATGACGTGGTAAATAATAATAATAACAATATTAATAATAATGTGAATCGTTTGATTGTCAATCGAAGCAAGAAAAGTATTTTCCATAAATATCGACATTTCATCATATTTGTATGTGGGCTGTGATACTGCCCGGGTGCCCAAACCGAAGCAGGTGGTTTTCTCAGGGGGCCACACTCCGAGCCTTCGACCCAGAGGTCTGGTCCACAAGGCAGTGGAGCATCGGGAGGAGATGCAGTCCCATGGAAGCCGGTGACCGAAAATTGGTTCATAGGTCATTCGTTCCCGCAGAATACTGGAGCCCATGTGACCATTGGATTGGGTTCCGGTTAAAGTGCCAGACATTCGCTTTTCGTCCTCTCATTTTCGTAGACAACCGCCCTGCCACGAGAAGGCAGTGAGTAAGACTTCCCTGGCATAGGCTGTATACGCGTGGCCGTGTGAGAGCATTTCGAGAGAAAGGGTGGGCCCACCCCACTCTCGGCCATACCAGGGCATTTGTGGGCAGAACGAACTGCCACACAGTATACTCGTCCCTTTTTTGATAGACGGATATCCCGTCTTCGCCATATGTGACGTAGGTTGACAAAAACCAAACAAGCTTTTCGAATCCGTGCTGAGATTTCGTCAGACACCAACCCATTAGGGCTGATCAGACTTCCAAGACAGGTGAAGTTGTCAACGTGTTGGACAACTTCATTCCCTATCCTTAGTTCGTGTGTTGACGCAGGTCAGTCCTGGAGCAACAACTTGCATCCCAAACATTCTGGCATTGTTGCTCAGTGCTACCAAAAGACTCTGCATTTCATCAGCGTCTTCACCAAACTGGAATATTTCATCTGCGTTTTCTGAATCGATAAGTGGACCTCCTGGTAGGAGATCAGTCGACGAAACCATCATTTCTAGCAGTAGTTCTATGATGAAACTAAACAGAAATGGAGAAAGTGGACGGCCTTGATGGACACCACTTGAGGTTTCAAAAACTAATGACAATTCGCCATAAGCTCTGACTCAACTAGTAGTGTTCGAGTAAAGAGCCCTCGCAAGATTTATGTACTTCTGAGTACGCCTTTCAATGACAGACACTGCCACAGAACCTCGTGGTCTACAGAGTCAAACGCTGTTTTTAAGTCAAGAAAGACCACCATTGTCGGACGCCGATAAGCATGCCTGTGTTCTAAAACCTAACGAATTGTGTGGTCGATGCATCCAGGAACAGGTCTGGAGCCATCCTGATGGTGGAATGATATTAAAGTCACATAGTACCAGCTGAAAATATGTCAGTTGCCCGGTTTTTATACTGACAACGTATTTTCAATAAGACTCAAAATCAATGATTATAATCATTATTATTAGTTGTTTGTATTCACTTACTTAATCACCAGTATTTTCTATCCATCTCTGTCATGGGCAATCTTTTCCAGTTGCTATTCATCCTCTTCATGTCTGCTTCCAATTCCCGATGCAGTGTGTGCTTCGGCCTTCTATTTTTTCGTTTCCCTTCAGGATTCCAAGTTAACGCTTTCCTCGTAATGCAGTTTGATGATTTGCTCAATGTGTGTCCTATCCACTTCCATTGTCTTTCCCTAATTTCTTGTCCAGCTGGTAGCCGGTTTGTTCTCTCCTATAATAGACTGTTGCTGATGGTATCCGGTCAATAGATATTGAGTATCTTGCGTAGATAATTGTTTATAAGTACTTGTGCTTATTTGGTGCTAATTGCAGTAGTTCTCCAAGTCTCAGCTCCGTACAATAGAACTAACTGTCTTGACACTCGTATCGAAAATTCTGACTTTGATGTTGGTTGACAGTTGTTTTGAGTTCCATATGTTCTTCAACTGTAGGAATGCGACCCTTGTTTTGCCAATCCTCACCTTTACGTCTGCATCAGGTCAGGTACGTGAAAGAACACATCTCTTCCAGAGTTTCTCCATCAAGTGTGATTGGGTTGGTGTTCTCCGTGTCGTATTTGCGGATCTCGCTTTTTCCTTTGTGTATGTTGAAGTATAGTGATGCAGAGACTGTTGCTACACTAGTTGGCTTGACCCGCCTTTGTTGATGTGTATGGGATAGAAGGACCACGTCATCTTCGAAGTCCAAATCATCTAGTTTCATTCAACCTGTCCATTATATTCCGTGCTTCCCTTCAGATGTCGAGGTCTTAACAATCCAGTCAATCACCAGATGAAAGAGAAAGAGGGGAGTATTGTCTGACTCCAGTCCTCACTTGAAATGCGTCTGTCAGATGTCCTTCATACACCACTTTGCAGCGTCGTCCGTCGTACGAATTCCGTATGACGTTAAAGATCTCAGGTACTCCATAGTGTTGAAGAAGCTTCCATAATGTTCTCCTACCCAAACTTTCAAATGCTTTCTCATAATCAAGGGAATTGATGTATAGTGACGAGTTACATTCAATTGATTTAGTCTGTGCACAACCAATCCTTACGGAATCCAGCCTGTTGATCTCGAAGCTGGATGTCTACCGAATCTTCCATCCGGTTCAAGAACACTGTTGAAATTTTTCCCTGTTATCGACGGCAGTGTGATGCCTCTGTAGCTCAGTTCTCACATTTGCTCAGATGATAGCAACCGATGGTTAGAGACTCTGAATGACATGGCTCAGAATCGTTTGCAGTGGCGCAGGTGCATCCATTCTTTGTGTCCTCTCAAATTCTAATCTGAATTATCCTTGTTTCTACTTTTCTCTTTCTAAATTTGTTTCACTGTATTATACTCCTTAAATAACATCTTCAAACCCTAATCCTTCCGATTACTGCTTATACTCTTACCACCTCTACCACTACGGGATTTGAATCGACAACTGCATCTCTGTGCTAATGTGGTATGGCAAATCGAACTGATGTACATACGTACGAAGTTCCACGTTGTTACTGACTGACTGACTCTGTCATGTAGCTGTCTCATATTTCCTTCTCTTACAGCTTTTTCTGCTGTCGTTGCTCGGTTTTCCACGTAATTCTGCATGCTGTCTCTAAAGTTATTCACTTGCTTGTTTGTTTCAGCGTATTCAGCTTGTGCCTTAACTTTCTCTGCTCTTCGGCTATTGTTAGTTGCTGTCTTCTTGTTCATCCTTCCTTGAATTTTGTCCATGGTTCCCATAGAGATCCATTTTCTATGATGACGCTTGTTGCGATTCAGAACCTCCTGACACGTCGAAGCTAGTGCTCCTTTGGTCCCTTTCCTGTTATCCTTCATCGTAGTTTCTTCCTTGAATAGATCTTGTGAGGCTTACGACCTTTTGGTGAGAGCTGTCTTGAATTCGTTGAATTTGTTAACATCTCGAAGGACGTCTGTATTAAAACTTTATAATGCGGCTTGTCCGGTTGTCTAATGCTTCTCTAGCTTCAGTTTCATCTTGACAACCACCTGGTGATGATCTGAATCTATGTCAGCTCCTCTCTTGTTCCTCACGTGTTCGATTGACCTGAATTTTTTACTGATGTGAATATTATCTATCTGGTTCTCCGTGGTGTGATCTGGTGAGATCCATGTAGCTTTGTGTATGCGTTTGTATGGGAATATAGTGCCACCTACGACCAGTTTATTGAAAGCACATAGCTTTGCAAATCTTTCCCCGTTTTCCTTCCTCTCTCCCAGTCCATGTCGTCCCATGTTATCTTCATATCCAGTGTTGTCCATTCCGACTTTGGCGTTTGGATCTCCCATCACGATGGTGAGATCCTTTCTTCGGCACTTCGCTATGATTGATAGCAGACTCTCATAGAACTGATTCTTATGGTCGCCGTTGCCATCATTGGTGGGTGCATAACGTTGGATGACACTCACTGTAATTCCCTCCTTTTGTTTTGAAGGATGCTTTGATGATCCTGGGTCATTTTATAAGTGCATTTTGTGCTTTTTTGGACAGTATCAGAGGAACTCCCCGAATGTGTGGAGTATTTTTCTCTTCGTGACCGGAGTTTGTATATTATCACCATTGACTTAACCACTCCTATGAATCTGGTTTTCATCTTGCTGTGCTAATGCGGTATGGCAACTTGGACCGATGCATATATGTGCCTGGTCCTATGTTGTAGCTGACTGACTGACGTGTCCGGAGTACCGCAGCATTTCTCCCGAATTTATTCTTCACTGTCCAGCTTGGGTGCCATGGGTTTCGCTGATTCCAAGCACCGCCAAGTTGTATCTCTTCATTTTCGTTGCTATTTGACTGGTCCTTCCGGTCTCCCGCATTGCCCAGACGTTCCATGTACTTATAAAAACTGTTGCTCCGGTTGTAAGAGGGACATCAGCCTCATGACTTCCGAAGAATCTCGGCCTTCATCATGAGGCGCCATAAATCTTCCTTCAACCCACAGGACAGAGTTTTAATGGTTTAAGGTATTTAGTCTGGTTAGCGTTTTTCCTGGCAAGGTTCTTTTCTATAGGATGGAGTTGCCGACCACACGCCCAACTTTCTTCCTTTACCCGATCTTGAGACCGGCAGTAGCCCTGTAGTGAACGAGAACACAGGTGAGGACAATCGAATTTATTTGAACACACAATTACAGAATAACTTAGTAAAATCCGAGAACCATACAGTAAATACTTAATTCGCAAAATGTCAATCAATTGTCTCAGACGTCATTGTTCATTCGTTTCCACTGCGATCATTCTCTGTTCTCGTTCTCTTTTCTTCGATCTTCTTAACCTTATGCTGTCAGATATTCCACTTTCGATTCATGATACATACTAGTTATATCTATCGACATTATTAGCACACACGACAGCCATAGAAGAGCTACAGGCGGAGTTTAGTTTATGTTTAGCAATAAATAAAAAACGAAAATTGTTTTTACTGTCGTTTTACCATTTAATCCTAATTGCTTTATTAATGTGATAAAGAAACGTCATTAAAGTGTTGCTTTGTTTTTTTACTTAATGGCAAATTCAAATTGCTAATAATGATATCATCTATCAAATGCTCGAATTTTTTCAAATCAATAAGTCAGTGACCGTACGTTAACCGTCAACTGACGGATTAGTAGTCCAGAAACTTGCAAGTGCAATTCTACCCTCACATTGTGGCGATACATAAAATGGATGTATTTATTTTACTGTATATAAGTTTTTTTGGTTATATACAGAGGTGTTTCATGAAAGTATCGCTTATTGCATTTAAATCCAACTAATTTAACCGGTGTAACAGGTTTAGCTGTTCTTGCTTCATACAGTCCCATGAGCTATTTTGTTATGCTTTGTGTCTATGTTCTACAGTTCTACTCATATGTAGATGCTGTAGTGTTGAGCTTTGTACAAACATCGTCCGCAGAATCTTATTTTGTAACAAAATATTACTTTATCATAAATAGCTTGCAGTATATATTATGTATCATACTAGGTAGGTATCATTACGAAGGTTCAACTTGATAATTTCGAATAAATTGGTCTCACATAATATTCTTGTGTTGTTTCTTTGTACTATTTGAACTTGGATTAATTTTGATTTGGTGATTTATTTTCTGAAGAAATGGCTTACACTGAGTCACGAAACGTCAGAAAATTTATTTTTTCCACTCATTGGGATATTACAAATATATTAATTTATTTATATCATACTAGGTATTTATTTTAAAATTTCATATGAATGTGCTGATTCTTTTATTTTTTTATTGGATAATCACAACTGTTTTAACTATTTCTTTTTGTTTTCTCAAGTATAAAGCGTTTCTAGAAAATGGAAATTTGGATCCAGATTTGTCTTCATTGTTAATTAAAAATAGTGCTGATATTATTTCTCACTGCCAGTCAAGTAATAAGGATAATGGCAGAAATTTACTATCGAGTTATAATAATGCAACTGGTTTGACTCCTGTTGTGCTTGACAGGGAAATTTTAGATCTTAAATCATTCAACCTTAATTCATATTCTGACAGTAATCTATCAGATGTTGAAAGTGATAAAACCCTATTTGAAAGTGAAATACCTAGCAGAAGTAGAGCTTATAATAACTTTCTAACCCATTCAAATGAAGGAATTGTACCTAAAATATGTAACTTAACAAACGAGAATGATTTTCCAACTGACTCACTATTAGATCATGACAGTATGATTGGTTTAATTCCCCCTGTTGTACCGAAAGACGAATCAGAAGAAACACACAATGGTGATCAAAGTTCACTTAACGGGAACCAATTGTCGATTGGGAGTGATAATAGTGTTAGTTCACAAACCAGTGAATCGGTGTTAGAATTTAGCAGCACTGATGAGAATGGTCATGATCCTGGTAGTAAGTGTGAAGATGTTGGCGATTCGCAAATGTCATGTGGAAATCTTCATGGTTCTTCTTCACTAACAACTCCCGGTACCCAGAAATTATTAATGAGCGGTCTTAGGCTACTGGGTAAAGCAGGAACATATATACAACGTCGACTTACTGTTTCTCTACATTGTACGCGTTGTCGCTTATCTTTCCAGTGGCTTTTCACTTTTCATGGGGCGCGAGCTATGAATAATTTTAATGATCCAAATACAGCGTGTAAACTTTTACGTTCACTCCCACCATACACAACTCATTGTGCACGTTGCCATCAAAAATTCAGTTTACTTTTCCAGTCTAGTTTAGCCCATGCATTCGACAACAATGTTGGAACTCTACATTTAGATGGTTGTATTGCTGACGATGTTCCACCGAAACAGTCTGATGGTATTATTTTATGTACTGGATGCTTCAATTCAGTGCGAGTCACCGTAAGTTTTTTGTGCGGATTTTTTGTTGGTCATTATGTTTATCACATGAATAGCTTGTAAATTTGGACACAACAAAATAGCATGTGCTATGGAATAGTTCTCAACATAACGCTTTGGAACACTGAAAGGAAGTACTTTTCTTGAACTCATTAGATTGGTTCAGAGGTTATTTTAACACTAAATATTTGTTGCAAGGTTTTTATTTTGACAAAAATAATCTGATTGTAATAATTAAAAAAGTAGAAAATCAAACTTCTAGTGTTCCGCGACTTAGTGTAACTTATTTCATCAGAAAACGAATAACCTTTTGCAAACTGATGTATGTTTAATTAGTACAAAGGAAAAGCATTAAAAATTCAATATATGCATGTTGGACCAAAACATAACATGTTGTCCAGACTAAAGATGAGGCAGATTTTTATGTATTTATGTGTATGCGAGTAGGTGTGAAAGTGAATACATGTAGTGTGAACTACTTTTCAGTTCCTATGTACTACCCCTTCAGGCGTGGAATTCGCAAAACTATACACACTAATAGTAGTCAACTCACTTACCAGTGAATAGTTTCAAGAAGTGGTTTCTAGAGTCTTGATGAGAAGCAGCGACTAGAGGAGCTCAATCGTGTAGGGAGCAAGGCAGTTATCCACCAATCCAATTTGACTTTGGTTGCGCAATATCGCAAATTGACTTAACTTAGCGAAACATACCACTGGATATCAACTCAGTGGTATGAAGGCTAGGTGGTCGTCCCGTTACCTAAAGATCCTAGTGAGATCGTAGTTGTGTACTATTGAGGAGTCTGAAAACGCCCTCGTTTGGCTAAGGGCGGGGAGAACCCATTCTTCCTCTTGAAATGCTTTCATATGGTCACGTATGTATCAGTACTGCCAGGGAAGTCCTACTCACTGCCTTCTCGAGGCGAGGGTGTTGTTAACAAAATTTAAAAGAAGAAAAGTAAATGTCCGTCTCTTAAACCTGATTGATGGGTACGCAGGATTCACCTAAGGGAGTTTGAAAACCCCTGATTCCAAACCAGTGGTACACATGAGCTATAAGATCGTGAGGGAACAGATGTCGTAAGAACCCATTGATGGTCACTGGCTACCATGAAACTTCGTCTGCTGACATTGCCCTACTCGCTTGTGGAATAGACCTCCGAGTCGAAGATGGTTCCCGAAACGGACTGCCTGTTTCGGTTTTTTTTTAGCTCGGTCGGTATCTCATCCTACACACAATTAATAATAGTTACGACTGAAGAAAATCGTGCTAGCTCCAATCTTCATTTTCATAACATATACTCCCAACTGTTTGGTAACTTGTTTTATCTAACATTTCTTCGCTTATTTATTCCCTTTTATTTCCATTTTGTGCATATGCCGTGTTTTCCCTCAGATGTAGAGGTCTTCATAATCCAGTCGAGTACCAGAAGAAAGAGGAAGGGAGAGAGTAGACAACCTTGCCTGACTCCGGTTCTCACTTGAAATGAGTCTGTCAGCTGTCCTCCATGCACTACTTTGCACTGTAGCCCGTCGTATGAGTTACGGATAATATTGACAATCTTCTCAGGAACTCCGTAATGTCGAAGAATTTTCCATAACCTTCTCCTATCTACACTGTCAAATGCCTTTTCATAATCAATAAAGTTGTTGTACAGTGACGAGTTCCACTCGATGGATTGCTCGACGATGATCCGTAGTGTCACAATTTGGTCTGTGCACGACCGGTCCTTACGGAATACAGCTTGTTGATCTCGAAGTTGAGCGTCTACTGTGTCTTTCATCCTGTTCAGTAACACTCTGTTAAAGACTTTTCCTGGTATTGACAGTAGTGTGATGCCTCTGTAATTTTCACACTTGCTCAGATCTCCTTTCTTTGGAATCTTGATGAGGTGTTCTTCCTTCCAGTCCATCGGCACTTGTTCCTCTTCCCAAATCTTCTTGAATAGAAGACGAAGAATGTTAGTAGTTACTTCAATGTCTGAATTCAGTGCATTAGCTGGTATATTGTCGGGTCCTGCTGCTTTCCCGCTTTTGATTTGTCTGATGGCCATTCTGATTTCTTCCGTCGTTGGTGGATTGACATCTATAGGAAGATATGTGTGTGCTGCTTCGATGTCCGGTGGATTCATTGGCGCCGGCTTATTCAGGATTTCCTCGAAGTACTCTGCCCATCTGTTCCGCTGTTGTTGAAACTCAGTGATTGACCTGCCTTCTTTGTCTTTGACTAGTTTCTCTGGTTTACTGCTTTTCTTTGTTGTATCGTAAAGCTGTTTCATATTTCCTTCTCTTACAGCTTTCTCCGCCGTCGTTGCTAGTTCTTCCACGTATTTCTGCTTGTCGGCTCTAATGCTCCTCCTCACTTGCTTGTTTGCTTCTATGTATTCAACTTGTGCTTGGACTTTTTCTGCTCGTGTTGGACTGTTGTTAATTGTTGTCTTCTTGTTCTTCCTTTCTTTGATCCTGTCCACTGTTTCTATAGAGATCCATTCCTTGTGATGATGTTTCTTGGGGCCCAGAACCTCTTGACGCGTTTAAGTTAATGCTTCTTTGATACCTTTCCAGTTATCCTCCATAGTAGTTTCTTCTTCCTTCAGTAGATCCTGTAGGGCTTGGAACCTGTTGTTGATGTTGTGAGGCAGAACACTGATGAGGACAACCGAATTATATTTAGCTCAAATTACAGAGTTAATTGGTAAAATAGAAAAACCATATATTAAATCGTTAATTTGCAAAATATTAATCCTTCATATTAAACTGAACTGTTCCTGTTTCAAATATCAATCCATTGACTGACATTTCATTGTTCATGTTTTTCCATACAAATTCCATTGTGTTGCCGCTCTTCCTCTCTTGATTTTTCCCCATCTTCTGCAGCCAGCCATTACGTTTGAAACTCGCGTTATATACTACTTATTATCTCAATATAAGTAGCGCGCACCACACTCCTCCCCCCTTTTAATAAGCTGTCGTCGTAGTCTTTCTGATCGCCGTACGCCTGTCTTCCTTGGTGTTTTTCGCGACTCACACATTTGGCGATCTTGAAACCATCTCTGCAATTGACTAGCATTTACGCGCTTCTGCTTGTCTTCTCTCCGGATTGTGTAAACCGCGCCGCGTCTCTCCGTGATGACGTACGGTCCTTCCCACTTTGGGATCAGCTTTCCCGACCCTGATCCCCCTGTCATGCTACTTTTCCGTTCTCTACACTTTACTAGGTCCCCCACTGCAAAAGGTTTCCACATTCTCCTCTGTTGTTCCGCCTTCTTTATGTCTGATATTTGCTTCTTTTCCACGTTCCTGATTGCCTCCCTCCTCTCTTTTCTTAACCTTGTTGTCGTCCATTTCTGTTGTTGTGGCCAGGTCTTGTTGTGCATTGGAAGTCGTGGTTGTCTGCCATACATGAGCAAAAAAGGTGATTTCTTGGTTGTTCCTTGTATGGAGGAACGATGCGCCAGCAAAATCAATGGTAACTCTTTCTCCCAATCTCCTCCTTTAGATGCTAACCATTCCTTTAATGTCCGGTTGTTTCTCTCTGTAAGCCCGTTTGTCTGAGGATGATACGGTGTAGTTCGTATCCTCTTGATGCCAAACTGCTTTAGACGGGCTTTAAACTCGTCACTTTCAAAACAGGGACCCTGGTCAGTTAATATCATCTTCGGTATTCCGTGACACGCTACAATATGCCGGATTACCACTTCGGTCACTGTTCTTGCCCGCTGGTCTGCAATGGGTACGGCATCTACCCAACGTGTAGCATGCTCCGTCATCACTAGCAGGTACTGATTACCGCTCGCCGTCTGTGGGAACGGTCCCATCACATCCACCGACCATAGATCACCGACTGCGGTTACTGGGATTGACTGTAATGGCGGTTGTGTGTATCGATCGCTTTTCATTAGTTGACACTGCTGGCAAGTTAACACGTATTGAGCCACATCGTCTCTCATGCCCGGCCAGTATGCACTTTGTCGTAGTAAGTCCGTCGTTCTTGCGATGCCTGTATGTGCTACCTGGTGACACTCGTGTATCATCTTACGCCGCCAGTCTTTCGGAATTACAGCCACCCAATTCTTGTCATCGTCCTGCCAGGTCAGGACTCCATATGCGTTCAATCTCAGTCGTTCCTTTTGCCGAAGTAGCATTTGTACCTCCTTGTCCATTGTTCGTTTTTCTACGTCTGCTCCCTCTTTCATCACTCTGATTACATCTCGAAGGCTAGGGTCAGATTTCTGCTGCCGGACGAGTTCTAATGGGTCTCCCTCTAAACTATTCACCGCGTATGCTGTCAAAGGAAGGTCAGCTTCCATGTCTGGTCTTGACAAGTAATCCGCCATTACGTTTTCCTTTCCTGGAACATGGCCGATACTGAAGTCGTATTCTTGCAAACGTATCATCCATCGCGCCAACTTCCCTCGGGGGTCTCTTGCTGTTTTCAACCACTGCAAGGGTTTATGGTCAGTCTCAATGTGAAATCGTCTTCCTAACAGATACGGTCTCCATTTTCCCACTGCCCAAACTATTGCCAGGCACTCCTTTTCGATCGTTGAATACTTCTGCTCAGCGGGTGTGAGGACGCGACTTGCATATTCCACCACTCTATCAGCCTGACTCAATACAGCACCTATACCATGATCACTTGCATCTGTGGCCACTGTAAATAGTTTCCCGGGTTCAGGCAGTCGCAGCGTCATCTGACGATCGTCTAGCATGTTTTTGATTCGGTTGAAGGTTTGGTCGGCAGTCTCAGTCCACGTAAACTTGGTGTTGCTCAGCAACTTATATAAGGGTGCTGCTATTTCGTTGAAATTCTTGACAAACCGACTATAGAACGCCGCTCTTCCCAGGAACTGTCTCAACTTCCTTTTCGAATTAGGTACTGCAATATTTTTTATGGTAATAATTTTCTCCGGCAATGGTTTTATTTCTCCATTTCCCACTTTATGTCCCAACAATGTGACGCTGTTTTTCGCTATCTGCGACTTTTCCTTATTAATTCGAAGTCCAAATTCATCAATTCGCTTTAAGATTGCTTCCACATGCTTGACGTGATCTGTTTCTGTCAGACTGTATACAACTACATCGTCGCCATATACCTCGACATTATCTAGATTCTTGAGCAGTAGCGTCATTAGTCTTCTGAACGTAAACGGTGCACCCGCCAACCCGAACGGCATTCGTTTAAATTGGTATTGTTTATCACGTACAGTAAATGCTGTCTTGCTGCGATCGCTATCTTTTATAGGTAATTGCCAATAACCTGACCGTAAATCCAGCACTGTAAACACCGTGGCATTCTGTAGCCGATCTAATGTTTCCACCACTGTTGGCATTGCACAAGGTTTTAGGTCTGTTATATTATTCAGTTCTCTAAAGTCGACACAAAATCTATACTTTCCGTTGGGTTTCTTTACCAAGAGTACCGGTGAGCTATATGGGCTGTCCGCTTCCTCAATTATACCTTCTTTCAACATTTCCTGCACCTGTCGATTTACCTCGGCCTCTAAATGCACCGGGACACGACGTGTTGCAAATATATTTACTCGGTCGTTTTTTATCGGGATTTCATGCTTTACTTTGTCACAAAATCCATATGGCTCCCCATCTCCAGTGAACAGTTTCGCATACTTTTTGCATAACTCGTTAATGTTTGGTTTCTCCGTCGAGACGTCCGTTCCCACTCTTATTTCAGCCACTTCGCTACTTTCGTGTATTGGCAATGAACCATACTTTGTGACCACCTTACCGCTTCTTAAGTCAATGATCGCTTTTACTTCTCTTAGGAAATCTGCTCCTAATATCGGTCTCGATAAGCTTGTGGTTACCACCAACGGAAAATTTATCTCAGCTCCACCCACTTTTACAATACTGTTAGATACCCCCAACACCTCTAACATGTGCCCTCCTATAGTGTGGACAGCTAATGTACATGGCTTGATTGTCTTACATTGCTCTTTGCCTATTAACGATACCGCTGCTCCTGTATCGATTAGACACACTAAATCCCGTTCATCTGTATTCACTCTCGTATAAACTGCCCCTCTATCTACTAATGCAACAACCCCCAGATTCCTAGGGTAGAAAGAACACACGTTATATCGTCTAAAATATCTACGTCGTCGTCTTGTCGGACAGTTTGCCTTCCAATGTCCTGTCCCTCCACAAGCGTAACATTTATCGTTTCTTTTATTATTTACTCGTAATGCTGCAATCTCACGCTCTAGCTGTTCAATCTTCTTCTCGACACCAATCGTCTCCTGCTTTCCGTACCCAACTGGAGCTACTGTTCGTGTCAACAGCTGACGAGTCACCTTCGCCAGTTCACAGACATCCATAGGTTGTGCTGCGTTTACTAACTTCAGCTGCTGAGAGACGGTGACAGGGACACTCTCCATAAACTGGGACGCCAGCAACTGTGCTTCCGACTCCTCATCCAGGTTTGGCAGCGCGCGGCGTAACAACCTGGTGAGCTCCACAGCCAGCACCAGTGGGTCACCATCGGGAGACAACCTCGCCGACCGGAACTTCTGCAGTGCTTCCTCCCTGTCCACTGGGCTGTCGAACTCCGCCACCAACCGTTCCGTAACTGCCCCCCACGTGTTCTTCCCGCCAGCACCGTCCATGCTGTCATATACAGCCTTCGCCCTACCTCTCAGCAGCGTCCCCAGGACCACCAACTTCGCCTTCGGCTCCTTCACACCCAACAGCTCCGCCACGGCCTCAAACTCCTTCAGGAAGCTCAGCACATCTCCGTCCTCAAACTCCTTCGGCCATGGGATCTTCATCGTCAGTGGAGGCAGCGACACCAAATGTTGTGAGGCAGAACACTGATGAGGACAACCGAATTATATTTAGCCCAAATTACAGAGTTAATTGGTAAAATAGAAAAACCATATATTAAATCGTTAATTTGCAAAATATTAATCCTTCATATTAAACTGAACTGTTCCTGTTTCAAATATCAATCCATTGACTGACATTTCATTGTTCATGTTTTTCCATACAAATTCCATTGTGTTGCCGCTCTTCCTCTCTTGATTTTTCCCCATCTTCTGCAGCCAGCCATTACGTTTGAAACTCGCGTTATATACTACTTATTATCTCAATATAAGTAGCGCGCACCACATTGAGAACTATCTTGAATTTATTGAGTTTGTCGGTATCTCGAAGAAAGGCTGTATTGAACCATTGTAACGCTGTTTGTCCAGTTCTTCTTTAGCTTCAGTTTTAAATTGGCCACAACTAGGTGGTGATCTGAAGTTATGTCAACTCCCCTCCTGTTTCTCACTTATTCCATTGTCCTTCGGAACTTTTTATTGATGCAAATGTGATCCATCTGATTCTCTGTGGTGTGGTCCGGTGAGATCCATGTAGCTTTGTATATACGTTTGTGTGGAAATATTGTGCCGCCTATGACCAATTTGTTGAATGCACACAGATTTACAAACCTTTCCCCGTTTTCCTTCCTCTCTCCCAGTCCATGTCGTCCCATGTTATCTTCATATCCGGTGTTGTCTATTCCGACTTTGGCGTTTAGATCTCCCATCACGATGGTGAGATCCTTTCTTCGGCACTTCTCTATGATTAACTGCAGCCTCTCCTAGCATTGATTTTTAATGTCGTCGTTGCTATCATTGATGGGTGCATAACATTGGATAATATTCAATGTCATCGTTTTCTTCTTTGTTTTGAATGATGCTTTGACGATTCTAGATCCGTGAGATTCCCATCCTACAAGTGCATTTTGTGCTACTTTGGACAGCATTAGAGCAACTCCCTGAGTGTGTGGGGCATTTTCCTCTTCGTGATCGGAGTATAACGGCATCTCTCCCGTATTTAGCCTTTGTTGTCCAGCTTGGGTCCAATGGGTTTCGCTGAATCCGAGTACTGCTAAGTTGTATCTCCTCATTTCCGTTGCTATTTGACTGGTCTTCCCGGTCTCCCACATTGTCCGGACGTTCCATGTACCTATAAAAATTTTTGTTCTGGTTGTTAGAAGGGGCATCGGCCTCATGGCTTTAGAAGGAACTCAGCTTTCACCATGAGGCTTCATATTTCTTCTAAATGAAGACCTTCCAACTCACAGGGCAGAGTTTAAATGGTTTGAGTTATTTTTTCTGGTTAGCGTTTTTTTAGCGAGTTAGTTTTCTACGGGATGGGGACGCTAACCCCATGCCCAACCCTCCTCCTTTATCCGGGCTTGGGACCGGCAGTAACTCTAGGAGAGCTACAGGCGGAGTTGATCGCTACTACCAAATACGAATTTTAAACTAGCCTTTCTAAAACCATGTATGCCATTCAAACTCCTCTTCTTTAATGTTCGCACAATCATGCAGATCGGACACTAAATAACGCTGGCGATGACTTCAGAAAGTCTTAACATCGATGTCTGTTGTCTGTCCGATGGTGGTATTCAGGACTCGTGAGGTGCCGTACATTCGTTTATATTCGGGTAGCACTGATCAATCGGATCCCCATTAACAGTTGGTTATGTTCTGTTAGATTGCCAATTTCCATCAAAGTGCGAAGAAATCGGTGTAAAAAACGATGTCTTTTCGTCATCTCTGATTACGACTGGACACATTGCAACCCGGATGCAGTCAAGGATAATTCTTACCACCAGTTAACTGTTCTTCACCAGAAAGTGCGTCCGACAGATATTGTAGTATGTCCTTATTTTTCTTGTATTCCAAAACGTAAAATTTACGAAGACACTCAGTAAATGTTCACAAGCCCAGAACAAATTACTTATCAGCTATATATCGACTTTCCCATCGAATCATCAACGAGTGGAATTCATTACCTCAACACGTGGCTGAAGCTCCATCTGTCGACACTATCAAAAGAAAGTTGGATCAACTGAGAGACTATCATTGCCAGGACAAACACAGGTCATCTAGTCTCTAGTCCTTTCTAAATTAAAAAGGAAATCGGTGTGAGAAACGATGTCTTTTCGTCATCTCTGATTACGACTCGACACATTGCAACCCGGATGCAGTCAAGGATAATTCCTACCAGCGGTTAACTGTTCTTCACCAGAAAGTGCGTCCGACAGATATTGTAGTACTGGCCGGAGATTTGAACGCTCAGGTCCGGCGTCTTGGCACAGAAGGAGGATGTCTGGGTGGCCGATGGGGACTTATAGATCGCAGGTCAGATAACGGTGACCATCTACTGCGCAGTCTACAACCTGTTCCTAGCTAGTACTAACCATCGACATGGTCAACGCCGACGTGCTTCCTGGTTTCCTCCTGAATCTCAAACTTGGACTCAGGATGATCACATCGCGACCAGCTACCACTGGCGTGGTTGTGTACAAGACTGTTTCTTTTCTGGAGTAACTATACGGACTCTGATCATACCCCTTTTCGCACTAATCTTATCTTACATTTCACTGGCCAAGAAATTGATCACGCCTAACAGATTGATGTCAGCAAATTGGTTGCAGCTTCTGTTGCAAGTAAATATCAAACCGAACTAGTTTCAAGGCTAAATAACAGCCCACCGGGAAGTTTGAATGAGTATTGGCTGCAATCTTATGATGCCATGAAAATGGCGAGCAAAGTCACTTGTAGCCTCGCGAAACGTCTCACCCATAAGCACTGGTTTTCTGCAGGCTCCTTACAGTTCATTGGAGCACTATATTTCACTCCGAGTAACCGCAAGTCTGACAATAAATGTAGATTCTTAATTAAGGAAATTTTCCAACGTTTGCGTAAGGACCGAGAAGCCTGGTGGTCTGAGCGTGCTATAGAGTTGAAAGGAGAAGTTGCATCTGCCTGAAGCTCTTTCAACTCAGTCGAGTCACTGGCAGCAAGAAGTCTGCTGTGAGAGAAACAATCTGTTAAGCTGACAGGGTGCCAATCAATAACATCTACCAAATGTTTTTGTCTTACCTGACATTAAATAACCTCTCTCCATTGTTTCATTCAAACAGTGGGTTGATACAGGTCTGTTCAGTCTCACCATTCTTCAGTTTTACCATTCATAACGTTCGAAAAATAGCTCTAATAGATGTAGATAATGGTGGTGTGGATCTGTTGTCTGATTGTGTAGTGGTTTCTTACTGTGCAATGATATCTAAGCAATGCAATCCGAATTTCATTCAGTTGATAGTCAGTGTCCGTAGGTATAGCATGTCCTTTCTCCTAAGTGCAAAGTACTTTAACAAGATTGGGGGAAACTTGTAGCTGAACTCAATCATTGTAATGAGCACTTGGAAGTAGTCGAAATGTTCATGTATATCGGCAGCTGTTTAAGTGCTGGTGGTAGCGTGAGTGATCAGACCGATTTGCGTATAGGGAAAACCAAGGCGGCTTATGTCAATCTGAGCGATCTTTGGCACCTCTGCGATGTTAATCTGGTGACGACCTTCTGCTTAAAAAACTGCCTGAGTTTTTTTACAATAGTGCGAGTGTTACAACGTCATGGAATGAGTCGAAAATGATCCCGATCAAAACCGAAGGCTGACTCCACCTATGCCCCGACAGATTATTATTATTATTATTATAAGCTTTATTCAACATTATATTTTTGGTACAATATTGAATTCTCAGCATAAAGTATTTCAACAAGTTTCCTTTTCTTATATCTTGATCGATCCTGACGATAAATATTGAGTGATGGCCAGTTAGATGTTAGGAGTTCGATAATCAACATCTGAATAATGTTCATTCGTTTCAATGCATATTGCAAGCCACCATGATGTCGCTCGTTGTAGCTTTTTTGTAATCCGTACAGCGAAAGGTTGTAAACTTTTCATAAACTCGCCTGAATAGGTTGTGAGCCCAATAGACATAATAATGTGTTAAAACAAACAAGAAATCAGATAACTTGACGAAATATCTAGATGGGAGGAACAGGTAGCCCAGATATTCAAGCAGGCCGCCGATAGCTATTGCAGTCCGGATGCAATCAAGGATGAGTTCTACCACCAGTTAACTGTTCTTCTCCAGAAAGTGCGTTCGACAGATATTGTAGTACTATCCGGAGACTTGAATGCTCAGGTCGCGTGTCTAGACGCAGAAGAGCTATGTTTTGGTGGCCGATGGGAACTTGTTGGTCGCAGGACAGATAACGGGGACCGCTTATTGCAACTGTGCACAGACCACAACCTGTTTTCGGCTAGCACTAACTTCCGGCACAGTCATCGTCGATGTGCCACCTGGCATCCTCCCTCTGCATCTCAAGCCTGGACTCAGATTGATCACATCGCGATCAGCTACCGCTGGCGTGGTTGTGTACAAGCCCAACACACACACACACAACAATTTCTGTTTATCACCCTCTATGCTAATATTTTGAGTTTATTTGTAAGGTGTGGTAGGTCACTTCGAATACTCCAATTGATTGTCCAGGTTGATTAAATAATTGAGGACAGCACATACTTTCTTGTACATTAAAACTTAAAGAAATTAATCCTATGAGAGAAATAATATTGTGAATAAATAATTGGGTGAAATAAATTACTCTTTAATTATTTCTTAATCAAGGCTCTATACCAATACATATGTTTTATAAGTGAGTAGAAAGTCGATACCAATTAGACGGCGAGTCAGTTCGAAAAAAATGTAATCAGTTAATTACACAACGTTTGGAAAATTAAGACTCAAATTAAAGAGGATTTTCATAATTGGACAATTATTACAAATTATTGCATGATTAAAATTAGATGTAAATACAAATGTTTCTTGTTATCTGTGAAATTATTGACGAGTGCAGTTAAAATTAGGTAATATGATTAATAAACAGGTTACTCAAGATTAGAATTTAAAATTAACAAAATCAGTTTAAAAAATTTCAAGAGAAGGGAAAGTAAGGTTTTGAAACATCATGTAATGGCATCTAATTAGAAGGCCAGGGTGGATTTTAAGGTTGTATAATCTATTACTGTATACAAAGGTGTGTATTCCTATAGCTTTTGCTATATGTAAGAGTGAGATTCTAGAACCACAGGGTCAATTCTTTGGGATTTTATAACTTTGAACTCTGATGTGACCGGTATCGATTAGATGCACCAAAATAGAGCTTCTTATTACTTTTTTTGTTCTTTGGTCAACCATGAAGGGTAATGTTCAGAAATACGATTATGTATTTGTCTAGTTTTGCATCCAATAGCACCACAGGAGCAGTTGAAATTATTAATGCACACAGAGCTAGAGGAACTAGGCAATTTATCCCTATTTCATGAAAGAAAGTAGGACGTAATCTTGCCGCATTGAATGCATGTCTTATAGCTTTTCTATACGTCGAGTTACTGTTTCACTGGTTATATCACATTTGGGATCTCAAGGATATAGTTCTTTTGGTACCGTCGATGATTGTACTTTAGATTTAATGGCAGTCATATTTTTCATCAAGTACTTTGAAGAGTATCTGTGCTTACTTAATATATCCTGAAGAGATAATTGGCATAAGGTCTATTTCAGTCTCGGCTTTTCGTAAGTCTGCATCTCCTGATTTTGCCTCACTATATTTATTTGAACAAACAAATATTGGTACAAAGGGGCACCGAATACATACGCACAAGTCACTTGATTTATGTGTGAGCTATGCTACTGCTCGGGTTCAAAACGAAGATGGTTTCCTTTGGGGTTGGGGGCACACCAGGAGCCCTCAACCTGAAAATGTCTTGTCCACAAGGCAGTGGAGCAACGTCAGCGAATGTGCTATGTCTTGACAAGAATAATGAATGGTAATTTCGGGATCCATTTGTGGACCAATACTAAACGTATATTTTTACCGTATAATTGTTAATTAACTAAACTATTCATATTCATGTTCCTCTTATTATAAGTTTATTCTGACCTACGAACCATTATCATACGTTTTACCATTCTTGAATTATTCCCTGTTTATTAGTCACTGCCTCCTACATTCACAGCCACATTTGGCCAAAATTTGTACAAAAGTTATTTCCTATTTTATGCTACGTTGTAGTCTGTTTGATTGGTATATAAACTCAGTATGTTTGAAATATAACGATTCATATCGCAGAAGCTGAGACTGGCGTTCTGGACTTAACTGGCTGGGCTAGGCGGAAAGCAGGGCCAATCAGAACTCTAGGCTGTTCTCACGTGTTTTGCGCGTCCTTCGTCCGATCGATAATTCACTGCCCCTCTACCCGGCGGCCCTCAATATATAACAAAACGCAATCACACGGTAATCGGGGACCAACGATTGGTTCACATACCATTTGTTGTTAAAACATCATGGAGCACACGTGCACCATTGGTTTGGAATCATGGTTTTCAAACTCCCCTAGGTGGACTCCACCAGCCCGGTTAAAGCGCCGGACACTCACATTTTGTCCTCTCAATTCCGTAAACAATATCCCTATCGCGAGAAGGCAGTGTGTAGGGATTCCGTGGCAGTAGTTGTATGCATGTGGCCATGTGTGAGCTTTTCGAGAGGGAGAGCTGACTCTCTCCACTCTTGGCCGTACCAGGGCATTTGGTGGGCTTGTATATTTTTAGATCATAAGCTCGGGGAGTAGTTTCTTACCTGAGCTTCCGGACCGACCGCATTTATTAGCCCAGTAGAGCTTACCGGTGAATCATACACCTTCCTTTGTATTTGAAGAAGCCATTTCTAATTAGTTCAATATTTTCATTATCGATTCGGTGTTTGCCACTGTTTATATATTTTGTTGTTGTTGATGTATGTTTTTAAGCTCTACATGCGTACGAAGTGCTCTTGTGTAACATTTATTTATTTGAACACATAAATATTGGTACAAGGGGGCACCAAATATATATGCGCCACACTTGTGCCCCTACTCACTGCGTTCTCGTGGCGGGGCGGTTGTCTACGAAAATGAGAGGACGAAAAGCGAATGTCCGGCGCTTTAACCGGATCCCGAATCAATAGTGCACATGGGCTCCAGTATCCTGCGGGAACAAATGGCGTATGAACTAATTTCTTGGTCACCGCCTTCCATGGGTCTGCATCTCCTCACGATGCTCCACTACCTTGTGTTCAGATCTTTAGGTCAGAGGCTCGGAGTGTGGTCCCCTAAGAAAACCACCTGCTTCGGTCTGAGCACCCGGTCAGTCTCTCAGCCCACACACTAAAACATGATGAACTATTTACTTACTGGTGTAACATAGATTTTCGTTGGAACGTGTTAAGTTTGGCTTCCTATTTAGTAAATAATTAGTGTCAATTAATGGTGCACTGTATCACATTTTTTGTTCATCTAACAGGGACTCGATTTTGACTGTCCTCTTACAAAACGCTGCTTCACTTGTCATTCTTTGACTGGACTAGAGTTTAGCAAATTTCAATTGGAATCGTTAAAACAACCTTCAAATTGTAAGTACCTCTTAATGTTTTATATAGCAAGGTAAAAAATTCGAAAATTTTATTTTATGCTATTGATTACAGTGCTTATACGCTATGCACTGTTGTTTTTAAACAGTTTCTTGGAGTTTTCAATACTTCCTCTTATTCCCTTTTCAGGTAATTCTAGAACAAATTCGCTTAAATAAAACACGCGTTCCGCGATCTCGTAATAAAAAGGACAGGAATGGGGCATAAGTTAAAGATAATATTTTGTTAGTTAAAGTTGAAAACTGTAAATGACTGGTGATTAAGATTTCATTTGTTTGTTGCAGAGTTTAGAGATCCTGGCTTCTCATAATGCTAATAGATTTCAGAAAAGAGAAAAGCAGTCGTTTCATATGTTGTGATACTTGCTAAGAACTACTTCGAAGGTTATCATGGTATTTAATAAACTGATACTTCGTCCATATCAGACTTAATTGTGAATTCATCCAAGATGAGATAATATGTCGTTACGTTTTATAAAATTTGATAGATACACTGATCTTTTATCGAAGTTATAAACTCGTAAGACATATTACATATCATAAATTAGAGAACGTCCTTCATTTGATTGTTCACTTCTGTATAAAGTATCATGAAGTTAGACATATTAAGTCATAAGAATCAGTCTGAAATTACCTTCGAAAATCACTCACGTCCATGTTGGTAGAACCTATCGAATGTCAGTACCGTCTATTTTGTATCTTACAACCTGTTTTTCACTCACTATATCAAGTGAAAAGACTGTATACCACCTGAACTGTAATGATTGAAACCGTCTCACGATTGCGGTGTTAAAATTAGAGGGAATTCGGGAACTATTGAGAAAAAAACAACACTGGCCACTTTGTTATTTAGGGTCCTTAAACACTGTGATAAAATTCTAAATTACTAAGTATTATGTAATTTGGTCCTGAAAATTGTGGGCTTTACTAAAACTCGCAGTATTGAATAAAGTCGTTATTACTATTTAGTTGTGAAAAAGCTAGTGCGGTCCGGACAAAGACATGACATTGGTTCATGAAAACATTTCAGGCGGATACAACAGATTACAAAAGTCGAATAAAATCATCTACATCAGAGTTATTGTTTCATGAAATCTACGGATACCCAGTGAGTATATCACTCAAAGTGATGTATGATTTAAACCCCAAGTTATTTTCATCCGCGAGTAATTTAACCTGACTGGTACTTTAAAATATCATCTGGAGTTAAAATGACCTTTAGCAAGCTGAAATATTCCACTTATTCTGACCAGTAAATAATAATCAAAGACAAGATAAATCATACAAATTATTTCTTCACTGAGTTCATGCATAATGTAATACATACCTTATTATCGCTTTTGATAAATGTGTTTTTGGAAAGGATTTTGTCGTTGTGCCACTTACCTCATAAAACGACCTGTAATTTGGAAGATATAAAGGAAGAAAGTAAGTATGGTGGCCACTGAGATCAAAAAACAAATAAAGCGCATTGAGACCCATTTTGATTTTTCTCATAGTTTTTTAAGTGAACACTAAGAAATTTCATGCAATTGGTCCCGTTTATGAGTTTGAATAAAGCCAGAACATTGATACAGAATAATTTGAATTCATTATATTTCTTGGTTTCTCATCAGTTGCTTACAACCATATATGTATTGAAAGTTAACATTGAAGTAAGATATAATGTAGAACAATTGACATGGATGAACGAAAAGAATTATAACGAAAATAGTTACCGACAAATTAGTGGTCATTTGGTGTTGGAATTCAAAAACATAAGGAACAGATGGTGTCTGGAGACAAACATGATAGATTGTGTGGTAATTTTAGAGGTTATGAAGGGTGTAAGGTTACTGAGATTAAAAATTGCTAAGATGGGTTACGAAATAATTGAACAGGATTTAAAGAGATTATATAAAAGAATTAAGTGTAGGGGTAGTTTTGGTGTACATTAAATAGGAATTAGTTAAGGAAGACCACATAAAAAAATAATAATGATAATGACAAGAATAATTTACCAATTTAGTGATAAATTTATTACTGTCTCTCTGGATACATAAATCAGGTTTTAGATTTTTTTATTTCTATTATTTTGACAAACCGAAGAGACGCTGCGTTCATTTTGTATTGACTATTTTGAATACGTCACTTACATTCACTTTATGTCTACTATCGAGATGTTTGGCAATTACACTTGTGAAGACTTTAAATAAATAAATAATATATTCGTAATATCCCAATGAGTAGAAGAATGAAATTTTTCTGACGTTTCGTGACTTAGTGTAAGTCACTTCTTCAGAGAATAAATTACCAAATTAAAACTAATCCAAGTTTAAATAGTACAACCGTTGTACTCATTGGGATATTACAAATATATTATTTATTTATTTATTTATAACAATCTACCCAATGCTCAATTTATTCGAAATTGTGAAGACTTTATTATCTTTCAGTGGTAGGTTAAAAAAAATCACTATAATAATTAACCACGGGATAAGTGTCGCATTGAAGGTTTCTTATCCATCAGCAAAGCTGACGACGCTATTTGAAGCAAACTTCTCTATCAGACAAACAAAAATTAACAGATCTTTTCTCAGTACCTCTAACTGCATTTATCATTTTACATGTACGTGCCAAAGCACATATATTAGTAGAACAGAGAAGAGTGCATGTTGGAATTTTTGAACACATTACAAACAACTTGAGACCGAGACACAATGATTCTAAAGAGTGCAATAGCTTTTGAAATGTCAAGTAAATACCGTTATTTGTAATTGTTTATTTCTAACACCCTTCTACTATTTATTTTCACGATTTATTGTTAGCTAAGACTGTGAAAATAGATGGCACAAACCAAGATTCGTCTTCTCAAATTTCCCGAAGAATGCGACGTACAATGAATTCAGCTCAAAATACACTCATCCAGGATGGATCACCCTTACCAGCTTATGGCAGCTGTAAGCACTATCGCAAAAGTTATCGATGGCTGAGGTAAGTCTAATATGCATCCCGTCAATGTTTGCTAGTGTCAAGCGTTTTCAACAACCTTGATTTCTATGCAAGCTTCGGGCTAGAAAAATTCGATCCTCGACCGTTCTCCATTCGTAATTTGTTTTCAGAAGGTACACTGTTGAACAAACAGTGTAGGCATCCATCACCTCGAATTACTTGTAATAAAGCATTTGGGAATCAGCTTGAAAAGTAAATTTGGTGAAAAACCTTTCGATGTCTCATACATTTAAAGTGTATCCGATGTGGCATTTATAGGATAACAATTAGCGTCCGTATGTCTGAAATCCGAAACCTCAACAGTATTGAAAAGTAGTTTCGTGAGCTAGACTTGATAACCAGCTTAACATTTGAAAAGTAATACGCTATATATAGAGGACATGACAGCTTACGTTTGAAACGAATGCTAACAACATAGAAAATTACATCAATCAGTCAGCTGCAACATAGGACCAGGCACATATATGCATCGGTCCAAGTTGCCATACCGCATTAGCACAACAAGATGAACACCGGATTCATAGAAGTAGTTAATTCAGTGGTGGTAATATAGAGAAGAAAGATTGCATATAAAGAGATAGTACAGGAAGAAAGAATTACTTCGCAAAAAGAAAGATATGAAGCGATTTTAATCTCTTAGTTTAAGGGAAGACAGAGAGTGTATACACCTGCGCCATTGTGATCGATTCTGAGCCATGTCACCATGAGTCTCCAACCATTGGTTACGATAATCACACGGACCCCAACCAAGTAGTCTGCATCTACCACCATGGTTCAGACCAGAAGTTAGTGACTTCAAGCACTGATGCCACGTTTTGGTTTGGCCGCCCCTAACTTTCTTCCAATTATCCCTAACACCAGTGAGCATTGCGCGTCGTAGTAATCGGTGTTCAGGCATACGCAACACGTGGCCCAACCATTTCAGTCGATGAAGATTCATAACCTCATCAACTGATTTACCATAATTCCCTAATACCCCACATCTAACCTCACTATTACTTACCCGGTGATCCCAGCAGATGCGAGCAATATTTCTAAGGCATCTGTGGTCAAATACTAGTAACTTACGAGTATCTTCAACTCTTAAAGGCCATGTTTCGCAGCCGTATAGTAGAACTGAACGAACTGCCGCGCAGTATACTCGCCCCTTAATTGATAGACGGATATCTCGCCTTCGTCATATGTGACGTAAGTTGGCAAAAACCAAACAAGCTTTTCGAATCCGTGCTGAGATTTCGTCAGACACCAACCCATTAGGGCTGATCAGACTTCCAAGACAGGTGAAGTTGTCAACGTGTTCGACTACTTCACTCCCTATCCTTAGTTCGTGTGTTGACGCAGGCCAGTCCTGAAGCAACAACTTGCATTTAGAGGGAGAGAAGCGCATACCAAACATTCTGGCATTGTTGCTCAGTGCTACCAAAAGACTCGGCATTTCATCAGCGTCTTCACCAAACAGGACTATGTCATCTGCGTGTTCTAAGTCGATAAGTGGACCTCCTGGTAGGAGATCAATGCCCGAGAATTCAGTCGATGAGAGCGTTATTTCCATCAGTAGATCTATGGTGAAGTTAAACAAAAATGGAGAAAGTGGACAGTCTTGACGGACACCACTTGAGGTTGCAAAAGCAGATGACAGTTTGCCATAAGTTCTGAATCGACTAGTAGTGTTCTAGTAAAGAGCCTTCACAAGGTTTATGTACTTCTGAGGTACGCCTTTCAATGACAGACACTGCCACAGAACCTCTCGTTCTGATCTGATTTGTTTGCGCTCTTCATTGTGTTCAGATCCTGATGTGATAAGTTTACGTAAATCCATCAGTGCAATAGACCTTGAAGAAATCCATTGGTTCTTTGTAACCATGTGGTTTAAATCACTAGCAGATTTCACTGCTGTTTCCACAGCTGATTGTATATATTTCCAAGCAACATCTGGATCAGCATCGTTTTCAGAACTACCTAAGAGTGTGACCTCAGTTGTTCTTGGGACCCACTGTTGCTTTTCTCGTTACTCAATTCAGCTCTAATGGGTCTTTTTAATGTGGCTTTTTTGCGTCCAGTGAGGCGCAAGCATAATATAACGTTCACAAGCTTTATTATTTTGTCTTGAGAGAATAAAAATGTATATAGTTGGCAAAAAACGTGGTCTTATTGACAACAGCATTCACTTAATTTTGTTTTACTTCTAAAAGGTTTCCTTGTTGCGGACGTCTGGAACCATGTGATGTCTGTCATGATAATTCTGCTGTTGATGGACACGAAATGGAACTGGCTACTCGTATGATTTGTGGGTTTTGTTCTAAAGAACAACCATTTTCTACTGGCAAACCATGTGTAAGGTGTGACAAGATGCTATCAGGAACTCGATCTTCACATTGGGAAGGTGGGAAAGGATGTCGTAATCAAGTAACTATGTCTCGAAAAGATTCAAGAAAATATTCTCATGTTAACAAGGTTATATCCAAGAAGAAAATCAAGCAAAATAAATGATCAGTACATATAAAACTGTTTACAGCTCCTTACACGATTCAGCATAAACAAGTATTGCTTCGAAACTCTCATCATATAACAGCAGAGTAGTTGTAAAAATGGAAATTATTCTTTCTAACCTATGGTTCTACAATTAGTCCAAACTATTGTTTAAGGGTAAATACATCTCAAGAAATTATAGGATGCGGATTTAAGATTTGCCTTACATATAACTATTCTTTCGAATTACTAATATAAATTCATTTCTATAAAACCTGATGGTAGTTTTTTTTTAAAAGAATATTTTTCGTCCACGTGTTTCAAATAGCAATTATTATTCACAGCAAGTTAACATTTCCGTGATATTCCAGTACATTTCTTTGTACATTAAACTTAGTGGATTGAGAAAACAGAATCTAGATTATAAGTTTGAAATATCACTTCCCAATGAACATTTATTTTATATTCATATTTAAAAAAAGATGATTGAATTGTCAAAAAGGCTAATTTTCCTGAATATTTTTTATTGTTTCAAACAACCAACTAACTATATTGTCTTATTTCTAATTTCTTTATGTCTAAAAACCTGGGGGTTTTTTACAAGCTTCTTCCAATTCGACACCATGATAATCCCGGTATTTACATAATTATTATGATAAAGCTCTTTTTTATCTCCGAAGATTTAATTTATATAAACAAGTTGTCTTTATAGGAATTCAATGATCTGATTGTTTGATGTCTATAAATTTAGTATTATCTAGTGACATTTGAAACAATGCATCCAAATGAAATGCTCAAATAAAAACTAAAAACATGTCAAGAAGCTCTGCTTAACAATATATTAAAATGTAAAACATTAATGTACAATAATTTAAGCATAAATTCAATAAAAATGATTCATTTCTGCTTTAAGATTGTATATTAAAAGTAAACATTCGGTACCCTAGGTAGTTTAACAGTAAGTTTTGATAAATTTCTACAAATTATTTTACTTAAAAAAATACTTTTCGACTACGTTGTGGCAATTTTAAAGAATGAATATAACATGATGAGTCATTTAATAACTAAAAAAAAAGTTTGCACATGTTTGCAAATCTGTTTCTATAGCATATATGGAATGTACAAGATATGGAGATGTGTAGAATGTTATTTATACGTTGCTTTTCAAAATTGATGGACTGTTTCCGCAAACGAGTGCGTATAAATTACGGAAAGCTGACGCGTGATTGCTGGAAAAAGAGTAATAGAAGAAGATTTATTATTTTAATAATGATACTATTTGACTTTTCTCATTTTGATTAAATTCACAGTAAAAAAAATGAGGTTAGTGATGATTTAAGACGACTACAACTTACAAAATCTATACCAACCATTCGTACACAAATATGCTTTGTGAAAAACACAAAGCATTCTTGGATATAAAATTAACGTCACAGTGTACGCACGTGACACCAAACCATTGCTTTGATATAGGTAGATTCGTATTGTAATTTTTTACAATTCCAAACAAGTAACAGTCGTGCACATTTAAACAACGGGAACATATGTCTGATATCTTACGTTAGAAAGGCTTGTCAATAGACAAAAACGATATAAATTACTTAATAGCATATTAACTCAAGTTACAAGAACTTATTCAGATGAGATGTTCCGGAAGAAACGAGTCAGTCGGTCAGCTGCAACGTAGGACCAGGCACATATATGCATCGGTCCAAGTTGCCATACCGCATTAGCACAACAAGATGAACACCGGATTCATAGAAGTAGTTAATTCAGTGGTGGTAATATAGAGAAGAAAGATTGCATATAAAGAGATAGTACAGGAAGAAAGAATTACTTCGCAAAAAGAAAGATATGAAGCGATTTTAATCTCTTAGTTTAAGGGAAGACAGAGAGTGTATACACCTGCGCCATTGTGATCGATTCTGAGCCATGTCACCATGAGTCTCCAACCATTGGTTACGATAATCACACGGACCCCAACCAAGTAGTCTGCATCTACCACCATGGTTCAGACCAGAAGTTAGTGACTTCAAGCACTGATGCCACGTTTTGGTTTGGCCGCCCCTAACTTTCTTCCAATTATCCCTAACACCAGTGAGCATTGCGCGTCGTAGTAATCGGTGTTCAGGCATACGCAACACGTGGCCCAACCATTTCAGTCGATGAAGATTCATAACCTCATCAACTGATTTACCATAATTCCCTAATACCCCACATCTAACCTCACTATTACTTACCCGGTGATCCCAGCAGATGCGAGCAATATTTCTAAGGCATCTGTGGTCAAATACTAGTAACTTACGAGTATCTTCAACTCTTAAAGGCCATGTTTCGCAGCCGTATAGTAGAACTGAACGAACTGCCGCGCAGTATACTCGCCCCTTAATTGATAGACGGATATCTCGCCTTCGTCATATGTGACGTAAGTTGGCAAAAACCAAACAAGCTTTTCGAATCCGTGCTGAGATTTCGTCAGACACCAACCCATTAGGGCTGATCAGACTTCCAAGACAGGTGAAGTTGTCAACGTGTTCGACTACTTCACTCCCTATCCTTAGTTCGTGTGTTGACGCAGGCCAGTCCTGAAGCAACAACTTGCATTTAGAGGGAGAGAAGCGCATACCAAACATTCTGGCATTGTTGCTCAGTGCTACCAAAAGACTCGGCATTTCATCAGCGTCTTCACCAAACAGGACTATGTCATCTGCGTGTTCTAAGTCGATAAGTGGACCTCCTGGTAGGAGATCAATGCCCGAGAATTCAGTCGATGAGAGCGTTATTTCCATCAGTAGATCTATGGTGAAGTTAAACAAAAATGGAGAAAGTGGACAGTCTTGACGGACACCACTTGAGGTTGCAAAAGCAGATGACAGTTTGCCATAAGTTCTGAATCGACTAGTAGTGTTCTAGTAAAGAGCCTTCACAAGGTTTATGTACTTCTGAGGTACGCCTTTCAATGACAGACACTGCCACAGAACCTCTCGTTCTGATCTGATTTGTTTGCGCTCTTCATTGTGTTCAGATCCTGATGTGATAAGTTTACGTAAATCCATCAGTGCAATAGACCTTGAAGAAATCCATTGGTTCTTTGTAACCATGTGGTTTAAATCACTAGCAGATTTCACTGCTGTTTCCACAGCTGATTGTATATATTTCCAAGCAACATCTGGATCAGCATCGTTTTCAGAACTACCTAAGAGTGTGACCTCAGTTGTTCTTGGGACCCACTGTTGCTTTTCTCGTTACTCAATTCAGCTCTAATGGGTCTTTTTAATGTGGCTTTTTTGCGTCCAGTGAGGCGCAAGCAGATGCGTGCTCGTACTAAGGCATGGTCGGAGTCCAAGCAGTTACCCCAGAATGAACGACAATCTTCTATTGACCCTCTCCAACGATGAATGATGGCAATATGGTCTATTTGAGTCCATCGTTGGTTTGGTGCAGGAGGTCGCCATGTTAGACGATGTCTCTCCTTATGCTTAAAATTTGTGTTTGCTAAAAATAAACAATTGTCTGAGCACAGTTGCAGCAGACGATCACCATTATCTGTTCTCTGTGCTGGAATACTAAAATACCCACTTAAATGTCTTTCTGTTTCGTTTAAGCTACCTACCTGGGCATTAAAGTCGCCTGCTACGAGTACTATGTCTGAACGTTTAGCTTTCTGAAGAAGTTCAGACAGCTTTCTGTAAAATTCATCTTTCACTTCATCCGAACTGCAGTCAGTGGGAGCGTAAGCAGAAACGACGAAAAGGCAACGACGTGTGTCCCTATCCTTCCGAGTTCTTACCGAGCCGTTTATCCGAACAGCGCATGGACGACTATTAACGGGGATCCACTTTAATAGCGCTTGTTCCGCCCTCATGCTTAGTGCTATGCCTACACCTGCCAGTCCACGAGAACTAGCCATCGGGTCGCCAGATACACGGAGGGTGTATCTCGTCGGCACTCCGTTTTGCCGAGGTGAGGTCAAGTGGATGACCACACTAGGATCCTGTATGCGTGTTTTGGAGACACAGCATACATCAATCGTACGAGATTCTAAGGTTTTAGCCAAGGAAGCCTGCTGACCAATTTGGCATAGTGTGCGTACGTTGAAGGCTCGAATGTATAGTTTGGAGCGAGGTTTCAGTAGACCTGGGACAGTGTTTTGAGCACTAGAATCATTGGCTGTGGTGACACTTGAGGAGGAAGCCGAAAGAGGGATTTTAGATTTGAAAGTCGATGTAAGAGGAATAATAGGAATTGAAGAGGGAGGTTGACTATGAATACAGTGGTCTTGAGTGCTGTTAGAGGTATGAGGGCGGTTATCACTTCCCGGTTGCCCACACCGTGGAAGGGTTCTGCTGGAGGTACCTGAAAAGGAAATTGGGTTAGAGGTGGTCATAGTGACCTGAGAGCGTGACCGCAGTGCCCAAGGGACAGCTGCTTGAAGTCGGTCACACACGACCTTTTTATGAGTAATTTTTGTGTTAGCTCCGTACTTGTTGAGACCTTACCGCCGGAGACGGATATCCATGGGATAAGGCGAGGTGTGCATTTTTAGGGTCGACCTTTTCTAACCCCTCCACTCCTTGTGGGAAGGCAGCATCGCTGTCATGCTGGTTGTCTGAAGGAAACACCTTACTGCTGTCACACCTCTGTACAGTCAGCAGTACGACTTCGCCTTCGGACCTTGGTTTTGTTGCTTTTAGTCTTACCGCTCTTCAACCGACCTGTCTGGCATGGTAGAACCTTGAGGAACGGTTGTTCCAGCCAGTATAGCTCAGTTGCTTCATCACGATAGGCAAGCCCGACCACCACGTCAAGGTAGCAACAACGGTCGGGAGGGAAGAAACGAAAATAATAATTACATTTCGGTAATACTCAGGTGGATGTTATCTGCGAAGTAATTAATTATTAAAAGAAATTCATACAAATGGCTTCGGAAAAAAGTGCAATTGTTAGCAATATAAGCGTATCTCAGAACCTTATTTTTATTTCAAATAATAATCTGTTTTGAAGACATAGTACAGAGAAAATTCGAAAAGTGTATTTCACCTTCTGTTAAAATACACTGTTAATTTACACGATTTAGGAAGGAACGAACAAACAATTATTTAATAAACTTTGAAGGATGCTTTTGTACAGTTACTTAAAGCAACATGAATTTCTCCATAAGAAACAAGTTAATGTAATTTTTAATTTACACACATTGGGAACTTTAGATGAATGCTTGTGATTTAGTTAAATAAAACGTGAAATTTTTCTATATAATGTCATCCTTTTAAAGTATTCTTAGCTGATGCATGGAAAGGAGTAAAACAAATGAGTGTTACATTAACACATTGATGTACGATGTCATGAATATACTTACAATTTCAGCAATACTCTCTGTATTTGTTACTATAATTCGACAAGACATAAAACAGATTAGGTATACGGAAAGCATGACTTCGTTAGTGAAACATACATACATATAGTCGACTAATTCCAATGACGAAAAGGTGCTATCTGACGATCCAGGTAATGCATAAAATATCTGGTTTATAAATGCTTTTTTGTCAAAGGGGGATATTTAAAATCATAGTTGCATCACAAAATCGATTCGCTTAATTAACAGCAAAAAAGACTGATAGATTAACCTAGTGGTATCTCTTTAAATTCCAGTATTATTATTCATAAAAATAGGATAGCGAAAAACCGATAACACTATTTGCTATGAAATGTTTAAGTAGTAACCAAGTTAAAAGTGTAACTAATATGAGAACTAGTTTGTTATTATTATTGATGACACAGAAAATGATATATACTGCAAACGCATTTCCTCAGCAAATGACCACAGACTTACATCGTTTTTGTGAATAGATGATCCGCAAGCAAATTAGGTAGATTTACTTTAAAAATGTTTAAAAGTTCGAGTTCTGTATGGACAGATTCAAGCTCACTCCAAAGGTTTGTAAATAATAATGCTTGTTTCGCGCTGCCGTTGAATACACACATTTGAGGCCATGCCGTTAACGCTAATAAACGGGAAAACGTTCCAGGAGTACTAGAGCAGTTGCCTTCGGTAAATAAAAATGAAAAAAAAAAAGATATATCTAAGCAGACGAATGTTTACTTGAATCAGCAAAACCAAAGAATTGTTACTAATTCTATAAACTGGGACTCTGTTCTTTTATTAAAGTTGAGTGAATAAGGCTACTGAACTTTCCTTTTCTAGCCATATTCTGATAAGTTTCTTCAGTATTATTAGTCTTTTAATCACATAGTTTACATCCATCCACTTTGTACAGCTCTCAGCATTCAGAGTGTTATCGTTAATTCGGGATAAGTGGGTCTTTGATTTTCAAAAAATTTTATTTGGACGCTTACTATTTTACATTATATGTCACGATAACTGACGGAATATCAGCTATTAGAATACGTATCTGTCTGTATTGGACTCATGAAACTAAAATTTGGACTTTAGACTTTCACCTTGTGTTCATAAAGTAGTTAGAAAATATAACGCAATGTATTATAAGTGGAGTTACAGTATCTGTTTTATATTAAAATGTTGCGATCAACTGATCTTATTTACTGCTCAGTATTAAAACAAGATGGAACACTTGATTGTTAAATCGGAAATTAGTATAGTATTTCGATTCGGCACTAGCACATATATTAATGGAAGGTAAATTTCAATTACAGTATATGAATACACTATGTTTAGGCTATAAAAAGAGGTCAACTAGTAACAGCATCTGTACTTATGAGATCGCAGCTGGCTACAACTTTATAAGATTAAATATGATTTCCCTATAGATCCTATATTTCTTCTAAATAGGGGCTATAAAAGCTTAGGATTGCCAAATGTGTTTTCATAATTATCGAGTACATGTATAAATTATAGTCATTACAAACCTGATCATACAAGTTTCTAGGGAACGCGCGCCAACTTTTTCCTACTTTAAATAGGATCATAGGTATATGAAACGCAATTTGGACGTGAAAGCAGTCATTTTCTTACCTATAGTCAGAAACGCTTCATATGGATTTGGAGTAGCAACTAGTTTAACTGAGTGTCTTGAAGCAAACCAGGCACTTATGGGATCATTATGATTGAGAGGATCATTAAGGACATTCGTTGTTGACAAGTCGCTTGACTCAGGGTTCACCTTTGTCAGCAATAATTCCAACAGTTTTAAAATGAGGCTGAATCTTGAAAAAACGCACTGAATCCAATTAATTTCATCTTGACTGACTTTCTGTACATCTAAATACAAATTGGAAATCAAAAGATAACTAGATATTAGAATTCGTGCGAAAATCAATAAGCATTCGTTGACAAAGCAATAATAGGGTTTGCAGAATAAGATGGCTTCTTCTACTTCACGGTTTCTCATTAACTGCATACAGCCTAGAATTACAATTACTAATATGAATATAATTATTAACAAAAGTTTAGCATACTTTAGTTTAAAGTTTAGACAAGTGTTCAAAACATAACCGAGATTTTAATAATAACAATAGGGATACAAAGTTTGTGAATAAGCATAGTTAAGGGATTATGAAAGGGTAATAAAACTAATAACTGGTTGAGTGATTGCTGAATATGATAAAATAAACGTGTGAACATCCATTAGATTATGTAAGAGATGAATATTATAAGACGAAAAAATAATAAAAAAGTGGGGGACGGTATTGGAAAAAAAACTAACGAAAGCTACTAGACAAATATCCAAACACCATGGCAGGGAAAAGCTAATCAAGCTTTCTTTCTGTATACATAGGTCAGGTCGGGAACATTTGATAGCGATCGCCTCTGCAAAACGGAGTAAAATATGTGCTTTCCGTCTTGATTATTTTGAATGTGTCTTATACATATCCACAATCGAGATGTCTGGCAATTGCATTTGTAAAGAGTAATCCCTTTCAGTCGTAGGTCCCTAGGAATACGTTCAGAAAAATTTGTAGAGGCTTCACTCTGTCCTTCGTAAGTACATGCAGGCCATGGGACCACTATTAGGGCCTGTCTTGGCTAGACTAGAACAAACGAGACTAAAACAGTGAATCTATAAACAGCATATTACACAAGATATGTTGATGATACGTTCATTATTTGTGATAACATGGACCACCCTTCTTGGTTACTTAGTCACTCTAAAAATAACACAATCAAAGAGATAACAAATTTAGTTTTTTAGATCTTAGTGTAAAACGGAAAAATGATAGACATCTTGAGAAAAGCATATATAGGAAGAAAACATGGATAGAACAGCATCGGAACAGTTTTTGTCTTATCAGTAATAAAAGGTGTCTGGTCAGAACGATATCTGATAGAGCTAGGATTTTATCCTAAGATGGCAAAATAAGTGAGGAATTGGCTATTCTGGAAAAACATCTAATAAAAAATGGGTACCCGAGGTGATTTATTACATTAAGACCTGAAAACTGAATTGGTTATCTCTTGACATTTTTCTGCTGAAGCGGGAAAACTTATATGATATCACTACATTTAGAAAAAAGAAAAACTCAAATACGGCTATCAGACTAATGATTATAACAAAACATGTGTTTCACATTGTTGGTTGATGACTCATGCGTTTTGGACTTGAATTTATAAGTTTCTTACAAAAAGAATTTCACCGAAATATATTTTTGCTGTGGCAGGCAGATTTTATACGTCCCTATCGAGGTGTGGAACAACGTAACTAAATACATTCTTGTGTGTATTTAGCAACTGTTTGGTGGTAGGGACAGTTAATCTCTTTTGCTGTAATGGTTATTCAACTTTCGTGAAATATGTGTTTAGTTGTTTCATATCGCTACAATACATGATTTTTTGCTCCTTACTAAAGCTCCGCGTGTCACATAATTGCTAAATTATTTTGACAACCAGTCTATTTTTTAAATTTTCATTTGAACAGTTTGATATCATTAACTGGAGTGATCAGTGTATAGCAATTTCAGGTTGCTTTATGTATACAATTCTGTTATTGCCTAAGAGAAATAAAGAAACCTAACTTCTATTATTGTTAATTATATACAGAATTCTTGTGGTATTAGCCGATATTTTTTATCGATGATGTGTGTAACCATCCAATTTCGAATGATATTGAAATTAATGGTGACCCTGGAAAACTGAGTATAAATTCATCAGTCCGTGAAGTGATTTCTAACACGCAGGGTCACTGGCTGCTGAATTTTATATTCGCAAAGGTTTGCAAATACTATATATAAGAAAAATAACTTTCTTTAGAAAGTTTAACTTGAACACAACAAGTAAGGGATCTAGCTTACACTGAATCAGCTGGGACAAGGAAGTAAATTTAAAAACTTTCATCTAACGGTTTCCATCTTGTTAAAATTAATTTAATTCACGTAAAAGTCGCTTTACATTAGATAAGGAAAATTGTAAAGTGTGACGGGCAGAAGCGTCGTTTATCTAAGTGCGAGCGTTAAGACGAACTTCGTTGAGATTAATGTAAACAAGTCGACTTACAATTTTGTGTAGTAGTACAATGAAACGTATGGAGTATATGAAAGAGACAGAATATATAACAGTAAAGACACTCGATTCTCAGGAAAAAGTAAAGACGGTAAAACAGAAAAAATGATCCTCTTGAAATTCATTTGCACTATTACCCTTATGTTCTTCTTTATCCCGTGACTAAAACCATTTTAAATTTCCTGACACTACTTAGCAACTTTATGAAATGCTGTTATATAACTATTCTAGCTAAATTGCAGATATTACGTTTTCGGCGTCGGTGTGCATAAGATGATTGTTTTATCAACAACCACAGTTGCATTAAACTCAGTGAGCTTGCAAGTTCTGATTCACTTTTGTGACACCTGTAAAGCTTGATTGTACGCGTATTGGCCAAACGACCATTGCTTAGTTGTACCGTAAGGGAAAGAACAGTCTATCGAAATGATCACCAAAATTTTTATAAAGTATAAGAAATTGAAATTAAGTAGTTTTACATCTCTTACGAAAGTGATACAGTCACATCTTCAAAATTTAATAAACTAAAATTTTAACAGCTGAAATAAATCTATTTAGTTGTGATAAATAATACTCACCAATAAACCGCACAAGACTAGTGAATTTTTCGAACAAAGCGATGGCAAGGTCACACTTTTGAATAGCAAAGTACATACTAGAAAACAGTTTGGATTCCATGGGGATCTGAGGAAAATATTAAAAAGCAGGGTGTGAAAAATTGGCGTTCCGAAAACTCATTGGTACCACACTATGTCGAAGTCCTAAATGCAAATTAAACTTGCAATAAATGTGAAAAATTACATAAGTTACGTTGGGTTTTCATGTACAAGCTAAAAAAATAAATCGGCACATTTATTGCCGGTAGATCATTACACTATTGTGACGCAAGTGATTTTAATTTTAAATGATAAACCCAAGAATTTAGGAAATAAAGTTCTCCAGAAACTCGCAGTTTGCATTGTAAAAAAGTGGTGATGTCCTTTAGCCTACTATATATTAAATAGATTGGAGTATCCTTAGACCAATTGAAATATCTTTTGCCAAAACTTACAATCTAAATTGCTATTTCAGTAATTAAGAATAAAATAACAATTCACCAAATATATTCTATGTAATAGCACATATCAATACACGATCAGTAAGAAATATACAGCTGCACTGGGTACATAAGTTCATTTGACAGATCCAAGTCTTTCCACCACTCAAAGCTTACACTGTGAACGATTTTCTTTTAAAATTATTTTTCTAATACGTAAATCTATCAAATTGGCATCAGTGCTTGAAGTCACTAACTTCTGGTCTGAACCATGTTGGTAGATGAAGACTACCTGGTTGGGGTCCGCGTGACTATCGTAACCAATGGTTGGAGACTCATGGTGACATGGCTCAGAATCGATCACAATGGCGTAGGTGTATACACTCTCTGTCTTCCTTAAATTAAGAGATTAAAATCGCTTCATATCTTTCCAGGAGCTTATTCTTTCTTCCTGTACTATCTCCTTATACACACTCTTTCTTCTCTATATTACCACCACTGAATTAACTACTTCTATGAATCCGGTGTTCATCTTGTTGTGCTAATGTGGTATGGCAACTTGGACCGATGCACATACGTGCCTGGTCCTACGTTGCAGCTGACTGACTGACTGAAATCTATCAAATATGTGGAAAAGACATTGCATCATTTAAATAGGTAGACAAATTTCTAAAACCGGATTAGATATGCCTAAGAATGATCAACCTGTTTTTTTTTAAATCAGGTACACTTTGTGTATATCAACCACCAGGTTATTGAGATTAAACCACGAATATGAGTAAGTAAAACAGATCTGGAACGTCAAGGCCAAATGTTAATTAAACTTTCTATCAAACCGGGTTCGGCACAGAAATTGGTTTAAATTGTGACCAAATGCTTGGGTGGCAAACACACGAGACACCTATCTACATACCTTTGAGAAACAAACTACTCGGCAGATAACTGATTTGAAAAAATCAACTGATAAATAACTCACCTAATAACTGGCAGACCTAACTCAAATGCACGAGCACTTATAGAGGTAAATTTCATGAGAATCATAATACCAGTAGACACAGTACATTTGCATGTAAAGCTGTTAGAACACTGACCTGACAGCACAGTAACTTGGATAGTCACTTAGAAGTTATCAGCTAGATAATCATATGATTAATTTATGTTTATGCTGTAGTGATGGCAATGATAATCAGTAAGTTTATAAACTAAAAATCTATTCTGGGAGGTATTAAGCGCAATTACACTATATAAACGTGATGCATTAATATCGCGCATGCATGACGCTAAATATTATTAAAATTATTAAAACTCGAAATGTTAAAGCTTTGCTGAAATAGTTATAAATCTTTTTGCCTTACAAATGTTACTTTTATACAAGTATTCAAATCCCACAAGGCAAGCAGGAATCTAAAAAGAGGAATCACAAAGGGTTAAATTAGAATCACTATTGTGTCACGAGTAGCACCCTGAACATTTTCCCAAAAATCTATTTAATTTAAAGTCATGTAGGCTTTAAAAAACGATAGACATGTCCAATTGGGATACTCACGTTTTTAAAAAACTGAACTATAATACTTCTATCTTCCGATCTTAATGTTTGCCTGGCACGTGAGATTAAGAGCCACAAGCGCGAAACACTTTTATTATACTTTTCGATTAAAACAGCCTGCTGATGGGTTTGATATTGGTAGCAGTCACATGTAGAAGCTGAATGGCATAATAAATTTCTGTTACAGTTAGGTTTGTATATGAACCCACATATCTTCAAAAAAATTCACTTCTGTGTGGTTTTCCTGTTTAGTACTTGTTTCGTTGACCTTCTTTGTGGATTTGCCACTCATATTTTTGCTGTCCCTCGTTGGTGAAAATGATGTTACTGGCTGACCTAATGTAAATAACTTTTTACTAAATGCTGAAAGTGAAACTACATATGACGTAGTTACCGCTTTGGTATGTGTGTATCCGTTTTATAAGGAGCTTTATGGTGGGCAGGAATAAATTTTCGCTGCTTTGTTATAGGTCCGCTGCTATCAGGACTTGACTTCTTTATACAAACATTTCCATGAAAAATTTTCAGGACACTCTTGCTAGGACTGTCTACCGGGATAGGCTCCTTTTTTATTTTCTGTGGCGAGAGAGTTAAATGTGCTTTTTGAAGGGCTTCTTCTACTTCCCTTATAAGCGCGCTGTCAGAATCGACGTCATAGGTCTTGAGAGTTTCTTTGTTATCAACTTGAACCGCAATTTTAGCACATGCGCATTTATTTCCCCTGAACCTAAGTAGAAAAGATAGAATAGGATACTTATTCGAATAACGTCTAGATAGATTATATACGATGTTGAAGGATTGTTCGAAACAGTTAAGTTTCCATTCAAGGAGAGAAGCTATATCCATACAGCTGGATCAATTGTTTGATAGCAAGAATAATAGGGTGTTCTAAATTCCACGTATAAAACATTGGTGCAGGAAGATTACCATATTCGTTGACAGTGACAAGCAAATGGTTCTATGATCACATAGGATGACCTTGACGGGTCAAATGTTCCTCTGTTATACTAACGCGAATGAAAGTGGTGATTTTAAACTTGGACTTTTGTTAGGTTAAGTTAACGAAATATTTGTTCCTTGAGACCTGTATTTAGGTAGTACTTTTGCGTTTATTGCCACGGAAGAATTTGATATTTGTCATGTTCTTTCCAGAAATGTAGACGGAAGACAAATTATTCAGTAGAATTAATCGAACATTAGTACCTAATGTAATCCCCTCAGTTCATACGGAGACAAAGTAGACGTGAATTCCTCTCTCCATCACTACAGTCTTCTCCAAAGAGTTTTGTAACCAATTGATTCTAGCTGACAGAATTTTTCATAAATTTTTACGTCAGATATTTCGTGTTTTTATTTGAACATGTTCCAAGAAAGCAGTTTCTAGATGTGGTTGTGAACAAACACGAGGTCGGTCTGTTCAAATGTGTTCAAAATTCGTGCGATGAAATTTATGGGACTCGATTGTGATATCTATGTCCTTTTTAGCTAAAAAAGGACATAGAACCCTACTAGTAGGGTTCTGGACTCACTACTTGAAGGAATTGTTCATGAATCGAGCCTTGTGGCACTATATAGGTGGTTGGAATGGCACCATTCTTGCAGGTAGCCAATTGATTGGCGATACACGGCCTTCCTGAATCAAGACCATGTTAAGACTTGAAAAGCTTGGAATTGTTAAGAATCACCTAGCTGGAATTTAGTAAATAACCTCCGTCTTGCCTTCCATGACCATGGAGGGAAGAAAAAAATATTTTTAACCTATTTTTTATGCAGGTATGACTAAGCCTTATTCTAGTAGGAATGTAGTCTAGTTTCTCAAAAAACGCTTTCAGAGAGTGACAAGAAAGACTAAAAGCAGCGTTGCACATTCCCCCTTGATTTTGGGTTGGACTCCATCCAAGTCAGAAGATTTATTTGGACAGAGGTGATTCGGCATTTGTTTGAGCTCGCCATGCTTAGGTCACCATAAAAAATGACTTAGGAGTCATTGTACAAAGAATAAACAGAATATGGGTGATTGAATTGCGACTACTTAACTAGTAGCTTAGCAACCGTGACGTGCTACTTATGCACAACTAAGGAATCCTGATCCAGAATACTAATAATAATTTACTTCTAAATAAGTTTGTTACATCAGGCATACCAGTTTACAAGCAAGATCAAATTGTTACAAAAGATACCATATTCACTGTAGTAAATTACTCAGCTGGGTTGATATTTTATAAGATATGAATGTAGATGGTCTTATTTTAATTTTTTCCGAGAATACCAAACTTTGTATTAGTGTCAATTTATTACGAAGTCACGTGAAATCACTGAACCGAGTCCAGTGATGAACGTTCACTGAAAAGCATATGAACTTTGTTAACTCAAATCAGCCACCCAGATACTATTATTTTGCAGTTATTATTAAGTAGTAATGATAACCATCGACAACCTGAGGCCATTGTTTAAGAGTAACATAATTTTATGACTTTTTTGGCGTGGACTTTGAAAGTTGTTTTTTTTTAATGCCTCGAGTTTTTATTCGTAGTCAACATTATTTATAAGTGAAGATTACCATATATCGTTAGTGTTGTAGTGACCTACTTTTGTTAACAGAACGCTATTGGATCAATGAAAACAATTATTATTATAACCAATTGTACCAGTGACTGTTTTACTGTGCTCGTTTGTTTAACTGTGCTAATGACAGCTACTATACTTACTCTCCCGTTGACTTTGAACTTGTACGAATTCGGTTACGCTCAGTAACCACGCTTGTACTCCTTTGGCACGATCTCGGTATTCTTTCGATACCACGAGATCGCCAACAAATACATCTCGACTACAGCCATCATCTGTCTTCTGATTTTTGGCCTACCGGAATCTTATTGGTCTATTGGCACGTAGTCTTGTAGCGGTGTTCATAGTCAAGCTCAACTCGACACCACGCTACATTTGGTGAGCCAAATATTGGAACACGCCTCAACCTCGGTCAAATCTTTCAAAGAAGGCAATTCGGTGAGTCTATTGTTTTATCTATCCACGTCTGTCATATATTTTCATATCAATTTTTAATATATAATATATTTGACATGACGGATAACGATAAAAATAGTACTAATGTAATAAACTCCGATGTACGCGTACCGAATCCTCGACACTTTTTATTCGCGTGACGATAAATTCCACGCTTTATTCGAGAAATTCCCCAGAATAACGAAACAACTCGAGGAGATTTCATCGGTGACCAATCGTGTGGTACACCACATAGTCACCCGCGGACCACCAGTCACGGCAAGACCACGCCGACTTGCACCGGACAAATTAGCCTTCGCTAAACGTGAGTTTGACAATTTACTATCTGCTGGTATTATTCGTCCTTCTCACAGTCCTTGGGCCTCTCCTTTACATATGGTGCGCAAACAGGATGGGGTTAGTTGGAGACCTTGCGGCGACTACCGAGCATTAAACGTAGTTACGCGCTTTGATAGTTACCCCATCCCCCACATACACGACATCACGGCATCGCTCAAGGGCACGACTATCTTTTCTAAAACCGATCTGGTACGAGCATATCACCAGATCCCAGTCGCTCTTGAAGACATCGAAAAAACTGCTATCACGACTCCTTTCGGTTTGTTTGAGTTCCTACGAATGCCATTTGGATTACGAAATGCTGCTCAAACTTTTCAAAGGTTAATCGATAGCATAGTGCGAGACTTGGATTTTCACGTCTATATTGATGACCTGCTGATCGCATCATCAAATGTAGATGAACATTATCAACACCTTACGCTATTATTCCAACGTCTCTCGGATAATGGAATAGTAGTCAACCCAGAGAAATGTGAATTGGGTAAATCAGAAATAATATGTCTGGGTCACATCATCAGACAAGAGGGTATTCTGCCTTGCGAGGACAAAATTCGAGCAATCAAGGAGTACAACGTGCCGTCCTCAATCAAGGAACTGAAGGCTTTTCTCGGTTTGGTTAACTTCTACCGACGTTTCATCCCTCACGCGGCAGAACGGTTACGACCACTAACCGATTTACTACGCGGTAATCCACGCAAATTAGAATTGAACGATACCGCACGTACTGCATTCTCAGAGATCAAAACGGCTCTCGCTGAAGTTACACTTCTCGCTCATCCTGACCCATCAGCCACGCTTAGTATAGCGGTTGATGCATCAGATTTTGCTATAGGAGCCGTTATGCAACAGAATATCTCCGGTAGTTGGCAACCGCTTGAATTTTTCTCACTACGCCTTACTCCCACGGAGACGAGATATAGCGCTTTTGGTCGCGAACTGCTTGCAGCCTACTGCGCCATCAAACATTTCCGGCACGCAGTAGAAGGACGCCAATTCATTTTATTCACCGACCATAAGCCCTTAACGTATGCCCTGCATACCAAGTCTGACCGCTACTCACCACCAGAGTGCAGACATTTGGACTATATCTCACAGTTCACGACAGACCTTCGTCACATTAAAGGCGAGTCGAACTATGTTGCCGATGCTCTTTCACGTATCCAGACGAATGCAGTTACTTTACCGGTGCTCGATCTTCCTGCTATGGCCGCCGCACAAGCAAACGATCCTGTCTGTACAGAAGCACCACAATCTTCGTCCCTTCAGTGTCAGGAAGTACCCCTAGCTACTAGCTCAGGTACTATCCTATGTGATACTTCTACTGGTCTTCCTCGACACATCGTACCCTCTGCCTATCGCCGTCTCGTCTTCGATGCCCTTCATGGATTGTCTCATCCAGGTATCGCAGTCACATTACGCCTCATCGCTGCACGATACGTCTGGCCGTCCATGAATAAAGATGTTCGTATGTGGGTAAAGCAATGCTTACAGTGTCAACGATCAAAAGTGCACAGGCACCTAGCTGACCCCATTGGCACGTTCGCTACGCCTGATGCTCGCTTTGATCACGTTCATATAGACATTGTAGGACCATTGCCACCATCGCATGGGTATGATCACATACTCACGTGCATTGACCGTTTTACAAGATGGCCCGAAGCTATTCCCATCACGTCTATTACGGCGGAGACAGTTGCTCACCGCTTCGTAGAACGATGGATAGCGTTGTACGGTTGTCCCTCGACTGTCACGACTGACCGAGGACAACAATTTGAGTCCGCATTATTCTCCTCACTGACCAGGCTGCTTGGTACGGAACGCATACGCACCACCGCCTACCATCCAGCATCGAATGGTTTAGTCGAACGGTTTCGTCACCAACTTAAAAGTGCTCTTCGAGCACACGAATGACGACAATTGGTACGAAACCTTACCGCTCGTTCTCTTAGGTATCAGAACGAGTTTGTAGGCAGATATTAAATGTTCAGCCGCTGAACTTGTATACAGCACGACATTGCGTCTGCCTGGGGAATTCTTCACACCACGGAGCAGTAATGATATATTAATACACCAGGTTACTAATAATAATATGCCAAAAGAGTTAACAGTGGAAACCCTAGGTGTTTGTGTACGGGTAAAATAAACCAAGGGTAACAAATATACAATTATAAATACAAGTGGTGTATTGAGCAATATGGTAATAACAATTATTACAGAATGAATGTTACTTGAAAGCTGCTCCCTGGGATGACAACCACAAATAAGTCCACTCGATTTAACGTAGGTTCTTCTGCGACTGATGGCACCAACGTCGTGACTAGGAAGACAGAGGCCAATAGTATTATGTAATAGTGATCAGGGCCAAACTGCCAACGTAGTGCAAGGAGGCCTATAAGGATATTATAATACTATTATAGTCTTCGATCAAAATCCGTGGCCAATAAAGCAGAAGGGCAGACGACGTGAATAGTGTATTATATTTTAATCCGCGCGGTAGTAAAAAGTGTGTTCAAATATTATCAAAACAATTATCATCTTTTTTAACATAAGTGATACAGAAAAACAACGGATATTGAATAAAAATGTGGTTACAAAAAATCACGGAATATACGTCACCATATAACTCCCCCCCTAGGGCATACGTCGATGGAAGTATGCCCGACGTAAAACTCTAAATGTTTTGGAGGGAAAAGAAAATTACACAACAAGAAGAATAGACAAATGTTATCAGAAAAAAAAATCGTATGCGTATACCTGTTTACGAACAAAATTGTTTTTCTTGCGGTAAAGAGAAAAAAAAATCGTTTCTCATTTTAATGTATATAAAAGGTTTAACAATAATAATGGAAAGTAGAATAATAATAATTATAATAATAATAACAATAATAATAATGTTAATAATAATAACGGTAATTAAATTGGTAGTTGCCAAAAATAAATAAACAAATAGATACTTGTATATACTGTGTGTGCATTTAATAATAAACTGAACGAGTCTAACGACGTTGAATAACGTTGCAGAAATAATAATAATAAACATCATATGAAACGTATGCACATGTAGAGAAAAATATAATGAGTTTATCAATTTTTGTAGTACATACGAAATGTTTTTTTTTTAAAATAAAATTGCTCGAGAAAAAAAAATGTTATTAGTAACTTTGCTAATATAGATGTTCGCTTACATTACCAAAATGACAGAATAAAGATTAATTAATGAATTCAACAAAACGTTTAGGAAAATGTACATGTCTTCCTGAACGAGTTGTTTTAGGAGCAGGTAAAATGGCGGAATTAGGAGCTACATTTGTGGGGGGTGTAACTTTAGAATCGTCCATTTTACGCAGTGTTGATGTCGCCGAAGTAGGTAAGGAATTATGTGGAAGTTCAGGAAACTGCGTTGTACGACTGCTGCTGTCTTTAGATGGCTTTTGACTGTCATGTGTTTCGTATTCTACAAAAGCAGGTTTTATCCTGTCAATTGAGATTGTCTCATTTTTTCCGTTCTTTTTGATTGTGAAATATTTTGTTTGCCTCTCAATTACTTCATACGGTCCTTCATACGGGTGTTGTAAAGGACGTCTTACAGAGTCAACACGAACGAATACAAATTTACACGTATCTAGATGTTTGCTAACTTGCTCTTTTAAGACAGCTGGTCGAGGTGAAACAGGTTTGATGTGATTCATATGGCTCATTAGTCTTTCGCAAAAAGAAGTGGGATCCGTACATACGGGTTTGCAACTATGCGTCACTAGTTGACCAGGTAAGGTTAAATTAGTTCCATAGACGAGCTGTGCAGGAGTACATTGGAGGTCTTCTTTAATTGTGGAACGTATGCTAAGTAAAATAAGAGGTAGGGATTCGCTCCATCTAGGAACATCAGGTTGTACCATCAGTGAGTTTTTAGTTGTCTGTGGAATCGTTCTACTAGTCCGTTTGCTGCTGGATGGTATGCTGTTGTAGTGATGTGATGGATTCCCAAAATGCGGGTAAATTCGTTGAAGAGGTGAGATTGGAACTGCGAACCTCTGTCAGAAGTAATTGTGGAAGGTACACCAAAATTAGCGATCCATCTGTCGAGAAATACGGCAGCAACATTTTTGGCGGAGATGTCTTTTATTGGGCAAGCAATTGGCCATCTGGTAAAACGGTCTACTGCAGTAAAGATGTGAGTAAATCCGTTAGATGGGGCTAAAGGACCGACTAGATCAATATGAACATGTTGAAAACGATGGTCGGGTAGACTAAATGTTGACGGTGTTGTAATTGTATGTCTATGAATTTTGCTGCGCTGGCATTGTAAACAATTTCTAGTCCATTGTTTTATATTTGCATTCATCTTTGGCCAAACAAATCTTTCCGAAATCAGTTTCACAGTAGCGCGGATTCCTGGATGAGTTAGAGAATGAAGGCAATCGAAAACTCTTTTTCTGTACGCTATTGGAACAAAAGGTCTGTGTATTCCGGTCGAAGTATCACAAATGATAGTAGAGTCGGAATGCGGTATAGGAACACTTTTTAAGGACAGGCTCGAATTTTGTTTACAAGCTACAAGGTCGGGATCATCTATTTGTAGACGTGCCATCTCTGATAAATCGATTTCTTTGGTGAAGGAAATTGCATCGACATTGAAACGTGACAGGGTATCCGCAACAACATTTGATTCTCCTTTTATAAACTGTATGTTGGTTGAAAATTGAGAAATATAGTCCAATTGTCGCGTTTCTCTAGGAGAATATCGATCACTTTTAGCGTTGAAAGCATAGGTTAAAGGTTTGTGATCCGTGAGTATCACAAAATCTCTGCCTTGAAGTAAGTGGTTAAAATGTTTAACAGCCAGATAAATAGCCAATAGTTCCCTACCAAAAGTACTATATCGCGTTTGAGTTGGTTCTAGCTTTTTTGAAAAGAAGGCAAGTGGTTTGATCTCATTATTCACTCGCTGTTGTAGTACCGCACCTATTGCTGCCTGAGATGCATCTGTACACAAGATTAGTGTTGCTTCCGGATTAGGGTTTATGTAGGTCAGCATAGTTGTAGCAGCGATTGCTGTTTTAGCTGCAGAAAAAGCATCTTTCGCTTCGGGGGGTAATGTGAACTTTTTAGCTTTGCCTTTTAACACCTCGGTCAAAGGTTGTAGAATGGCTGAGCAATGTGGAATAAAGCGACGATAAAAATTGATCATCCCCAAAAAACGCCGAAGTTTATTCAATGAATCGGGTTCTGGAAAGTTCTTGATGGCTTCTATTTTTGTATCCAACGGTTTAATTCCATGTTTGTCGATCATGTGACCTAAAAACTCTAAACTCTCGACCCCAAAAATACATTTGGATGGATTAATAACTATGCCATATTTCTGAAATCTTTCGAATAATTGATGTAGGTGATCAATGTGTTCGTGGAACGACTTGCTAGCTATCAATACATCATCAATATACACGAAAACGAAATCTAGGCCTTTAGTGACCTCATCCATAAATCGTTGAAAAGTTTGTGCGGCGTTCTTTAATCCAAATGGCATTCTCAGGAATTCAAACAAACCAAATGGAGTAATGATGGCTGTTTTTGCTATGTCCTCGTGTGCTACTGGGATTTGATGGTACGCTCGTACAAGGTCGATTTTAGAAAAAAAATGTTTGCCGTGTAAAGTGAGCGAAAAATCATGTAAATGAGGGATTGGGTAACGGTCCGGTAACGTTAGGTTGTTCAATGACCTATAATCACCACAGGGTCGCCAATCCTGATCCCGCTTGGGCACCATATGGAGTGGGGATGCCCATGGGCTACTTGAAGGACGTATTATACCTAGTTGCATCATGTGGTCAAATTCAGCCTTTGCAACATTCAGTTTGTTCGGTGGTAATCGGCGTGGACGTGCCGATGTTGGTTGGCCTTTTGTGATTATCCGGTGTACTACAGAATGTTGGACCGTGTTTTCACTGTAGTCCGGTTTCGTTATTTTGGGAAATTTAGATAAAATAGTGGTGAATATGTCGTTTCCTGGAGTGTCAATTTTAATACTATGTATGTGGTAGTCTGACTGAATTCCCAGGACTTGAAGTTTAGTGCAGGAATCAATAAGTTTTCTTCTTTTTACGTCAACTAATAAGTTGTAGAAGCTTAAAAAATCTGCACCTAATATGGGGTGGCGGACGTCAGCAATAATAAATACCCAGGTTAAATGACGTTTAATTCCCAAGTCAAATGTTAGAAATTGTTCGCCGAATGTCTTTATTTCAGTCCTGTTAGCCGCCCTTAGGGTGTATTTTCCACCCTTAGGAACAGGTTTGTTGGCTAAGGTAACTGGAATAACGCTGACTTCTGCTCCAGTGTCTACTAAGAATTTATATCCTGAAGTTTTATCAAGGACATGGAAAAGGCGAGTATGAGGATCACTCGAAATATTTGTTGTTACCATGGTTTGGTTGACACCTTTAGGTGAGGAAAATGACTTGAAAAATTTACAAGACGTGACGCATTTCCTAGCTTTGTCACCGTATTTTCTATGGTACCAACATATGTGATCATCATATTTCTTTCCTTTTGAGGTGTCTCGATTCTTACTCCCTCGGGAACTGGAGCGAGACCTTTTAGATGTGAGATTGGAAAGTAATAGTTGTAATCCATCTAGTTTATTTTCGAGACTGGCAATGGTTCGTTCGTGATGTGCTCGTAGTTCGCCTAATTCGGCTGTTAACGACGCTATTGTAGGAGTTTGCCTGTCATTCGAAGTCTCTGATAGTGTCTGCACATACGGTGTAGTACAAGGTGTTACCTCTAAAATTTTGTCGGCCATGCTAGCTAGATTCTCTAAGTCTAAAGGTTGGCTAGAAGCACAAAGAATTTGCTTAACTATCGTTGGTAAACGTTGTAGCCAAATTTCGTTCAGAAAAACATCATCAACTTTATAAGGTCCAGCTAACTGCCTCATCTGGCGTAATAATTGGGAGGGTGACTTGTCACCTAACTCACACTCGTGTAGGAATTGTTGTAGCCTCTTTTCGTCCGATAATGAGGTACGTTGGATGATGGCCTGCTTTAACTGGTCATATGCATTAGCTGCAGGGACATTATCTATGAGATCCGATACCTCAGATGCTACTTCCGTCGGCAGTATTCCAAGCACAAAAGAGTACTTTGATGTTTGTGAACGTATGTTACGCCGCTGAAACTGTACTTCCACTTGTGCAAACCAAATACGTGGATTTAATCGGCTAAATGGAGGCACATTCATCAAGTTTAGAGCGTTTAACTCTGTTGAAATGCAGTCCTGGCTAATGCCATCAGCGTCGGATGGATACATTACAAATGTATAAAAAAAATAATTACTACCAAAAGGAAAAATAACGCCGAAATGTTTGTGAGTGAACTCAGAACTAGTTTCGAAAGTGAAATTTACGGACTCACCAGATTTGTGGTGGTTCCCAGCAAAAAAGCTTATACAAGATATATTAATACACCAGGTTACTAATAATAATATGCCAAAAGAGTTAACAGTGGAAACCCTAGGTGTTTGTGTACGGGTAAAATAAACCAAGGGTAACAAATATACAATTATAAATACAAGTGGTGTATTGAGCAATATGGTAATAACAATTATTACAGAATGAATGTTACTTGAAAGCTGCTCCCTGGGATGACAACCACAAATAAGTCCACTCGATTTAACGTAGGTTCTTCTGCGACTGATGGCACCAACGTCGTGACTAGGAAGACAGAGGCCAATAGTATTATGTAATAGTGATCAGGGCCAAACTGCCAACGTAGTGCAAGGAGGCCTATAAGGATATTATAATACTATTATAGTCTTCGATCAAAAGCCGTGGCCAATAAAGCAGAAGGGCAGACGACGTGAATAGTGTATTATATTTTAATCCGCGCGGTAGTAAAAAGTGTGTTCAAATATTATCAAAACAATTATCATCTTTTTTAACATAAGTGATACAGAAAAACAACGGATATTGAATAAAAATGTGGTTACAAAAAATCACGGAATATACGTCACCATACACTACTGTAATTGGGTATTTGCTATGAATACCTCTCTTAGTTTCTCATGCACATTTATTTTTGATGATTTAAACCACGCAAGCATCAACCGGAAGACATACTCTGTCGCATTGTTCTTTGGAAGTATAATAAGTTACTTGGACATACGCGGTTGTCAAAAATGTGTACACTTGTCCATACAAAACCACAACATTAACGACCATGCACACGTGACCTATCAAAACATTCGGTAGTGGAGGTTTTAACAACACATTCAACACTTGACACGAAAAAAAGGTTAGTAATGGTGAACGCAGGATTGATTGATCGAATTAGGTCTACTATCATAATAACAAAGATAAATGAACTAGTATCTGACTAGACAATGATTCTTCATTAAAGAGACAAACTGAAGAAACGCAACTTGATATTATTTTTCATATTTGCTTCAAGTTCATCTATTTATTCGTACTTATGGTAATCCATTATTCCATTATTCCGTTGAATAATTCTTACGTGTATGATCGTATTGTAATACAAACTAGTATCCAGTTTACTAGCTCGATCAAAACAAATAGCTCATCATGTACACTTAAATTTAGCTATAAACATTCATTAACAAGCTTTGGTGGCATTTGCATGCTTCGACGAAATAGACTTATTAATATGTCAAGCACTAGAATATGTAGATCTTAATCGGCGTAACCGCATATAAACCGGCAATTGACTTAAGCAAAGACCAAATAATTATGAGGGTAATTCGACGTCTCGTTTCCTCACTTAACATCTAACGCTATTCTAAACTATAGGTTATCACCTAATATCTTTTTCCACCACTCCCTACATAATTCCAAATTTTCGAGTTCCGTTTCCAAACAATAAAGACAATATTCTGGAAACTAGAGCATATGACTGATCATGGAGAAATGCGGTTGACTATTTATTGAAGACACGTCTATTAAAATGAAACTAAAAATTAATGAGAGTGAACGACTCAAAACCACCTCAGCAACTAACCTTGGGGCACAATACTCACACAGTTAAAAGTTCTACGAATATTTATTCACTAAAGCTTCCAAAATGCGTAAATCTCTAGGCTTCATTCGCTAGATCGATAAACATTTATCCTGCATCATATCCTTCCTAATGCTTGTATTTTGTTTTGCAACCTAGAATTTGTACTATAGTCATTTTAATTATTACATCGACCCTCAGTAAATAATTCGCGAACGCCAGATAAGTTTGCATAGTGATGCTTGTAGAAGTAGTGTTTTCCAACGGAATGTGAAACAAAGAGTTCGTTTGAGATTTATTTTATCTAAAAATAAGCCTTGATGAGCTTAACATCACAAAAGAAGCGAGAGTGGAGTTACCGACCAGCAAGCATTGATGATGAGGGCGTTGACTTAAGTTCACTCATGCTTGTGTGGCAGGATATTTTGTTTGTTCCAGGTATTTTATGATTGGGCATGAGGCAATCAATCAGTGATACTGAAGTTGTCTTCTACAGTCGCTACTCAAACTCATGTTTTTACTTTTATGTTGAGTTCACCGTCCTATTAAGATTATGTATGACATGCTAACTCATGTTCTTACATTATGACCTGGTGACGTCAGTTAGATAAAAACGAGAATTTAAAAACAGGCGATAAAAGACATAATTATTAGCGTTTTCTAAAGCTTCATTCTCTCCTGAAGCACTTTTCATTGTTATAAACAGCCCGCCGTGTTCTTGCTTCGACTCCCTTTCTTTTGTAAAATTATAGTCTACTATGTTATTAGTACTGCTCTAATAATAGACCTAATCCTAAAATTGTAGATTTATCATGATATAACTGCCTGATCAATAAAATCTTACGTGGAAGTTACATCATCATCTACACTAACTCATTGCATCGTGACAATTACCAATACATGATAAAGAACAAGCTTAGGATAGAGACGGAATAATATATTTATTATGAATAGAAAATATAAAATAACATTCAGCAGGTACCACGCCCGAAAGGCCGAGCCATGCCATCCGATTAACTCCAATTCATTCAATTCGTTGTTCCCGCTCAATCCATCGTTGGGCTTTTCTCCGCGTTAAATGTCGAATATTTATTTCACAAGTTGTCTCGTGTTAGGGCACAATGCCACTACACCATGATTTGAACCCATTCCGCCTTTTTATATATCGCAACTCAAAATACTTTATTGCTGCATTTCCTTATCTGAAGACTATAACTACATTTCACTCTAGAATTGGCAGGTGGTAAGACTTTTTTCTACTAATTCATCATAAATTTATTTGTCCGACTATGGACTATCAGGAATTTTTTGGACAACACCGATGTTGCCTACTCCAAGTACATTAACACCTCGTAGAATTATATATGGATTACATTAAAAACGTCGAACATGTATAATACAAATATGATGGTCAAACTGAAATCACATTTGCTTATGTGTCTTAGGAGACATGTGCTGAACGGATTAATTAGTTACCTGTCTTTTAAATGTTGTGTTCACTGTTTCGAAGGATTTAGATGTACTGTTAGTGCATATAATGAGAATTGATCAATGAACACCGTCTAAATCCACTTCATAAACGCCGATGGGCATGGTATTATCAGTAATCTATTATTTTTAACAACGGTTAAATTAAACTAACATTAGATAAGTCGATAACGCGATGGCGTTTGAAGTGAACGGTACTGGGGTCGAGTCCTGGTGTTAACATCAACTCTAGAATGCAGGCACATACAGCTGACGAGTTCAAAGTGGGACAAAACGCTTGTTCTGGATTCCACTGTTGTCAACCATCCATTTTTGCTAGATAACTAAGACATTTCTGATACAATACAGAATAATACACTTATTGCTAAGTGTTATTTTTAATCGATAAAATCTGTAATAATATTTGGTGAATGATGAAAATACCTACAATTGCGACAAAAAATATTATACAATGGATCAACTATTTTTTGTTGACCGAAAAACACTGGAAACAACCGAATACCCAGTGCTTATAGTTCGTTTGCTTAAAGTATGCCATCTAACATGTTTAAAGTTCATTTTAAGTCATGAATAAACATCTTTAGTAAAGGCTCATTTTTCCATCTCGTCGACAAACTCAGGTAGAAGCGTTCGTGCTACAATCGTATTTGCCATAAAGATTAGTGAAACACAGCAGTAGGATGAGAAAACTATATTCTTTTGCTACTGTCAAGCAATCAACCCGCGGAAGATAGATTGTCCCTAACTCCATTTGACCTTAGAAGTGGAGCAATTTATGGTTGATGACTTTGAAAAATCATTGAGGAAAAAAGTTCATAGAATCATGTTGAATTTTTTCATGTTGATTACAGCATCTCATGGATCGTTTCAAGAGAATGCTGGTATGGCGCGTAAAAGTATATGGACTGCTCTCCGACGGATGGAATAACAAATAATGATACAGGATGAGGTAAAAGCAACTTGACCAATTTTCAGTTTTAAGAGTTTCTTTTTCTCATTCCCACTAGATATTTGACCTCACTTTTATTTTACTATAATGTTTGACTTTTTAAATATATATATTCTTGTCGTGCAGATATGACCCAACACGATCATCTTGAAAATCTAATGATTATGTGACAGCCAATGGATCAACAACGCCCTCCGTGAATCTAAAAGAATAAGAACAAGTCAAACTAATGGTGCCGAGATTAAAAGATCAGACAACCCATCATTAGGACTGTTGCCCCTGAACTACTGGACAATTTTCTTTTTTAGTAAGCCTTCGTATCTACTGTTCTTATTTTTTGGCGTTTTCTGCTAATTTATTGATTGATGGTAGAACCTCTGTGCCACTAGGATTTTGTTCCCCCTTAACTTTTGAACACGGCATGTTTTGGGGTTGTGTTAACTTAGTATAGAAAAAGAAGACATATCTGGCACAATGTACATCAAAATCGAATCAACTCTACTAGAATTCATCTTATTAAACATATTGCTCGGGCGAACGTAGGCAACTTTCCGTCATCAAAAGACTAGTCATCATGAACGTCGTAGCAAATAATCAGTCCTCACAGACTTACTCTGGCAAAGAAAAATAACACTTCTTCTTAAAAAAAACTGAATAACATCGTTGTACTGGCTTTCAGAATCGACTGGTTTTCATTAACCTACGACAAAGACATTGAGTATTGAAACAAAAAAATAAGTGTATAATATATGCGTTAAGAAGAGCCTTAATTAATTTCCGAAGGTCAGGTTTTTAACGTGATGCACTTTACAGAAGTACTGCTTTCCGAAGTCGCTGTTAGTGGGTTGGAGGGAATCACACTAGACCAGCTTTGGAATAATCTCGAAGATACTAGAACTGGATTTCCATGGAAAATTGACAAGTATTCAAAGCAGTTTGTCTGGTCCACTCTAATAAAAATGAATAACATAAAATACTTCGCACTTCCTTGCTGTCTTACTCCACAAGAGACGTTTAGTCGTATAGATTGTCTCGTAGAGACGAAGGATGGAACGTATTACAAGCTACCTGTGGGTTTGTTTGTTTACTTGTTTAATTAACTAAGGAGTCTCTTCCACGTGTTGAGTTTTTCCCAGTAGGGAAAGATAACCAGCTGGGATCTTCCCGGTTCTACGATGAACGAAAAGATATCACTGATGTTATCTCCAATGATGCAATTTTCAGTATATTAGAAAATGTCGTGGAAAAGTTTGTTTTTGTCGCTTACATTTCATACTTTAGGTGGGGTAACACTCTTGTTCTAGTAGCCTCACAGAAAGAAAGAAACAGATTACTTTTTGGAAGTCCGAATATCCCTCGTGATTTTTCCTCAAGTCTGTATGTAATGCTAGAGACTATTGCTAAGTAAGTCTTTTCAATATCATAAAAATGGTACGATAATGATTTTTGGTTTTCTGAAAACCCGAAGCATTCTCGTATGATTTTATAATATTGTCATATTGTGTTAAAATTAGCATCTGTGCATATATCTTGCCAGTGTGTTATCACATGCACTTTGACCGAATCGTTCAATGTGAATATTGTTAAGTACTTATTCCTGAAATTTTCTAGTTCATCTTAAAGAATAATCTTGAGTTCGTATTAAAATTTTCCACGTTAAACGAGTTGCGTATGTTCCATATAGTCCATCCCGTAAATCGTCTATTATAAATATTTTTCCTAAGCTCTCGTACTCATAAACCTAATTTCGATTAAAGTTTTTATTTTTAGCCTGAATGGTGTTTATGATCACAGAGGTAAGTTAGCAAATCTACTGGTCAGTTCATATTTCACGCAGTAAAAACGAAGGCTATTGTTTGTTTTTGACAACTTGTCTTCGTGTTCTTAGGTAACAATTAACTCAAATGCATTTTTTTTGTGATTAGATTAGGATTCCTATTTCACTTCGCCTTCGTATTCAACTTATAACCTGTTTAAGTTGAAATCAAACCATTTCCATCAAAGTATAAAGGCGAGGCGGGAAATCTGATGTTGTCAGCTAATAAGGTAATCATTCCCGTCAACCAGACTCGGGTTTTAGTCTAACTATTAAGCGGTGGCGAATGAAGTATTGATGGATATTACCTATCGAGTACATCTTTACTAAATCATATTGGAACATTGGAAGTAATCATGCCCACTAAGAACCAGAATAAGCGATTTGGCAATTTCAAGCTGACCTCGAAATTTACGAGTCGAACGTCGCTAGTAGTTTTCAAGCCAGAATATTTTACATTTTTTTGCTCTTATAACATGCCACATCTCTTCAATTACTGGTACAAATACATACATGTAAAACATCCTGTTTTAAAAGCATTTGTGCTTGACTGGCCTAGAGCTTAATACGTCACCTTTCAAGAAGAAAGAAGAAGGATGAGCTCAAGGAGTTTAACGGCAGTCATTTGGTGTGTTTATAATTTGTTCGTCCACTTAAAAATATTCAAGTGATTATCTGAACAAACATATTAGTTTCAAACATTTAATGTACTTACCCTTTGTTGTATGCACCAACCACTATATCACTATTAAATGTCAAAGTAGTTTTTTAATAAACGTGAGCACTTTTCTTGTTTTTCTTTATCTGGATGTATATAACTCAAGTTCGTTAGGAATTCTTACTTTACGATTTACTATTTCAGACAAAAGTACAACGGATTGTCTACAACTCATCATGATGGTTTATTATCTTCTAGTCTGACTACTGGTACTATATGGTACATGCGCCAAAAGCTGGAGAAAATGGGTGTAATCAAGTCTCAGGTAATATCCTAAAATAATCTCAAAGTATTTTTTAGCCTTATTTGGCGAAAGTAGGCAAAAAGCCTGTGATGCCCGGTTTACTACTGCACCATCGTAAATATTACTTGCATTTTCCGTTCCCACCTGCAATTTTCATGGAAAGGATATCTCAGTTTTTGCTAAATAAACCTGGTAACAAATGTTTCGGATTCGAGATTCGCAAGGTTCGTTAGTATTTTTCTTTCCATTCCTGGTACCCTTCAGTTACGCGGTAGATTCGACAATGTTGCTTGTTTGGTTTATGCTCATTATCACAACGCTTATGTCATCACATAATTAGCATAGATCTTTGTACACACTCATGCTTTGTAGCCAAAGTATATTTAGTTGAGATGTTTTCCATCTGATATAATCTAAGACTGAATTATAATTAATAAAATGTTGGCTAACTCTGAACCCAGAGGTCATGCTTTGCTGTCGTATTACTCCCTCACTGACTGTTTCCATTTGTCATATTTATTTTTGATTAGTAATTTTTGTAGTAAAGTTCTCACTACCTAAAGTCTCAGTTAGTGTGGAACTAGTCTTTTGCTTGTGACTACTGGCAGAGGAAATTCATTGTCATAGAAATGGTCTCTCTTTGTTTAGTGAGATTTACTAAATCCAACTTCAGTCACGTTTCCACTTCAAAAAAGTTGTACTCTAAGCTGTGCCTTAGTGGTTAAAGAACTTGATCTTCGCTCATTAGTTTGCAGTCTCTATATTGTATCCCCTGGTCGTATATATTGATTTTTCAATTGGTTAGTTAAAAATTACCTCACATATGGGAAACACACGGTTACTACAAAAACGAATTTCACATTAAATAATACAAAGAATAGTATCCTAAATAAATATGACCCTGAAATAAAACCATTATCATACTGAACAATATATCACACTAAGAACAAAATGATTATTACGCTAATTAGTTACCATATTGTATAAGAATGGTAGTAATCCTAGACAGAAATCACGATGAATTTTGCATTTTTATCTTATCATATCATTCTAAACATAGTTCTGTTGCATCGTTCAAGGAATGCGTTCGGAATCGCTATGCCTGACAGACTAGAAAGTGTGTTTTGAATCCGGTTACGTGAATATGTACTTGGTTAGCCAATTGTTTTAATAATCACTTAACACTTCAACCTTGTTTGTAGGAGGATCCGAACGCTTTCCACATTTCGTATCACTATCACAGATGAGCAACAATAATACTGGTACAATCGATTCCTAACTTCACTATTATTCATTAAGTCTGATGGATATCTAAAGATATGTATTGGTGCCATGTTATTCAGACTGTTATTTTATCATCTCGCTTTCAGTTAATCGGACTTACTTCCAAAGGCATAAAACGGACGTTGAGATTTGGTGTGAAACATGGTTGGCTAAATGTTATCAACACAAGTTTCAGAGATGCCTGCTCTGTACTTCTTGGTAAGAGCGAGGATGATGTGGATGATGATGATATGCTTGGTATACTTCAAAATACAAATTGTCCAGTTGACCCACATCATCGGTATCCTTGCATGGTAAATTTGGTATCACTTAAAACACAATTTCGCATGGACTCATGGATATCTGAATGTGGTCAAGGTGAGAATGCTTTTGGATTCAAGAAATGTAAAAAAGAAGAATATGATATTGACTCTGATGATGCGTTAGATGAGGACTTTGAAGCTGTTGATTTCCAAACAGAATTATCCTCAGCAAAACGTGAAATTCCTGATTATAATATTACCGAGTTAAAATTGGAAGAGCACCAGTCTGCTCCCACCGTATGTGATACTCAGACATCTATAAATACCTCTTCTTATCTTCCACCACCCAACAAATCTCAATGTCTTGTCTACGCTAAAAGATTACTTGCATGTAAGTGGTTCTCAATATCTTCGTTTGACCTAACCTTTTTGCAAAACTTCACTAATTCGAAAACTAACAACTTTTAGCAAAAGCTAAATGCCATAATTTGAAAAATTCTCTGGAGACTATTTGCATTGTTATAAATGTTGTAAGTTAGTTGGATATCACGATCGCTGTGGGAGGTTTCCGAAAAGATAGTCGGGAAAGGCAAGAACGCGTCCATCAGCTACAACTTTTGAGTTGTGTAATGTACTGTTTCAGTTGTTCGATTGCCGGGGTAGACCCATTCCACTGACCCTATTTCAATCCAATAACTAGGCCGTCATAAAAGAAGTATGGTTAAAAGCCAAGTACATACGACTGCCCTTGATCATAGAGTTAGAAATGTTTCACTCGATCACTCATTTCTATTTGTTTAGTCAGTTTATCTTCATTCTATATTGGTTCATTCGTAAAAGCTTTTATCCATTTTGGTTGTCTTATGTTGAATTTTGATGTTTCATTATTTCATAGAATTAGCGAACACTGCGTAATCAAAATATGGTCAGGTATTGTAGAAAAAACCCTGGTTTTGTATACCACCTCTATCAGCGATATTGTTAATTAGATTCAAAAAAGTAAGGACACTTGAAACCACTCTTAACCATACAAAAGATCTATTTACAGCTGTCTAAAATTAGTCTTTAGTAGTGTTTAGTTGTTTTTCACGTGTCAAAATCCATCTTTCTTATCTGGAAAACCACTTATATCAAACTTAACTCACTTGTAGACGGGTTCGTGGTCATTGAATTAAATTGTTCTAGTAATTCGGATTGTTTTGAGAAGCTCTGTATAATAAGCGTAAATAATATAAGCCCTGTGTTCATTGAATAAATTAACCATTTTACTAAAGACTACTTTTTGTAAAGCATTTTAGATCTCAATTTCTGGATATTATTCAAAATGTTTAGCCACTCCGTTGAACAAAAATCATGTTACTAGTTGTTTACCGATTTAACACCGAAATATGAAGAAAGATGTATGGCCTTTTATAACTAATTTGTTCTTGATTTTAGTATTCACACCATAATTTATTAAGAGAATCACCAAAATAGATTGAATATGGCTCTAAACTACAGATAAATATTTTCATAAACGAAGAATATACCGATTACCATCTTCGAGTAAAGTTTCTTTAGTTCGATAACTCTGGACATATAATTGTTTTTATTAGTTAAAGTTTTGTTAACGAAACACTGTACTAACTAACACTGATGTCCACTTTTTTGGAATCGAGATTGTCATTGCTAATGCTTTTATTTTGATATGTTTGTTCAACATAGAACTTGTACTGTAGGTTCAAACTGTGATACACCGTGGAAAGTTAATCAGTGTCCTCAATTCTCATACTCTTGACGTGGATCATAGTCCGAAATTCGGTACGAAATATCGAAACATCCTTCATTTTAGTATTGTATGGAATCAAAAATGTTGTGCAAGATGACGCATTGAACATGCTAATTTATCAGTATACTTTTTAATATTTATAGTTTTCGTTCGTTTTCCAAGTGTACACTCTGTTGTTTTTCTTCTTATTTTTCTTCACAAGTTATTCCTTCACTCAATATTGATGAATCTATAACAGTCCAAATAGTTCGTATCCTCGCTTTGCGTGAACACACAATGGGTGAACTCTTAGCAATAACAAAAACAAGTTTATGCAATATTCGTCGTACTCTGAAAAGTTTGGTTACTATCGGCGCGTTAAAAACAGTGAAACGGTCTATGGATTCCACTTTTGTTCTTTAGTACGTTGTTTATTTGTATGCATACTTTTATTTGGGTTATATGATTATAATGAATGCTTCTTTTAACACATGTACGTTAGACATGGAAGTGAAATAAACATATAATTTGTTTTTAAGTTTAGTATAAATATAATCAAGTGGTGAAGAATTAGGGAGTTCCACAGGGATTGTTGCGAAGACAGAGACTATCACTATTTTAACTCGAATATTATGTTGGTAAATTGTTCGGTTTTGAGAAAGTGAGAATGAATTTGTGCAACGAGCTTAGACTACTTAATTTAAATCAGTAGGCAGAAATCCATAAGAACATGTTCGGTGGCTGGTGATGCATATTCACGTTGCTACTCATATTATCTCTTACTCATAACGTTACAAGCCGGGACGTTAACTTTCAGGGCTGAACTCTATAAAAAATCATTTCGAATATGTGTGTATTCATTTGCGAGCATAATTTGTCTTCCCAGCCGATAGCTGCGAATGATCATTCATGTTTCTCTTTTCGGGATTTATAAATGCTACATACATATTGTATTGATATTCTTTTCACTTCACCTTAATAAATAGTTAGAGGTTTCAATTTTAACCGTTAAACCCTCGTTCACAATCCTGCTCTATTTATTAAGGATTGAAGTAGCCAGATAGTCATTGGTTTCTGACTAAAAACTTACAGCATAAACCTACACATATTTGTTAATTTAGTGTGTAAGAGTCATATAATAATAATAATAATAATAATAATAATAATAATAATAATAATAATAATAATAATAATAATGGGAGAAGCAGTTCATTAAGGAAGAGTACAATCAGAAAGACTTCTAGTCAAGGAGTTTACACTCACTTTTGTTAAGAAAATAAAAGAAAGTTACGATAGGATAGCCATTGGCTTCTATTCTGAGCCATGTCTGATAATGTCTCAAGCCACTGTGTTCCTCCATCTCCAGAAACCCAACCAGAGAGTCGTGAAGGGACAACAGAAGCCAGTTCTGTACAGCTCTCCTTCATACCACGACACAATATCATGCACTGACCACCTCTTCACACTTTTCAACCGGTCCCGGCGTCGAAAAGTAATCCACGATGTAGAATTACTTGGGACAACATTCGTAGTACATGCCTAAAACGTCGAAGTCAGTGTTTCAAGACGGTGACATCAGTTGAAGTATCGTCTCTGTTCCCTAACACACTTTGTCCTGGCCTGGTGATTTGTGGTGCTTCAGATGCTAGAGTTCTTTGCGTACTTCAGCCTTATTGAGTATACGAGTCGTTACAGGCCATGGAGGGTAAGATAGTCTGACCGAAGTTGCCGGGGCAGCAGGCCAGTTGAACTGTTTCTCGAAAAACTCGTATCGTCGTCCAAGACGTCGATAGATGTTATTGATTGGCACCCTGTTAGCTTAACAGATTGTTTCTCTCACAGCAGACTTCTTGCTGCCAGTGACTCGACTGAGTTGAAAGAGCTTCAGGCAGATGCAACTTCTCCTTTCAACTCTATAGCACGCTCAGACCACCAGGCTTCTCGGTCCTTACGCAAACGTTGGAAAATTTCCTTAATTAAGAATCTACATTTATTGTCAGACTTGCGGTTACTCGGAGTGAAATATAGTGCTCCAATGAACTGTAAGGAGCCTGCAGAAAACCAGTGCTTATGGGTGAGACGTTTCGCGAGGCTACAAGTGACTTTGCTCGCCATTTTCATGGCATCATAAGATTGCAGCCAATACTCATTCAAACTTCCCGGTGGGCTGTTATTTAGCCTTGAAACTAGTTCGGTTTGATATTTACTTGCAACAGAAGCTGCAACCAATTTGCTGACATCAATCTGTTAGGCGTGATCAATTTCTTGGCCAGTGAAATGTAAGATAAGATTAGTGCGAAAAGGGGTATGATCAGAGTCTGTATAGTTACTCCAGAAAAGAAACAGTCTTGTACACAACCACGCCAGTGGTAGCTGGTCGCGATGTGATCATCCTGAGTCCAAGTTTGAGATTCAGGAGGAAACCAGGAAGCACGTCGGCGTTGACCATGTCGATGGTTAGTACTAGCTAGGAACAGGTTGTAGACTGCGCAGTAGATGGTCACCGTTATCTGACCTGCGATCTATAAGTCCCCATCGGCCACCCAGACATCCTCCTTCTGTGCCAAGACGCCGGACCTGAGCGTTCAAATCTCCGGCCAGTACTACAATATCTGTCGGACGCACTTTCTGGTGAAGAACAGTTAACCGCTGGTAGGAATTATCCTTGACTGCATCCGGGTTGCAATGTGTCGAGTCGTAATCAGAGATGACGAAAAGACATCGTTTCTCACACCGATTTCCTTTTTAATTTAGAAAGGACTAGAGACTAGATGACCTGTGTTTGTCCTGGCAATGATAGTCTCTCAGTTGATCCAACTTTCTTTTGATAGTGTCGACAGATGGAGCTTCAGCCACGTGTTGAGGTAATGAATTCCACTCGTTGATGATTCGATGGGAAAGTCGATATATAGCTGATAAGTAATTTGTTCTGGGCTTGTGAACATTTACTGAGTGTCTTCGTAAATTTTACGTTTTGGAATACAAGAAAAATGAGGACATACCAGATGTAAATTTATCACTAAGTAATTTGAAAACTGTAAACAAGTCACCTGTAGTTCTTTGATATGACAACGGGAATAGGTTAAGTTTAGCCAGTCAAACATGATACGGGAGCTTCGCTATTCTGGGAATCAGTTTGGTTTTTCAAAACTCACTGTCTTTTTTTAGCTAGTGCTAGCCACTTGCATTCAGTACTCAAGTTTAGGACACACGAACACTGTACACAAAGTCAAAAATGTTTTAGCGTCGACATGGCTAAAGACCCTACATATTGGTCATAAGGTTCTAAAACCTTTGGCGGCTATTTCAGGGCAGTGTGCAATAGTAATTAAGTCGTAGCTAACGATGGCTCTTAAGTCATTGTGTTTCTGGACAATAAGTAGCTCACTGTTATTCATCATGTATGTATCTGTACCTTGATGACCAATATGCGTCACAATACACATAGTAGTATTCATCGGCAACTGCCAAGTTTGAGACCATTCAGATAATTTTTCCAGGTTATTTTGAAGCTCCAAGCTATCACCTTTACGTTTTTTCGCTGTCAATATCTTGACATCATCAGCATATATCAAGACCGATGATGATGGAACTTCCTAATCTAACAGTACATAACCAACTGTTAATGGAGGTCCAATAGATTAGTGCTGCCTCAGCTCTAGCGCCTGGTTCGATACCAACGCCAGCAGAACCAGACTAAAATACCAGTGTTTCCAGGTAAATGCACGTGAAACAAGCTTTTCGAAGCGAAAGTTTGAAAGTGAATCCATAGTTCTTTACGAGTCTCGAATACGGCTCTCAGATAGATAACCGAGAACGATATTGAGTTTTTCTAGGAACATAGCCAACCCTATCTGTTGTTCCGTTTGCATTAGTGTGCGAACATTGAAGGAGGCCAGTTTAAATGGTATACGTGGTTTTATAAAGGCTGGTTCAGTATTCGTAGTCGGTGGTAGTGTTGTGAACGAGAACAGAAGTAGTGACAGCCACTATATTTTAATACAAAATTACAGAGTATCTAGGTAAAATATAAGAACCATGCATTGAATACTTCATTTGCAAATTTCCAACATTTGTGTTTCACATTCTATGTGATTCATCAAGTTCAAAATTCTTTCCTACTTCCCCTTCTATTCTCTTCATTTATATCTTCTTAACCTTCTGATGCCAGGTTTTCCACTTCCGATTGGTGTTACATACTACTTGTGTCAACAGACAAAAGTAGCATACGTCACAGTAGCCTTTAACTTTTGACCAGTCAGTGGCTTGAGGTCGTTTAGATAGGACGGGGTTTCCTCCATAGGCGAGCTACTGTATAAGTTGAAAAATGCAAGGATACACAAAATGAGAATAAAAGGTAGACAAGTGACCCAGGCATTTGGGGGCCTTTGAAGTGATGGCGAAGATTTATAGCTCAGGCGGGTGCTTTTAGTTTTGTTAAGTTCTATAATCTAGATGGTTTAATTATAAAGCTTTTATCATCGTTCTGTACAGCATCATCAGCGCTTCCTTAATGTCAAAGTGAGATTTTTAGTCATTCAGAATAACAATGAAAGCTTCTCAATTAAATCAACAACAAAATTGTTTTTACTTAAAGGTAGACTCTTCTGTCAATTCATTTTTATTGATATTCTAGTCAATTTTTTACTTTCAAATTCTTTTCGATAGCTATAGCCTATTCACTGATAATGACAGAATAGAAGCTCGGAAAAATAAATTAACCAGGTCTTCAAGTTTACAAATGTTACCAACAGTTCGTAAGTTGTAATCATTTTCGCTATTTTAATTTACCATTATTTTTCTACTTTTCTATAGGATGCAGGGAAACCGTTAATTCCAATAATTGGCATTACCGTAGATGCATAAGAATATGTTACGTAGCTTTAACTTAAAAGTCGATTTAAATAATTAGGAATTAGTTTGGTTTATGAATGAGCGTGTAGAGTGTAAACCAGTTGTTCGACCTTCATAACATTTGTAAACTATGGCTTTGAACTGTGTATTAGAAAACTAACTTGTTCAATTAATTTATGCGTAAATAAGTACTATTCATTTCTAGTCCTGTAACCAACCACCTTAGAAGATAAAGTTGTTCATCCTAGTTACATTTTGGCTTTTCTTTTTGTTTGTAAATACGTCGGATAAGAATAAAGTTTTAACGGATTATAGTTTGGAATTTTGTTATGTTTACGTGGTAAATTACATCGTATCTAAAAGTTGATGTATATATAGAAGAATTCGAGTGCATAAATAAAGCTAATGGACTTCATCGTATGATGTTTTCTGTTCCATCAATGGTATTAAATGTCAATTTTTCCATCACATTGTTGTTATTAATAATCTGTATTAAATTTTTCCCGTTATCTATTTTAATTAACCATAGTTTACGTAATTAACTTTCTTCAGAAACACAAAGACAAAACCGTCGAGCATTCGTCCTGAATTATTTGTCAAAATATCGTATAATTGCTTCTGAATACTCGCTACGTCAGTTGATATGGGATCATGAACGTTCGATTGGCTTAAAAATTCGTATGGACCGCAAATCGTTACGTAGAATTTTGGACGAACTAATTCAGTCAAAACTGGCTACCATAATCAAAACGAAATCACTGAAAGGAGATGTAAGTTGATTTTAGCTTGTATATGATACGTCTCTTTGTTTTAGAGTGGATTTATTTAAAATATTTTACGCATAAACAATGCTTCCTACCAAATTTTTTAAAATCTGAAATACCATAACATTTATTTAAGCGAGTTTCGCGTTCACTTATGATCAGACAATGGTTTATCAAGAAGTTTAAACTTGAAAATATGGAATATCATGAATTCAGACTAATTGGCTGACTGAAATATAGTAGCACTTCATTTAGAGCCATTATAAATTTTAGTAGGACGTAATTTACCGTTGAAAATCACAGAAATCACAGCAAGTTTATGGTTTTCTAATTCCAAGAATTAATTCACTTGAAACACCTTGATTCATTATGGTTAGGCGATCTCCTTAGCCTTACATTTTCCAGAAAAGGTATCCTCAAATTTTTATGTTTTACTTTAACAACCTGCATTATATTAGATAGATTTAATGCTAATCTTTCTCACTGATTTAAAATATAATTTAGTATTATACATTACTGTCCTTTGTTTTCACAAAACATTTATACAAATATTTCCATGGTGCCTTATTGAGACTTTAGTTTGCTAAACATATCTTTTTTTTCAGTATGGGTTTATGGAGATTATTAAGTTTTTGATTGAGATCATGAATCGATTGATGTTAGACCACCATTGAAATCCTGGAAGCACTGGACGGCTATTTCGTCCTTTTTTGTAAGCATAAGATGTAACTGAATGGCACAAAATCACAGTTTTAAACATTTGATTGAATATATTAAACAGTTCAAGGTATTTTAACAGAATCTCTTTTTTTGTTTCGTTAATTGTTCAGTGGTTAGATCACACATGCGATTTCCGCTTGTTTGATGGCTCATTATGTCATTTTTACAACGAATTCTTGTTTACTTCCCGTTTCTATGTGCCATACCATCACTAGTTTGAGTTTAGATTCAATCATTTCTATAGTTTATATACTGTAAGTTATGGTACTTATTTATCATAATAATTCATTTATTCTATCTCTTTTGCACTCTAAAATTAGCAATCTGATCCATTATTGTACTTGGAATATTATTCATTTCTCTTAGTGACTTATACTTTGTCCACTTCGTTAATTCCGTTCTAAATAAATGGGTAAACACGAATTTCCTCAGATTTCAGTGCCTTTTGACAACAAATAAGCTCAGCAGATTTTTAGCTGTATAATATTGGCAAAACACTTTTTTATATGGCAGTCATTTTCGTTTGTCACATTTTTTTGACTCATATTTTGTCTCTTCACATCTTGTAATAATACTAATGATACTACTATTCATAAACCTTATCCTTTCTTAATAGGTTACTTTTATTTGTCAACCGGATGTCAAAGAAGATGATCCATTAATACTAACAGCGATTAAAAATATGGATTTAGCAGCTCTTCGTAATTTGCCTGTACAAAATGAGAAATCTTCATCTGTCATATTCAATGCTGATCAAGTTTCAATGATTGAAGGTGTTGATCATTTGTCATCTGAGGTATGAAATTGTTATTAACTCTTTAATAGCTTTAATTATATACTATTTTCATCGATACATATACTCTTTTAGTTACCATAGTTCTCATCAATAAGTAGAACTCACCTCTGGTTGTCAGCTTTACAACCATATGATTTTTACATTTTTTACACAATCACGTTTTTTGAAGCTCAATTCATTTTATATATTCCAACTGAAATTAAACCACAAATGCACAAAGATATTGAGATTTTGAAATGAAGTATTTTTACACTTGCGGATTGACTAGCTTTAAATGTGAATCATAGTATAAGGACCAAGTATCTGGAAATAGAATGAATGTTCAGTAATTTAATTATGGAGTTTGCGTACATATTCGCTTCATAAAACCACTTGTAAAGACTAAAATGTATTGAGATAATAGCGATGTGACTTTTCCAAATCTGACATATTTCATTTAATTGTTTTAGAATCTGCTATTTATTCTATCTCTTGTTCTCAAACATAGAGTTGGAATCCTAATATCTAGATTAGTCTGTTATATCAATCCTTACCACTCGATGCTCTATAAATTAAGTCCAGTTAGAAAGTTTCGAACAAAGTAATTGGTCTTTTATTATTATTATTATTATTATTATTATTATTATTATTATTATTATTAATGGATTTATTCAGTATTATCTTTTCGGTGCAATATAAAATTCTCAGCACAAAGTATTTCAACAAGTTTCCTTTTCTTATTTCTTGATCGATCCTGACGATAAATATCGGGTGATCGCCAGTTAGACTTTGGCAGTTTAGGAATCGACATCTGAATAATGTTCACTCTTTTCAATACACATTGCCAGCCATCATGATGTCTCTGATTGTACGTTTTTTGTAACTTGTACAGCGAAAGGTCGTAATCTTTTCACAAACGCTCTTGAATAGGTTATGCGATTAATAGACACAATGATGTGTTAACACATCACCAGGTACTTGAGTATGCAGTCACACCCTAAGTGTGAGGACTGATGATTTTATCTAGTAATCCAAGCCAAAGTAGATGGAGTGAGTTTAAACCTAGGACTATAGTGAACCCACACCTTAAAGTCGAAGACCTTAACCACCAAACCACCTCACCATTTTATACTTCGACTCAAAGTAGTATGATTACTCAATCTTCAAAGTTGTGTGCTTGTGTATTGGATTATGAAATTATCGTTTCACCCCCGTTTACTATAATGTTGAAAATGTGCATAAAAAAATTCAATTTCAAGTTCTTAACTTTACAATAAGTTTGTTTTAAACATAATTACACTTGTAATTAGTTCAGTAAGGATGATTTTAAAATGCAATTTTTGACGTGCATGAACTAATTTAGTTTTTTTTTAACGTAAAGTGAGTTGTCATTCAGAAAGTACAATTTTTTAATTGACTGATTACTCCTAGAATTTCAGTTTTAATTTTAAAACAAGTTAACTGGTGAATAATGAGTGCATTTACACAAAGTTTCTAATATCCAAATCTTTTAACTTATTTATTTTATCTTTAGGCTATGACTATTGTGTTGCATAAAATGCCAGGATTACCAAAAATGCGTCGACGTTCATTAATTCATGAGTATTTATTTTACATAATATATGGTCTGTCTACTAAATCACGCCCTGTCAAACCTCAGGTAAATTATTGTATTTGAGAATCTGTAAATGTTTCGTACTTCTACATATACGAACTACTTCACATAACACTACTTATTCTTTGGTTTATTCTTGATCATTTAATAACTTTTCTGGTGTTTAATGAATACTTGTGAATTTAATTTAGCATGTTAAGCCATGTGATGGGGAGACCCAGAAAATTCCTCGAATAAAGCCTAAAGGCGCCCTAGAAACACTGGGAAAAATTTTATGTAATCGGTATTGAACAGAAGTTTCTCAGAAACATCTAGAAAGTGAGGAGTCATTTGTCATATTTTTGAATGAAAGATTACCTATGCTGCCATTATGTTTACTAGGGTTGTAGAAGCTAAAAGCCATCTGAAATGCTACAAATGCCCTCATTTTTCTGTACATAAACTAACATAGGAGTAAAGCGTTCTTTCCATATTAAGAGTCTTTTCTCTCGTGTTCAAGTTGGTCTTGTAGAGTTATCCTGGGGTTGTTAAAAGAGCCTAGGAAACCGATTCAAACGTTTAGTTAAAAGATTTATCATCATGGATCTGTAGTTGTTGTTTGTATCTCTGCCCTCAAATCATAGATTCCAACTTAATCTGTTACCTAGGCCAAGGCAGTGTTGCTTGCTCTCGTCCAATCTGGGTGAATCATTACTTCGTAATCGAGACTATGTGACTATTCAATCACATTTCTTTAAAGATGGACATGAAAAATATAGGAGCGGGCAAATCGATTCGTGACTTTAATATAGGAAGAAATTAACTTTTCGGTTGCTACAAACTTCGTGATTGTGACTCCTGTGATTATCATGATCAGTAGCTGGGGTCAAGCATGATTCATGACTTTTCATTCTTTTACCTCAATAAATGATTTTAAAATATATTCCTTGTACTTAGTTTTCCACTCAATATTATCCCCTCTTGTTTGCTAGACATTGTGATATTGTCCTCTCTCGCTCTGTTTAAATCATGTGTAACAACTCGAGCCTGTACACATTCGTAACAAGTTCTACATCAACTATGATGGACTAACCATTGAATTAGGATGAATTTCATTTATTTATGTTTTTTTACTGACAGTTAAGTAGTTCAGTCTATCTGCATAGAATAAATATATTTCATCTTTGTTCTTGAACATATGTTTACAATATTCTTAAGTAGTTGTTGGCGGAGATTGAAATTCTCTACGGTTCACAAGCTATAGCACATCAACATTATTTGGCACTTAGGTTATGCAAGGGTTTCTTGGTTCTACTTTTAAATTATATGTTAATATTATTGGTTATTGCTTGGGTTATGGAATTAAGAACACTTCTTCATGTGTTTACGCATAAATTCAATGGGAATCAAAGCCTTAATGATAGTTAATGCTCGTTAAGATACCCTCGTAGATAATAAGTTCTTAATTTTCTTCTTGAAAGTACATTAGTAGGCAGATAAATTCAATTTACTATCCGTAAATACTGCTATGTATTTGGTTTCATAACGATCATCTACTAAAGATTATCCATGAACAGCTTCATTTTTGTATTAACTTCATCTAATTTACACATGCTATCTTTTGTTTCATAGACCAAAAGTGAGCCTCCAGTCTATTTAGATGACGATACGTGGCGTCGATATGTAGCACCTTTAGATCCAATAAAAGGTAAGAGTCGGGTTTTACTGAGTGTCCATATCTACTGAGATAACTGCTTTAATGATAGTGACACCAGAATGATTAATACAATCAGTAATCATTAATCGTTTCAGTACCTAGTTGTATAAAGATGAACTGAAGAGAAAATTAGATAATTATTCATTTGTAGTCACTATATAATGACGAAATTGCTAATTAGTGAAATAATGGGATGACTTTCATTTCATATTCGTTTGACTTGAAATTATCAAATAGGTAGGATAACTGGTCATATCGTAATGAACAAGAACTCAGGTGTTGCTCATGCCCGACCACCGACTGCCCCGACGTTCTATGTTTTATGGTGTAGGAGTAGGTTGGAAGAAAGCTGGGGGCGGCCAGACCAAAACATGGCACAAATCCATGAAGTCACTGACAAGTGGACTGAGCCATGTTAGTAGGTGTAGACTACCTGGTTGGGAATCGCGAGATGTTAGCAACCGATGGTTGGTGACCTTGAATGACATGGATCAAAATCGTTTGCAGTGGAGCAGGTGCATCCACTCTCTGTGTTCTCTCAAACTCTAATCTTCTGAATTCTTCATGTCCTTTATTTTCTTTCCAAATCTATTCCACTGGACTATACTCCTTAAATAAGATCATCAAACCTTAATGTTCCCTATCATTACTTATAATTTCACTACCTCTACCACTACGGGATTTGAATCGATAACTGCATCTCTGTGCTAATGTGGTATGGCAACTCGAACTGATGTACGTACGTACGAAGTTCCACGTTGTTACTGACTGACTGACTGTTTAGTACAAAATTAAAGAGCTCTTTCGTAAAATGCGAAAACCATACACTAAATACTTTATTTTCAAATCTTTCGTCAATTGTCCTTCACATTCTGCACGATTCTTTCAATTCTCAATTCCCTTATGTTTCCCTTCCTATTTTCTTCAGTTTATTCTTTTGATAGGCATTCCACTTCTGGTCGGTGTTACATACTACTTATGTCGACAGATATAAGTAGCATGCACCACAACATAACCATACCCTATATCACAGTTCAGTGTTGCATTTGCTATGTTTGAGGAGATAACAAGTTTACTTGTGACACATTGACCAATAAGCTAGCTATTCCAATGCGTTCCAGCCTCGTTAACTAGAGAGAGAGGTCCACGTTCTGAAGAGGGAAATATATTTCACAAAATAGCATACTAAAAGAGATAACGATCCAATAGTATTTAAGTTCCTCCCAAGTAGGAAATATGATATGAAGATGAAAATGGGTGTTTTTTGGCTCGAAAACAAGAAATTCAAATTTTCAAAATAGAATTTACTAAGTGATTTCTGGGGATCTAACTTGTCCAACAACATTTTTGAATAAAATCACTTGAGTTATATTTATAGAAGTAAAAATTATAAGATGAGATGCTTTTGAACAATTTATCAACACCAAGATAAAAGTTGATCATAGGTAAAAATAAGAAAAATTATTTAATCTTCATTTATGTTTAACTTCTAACAATTGTAATTCAAATTTAATTTATGTCTCAAAAATTCATGTTTTACTTTTGATATCTATCACTGCTTATATTTAGTTTTTAATCATTTGATTTATCTTAGTATTTTTACGATATTATATACATATGTATTAATTGACTATCGAGTTTGTCAAACCCTTTAAAACCGACATATTTTCTTTGTAGATATGAATAGGGGTTGGTTTCTAATCGGTGACGTTTTACGTGGTATACCATTTGGTTTATATTTAAGACTTACAATTACTACTTCATTACCCCGTATATTATGTCGATGGCTTAAACTTGATCATTTATTAACTAATTTAACGCAAGAAGAAATTGAACATTTGGATTCAGAATTGGCACGTTTTCATCATACTAACATGTTATATCAAAAAGATATTCCACCTAAAGAATTGTTACGATATCCTTTAAGATATGTTGAATTACCAGGTGGATCAAGAGGCCCTCTTAATGATTGGTTATTATCTGCTAAAAAACTAAGATCATTATGCTCAATAATTGAAGATATCTCTGGAGTTACTGGTTTAATCTCTATGCAAAAGAAAACTACTTCACAAGCTAAAACAAGTGTAAGTTTTCATTGGTTCTGTTATTAATTAACTACAAAGTATACCTGGTTTCATATGATTTTTCCCATTAATAAATTTGACCAAATCAAGAATAATTAACGTTGTAGAATAATGACATAAATTTACTATATTTCACGATTTCTCATCATCTGCTTACAACCTCGAAGCATAATAGTATGAACCATTAAATATAAGCTGATATGCCCTATATTAATAGCATCGAAGTTCTCATCAGTGGAGATTTAATGTAAAAAGCAGTCAGTATGGATGAACGATAAAAGATGATCATGTGTTAATTAATGTGAATATTTATAGGTTGACTATGAATTCTCACTTCCTATTTGGTTTATAATCAGCTAGTCAATTTTAATTTATACTTCAAGGAATACATAACTATAACATTAATGTCACATTTCTAAAAAATAATGTTTATATGCTTGGATTTTTATTGTAGAATATTCATACATTAAAGCTATAAATATTCACATTAATTAACACATGATCATCTTTTATCGTTCATCCATACTGACTGCTTTTTACATTAAATCTCCACTGATGAGAACTTCGATGCTATTAATATAGGGCATATCAGCTTATATTTAATGGTTCATACTATTATGCTTCGAGGTTGTAAGCAGATGATGAGAAATCGTGAAATATAGTAAATTTATGTCATTATTCTACAACGTTGATTGCTCTTGATTTAGTTAAATACATATAATTATATTTTCAAGTATACTAATCAAAAGTCTTATTCTTTTATAGATGCTTGGTTTTCTTCATCGTCAAGCAAGTTTGCTAGACACTCGTTTTGCTATGCCAGCCTATCAAATTTTTACTAATTTGTCACAGACAAATGTAATACACTTTGATTTTCAATCCTCCATAGATGTTGCTAGTTATTGGTTAACAAGTGAAACCATTTCACGCAGTTCTCCCCTTGGTAAATGTTTATTAATAACAATTAAGTAAACAATTTACTTATGTGTTTGTATCATGTTTGTATTTTTCTAACCTCTGTATAATGCGCATACATCTAACTACAGGTGACTTTACCCATAGCTTTCTTTTCTCATTGGTTAACTTTATGGAGAATCTCAATTAAACGTTACGTGGTTTTTTAATTTCTTTATATACTACTCGTGTTTGAAATCTAATCGTGCATTGTTGTGTTTTATAGTTTTGAGATACACAGATGTAACGTGAAACATTTTGATTTTTTGTCTAGAGTGTGGCCTTTTGCATGTATAGTGTGTAAGTAATGTATCTGGTTGTAGATCCACAACTCTATGTTGTTTTGAATGTTTTTAGATGTTATTTGTACTTAATGGCCTTCTACCCGAGTACGTTGTATGGTAGTTGAAACAAGAGGGGATTCGCATAAAACTCACTAATTCATGTTATCAGCTAACCGCTATACCAAACTGTAGGCCTTAATTTTTTAATCCCTTTGAAAACAGAGATCCTCAACTCGGATGACGCAATTTCCCTCAATCCTACTGCATCCTTAAATATTGTTTGCTTTGTTAATTTTGATTAAGATATAATTTTTTATTTTATGTTGGGCTATTTTTTCTGTGTGATTGGTCTGGGAAATTATCTTCTGTTACGTTACCAATGGTCTGTGGCATGTTACAGCTCATTGTTCGATTTGTATTTCAGTGAAACATTTCTGAAGTCCTGCAATTATCGGGGATTGTTAATCTATTTAATAGATTTGTAGATATAAGTATATTGACTACCTGTAATTTTCTAATGAGGAATGTGTTTTTGATTTCAACGTTTCTTCAGAAAGCTTCTCACATATTCATATTTTACTCTATTGTTTCTGGATCGTTTAAATAACTTTTTATTCTGAAAAGAGCAAGAACAAACATTCTAGCAGAATAGCATGAATTCATTTTTATTTCGTTGGTTCTCGTCAGCTGCTTACAACCTGTGATATTTAAAATTATAATTACATAATGGGTTTAAATTACTTACATGAAAAAGTTTGATTGGAAGTTATATTGAAGGCATATTCGTATAGTATAGCGAGGGCGTAAATAAATTTAATAGACTGAATATTGTAAATATATACCTGATATAAAAGAACATTGTGACAACGGTTCAAAGGGCTAGAAACAAGTAAACATTGATGGGAAAAAAATTGAGTAGAGTTCAGTTGATAAAAATAAGATTTAAAATTTTTTGGAAGATAGTTGGAATAAAACTCAATGAACGTGGAAAAATGCCTAAGAGACAACTTTTACCCACAAAAGTTTATTGACAAATATAAAAAGCGTAAAGAAAACAATACTGAAGTAATTACGGTTAATAAGAAACCAATAACTATAAATCTTAACTTCAAAGGTGATGATGTTGCAAACACAATAAACAGGAGACTGAATACTACGCTAGCCAGAACTTATCCGGCGGCCAAACTTCTAATTCTGTATAAAACAACATGTTCAATAACTCAACCAAAGGTTGATAAGCATCCTTTTCATGTTACCGCCAATTGTATTTATAAATTTACGTGTACCTGCCAAAGCAGCTACATCGGCCGAACAGAAAGGAGAGCATATCTCAGATTTTTTGAACATGTTCCAAAAAGCCTCAGAACAAAAGAAAGAAAGACTTTAAATAGTGCAATCACCAAACATCTCCATGATACAGGACATCAGGTCGATACCCTACAATCGTTCAAGGTGATTAGTAAGCAGCCAAACTCCAGTCTTCTGAAGTTTGCTGAAGCAGTTGCTATCAGACGCCAAAAACCTGATTTATTTGTTCAAAAGGAGATGGTTATTAATCTTTCCTTGCCTTGGTGACTAATATTCCTTCGCTGTATCTCAATATATATATATTTTTTTAATATTTTTTTTTCGTTTTCTTTGAACTCTTTCTTGCACTTATCACATCATTGAGTTTTATTCCAACTATCTTCCAAAAAATTTTAAATCGTATTTTTATCAACTGAACTCTACTCAATTTTTTTCCCATCAATGTTTACTTGTTTCTAGCCCTTTGAACCGTTGTCACAATGTTCTTTTATATCAGGTATATATTTACAATATTCAGTCTATTAAATTTATTTACGCCCTCGCTATACTATACGAATATGCCTTCAATATAACTTCCAATCAAACTTTTTCATGTAAGTAATTTAAACCCATTATGTAATTATAATTTTAAATATCACAGGTTGTAAGCAGCTGACGAGAACCAACGAAATAAAAATGAGTTCATGCTATTCTGCTAGAATGTTTGTTCTTTCTCTTTTCAAAATGATAAAGGGAACTATGTGTATGAAACTTTTTATTCGTAATGTATTGGCTTGATGATAACTTGGTTCCTTGCTTGATTTGTAGATTCTGAAATTCCTGTTAATGTAAATACTTGTCAAATTTAAACTGTCTCTACTGTCTGAACAATATTATTTGCCAATTTCAGTAACTTGACTGCAGATAAAATTAGAATTTTTGACCAAGTAATTTAGACTTGAAGTCTTTCAGAGTTTTTCACCTATCAAATGTTTTCCCGTTCGAGTTACTGTGTGACCACTCGTTAAGTGAGTAAACGTAGTCGTTAAGATGCCCTGGACTTATGTTTCATGCTATTTGACATTGCTGACCACCATCTTACATCTCACCATAGCGCATGCCATGTCGATTCACTTAGAGTAGTAGCCACGTTGGAACTTGGTCGATAAAATTCGGTCGGCACTTAGAAGGATTCGGTATACATGACTAACTTCAACCATCACCTTACAAACCGTTACTGCTTTTATCATTCATTCTTATAGTTCCATAATGATATAATGTCAGTATACACGTCTGTTCACTCTAAAATTTAATGATTATTTATTATTTACTAATAAATACTCATTGGACACTGGAATTCAATTATTTTTCATGTACATATTAAATCAGTATTACATTGTTAACTACTTCACTATATAAACCTATTGTACATTGCTTTTTGTTCAATATATATTTTGAGTATATATATTTTGTCTGTTCCAGGTCATAATTCAGTCAAGGATGAAATAGATTCGGAACACGTACCACCAATAGTACCAAAAGTTTCTTTTGAACCTATAGATGATGGCTCTTTGATTATTCCACAATGGCCGGAAGATATTATGTCTAAGTTTAGAACTGTTTTAGCTGATGGTACAGAAGTATTTCCTTGTGGTGTCTGTGGATATCATCCAGCTGACTGTACTTATAATATACGGAATTGGGGTGCTACGCGTCACAATAAATCGAAACGCAAAGCAGATGTAGACGGAATTTTAAATCTTTTGGATGAATTAACTGGCTTAGACGATGCTTATGGTTTTGTTACTCCAAGTGATGAACTTTTCTGGCGTTGGTTTCCCAGTTTATTTGCTGGTAAGTTCGGTATTTTGTGATCACTGGCTTTTTATGTTCTCATTCGTTGAAAAGAAATGTCATAAAGAAGGAGTGAACGTAAATCACGTTCTCATTTTCTTAATAATATTTAAACCTTATTGTAGGTAATATAAAGCAAATATATGACTAACATGTTAATACAATCGATTTGACGAAACTATGTTAGCCTAACTGTTATTTGTTATAAATCAACTTTGATAACGTTTTCTTTACTTCTGCCCTTTTTCTATAAGATTATTAATTCATAAAAATATATTTTTTATTAAGGTGAATCTTTAGTTAGTACTTGTCTATTTTTAAAGTTTGTATCAAATTGGAGGGAATTCAATACATTATCATGATTGTCTGCTGTTCAATAATTGCTTTACACGTGTATGGGTGATGGATTTAATTCGAGTAAATAATTTCTTTTGTAACTAAAATATCAGGATTTCTTTCATAATGGAAGATTCCTTTCAACTTTCTTCATAATTTGCTTAAATAGTCTAAGCATTTACAAATATCTTTCTATTTAGTCTGGAAAATCAAGAATGAACTGACCATATGATATATACCAATAGCAATATCGGTATCTCTTGTTCAATAAACAACAAATCATATTTCTTGGTAATTTAAGCTACATTAAAAGTCTGTTTGATGGACCTTGATTATCTAAAGCTGTAAGTTTTTTAGCTAAGTGGTTATGGCTCATATTTTTATACAGTTCTTTTGTGTGCGCAGTTATATTGTAGATTTTATTTCTTTCTCAGATCTCAATGTACCTTCTGTTTTACAACCAGTGAATACACCACAACCAATAAATAGACAGTCTAATAACAACCGTTATTCACGTAATATTCGTTTTCGTTTCTGTGAGAAAGATATGAATAAGAAGAATGATCTGCAAGAAGACAATGGTTTATCTCGTGATAATAAACAAAGGATAGAAGTTCGCGATACTGATAGCATCTTAAAAGATATATGTCATCAAAATGCTCTCGATGCATCAGGAGATATTGGGAGTATAAGTCAACACTTATCATCATCTGAAAATAAAGAAAATGTAATCAATGGATACCCTTCACAAGTATCGTCTAATTTCTCTCTTCGTAAAACAGGTATACGGAAGTTAATATTTTTCATATTCATTTAGGACTCCTCAGATTCTCATTCTTTAACTTTTCACTGATTCTTTGTAATTAGGTTTTATACTTTAATTTATTCCCTAGTTTAATATTTCGCAAAATGAGAATCGAAGTTTCATAATTAAACTACTGACTTCAGAAAACTCAATAACAACAAAAGCATTCAATTAATTTACAAATCCTCATAACTTGTGCAAAATTTCCTAGTAATTGCTTCATACATGTGAATCAACTGAAGTTATTTACAGACTGACATCTAGGTTTTAAGATTATTTTTAAACATGGTGCTACAGTTTAGTGATTAAAATATGCAACATTTCACTATGGGATCACAACTTCAAAATATAATCCGATTGCTGTGATTTGGCTTTTCGGATAGTACCACTATGTTCCATAAACAAAAGTATAATTCTAAGTTGATTATATGTGTTATTAAGTTAAACTATTGTTTACTGAGTTCTTTTAATAGAAATTTATTGAAATCAACAATAATTAGTTTACAATTGTTTTTACCATGAAACCAATATCTAGAAACATTGAGCGCCATATTTGTTTCACTTTTCTTTCAGTTGTGGTACGTCGAATACGTGGAATTTTGAAACAATGTAAAAGTAAGTTATTTATAATTTTTTACTTTATAATTAAAATTTTCTAGTGGTTATGTGCATAGATTGACATTTCATTTATCATCAAATCACTTTCTATAGATATTCATTCATATCTGATTAGAATGTGGAACATTATGTATGTTTATTCGAAAATAGACTTTATACGTCTCTTCGTGTAGGATTAATTTTGAATGTGGTCAATTATTTCTGCACTTATGTGTCATTTACTGAGTGTTCAGATCCTTAGAGAAAACAGTGATCAAACTCCTGACATCTTTTTGTTAAACATGTTGATAAAAGAAATTTAGTACACTGATTGTAACACTAAAGAATCCATATAAATAAAATAAACATGTATACTAAATCACAGTTAGTCATAACCACCATAGAGCTTGACACATATGTGCATCTGCTCGAGTCGTCACAACATCACATCATAGTGAACTGAAATTATCAAAATAGATGCACGAGACGAAGAAGTATTGACGTTTGGTCAGTTAATAGTTCACACAATAAAATCAATTAAAATAATCGAAACTGGTTAAGCTTATATTGATAAACATTTTAAGAATATGTACAGTTCGTTTATAGTTCTGAAACACGGTTAACACTACGTGATTCCACATAAACTGTCCTGTTTTCATTTCTTGACTAATAATAAATGTTGGTTTTAAATACTACACAATGTGTATATGTGACGCACTCTGTTTACATCATAAAGTTCTTTCTGGTTCACAATATTATATAACCTAATGATTGGAAAAGTTTACGAATGCATAATGTTCTACCAAATTTATAACAGTTAGTTATTTGAAAACAAGTTTTCCGAAAAGTGTTACTGTTTCGAAGTTTAATTGTGATGTCAACCGTATGGACAACTAAGTTGACTGTCATTGACATTAAAAACTATAGTTACACTGCATTAAGTCTCTAATTACTTATGCTTTGCTACCCAATGATCTAATTGTAACATCGATTTCAGAGTCCAATGGGTCGTAATGCTGTTTTCCGATTGGTGTTTCTAGCTCAAATTAGAAACTCATTTTTATCAGCTCACACATTTCATGGGTAATTCCACTAAAGCTAACTAGTAATTAAGAGATTATGAAAATTATAGGAAATGGCCTCTTATATATACATATATTTTTCTTTCTCTTCAGAAAAACCAAGTTATGCTCAATCAGGTCCTTGTAAGTGTTTCAAAAGTTAATCCTTTGTTTTTGACGTTTATATGCTTATTTTACTGAAAAGATATTCATATACACTTGGTGTGCAATGTGAGCCATCCAACCACCATAGTTATTTTATATTTGTGGTATTATTTCAAATTAAGCATAGAATAGTTCGCCGTTTCAAATTAAACCAAATTGAATGTAATTAGCTTGATAATTAATTTCAATTATTCAGCCATATCAGTTTTACTACTTATCAGTAATAATATGTGTCCTCATAATGTAGCCATGCATGTACCTTCGAAAAATGCTTTTGTTGATATTATAACTTAAAAACACAACTGTCTACCATTATTCAAATCTTTATTCATTCAAACGCCCGAGTTTCATTATGTTTACTGATTGAATGCTATCACGAAGTTAATCTATAGACCTTATTAATTTAATACTGTTTATATTATCTGCTTGGCGTATATTATTACGTTGTCATAAATTTGGAATTTATTGGAAAAATTAATACTCAATAACCTTGAGTTATGGGTTTTGCCCTCAGTAGGTTAACTTTATCTCTATAAGCATAGAATATCCATATTTTTGTATAAGTATTTTTAGCTCTAGTTGTGAAACGACTTCACTAAGGAAAGTATCTACATGATAGATGTAGTCAGAAGTAATGTGCAAATCATCTGAAACTCAAGCTTGTTCGTCAATAAGATTACAAGGGCGTATTCATCCGTTTATCTACTACAATTCAAAAGTTGGAAAAAACCAGAGAGTTCATTCCTTATGCACTACGATGACAATTTAATTAGTATATTGTTCGATTTGAAAATCATAGACCAATTATTCTTAATAACCATTACATATAGACTGTTCTTCAACTACGTACTTGGTTCTTGTCAAACTCTAGAAGTTAAAATCTCTTATAATATTTCCCTTAAAAATGTTCTAGACATTAAATTATATTTATTGATTTTACTTTATTGGTAAGTTATAATTGTATCAGTTATTATTATATTAAAGGATAATACTCAGTAATTTAATTTTCTTTTCTTAATTTTAGTAATAATTATTAAAACGAGTATATAATTCTTCGTAATAATTATATTTTTTACCCTTCTGACTTTCTCTCTAATGTGTTCTTATCCTCTTTTCACGAACAGACGATTTGTATCTTCGTGCTCCTCGTTGTACCTGGTCTAAGTTAGAAGATCGTTTGGTTAGTTATGTTTTATTAAGATTTTCTCTTCATGCTGTCTATTTATTTTCTATTTATATTGAGATTATTAAACTAGAGGAGGGTGAGACATTTACCTTTTTTTTGTAGTAGTACGCATAATAAATCATTTGCATTCCAGTGTATTAATCCATATGATGTGTTAATCACATTCATCTTATCCTAACGTCAAGTTTGTTGTCCTGTCGTTGTTATTTTAGAAGTAAATTCAGTAAATGTGCAAATGAGAATACGTATTCACTCAATGAAAAATAAATGAATTAACTGTCAGTATAAGGTTGTGGAGATCGTTGAACTTCATTGAAATCACGAACCGATCAAAGTTAGATAACCATTGAAGACATGAAGTACTGGGTAATGTGTGCACACTACTGAGGAGTCCCATACTAGGAAGAAACGACCATCCAGTCTCACAAGTTTTCAATGATTGCTTAACTTTGATCGGTCCTTGATTTCAATAGTAAATGAATTAATATTTTCTTTTCGATAATTTTCAAACAAGTTCACTTTAAACTAAACAGTTCATGTATTCGATGAGGTAATGAGTCCATACTTCCCTAATATTTTGAATACATGTTTATTAAGAACGAATGTGTAATTTTTTCCATCTCATGATGGTAATGTTTGCCATTTTTGTAATAATAATGTATTTTCGTAGTATGAAGCTCCAGTTTTTTTTATTTATTTTTAGTTAGTTACCTGTCGAGTGGCATCTTTGTTGATCGCTGGAGAAAATCGTAGAGAATATGTTAGTGCGCCTTATACATTTGTTCGTGATGTCCTGTATCGTTATATCCCTCAGGTAGACTGGAAAACTTTTTGCTTTGCATTATATGGTCGTTATACACATATTTTTAATCATACGGTGAGAGAACACCATTAGGAATCCATAATATATCAAGACTGTTTTCATTGTTTACCTACAGTATGTAAAGAACACGTATTTGTAATCGCTTTTCATATTACTACACAATTCGTAAGATCATTTTTCTATGGACTAGTTTTGGTTTCTATAATGACACTTATCTATGGTATTCACGTGTTTCAACATCAATTTATACAGGTTTATAGGATTTGATCGACTGCTATTCAAAATAATCGAACATCTTGGACATTAACATCATTCATTATACATGTAAAATCTTGTATTTAGAAACCAAATATACTACTAATAATTATTTCTTAAAAATAATGACACTTGTCTAGAAATGTTATTTCTAATGGGCTGTATCATACACCGAGATTGGTTTTAAATCGCATATTTGGGAACCGTGATTTGACATATTCTTTTGATCAATTGCATCAATAGGAAAATTTTATACATCTCTATCGTGTCTTTACTTTCTTCGACTAATGAATTCAGTAAAGCAGAATTCACCTCATATTTAATAGTAAGACATTTTATCAAAGTCAGGTTTAAAGTTTTTCTTTTATTATCCTGTTTAGCTACAGTTTAACAATTCAACATTTCTTGATTATTGCTTTGTTTAGGTTGGAAACAATTAATTTGTACTTAATCTAATGATTTACATTTTCAGTAGTTACGTTCTATGTTTTTATCTGCTGTTAGTATTTGAATAATTTCGTACTTAATTAAGACTAATCATGAAGAAAATTATGTATTCTTATTATCTATTCATGGACTGCCATCATCAAGTCGATGTCATACATGATGTTGTTTAAAATAATCACCATAGTTTTTCTTGGATTTTTCTGATGTCACTTAAGACCATTTTTCTTGAAGAGCACTATTCGTTTAAATTTTATTATCTGAGTATAAGATCTCTTCTGTGTCTATGTGTTTATTTACACCATCATATTATCTGAGTTGTGATTGCTTCGTTTATCGTGAATAACTAGCGTCTTGTGAGTTGTTCCAGAACCTTATGTTCTAACTATTGTACTGTATATTAATATTTGTCACATCAATCAAATCATGCGTTCTTATTGTTTTATTAAAAAAGGTCACTTTTGTATGTGTCATATATTCATTCCAGAGGTATATATGGTTGTTGCTTTAGTGCAAGAGGTTGATACATAGGTTCTGAATTGATAACTTCCTGGTTCGAGACACACCAGCCACCTATGAAGTGGTTGGTCAGTCTTTAGTGATAGTTCACCCGTCCTAGCTTCTGCCACACTCTTCATCTATTTCCTTTCTGCTTTTATTAACAGCTGCACTGCTTAAAAACTCCTGTAACTTGCGCCAGGCGACTTAAAAATCTTTTGTTAAGCAAAGGACCTGAATGGGTATCAGGCAAATTACTTTTCACACGTGTTTCTAGTCGACCGGACTGGCAGTTAAAGGTAAATATTTTTTTGTATTTATAATAATGGTATTCACCATAAACTAATATGAACTTGAATTCTGCTCATGTTTAAAGAACTCAATACAACATCGTTTTATTGTAGTATAGAAAATTTCAGTATTGCTTATCCTTAACTTAGCTCAAAGTTGGGTCAAGATAGTGTTAGTTTATGACGGAAACTATACACCTTTTCATTGAAGCTTTAAAAAATTACCTTTTTGTTTGATAATCTGTTTTCTCAAAAGTTTGATTTGTATTTTCATACTTCCGTTATGTATTTTAGGTATTTATTCTATTCTACTTACAAGTAGCTAAAATTATATGTCGAAACGTTTACGAAATTTTTTAATCATGGTTATTCATTTGCGTAATTCCGTTACGTCATTGTCTCAATGATTTAGTGAATATTGTTGAACGCTATTTCTTTCTCAAGTAATATTTGCAGTCATTCATTTTTTGTGTGGATACACTGTTTATAAAAATTGTTAATAATACGTCAGTGCTTGCAATATTCTTATTCACATTCCTATTTTACTTATAAATTATTTGTTTTCCACTTTATTTCTGTTGTTAAAAGTTTATTCAAGTATTTTCATTTTGTTTTTCTTCTAATCCAGTATAATTTTGGAAGGGAGAAATGGCGTATTATGTGTAAAGAAGAAATAGAAAAGGCTAGAATTATCTTTTTAGAATTAGTGCATAATATTTTGAGCACGTTTATGCCACAAATTCTAGTGAGATTGACTAGTTTAAATGTAAAACGTAAGTTGTCACAACTTCTTGTTTGTTAAAAGCTCTTTTTGGTCGCAGCATTGATTATTATATTGTGTTATTGTAATAGTTATGTCGGTAGATTCCTCCTCTTCAGTGTCTTTATCTTATGGTTGTTGCATCATCTGGTCTTCGATTCTGATTACTACCACTACTAATACTATTGTTAGTAGTATAAAATATTATTATTATTATTATTATTATTATTATTATTATTATTATTATTATTAGGTGGAATTCGTTCACTTGACCATTTTGAAAATCTGACTAATCAAGGAGTAGATAAATCCCTATCTATTGGATCAAGTCGATCGGAATTGGAGTCTTGCTATGAATTGATACATTTATATGATTCGAGTGATCAAAATGTGTTACCTGAAGTTGGAGATGATCGTCTCTTTATTGTACTATATACAATGTATAACTATATTCTTGTAAGTTTATGACCATTATGATATGAATCAACTATTGAACGAATCGTCTTTCGTATTTATACAATAGTGTCAAACATTTGAATGTAATTTCTGCTTAAATATGTTACAGTTTGAACTCAGAACAATGTTATCAATGTATGCACCTTAATACAAAACCTGATTATTGGATAAAGTTTTATATTTTCTGAATAATATGTAGAAACTAGTATTGAAAATTTATTAATTATTAGTTTTAAGTAATATATTCACTGTTATAGTTATTATATGTTAGTGTTTACATGTTAGTTGACTAGATGTATAATGTTTTTGCTTCTTTGAACAGAGCTAAGTAACTAACCATTAAATGAGAAATCCACAAGGTTGGAATTTTATGAGCTCCGATACATGTGACAGTAATTTAGAATTTGTAGATTTGATTTTTTTTTACAAAATACATATATCATCATTTAGATCCAGTCGCATGGTAATGTTTTTTCATTTTGAATCAAAAGCTGATAAGATTATTCATCATAGTGGCAGGAGAATCAATGATGGTACATAACCAAGCAGATTAATTTCATTACCATTTGTCATCCCGTCAATCGCTTGTCAAAGGTGTCTCGCTAGTATAATTTATCATTCAATTATAAATTTATTTGTAAGGATTTACATTTTCTTATTCATATTAATGACGACATCCTAGATTTCACTGCTTATCATTAGCCAACTTTCATGAAAAATTGTGAATAAGTAGCAATATTGAAATAATCTATTTAGGATGGATATATGCCAATAAGGAGTCCTTTACAATGGGAAATACAAACCTTCAAAAATAAAATTCATATGCGTTGCACAAACTATTGGCTATCTGATCTCAGTAGTCAAGTAAACGGTGAGTTAGGCGTTTACATTGAAATGTACTGGGTTCAAATCTCTTAAATTTCAGTACACGTACATCCAGGCCACGAGTCCTAAATAGGACGAAACGTTTCTTCTGGATTCCACTTCCCAAATTTAAAAACACTTGTATCCCCCGAATCCCCTGGTACGGCCGAGAGTGGGGGGAGTCCACTCCCTCTCGAAATGCTCTCACATGGCCACACGTATATGGCCTCTACCAGGGAAGTCCTACTCACTGCCTTCTCGTGGCGGGGGTGTTGTTTACGAAAATGAGAGGACGAAAAGCAAATATCCGGCGCTTTAACCGGATCCCAAACCAATGGTGCACATGGGCTCCAGTATCCTGAAGGAATAAATGGCGTATGAACCAATCGTTGGTCACCTGCTACCATGGGACTGCATCTCCTTACGATGCTCCACTGCCTTGTGGATCAGATCTTCAGGTCGAAGGCTCGGAGTGTGGCCCTTTAAAAAAACCACCTGCTTCGGTCTGGGCACCCGGGCAGTATCACAGCCCTCGCATAAATCAAATGAGATCTGTGTGGCGCATATGTATTTGGTGCCTCCTTGTTCCAATATCTATGTGTTAAAATAAAATAAAAATCCTATTAGGCTTACGTTTTTCAAATAATCCACTTAGTAACAATACAGTTAAGTTCTCTCGTTGAATACACATTCAAATATCTATTCCTGTTATGTGAGATAATTTTAGCTCTAAGTAAAAGTTAATTTTATCTTAACCTGTGTCTATAATATTATATCTCATCCTACATCAATCATTTGTGGTACTTTTTTCCATCACAATAATAACAATTTAAATAATAATAGAATTTGTCAGATATACTTTTCATAACGAATTTTTCAACTAATATATCAGCAATTATTTCGTTTTAATTGAATTATCTCTATGGATTTCTGTTATCTTACTGTTGTTTTGATTGAATATTTACTTCCAGGCTTCTTTTCGATTCTCATCTAATCCATCGAACTCATCAGCTTTCAATGAATCTGTATTTTTTTGGGTTATTAAATATTATCCAAAACCACAAGTTAATCATGCTTTAGCATTACTGATGAAAAATCATATTGTAAAACGTCCTAAATCATATGAAAAAAAAGTAAGTCACAATTTATTTCGTTAACTGTAATGAGTAGTAATTTTGCAAAATCACATTTGTGATTCTTGTCTGTATAATTTCAATGATGATAGCTATGTTTTCGTCTCAAGTCGTATTAATTTTATTTACTTCTGCTTCATAGTTCATCGTGTCACATTTTTTGAGCTATCTAGAGAACACAGTAAATGACTTTAACTGAACCAAAACAAGAGAGATGTCTAGGATTTACTTAAATGTCACTGACTCTCGATCAAGAACTAATTGGAGGCAATTACTTAAGGTATACTTCAATATAAGCTCTATTATATTATGAATTGATTTCCATCAAAAATTTTATATCTTTAGTTTTTCATTCAGCTTAAATCTAACATAAACATGGCAGCGTCTAAGTCGTTTTGATTTGATCTCTAGTTAGTTTTACATTACAACCATAAGTTTGTAACTGTTGCGCCTAATAGTGATATCAAGCACATTAAGTTTTGAATTGTCCGTTTTTATCACGGAAATTACTAATGCCAAAAATCTCTATAAAAATTTCTGTTAAATGTATATGTGGATTTATTTTTGTCGTCCCATTTCTATTGTTACTAATGCCCCATCACAAAGTCATTCCCACCACTTATAAGTAATAGATAGATAAAAGCTTTTCAGTTATGTGTTGACAATAACATGCAAGTGATCTTATTTTTATATCATTATTGTTACTATTATTCAATCATAATCATCTCTCCTCCTTAATACCCACTGTGATAATTTTCTGTTGCTTGATTAGTAAACAGAATACTTCACCTTCCAATACTTGATAAGAGTAAAACCTTTTTCAATATTATCTACTACCTTGTACGTTTCCCGTCTGTCTGATTGATTCAAATCAATATAGATATGCAGTTATTTTCCTTTTTTTCCAGACCGTTATTTTTCCTTATCAAAATCACTATCATCATTTTTCTCTCCATTTATTATTGTCTTTTCGGTTAAACGATTTCCATTAAGTCTGTAGGCAAATATACAGATATATACATTAATGTTATTTATGTATTTGTTTGACTTTTGCAAATTTTTCTCACTTATTAACTGTACATGTATTGATTTTGTTATTTTGCACAACATATAATGTGATCAGTTAATGTTGGTTATGTTTCTTTCCTCTCACTTATTTAAATATATTTTTCTTTTCTCTTTCTTATTGTATTTATCCCTTTTAGTCTGATCCAGGTTTTCGTATTGTCAATTCTATTTGTATTGCTCTTAGTCATAGGTAAGCAAATTTCTGTTATTTTTCTCCCTAAAAAATTATATCTAATGTATTTTGAATTCTTTTGGAGTTATGCATAGTATTTTGTCTGTGATTCAGTTATATGATCTTATCTTAATAATTTGATAGGGTAATCGTTCTTTTAAAATCAACTGGTGTATTTATTTTCATAAAACTTTAAAAAGATACGTTATATCTTCTGGATTTTGCTTGTAGCTGAAATATTTATACAGTGTAATTATGCGTTGTTTTAAAGTTTGATCTTATCCTTATGATCGGAAATTCACGACTCTGTATGTACTTGAATATACATTAAATGAAAATTGTAAAGTTCAAAATTCATGGCTCTAAGCTTATTTCTTCGATATCATGTATTGTTCCAATAGTTTACACAACTTATTGAAGTAAGAATGTTCACTGCATCTTCACTTAAAAAATTTGTCTAATTTTTTAATCTATTGGTTGTGTTGCTATTATATTTCTCCTCTTCTAAGTTTTGTTTGATTTACTTGTGATTAAGTATTCGAAGCACCTAATCAAATAAGTCAAGATTTGATCGCATGTTGAATGATAATCTTGATTTAATTGACAAATTACTTATGTAATTCAACTCTCCAATAATTCACTGTTTTCTTTTCGTTCACTTCATAGTTCCTGTTAATTATTACTTATTGTTACTTTGTATTCCGATATTAAATAGATTTTCACGTTGGACACATGGTGAATTTTTTACGCAAGTTAAATATATTCCAGAATCTTATTCAATTTGGACTAGTTCTGTTAACCTTTTGAATTTATACAAAAGTGGTAATGACCGTAATGCAGCTCACAACAAATCAAGGAGAAGAACTCGTGCAAGTGTACAGGCAGGAGATGATGAAAAGGAAGAAGGAAATGAAAGCATCACTAACAGCAAACCACCAGAACTAGAAAAAATAATTCACAAACATTTATTTTCTGAAATTTCAACTGGTGGTTGTGTAGCTTTCTTTTTGGAACAATTCTTATTTTATCCAGTAAGTGTAAATACTTGTTTTCTATGTTAAACAGAATGTTAATGTTATGTATTTATTGTTATTGTGTTTTATCATCAATATAACTTATAGATTTATAATTTCTTTGTTTACCTAATATGTGTAACAAGTAAAAGTCAAACATATGTGTGCTAGGAATCGATTCATTGAATACACTATATGAGTTACGAATATAGCATTCACGTTTTTGAACTATCAAAATATTGTAAAATACATCCACAAAACATTGGTAGCAGTTTTATGTCTGGATCTATTAATTCGTTACCATTCTGTAGATTGGAGTCTTAGAGATCATATATTTCCTACACCATAAAACATAGCACGTCGGGGCAGTCGGTGGTTGGTAATAATAACTTATATATGATGTTATTCTTCTATTTCGTAATGTGATGGTCACCATATTTTTTTGTCATAACTATCTGTTTTCAATATTATCACATCACTTATTTATTTGGGATACTACAAACTTAGTCTATTTCTGGTGATGTTGCGTTCTCTAAGCTGAATGGTTTAGTCGTGAAGCTTTCATTCTCCTTTGAAACAACATGCTTTAAAGAGAAACAAGCTATTAGCCTATCACACTATGAATATTCAAAGCCCAACTCCATTTTCACTTAGCTAACATTATCCTTTATAGTTTGATTGTGAATCACTACGTTATTTTTCAATTTTATCTGTTTCATCTAGTTTGTTGATGTTCAAATATCCATTAGAGTGGAAGATATAATTTTAGTTGGTAGTGGTCAAACATATTCAGGTGAGTAATATATACATATATATATAATTTTTATGGAGTGTTCGTTCTATGATATTTGACTATAAGTTGGGGATTTTGCACGTAATTAGGAAAATTTTTTATTGGACTTTAAGTTCATCTTGGAGTTCCTAAAATTTTAGATATTTTTTTTGCATTTTCACCTACTCCAGTTTATATTTTAAGTAAACTAAATTTGATACTGACATATTCAATGATTACTAAACTATATTTTAAAAGCTATCGTATGCTATTTGTAAAAGGGAGCATCTCATTTGTGAGTTTAACTCAGTGGTCTAGTGGTTAAGTGCTCGCGCGCGAAACCAGTAGGTCCTGGGTTCGAATCTCGTAGGGGGCGAGGTTGTGGATGCGCACTGCTGAGGAGTCCCACAATAGGACGAAACGGTCTTCCAGTGCTTCCAGGTTTTCCATGGTGGTCTATCTTCAACCGACTCATGATCCTAACCATTTAAATTATATAAATTTCTCAAAAAACAGTCTAGAGTCCTTCCATCGTTTTCTACCGTATTCGAGTCATGTTCCCTGATTGACTTATTGAAAATTTAACCTGTAATGCACATCACCTTGTTGTGTTATAGTAGATTACTTGTTAGCAAACTCAACTTTCAATCTTTAAATAGTAAATGAAAAACAACTTTTTGGCCTTTAACGTTTTGGGATATTCAATAGCTGTGTCATTAAATTTCTTTTCTAAAAGTGTACGCAAATTTCAAGTAATAGTAAATAAACCTACACTTGGTTGTTAAGTTTCTTTAACTAAATAAATGAAAGTGAGCAGACGAGATCGTTTTTTATCATCTTATCTTTTTGAAGTGCACTATCCTAGTGACGAGTTATACGATTATTTTTAAGTAATTCAAAGGTTTCATTCATTTATTAGTCACGATATTGTAATTTGTTTTTTAGTTACGATAATATTTTACTGACCATATTTTACAGACGATACCGTTGATTTACTACCATTACAAGCATCAATAACACAAAACTCCTCAGTTCAAATAAAATCAACTGAATTACGCAAAGATTTATTATATCGCATGGGTGTGTCTAATGAAATTCTAAACGATCCTATGTTTGTTGGTGATTATAATTCTATGCGACATTCACGTTGGTTCGATCATCATTTATCATTTAACGGTGGTTATATTCAAGCAGTTTTAACAAATAATAATAATACAGAAAATGACAATTGGAGTTTGCCAAAATTGTCAAAATCTCTTGCAACCTCATTAAAGCCATTAGTTAAAAAGACTAGTAAATCACTAGTTTTTCAAATGCCTGGTTTTGGTGTGAATTCTTTGAAGGGTGGTAATCTAATTGATGATGAAAATGAAATTAATGTGGATATGGATGTCAAATTAGAAGATAGTATATCATATCGTCTTGAAGAATACATTCAAACAGGTCGATTTAGTGGTCGCTCTGTTATGGAAATTAAAGTCAGTTTATAATAGTAATAGTAATTATAATAATTCTATTGATGACATATATGTTCTGACACTGGTTACTTACGATATAGTTCAGTATAGACCATAAAATAGTTTAATAGGTAATCTGCAAACTATACATCTTAATTACAAAGTAACTTAGTTGTTAGCTCGTCGATAAAAATATTCAAACTTCATTCAGAACTTCCTACAAGTTGATTGTTAAATAAAGATAACCAAACAAGTTTTGCGAAAATTTTGCATAATTTAGTGTCAGGATTACTATATTACTTTTAACAACATACATCGATCACTGTTGATGGATGTATTCTAAGATGTAATTGGAGAAAAGATTTTTATCATTGGGCATTATGTTGTTTTAAATCGTTTTACAAAATTTTATTACCTTAATAAAATCTAATGCTTTACTATTGGGCTGAAACACATCCTGGATTCCACTACTGACCACATTATATTTCTCACTATTGTTGTCGAAAATAGTTTTACTTCCATGACACTTTGTAATCTTAATAACCCCAACTTACCTACTGACTGACTGACTCACCTTTGTTTATGGCGGTTATAAAGAACTATATTCTAGTGTATTATGAAGCCTAATCCATCCATAAACTTCTATTTTAACATGTTTATGAGTATCTCGGTACATGTATCTTATTTATTTATTATTTGAACATATAAATATTGGTACAAGGGGGTACCAAATATATATGCGCCACAACATGTATCTTAGTACTAAAATACATTTATCTTAGTATTTGTGAGTTTATTTAGCCTCTATTTTGTTGCCCAATTGAGTTATCACTACTCAAGACAATCAACTAAGCAACAGAACACTAGTTCAGTACTTTAGAAACTTTGAATCATTATTATCGCGTTGATTAGATGTGTTTATCGATATGACATTGTTTTAGTGCTCGCGTTGTTGGAAAGTGCTATGGACATACCATTGAATATGATGTATTGTGAAAATTTTATTTTAATACGTTATAGTATTCGTGTAATGTATTTCCAAATTGTCACTTTTTAAAATACCTTTTTAGCAAAATATTGGTGATCGAAGCAATGTTTCAAATGCATTACAAAATCTATTGGACTCCCGTGTGGTTAGTTTGTGTATTTATTTTGCCTAATTTCTTCCATAAAAGTTGTATTACATCAAAATAACATTTATAGATATATTACATAACGATATAAAGCTTCTAATACGTTCTTTTTCTTCTATGTAATCAGAATGAGTTCTCAATGTGTTTTTCTCATTTGTATGTGAATTTTTTCTGTAATTAGGTATTCAATGTTGGCAGTATTTATTCTCGATTTGTTCATCATAAATTCATACGCCTTTGGCTCGTTCATTTAAAACCGAATATGAATCTTCGTTCTAATGTTGTTATCCGAAATTCGGCACAATTAACCAAGGATAATAGACTGGAACCTACTCATCCACCAAAGCGACCTAAGTAAGCATTGACATTTAGAATAATACTACTTTTTTCGTATTTGTGCCCAGTTATCTGATCTTCTTTTCCTAGAAATTTCTGTAAACATACTATCAACGGCCACGACTTGTATCTAATAATAGTTGCGTACTGCTCTAGAAATCCTGGAGAGTTTTGTTCACTTCACCCTGCTAGGGTTGTGTCTCACTTTTATATTCATTCATCATTTGTGAAAGTTAATTATCATTTGTTGTTGGTAATAATACTATTTTATCCAAAATTTTTATTTCATTATACATCTATATAACTTGTAGATTAGATTCAGCAGTGTCCGATAACAGTGAGAACCAAACTGATCCCAATACCTCAGTTAAGGACCCTTCCATTATGGACAATATCCCCACAGGTTATTTCTTCCCACAACCTTGGTTCTCTGAAATTGGATCACCTAAACCAAGATTGTTTTGTGATGTCTTACAAAGTTTATGTGCTCAACTTTCTAACTGTGGTGGAACTACACTGGCATTATTCGCTCAACAACATCAAACTTTATTTGGTCAGCAGGCAATTCGTCAATTATTATACGTAAGTTTTCATATTTCTGTCGAATAGCTAATTACATATAGTGGTCTCTAAAAATAGTAGTGGTCTGTAACAACTGCTCATATCTGAATTTTTTCTTACCACTTATTAAGAAAATCAAAATGTGTGTTGAAATGTATGCGTAGTAATCAGGTAAGGGTCTACTTTATTTTTGATTTCCAGTTGGTACTATTTCGTTAAATTTGATGATAATTGAATTTGATTAATAAAGTGTATCTAAATGTGTACTACTTTTAGCACAATTAAGATTAATTATTGTCATCAAAGTGATAAATTAAGCATACAAGTAGTTCCTTACATACAACTTTCTCATACTCCAGTGTTACAGTTTTTTGTTCAATTCGTTCATAATGTAAATGTTCAATTTTCAACTTCTCGTTAATAGTTTTCTATCATATGAATAGCTGTAAACCATTATTTCATGTCAGCTTAATCAAGGAATTAGACTGACATGTTTTACTCTAAAAAGCGATCAAACGAAATCGCATTATGAATAAACTTTACACATTTTATTCATTCATTCAAATCGACTTCTCAGAATTCGTTTTTTACCAATTGAATGCTTGGATTATATTCAGGTCAGTGGTGTCTATTCGGAATTTTAAAATTAAGATATTTTTGTAGCAGACAATGTTAGACAACATAGAACCTAATAGAAATATGTATTGATCCAGCCTACTACACCGCATATCATCACAGTGGTTAAAGAAGTTTATGAAATCAAATACAAAGGCATAATAATAATGTTAATAATTGTAGTGAAACATTTAAAGAAAAATATAGTTCAACTGTGTTATTGTGCTGTTGATGTTAAATCATGTCACTCAAAATCTTGAACCACAGACTACGACTACTATGTAACCCTCAACCAAGAATCTTATATTCTCCCTCGTGCATGAATCAGCAATCCACGGACTAATGTCTTGTTTTTATCTAGCTGCCGGTAGGTTATTTTCCAATACACTTCTTTGCCACCTAGCTTAGGGCATTAAGGTAGGTATTGGTTGGGAAATCTCAATTCATTCATTTTTCTGTTACAAACCCCTGTTGTATACATATAATGGTTTATTTAATGTTATTAAAGTAATTCAGCGCTATCAATTACAGTCTACCTAACAAATAGTCCTTTGATTAAGAAACGTTTTGTATAGTGTCAAAATATCTTTCATAATTATATTTACTAAAAAAGAAGCGTTTTTCAAACGTCCCCTGTTACAAGTTATTGTGCTCTGTTAGCCCTTAAATGCATAAAACCACATGTGATGTGTGTCGGCTTACTCTTATGCTCATAGACCAGTTTTACTGTAACATTTTCAGTCATGTTTTTGTTTTTTATGTTTAGAATCTAACAAATTAAGTGTTTTAGTGAATTAACTAATTCTGTGAATCCGGTTTTCATCTTGTTATGCTAATGCGGTTCGGCAACTTCAACCGATGTACATTTTAATAGGTCTTGCAACTTGGACTCTTTATTCGGTTCCTAAGCTATTCTAGTAACCTCCAAGCTAGAAATACACAGCTACCTAAACACAAGAGAAAAAGCGCAATATATGCGAGAAACACTGCACTCCAAAGGTTCGTTTTAGTACGGAAAATATAGGGTTTTTATAGTATTTTAAATGTCTTTTGGTTGCTCGAAGATTCTGGAATGCTACCAAACATAGTAGCAGTATAGCAATTAACCAATCAGAAACTCTACATGTGACGTTTCACTTCCTTGATGTTTTTGGCAAAAACTTCAAGTGAACGCTGATCGGATGAAATGCTTCTTAGTGTTTCCTGATCCTTGCTTGTCTTTTGCGAGAAATTTCCTGGATCACCCCAACACATTTGTGCCTGGTCCTACGTTGCAGATGACTGACTGATTGTGTTTAATTAAGTACTGTGGTTATTTTTTGTATTAATTTTGCATTAATTAATACGCGTATTGTTTACTTCTAAAGCATTTATTCTACTTATATCAGTCCATAACCCCAATCAGTTCTCCAAAAATTCTTCTGTAAGGTCAACTATCTGATTCAATTAGGATTAACATAAAGCCTGAGAAAAATCTGCATTTGCCCGGGTTGCCGTAGCATATTAACACAATTAGTAAAGGAGTCAAAGGAACATATTTTGAAAAAAGGAATAGAAAAGTATGTGTGAAAGAAAACTGGGACTGCAAGGTAAAGTAATAATTTATCTCCACAACTGTGGCCAATTCTTAGCCGTATCACCTACCCCTTCCAAACACTGATTAGGAATATCGCAGTGATTCTAAATCAAGTGGTACGCAATTATCAACAGTCATTTGCTTCATACATTCATGCTCTGTTTTGATTTAAATCCTCACAAATTTTCAACTTCTACTGTAGTCAGACCTCCCGACAAACGTATTCGATGAAAACTCATCTCCTGTTTTGAGATATTTCAGATCACTTTGCTTAACCTCAGTATTCCTCATTTCATCGTTTTATGATACCTAAACGATGCTTCGAAGACATCTTACTTTCGTTGCTGAACTACTGTCTCATGACTCAGTTCTTTTTTGTTAGCAAGAAATTTTTTCTGGGAGAAATTTTATTTCAGTTTATTTATCGATTAGTTTTGGGATTAATGTATTTACTCACCTATCTTATTTATCAGCATTTACGAGATATGGGAGCCATTCGTATGGTTCGTGTATTCACGAAATCAAAACCATGTTTGTTTTCTGATAGAGTAACATACACTATTTCAGGTTAGTTTGTCTAAAATGGGGTTTTTTCTGAGTTTTTAACAAAATTTTCAAGTGCATTAAAACTATGTTGATCAGCTCTTCATTCGAAATTTTTTTTATAAATTTGGAAACAGTCTGTGAAAAATCCTGCTCCTTTTACACATAATTCTTTTTAAAAAGCACAACCTATATTTATTTACGAAATGTAAACAAGTCATATGTTACTTTTTGAGTTGTAAGCTCATAAAAGAAATCATGTGAAATTAGTTATTTATGAAGTCGTTGGTTTATAGCCAAGTCTCGGCACCTAGTTATCTACGATCTTTTTCTCAACTTGTCTATTTGTCTAGCGTTTTAAATTATAACTGTGATACAATTACTGTATTACGTTGTTCCATACACTCATTCGATTTGCGCAACTATAATGGCTTAAACTGTAATGTCATAAAACAGTTAATTTTGTGTACCTAAATATGTTGAATTATTACAGTAAATAAAGAACAGCAAAGTATTGGCTATTATTAACATCAGCTTTCAAAGCAAATAGTATATACGATCATGTATCATATTATAATAGTACGAAAGTGTTTCATTGTTTTAAATATCGGCCATAAACTAGTAAATGACTAGAGGAAACTGTACCCAGTATCTGTAACAGTGTGAATAGCTTTATACCCTTAAAAAACCTCATAAAATCAGTGTAATTTGTACTGTGTTGTGAGTTACTTATATCCATACAAGTAGTATATAACGGTAGTCAGGCATAGAATGTGTTTCGGTAGAAGGTCGATGAGGAAAGAACGGGAACGGGATGCAATTGGTATGAAAACACATAAACAATGAAATCTGAGACAATGGATTGATGTTTGCAACAGGAACAGTCAAGTTTGATATGATGGACTGATATTTTGCAAATTAACGATTTACCATATGGTTCTCAGATTTTATGGAGATGCTCTGTAATTATGTTCTCAAATGCATTCTATTGTCTCCACCAGTGTTCTGTTCACTATAATACTTAAGTTGACCATTATAAATAGTATAAAGGAAATAGATTAGGATTAATGTCTAACCAAACCACTTTCTGTTAAAAATTAAACGCTATAATCATTGAAACCAATTCATCTATATTTTTGACGAAATCGTGTAGTTTTTTTCTTATATAGATTCTATTTTGTTTAAGACATTGTGCCCATTACTACATCATAAACGAAATGTCTAGTTTATTTCTTAAGCCAAAAACAAAACAAAATAAATCTGCTAAGCCATTTTAAATAAACAATGTTGTTTTTACAATGTTACGCGTCAAATATATCCTATATTAATATCATGTTTAAAACGGGTCTCTTTCCTAGAAGAAAGAAAATGCATCTCTATCAATAATTTTACAATTGTTTTTTTCTCTTCCTCTCCTGAAGTACTAAAACTAATAGTAGTCCTAGAACAGTAAAAACCATCCTGTTGTTAAAGTTTTATTTATTTGTTTTTGTTATTCACGTCAAAAAAATAAATAAATAAATAAAAATAATTTACCAAGTGTTATAAAATCTGACCAAAAACTATGTTACATTATGGTTGAACTTCATTTTTCTTCCCCAACGACTCTTCGTTAAAAATAGAAATTAAAAAATATTTAGGAGGGGGATTTAATATTTTATTGATTTAATTGTTCATTTGTTATTGTTTGACATCTTAAATTAAAATTAAATGAATTTTGATAATGATCAAAAAATTTATATGTAAAGTATAATTATATTTTAAAGAAATTTTTAATGACTAACTACTTTTATTTATTTAATAAAATAAATAGTAAAATATAAAATAAATCATTCAAACGATAAATTAATACCTATCACATGCCATATTTAATTGCTTATCTCAGTTGATATGTATGTTGGAAAGCAGTTCTTATTATTAAAGACTGAATATTTAAACATTTTATTCAACGAATTCAAAGGTACCTACGTCTATACAGATAAATAGTTTTAATAGTTTGATTGCACGCTACTTACTCAATACAACACGAGATGGATGGATGTAATGAATTCATTTTACATATTGTATAGGAAGGAGGGATTCGAAAACTAAATCAGTTTTGTAATTGTTAAAATGAATGAATAATATACTGATCATAAGATGAAATTCAATGATGCTTAATGGTTCAATGATGGATGCTCAACAAATTGTTTCATTGACTGAAACACTTTAAATTAAGTGTACTAGCTAGAAGAGTAGGTTTTACAACTAAGAAAATAACGTTGTTATAAACAAAATATTAATATAAAAGTAATACATTTAATTGTTACTCACTTGTCAATAAATTAAGACCTGACTGTTACACTTAGTCCGTGCTTATCATACCATATAATTGAATATTACAACTTGGCCTTCTAAACACTTTATTGTTTTTTTTTCGATAGATAGATGATTTCTTTTAAACTTTCATGTTAATTAATATTTCCAGCTGAGCAAGTTGTTCATTACTAAGAAGAAAACAACAAAATACAAAGTATTTTCACTCTTGCTTATTTAATTAACAAAAATTTATCTGGTTATTGGCTTATGAGACTTGAAGTAATAGTAGGTTATGTTATACTCACACATATTTTTTTCTCGTATTTCTAGAGTATACAATAATAATGATAATATTCATCTATCTTAGGAGTCTCATCCATCAGTCTGATGGTTTAGTGTTTGACGGAATCTCAGCACAGATTCAGAACGCTCGGCTGGCTTTTGCCAACTTGCGTTACTTGGCATAGGTGAAATATCCGTTGGCTAACCAAAAGGACGAGTTTACTGTCCAGCAGTTTTCTGTGTCCTACTTTATGGGTGTGATACATTGCCATGAAGAGTGGAGGATATTCGTAAGTTACTGGTATTCGATCATAAGTATCTTCAAATCATTCCTCATGTATTTTGGGACCACGGACCAAGCAATGTCGGAGTTAGGAATAGCATACAAGAAAAGTTTGGGAAATCAACTTGTGAGGTAGAAGACCTTCATCAACCGAAATGGCTGTTACGTATACCCGGCTACCGCTCATCTCTACGAGCGATGTTTTTTGGCGTAAGAGCAGGTTGAAAGAAAGCTGGGGGCGGTCAAGCCAAAACATAGCCTCAGTCCACGAGGTCATTGAGCCATGTTGACAGTTGTAGACTACCTGGTTGAGGACCGTGTGATTGTCGTAACTAATGGTGTGAGACTTTGAATGACATGACTCGAAATCGACTGTAATGGCGCAGGTGCTACCGTTCATTATCTTCCCTAAAATTTTGAACTCTCAGGATTTGGCTTGATAGATTCATTTTTCTGTGCTGGTGGGGTGTAGCAACTAAAACCGATTTACATACGCACCAGGTTTCACGTGATTAAATGACTGGATGGTATTAGCATGTGACGTTTTTTTTTTCAATTTTAGATGACATACTTTTGGCATCACCTGAAGAATTAACACTAATACCTGAACCAAATTATGTAACAATTATTGGAACATTCACAGATATGTATTTACAACAGAATAATATTACCAGTGTTAGCAGCAGTAACAGTGACAACAACACTGGTTGAAACAGTCGGTGGACATAAACGAAAACTTATCTCACCTGAACTTGTAAATAAACAAATAAATATCAATATCTGTGCATGATTTACAGAAATAAAATTGCATTTATTGATAATGCTGCCGATAATGGTAGTATGTAGAATCCATCAAATGGTTTTTTTTGAAGTATAAATTAAATATCTGTGTACATCAGTGATAACAATACTTCATATCGCTTTTATACACATGGATGTGATGATTATTATTTTTGTTTAAGCACAGTAGCCCAAAAAAGGATTGTATGTATATATATGTACAAATATCTTTTGTATGTCACTAAATGATTATTTTAATTAGCATCTAATTTTTTTCTTGTTGCATATATATATCTTCATATTTGATCTTTTTGCTATGATAACATTACTTAAGTACAATGAAACTGTTTCTTTTACTTCCTTCTCATTATTATTATTATTATTATTTTTGTTCACTTGTTTAGTTGTTTTCTCTCTGAGTGTAAATTCAGTTCTTTTTCTTTCAATTTTTCTTGTGTCAGTTTTTTAACTAGTTTTTATGATTTGCACAACGATCGTCGGGAAGTGGGTTTTCAGTCCTTTCCATTATGTAAATTATTATATACATGTGTTTATGTGAATACCTTATAACATATAAAGTGAATTCAATCGGTTTCCTTTGAGTTATGCAGTGGATAGACAATTTATCAATAATAATAGCTTTGATGCTAAATAGTGTGTTGCTGCTAGTGTATCCTAATCCGTTTAGATATGCATATACACGGAACAATACCGTTATACGATTTAGACTTGGATTGATTTTAATTTGGTTATTTATCCTCTGAAGAAGTGACTTACACTAAGTCACGAAACGTCAGAAAATCCAATTTTTCTACTCATTGGGATATTACAAATATATTATTTATTTACGATATATCATAGTTAAATAAGACAAAGTTTATTACTGCACATGTAAAACCCTGAGCTGAAGTACATTTTGTTAGGTCCTACATTGATTATAACTGGTTGACTGACTGTTAAATATTAGTTTTGTGGTTTCTTTCCATTAACCTACCACGTGACTCAACTTACACTTCACGCATAATTATGAGTTAATGCTCAGTGTTAATGTTCATCAATGTTTTGATGGGTAGCATAATTTACCACTGAGAGTCGTCCGTGTATAGGTTTTTAGCACTTATGAAGTCTTATATCAGGATAATAAGAACGCCCAGCAATTTTGAACGAAGATTACATCTTATATTCCTATCATGAAATCCTTGTAGTTCTATTGGTGAAAGTTTTCCAATATGTCGTATGTTATCTCTCTGTGATGACGTCATAACTTCCATATTATCAATTACTGGAACACAAAAAACTTACATTTTCTTATCACTTCATTTTTATTATATTAAGAGCGTTTGAGCAGCTGATATGTGTTCTCTCCATTTATCACCTCTTCGTCGGGAAAGTGTGAATACAACTCAGTTGAGCGTAATGCTTCCTATGTAATTCACTTGAGTTCAAAACTAGGGTTCTTACAAGTTGGTTATTTTGACCCTCGTTCAATCTGTATTATACTAAATTAAGTTAACCGAAGTGCATTAATTGATCATTGAATGGTAATGAATGTCGTGTTTGTTTAGTCATTAATGCCGATCGAATTATGATAACCAAGTTACAAAAAGACAGGGGTTCCTGCCAAATACTTTCAACCATCCAGCAGCTATGTCGAATATTGAATAATTGATTCAAAGGATATATCTGATTATATAACTCTTAAATAAGAAGAGTGAAGCAGTATCTTCATCTTCAAGTATCGTTCCTTCGAAAACTAACATTTTCTTACAGTTAATGACAGAAATTCCATGTTGAAAAACTAAAATGTTTTCCCGGGTGAAAATACTTTTGGGCGAGTATTCCTTGTTTATTGTGGTCTATTTTAGGTGAACATTGTGTAGCTTTGCTTCTGTGACAATCTAGCTTTTTCTAGAAATTACTAACCGTATCTATCAATACTGAGATAGTACGCACTAGGAATTATACAGTGAATATATGTATTTCTTTGTTACGAAATCACTATAATCTTCCGTGATACTGTCTAAATTATTGAAAATTTTTATTTCTAACTGCATTAATATCCAAATTGTGAGACTAAATCGATATACATACTGATTTTAAGTCTAACACAAAAATATCGTTTGTTTGTTCAGTCAAATTAAATAAAACATGAAACTTTTTTTGTAAGTACCTCGTTTATTTAGGGTTGAATACATAAAATTAACTGAAACATTGGTAATAAAAGGCGTCTATCTAATTTTATCAGTGCTTAAATAATTGATGTAACAGAATAACATGAATTTATTTAATTTCGAGGAGGTAAATAATTGTATTAAGATTTTGAAATAGTTTAATTTAAAGACGTATGAAGACCATCTCACTTTAGATTTAATAAGCAAATAATTGTTTATTGGGAGGTATGTTAATGAACTTTACAATATACTCGAAACAAATTTGAGTGGATGAGACAAGTGTCTTTGTTTTTTTAAATCGGAATATTAGTTTGTAGAAGGATGAGCTGGCATCCACTTTAAGTAAGAAGATGAAACTGGCTCACTGCAGTCTGAGTGATACTTGTATTTTAATTCCTGATATGTAAATCAACTTATCAAGATCGAAATATTTTTAATTATCTAACCAGTATCATTTTACTGAAATTTTAAGTCTCGACAGAGTGAAACAAAGTTGTGTAGACATCATGTTTCATAGATATTTTTAAAAATATGTAATTAATTTGTGACGTTGAAAACAAGCAACTGAAAAAAATGTTTACGATCAAACTGATGTTATACTTCAACATTAACTTCTCGTCTTGTACTTACCTCTTTGGATTTGACAAACCATTTAAAAAAAACTAGGATATAACTTAAACATTCGAAGATCTATTTTTAGTAGAAAACTCACTCATTTTATAAAATAAGAGTTGTGTAGATAGTTAATCAGTCATTTAACGCCAAACTAGCTTACTCTGAGGTAGAAGGATTAATTTAGAAGTAATAACTTAAAGTAACGCAGTTTCGGAATGCTGAAATGATATAATAATATAATATAGTTTGGCACTCATCAAGTTACAGAAGTGCACAGTGACTGAAATAAATAATGCAGTAGTTATTAAACAGACAACAAACTGTTAATTCTAAGATACTAAACTATAACCAACTCTTTATGGTATGTCATCATGAATCTTGTACATCTTTTCATTTTGCTTCTGTCATGCAAAATCTTCCTACTATCACCTGCTTCGGTTCTTGAAAAAACATATTGTTCCATTCACATCAGTATTTATCTATTGACTTAAAGTGATAAAGGAAAAATGGATCTGATTTTAAGTTAGACATTGGTTTCAATGATAGAGTTGTTAATGTGGATAAAATGAATTTTTAAAATGAAGTAATAGAAACGTTCAGTGGAAAATGAGTATTTTAAAATATTAAACAATGGGTACTACTTATTTACTTCTGAACTGCTTGTACAATCCCGAAGTAAGTCTCAAAATATAGGCATTATCACTTACATCTTCTTTCAGTCAAGTCCATAGGTGAAATTTTGAAAATTTATTTAATGTCAAAGTCTGTTTTCGATAAATGAAGTTGATAATTAAATTTCACCATGCTGTTCTTGGATATTCTTTACGTCGATCTCCAATATTCACAGTTCAAACTGGATTTCGAACAGTGAAACAGACTCTCGTGACATTTTTCAGAATAATAACAAATGTTCCACTATTTAATTATCAAAATAATCGACCGTAATAAAACCCAAAGTATGCACTTAATTTACAAATCATCTCCATTATTCTAAAATCCTAAAAGGTCTTAAGATTAATAGTTTACTATTTAACCGAATTATCCATAGAATGTAATCACGTGAATTTCAACTTTCTACTATGTCACCTTATTAAATCTCGCATATTTGTTTTACAGAGTTGTCTATAAATGATGTGAAACCAAGTCAGATACTGTGTGATTGATTTAATATGATTAGGAATAAAAGGTTATATTGTAAACGTTATCTAGCAAGCAGTATCATCTAATTGTTCATTGTATGAAATAAACAAAGATATCCATATATTTTACCATAACATATACGCTTTTAGAAGGGGTTTTGTGGAGATTGTAGTAATTTCAATAGTTAAGACCATGAGTCATTTGAAGCTAGACTACCATAGAAAATCCACAATAGGATGAAACGTGCGCCCAGTGCTTCCAGGTTTTCCATGGTGGTCTAGCTTCAATTGACACATGATCTCAACTAATGAAATATAAGTTTTTGCTTTAAAGGTTCTAGTATATATTTATATTTTTGTTACATAATAATGCAACAGAAATTATAGAACAGACAATACAGTCTTGTATTAACTGTGTATAATTCTTACTTATGAAAATGTAAACATATTGCTTGATGCTAGGAAAAATTCTTATTTATTATTAAGTCTATGCAAGTTTGATGTATATTAAAAAATTTTTTTTGAGACATTTAACTAGTTTATCAGCAAACTGATAAGGCAATGAGATCACTATACTTTTTAATCTATTTATTGTTTACTTTGTTAGTTTCATACACTTTCTTGATTTTTGTTGAATATTTTTATGAAGTTAAAAATTTGTGTTTACTCTAAAAAAATATTTTATGTAAGTTGAAAATAACTGATTGTATGAAGCAAATGGAACTCCAGTTATTTAAGATGAATTTATTTTTTTTACAGTATTATAATTGATATGTTAAGACAGGAACTCAAAGTTGTAAAATGATTTTCCTCTGAGATGGATACAGACCAAGGAACTGTCGAAAAGCAAAGAAAACCAAGAACAAGACTTTACACGCAATTGTGGCTATTCACTAGGACACATTCAAGTTTTCAAGCTTTATCATACTGACTGAATCCGTCTAGCATGGGTAGAGTTTCATAAAGAATTGTGAGCATGTAACTTTGAAACGTTCTAAACTCAAGTAAAACAGCTGATGATTTGAATCATATAATGGAGTCACTTGATTACCAGTAGTTACCAATCACAAAACATTTCTAGCTAAAAATACAATTCAAACACTAGAAACTACGTAGTAAAATGCAGTTATCATGCACAAGTTTGCTGAAGTTCGCTCCAAACAACACAGATATAATTATGTTGGTAACCTGGGGTTATCAAGATACTGTAAGCAGACAGGAGATGCAACTTCTTATTGGTGAACATTGATTATTAACCAAACTTATTAGGTCCTATCTATTACTCATTGACACAATATGATCTTTTTATTAAACGTCCTAATATATTTTAGCGTAAACCGCAAGTATGTACATAAATATAATAAATTAATTTTGATTAGTCCATCACAAACAATCTTTGATAATAAACATTCCATTCCTATATATTTCATTACTATTTCCTATATTTCCTATATTCCTATGTCACACAAATTCTGTTGGTATTCTTACAGTGGTGTAGTATATGGTCAACGTAAACCTTCAAAAGCTTTTAATAACAGTCTTAGAATAATCGCTTTCTGCATAAATCATGAATCGTTTTGGTGTAGAAACTATTATTTTAAGATGATCATAATCAAGGAATCTTACTGTAATGATTCCTAATGTAAACAGATTGTCATATTTGAACTTCATCTGAAAGAAATAAGGTCACGTTTAAAAAAATTCAAAAACAAATTATTATTAATTTACAAATTTGTTCTAATTACTTTAATTCACACTTAATTCTGAATTATGTTTGTATATGATAAAAACTAAAAGATATTTCATGAAGTTCCATCTTATCTATGTAAAAAGAACAATATTGTGTTGATACTTCACCATAGAATATTCAATATGATCACATGAAGAATACAAGTCATAGTCTACAAGATAAGTGACCAGTTTAACACAAAATAAGTCTAAACGACAAAGTTCAACCCTTTTTTATAACCAATTGCATTTATCTGAAACTCTTTCTTGAGGTAGAATTGTCTTTTGAAAAGGTAATATTTACTAACTAATTTATGTGATTTTTTTCTTAGTTAATTGTCTTAATTTATTTTGAATGGTATGAAGTATTACGTATAAAATTTTTGACTTGGTCATGTTATGCAATCAGTTAAAATGTATTGAAGTGATCATTTAAACTACTGAATTCTTATGTTATAATTTGTCAAGTTTGAAGAAAATTTTGATTTGAATGGTAAGCAGATTTTTCGTAACAAAAAACAATTTCTGAAATTAACCAATAAAATTGGTTATTTTTAAGCTTATTGTAACTATATAAAATGCTTTAATACACAAGTCAAAAATGCATGGTTAATAAATGCATTCTCAAAAGGGGTTTTGTGGAGATCGTAGTAATTCCCATAGTTGAGATCATGAGTCAATTGAAGCCAGATCACCATGGAGAATTCGGGAGCACTGGGCGGCTGTTTCATCCTATTGTGGGAATCTTCACCAGATTCTTGGTTCGAATCTCGCGAGGCGGGTTTGTGGATGCGCACTGCTGAGAAGTTCCACACTAGGAAGAAACGGCCGTTCAGTGCTTCCATGTTTTTCATGGTAGTCTAGCTTCAACTGTCTCATGATCTCAACTACGGAAACGTATTCTCACTAAATATTATAGAGATTGTAAGCAATAAATAAGAATGATGCAATACTTTAATAATTGGAGGAATGATTATTTAGGACAAACAGAAAACTTATTGTGTGAACGAGTTCTATGAAAGGTCTAGAAAAAAATGTGTTAGATAAATGTATGATATAATTAAAATCTAATGATGACGAAAACAAATGCTAATAATTAATGTGCTATCTTTTAAAAATAACAGAATTATTGTATTACATTTCAGCTATTCATTGATATTGAAGTCAAAAATAAAGAACTCTTATGATAGAACAAAATATTCATTTACAGTTTAAGACAAGAATTATTACTTGTTTGCTATTAACACCCAGCAACTGTATAAAATATCATTGAATTTTCGTGTAGTAAAATCTTTAGAGAAATCTAATTTGTTCTAAATTTTACTACATGTAACATAACAAAGTTCACTTGCTTATTTAAGAGAGATAGACTTGGTATTAGACTAATTTAGCCGAAATTTAGTTTATTATCTTCAATTTTATGTGGTCAATATCTTCCCATGTAAAGATTCTATAATAATTATTCAAATTCAAAATGAATTATTAAGTATAAGGTTTCACATTCAATGTCATTGAGTTATATCATCTCTAGATTGGATTGTTCTATAGAAATTTGTGAAAACAACCTCATCATTCATTTTATGGAGAAAATTATTAGAGTTTGGTTGCTGATGTACAAAACACCTTTAAATATCATTGATTATATTTTAAATTGAGAATCTAGTTTGAATAGCATCTTACATAACAAGTTACCTATTGATTAAAACCTCTCTAGTGAATTGAATTCACTATAGTGTACAGAATTAGTTTATGTCTTGATGCATATTTGTATACTTTAATCACTTGTGAAGTGATTTATATCATTAACTTTCAACAACAATTTCAAGTTAAAAATCTCGGTGTAAACATGAAAATTTTCGTTTTATACTTCATCTGTTTATCATTAAACAGTATGTTGTGTAGGAACTAATAAAAAATTTATTTTATAATGTTGACATGCATCCATGTAAATAAACATGGACTAATGTGTAGGATTTCTATAAAAATTGTTTTTAAACTATACTGATATCATCCACAGAATCATTAAAAATCACGAGGTACGATACAACTGTTAAGGATTGCTGTAAAAACGTTTAAATTCGGAAGCTTTTGCCTATCTTGTTAACAACAACAAAAAATAACGATATATAACATAAATAATTCGTAAATGATATTTGTACTGATATTCACGCGATAACATAATTTTTAAAAAATAAATAAATAACCGTGTATTTTGGAAATATTAGTTCGAAGTATGATAAAAATTTAACAAATATGCGGTTAGCCTTATTTGTGTGTTTTCTTTGAGGTGAAATTAACGTTTATATATAATTTCACATTTTTTAGTTTGTACGTGATCGCCATACTAGTATTTATTAATTTATTTAGACACATAAATATTGGTACATATGTTCCACACAATAACAATGAGAATGTGAAGATATAAAGAATGTAAGGTACATATAAGAATAAAGAAGTAGAACAATGAACAGAAAACAGTGTATGATATGGAAATAATAATAATGGGAGAGACAGTTCAATTAGCAAAAGTACAACCCCAGAGAATTCTTCCACTTAATGAAGTTACGTCTTCTTGAAGAAAGTAAAATAAAGTTACAGCAGGATCGCCTCTGAAGCAAATCCGATAACGTCTCTAGCCACTGTGTTACACCATATCTAGGTCCCAAACTACGCAGTCGTGAAGGACCGTCAGAAGCCAGTCCTGAACAGCTTTCTTTCATACCATGATACCATGTTATACACTGATCACATCTCCGCTTTTTCCAACCAGTCCCAGAGTCGGCAATTCATGCACGACGTGGAATTCTCTGGGATTACATTCGTAGTACATGCCCAAGCCACCGAAGTCGATGTTTCAAGATAGCGACACCAATGGAATTATCGTCGTTGTGCCCGAACACATGATGCCGAACCTCTGCATGACTAACATTATGTTGCCACTGGATGTCAGCAATCCATCAGGTACAACGATGATCAAACATAGAGGGGCGTCTAACATCGTCAACTCAGAGAAGCCAGGATTTGTGAGCATAAAGCAAAACTGCTCTCACCGACGCGTTGTAGATCCGACCTTTTACATCCGGACTGACATCATGAAGGCGCCAAAGGTGGACCAGATTGGCATAAGCCGCTCTGGCTTTCACTATACGTGAATCGATCTCATCACTCATGCCACCACCAGCACTTATTTAGCTACCCAGATACACGAACTTCTTGACTACTTCTATCGGCACACTACCCAGAGTGAGTACAGGATCAAGATATAACCAATCTTGTAAAAGTACTTTGCACCTAGTAGGTGCAAAGCACATACCATACCAACGGAAATTGATTGCCAACTGATTAAGTGCGGATTACATGGCCTGAGCATTTTCGCACAGTAAGACAATATCGTCCACACACTCAAGGCCGAGAAGTTTTTTTCAGACAAAATATCCACACCATCATTACCTAAATCCATCAGAGCTTTATGGAACGACGTTGGTAAAAGAATTGAGGAGGAACGGTGAGATTGGGAAACCCTGCCTAACCCCACTGCTTGGATGGAACAATGGAGAGAGGTGGTTATAAACCCTCTATCTGCCTGAGTTGTTTGCATATAAGGCTTTTGAGATATTAATAAACTTCTCAGACACACCATTCTTCAATAGACAATTCCAGAGAACAATTCTGTCCAAGGAATTGAAGGCAGCCCTGATGTCAAGAAACATTACAATTATTGGCCTGTGATAAGTATGACAGTGTTTTGACATTTGGCGGAGGGTGGGTTTTGTTAAACAGATTATGTTATATCTAGTAAGAAAATGCTAATCAGCTTCGATCAATGCCAATGAGTCACCAGTTGTTGTTATCCAGTCACTTAGAGTTATTTAAAAAGTTGAATTTTTAACGTAGAATATACAGGATAATCTTGACCAAAGTTCAGTTATTTCATAGTTATTTACATATTACATGTAAATTATTCACATACGATTTCAGTCACACTTTAGTTTAGCCTAGTATTATGATATGAATCTTAATGAAAATATTAACTTTTACTTTATGACTAATCCTACAACAACTTGTCTTTACAAGAGCATTTAATGAAACGAAAATACCTAGTTAAGCTAGAAAACCTAATTACTTGTAATTAAAATACCTATTAAACGGTCTTTCTTATCGAAAACAACCTCATTTTCAAACAGGACATAAAATCACACGATATATGTACAATCTTAATTGTATTTATCGAATCCAAGCAAAATGTTATTATCGGACCAAATATTAACAGAGATTCTTATTGTTTAAACATTTCTGTTAGTGAATATTTACGGTGCTTAAATTTTATGTATTAGTATTCAAAGATATTTATTTGCCGGTGTGGGGTTTATTGTAAATACTTTCAATAAAAGTTTGCGATAAATTCTGCGTAAACTTCACTAATTCAAACCTGCACTTACACAGTTTTTATAAAGTCATCGAAATCAAAATTGAAAATCGGTAATTAATGACAGTTTTTAGAAAAAAACAAAACTTTACAACTTATTTTTACTGTGACTTGTAACTCACCAAAGTATATTCTACTTTTATCACTTGTGAAAACTAAATTAGTAATATATTGAAACAAATGAAATAGTGTTGCCGAATTTATTGTCATATATCGGTAATAATAAAGTACCATTAGATAAAAAAGCAATGTATGTATTAATTATCACTAGTTGACTAGTTAGAACAGTTCTTCATTTAACTGTTATCAATGACACTTATGTAATAAGCATTCTTCGTACGAGTTTTCAAAAATATTGAGCTAAACAAAACTTAAATAACATACAAAGTTCACTTCAAATATTTTCAGTAAATGATTGTTTTTCTGATTTGGATTAACTATGAAGTTCGTTTAACAGAAATTAGTACAAATCACACCAATTCAGTGCGATAAGTTACTAAACATCCTTTCGGTTTAACAACTTATCATTTTTATTGTGTACAATTAGCCAGATCAACAAGTACAACAACTAACTGTAAACAAGAGAAAACAATTCAGATATAAAATATTAATATGAAATTCAAACAAACACACCAATATTATGTTAACATAGTGTGATATGTTCCATATCAAGTTAAAGTAGGTGTTTAAAAGTTCAAATCATGGCGTTGTTTTCAAAATAATCAATAAAATTTGTATAGATGAGAATGTTCGATATCTTTAAAATTATTTAGTCTTTTGATGTATTTTTGGGCTATAAAAACCAATATCATTTCACTAAATGAGAATTAACCGTAAACAAAGCTCATATTTTTGAGTCAAAATGATTTTTTCGAGGTTATGTTGTAACCACGCAAATTTTTTGTTGTTGAGTTATCGTCATATCTATACTTATGCATTTAGTAGTTTGAAAATTTGAACGACTTAGTTGCAAACTTTTAATTTGTCCTATGAGAAGGTTTATTATTACTTAAAAAAGTACATCAAAAAAAATGTGCTGTTTAGATTTATCAAATAAATTTAGGCAGTGTGTAATCAAGGGAACAAGGTAACTAGAAAGTTATTCATATATTTAAAAATTTAATACTAGTTTCCTTTGTTTTAGGGTTGAAACTATCACAGAACATACTAATTCCTAAGTATTTGGCGTTTTCCTCTATCACTGAAGTTTGTACATGAATGAAAGTTCTAGTTGCAGAAGAAAAACGTTATAGAGATTAACTCAATATTAAATTATAGAATTCTTTCCACTAGGAAGTGAATATCTATTTTGGTCATAAAAAATCCTATATATCATGTTAGCTTCAAATCTAAGATACTTAATCTCTTGATATGAGTATTAGAGGATGCAATATGCACAGTATAAGTGTTATATTGTTTGACTTTATGACATATATATCTATGTCCATCTATCTGTATATATATATATATATATATATATATATATTATTGATAACCGTCGTCATTTCAATCCTCTACATTCACTTATGTCAATTGTTCCATACCATTTCTTACCTTAATTAAAATTCCAATACATATTTGGTTGTAAGCAGCCGATGAGAGACCACGAAATATAATGAATTCATATTATTCTGCATCAACGTTTGTTCTGAATTTATTTAAACTAAATGAATGTATAACCATGAAGTTCTTATCGTCTTTTTGCACATCATTTTATATATAGGTATTGGGTTCTATATTTTTATTTTACCCTACCATTTGTTTGAACGGAAAACTAATACGGTTCACTAATAAAAATGGATTTGAACTAATAAATGTGAGTAATAGAACCACGAATAACTTCTAGGTATTCTTGAGCTGGTAGTAGTAGCTTTTTTAATCTATATTAATCACAAAACTAAAAAGCTAGTTGTCTTTGCTTCACTCCTTAAAATGATTATTTAAGGATTATTTCTATTATGGTTTTCTCTGATGAATCTTCTTAGTAAAGTTATCATATACTTTAGCTTCTCATTCCTTTAACTGAAAACTTTGGTTAGAGTAGAAAATGTTACGGAACTTGATTTTCAAGAGACAGGCAAATGGAAATTATTGAAACTAACCTGATGTTATAATATACATTCAAACTATTTGAACTTTAGTTACGTGTATAATTTTAATATTAATGACCTTAAACAATATAGTTGTTAGAAATTTATAGACAAATACAACTCCGATTGTATACACAGGATCGATACAAACAAATACGATCTTCCAGCTTATAATTAATTTAATAAAACTGAAATAAAGTAGATCTTGAAAACTTCTGATCTAATATAATAAAAAACCGTCAGTAGTTGTAATCTTCAAGTATTGATTAAATACAGTAGTTTTAAACTTTCATCACTGTTTGGCTGAAAATAATAAACACCACAATGATAAAACATTACCTATGTACTAGAACGGTTATAACATTGACTTATATACTTGTAAACATTTATCAATTCCATACTAAGTTACTTACACACAGTATATTATTATATATGAAATTAAACCAATTATAATTTTTTCTATACTTTGTTAACAAAGCACTAAGTTTTTCACAACCAAAAGTTTCCGATAATTTGTCGAAACCATTTTTATCATCCACTAACAACAACTTTTTTTCATTATTTACCTTCATCATAACGATACTATCTTGAAGTGAATTTCATGAAACCAATTGTAATTATTTTTCTAAAGATACATGAGTTGTTTGTTTTTTCTTTGACTTTATAGATATTTTTAGTAAGCGGAATACACCCATTATGACATTAAATAAGAAAGATTAGTTCAGTGAAGAGTTTTCTTTTCGGCGAATTCATTTTTAAAGTTGTACAATCGCAAATATATATACTTATTTTTACAGGATGATAATAAACTTTTGTTAGACATGGTGACAGTGAGGTAAAATAAACTAAGGTATTATAAAGAAATTTTTAAACAAGGAAAACTTAATAATCGTTTGATTGTTAATGACTTAAGTATTTATGAAAAGATAGATGGAGAAATTCTCATTGGGAAACGATGGCTCAGCATGATAAGATAAAACGTTAACATTGAGATTAAATGTAATCAGTATGATCGTGGAAACAAAATAAACCAGTTTAAGGGTAGAGGATTCAAGGGTGAAGATAGAAAGTGAAGTAGATGACTGTAATGGATGAAGAGTATGAAAAAGAGAGAAAAAACTCTTCCTTGAACTAATCTTATTTATATATTTATCATATATAAGATGCCTACTAATTAACATGTTCATTGTTTCATTATAACAAATGTTATATTTTAAATGATCTTTTATTCATCGTTTTGTATAAAAAAATTATTATGTTTCAACTATCTCGTACATTAACAACCATTTTATAAATTAAACTGTAAATTTCATTTTACAAATATCAGAAATAAATGGAAATAAAATAAATTGAATTTTAAGTTAAGAGTAGATTTTAGTATTAACATAAGTATTTATATACAAACAGAACAATAGACCTTTATTTTAAATTAATGATTAACACTGACCATGTACTGAAACACAATTTTAATGTGAAATTGAATGTGATATAGTTGAACGTAATCTAGAATAATCAATGTTACAAACAAATGGAGAAATTTACTTCATTTCCATAATCCAGAATATATGTATATCATGCTGAGAATAAGTTTATTAATTCAAATATATGATGTTTATAGATATGTTCATTTGATTCGAAACAAAAAATTCTAAACAAAGAATTCAAGGTTATATTTTATGGAAAATGACTTTCTTTCGAAAATGAACTAACGCCAAAGTAATCAATAACTTGGAAGAATATACAGCAACATTCAAAAATTGCCATTGAACCTTAAAAATATTGTGTTGGGAATTATCAAATTTTATTATAAGATTGAGTTTAACAAAAATCTCTTTGAATGAAATCAGTTGTGATATTAATCAGTAAAAAACCCACTTTAAAGTTTAGGAGTTTTTCAAATGAAAATGTGAAAATAAACATAATAGATTAATTTCAGAAGGGGTTTTGTGGAGATTTTAGAAATTTCACTAGTTGAAATCATGAGTCAATTCAAGATAGATCACCATGGAAAACGTGGGAGCACTGGACGGCCGTTTCGTCCTAGTATGTGACTCCTCAACAGTGCGCGCGAGACTGATAGGTCTTGGGTTCGAAACTCGAGGGGGGCGGGGTCGTGGATGCGCACTGCTGAGGAGTTCTACAATGGGACAGAACGGTCGTCCAGTGCTTCCATGTTTTCCATAGTGGTCTAGCTTCATTTGACTCATGATTTCAACTAGTGGAATTTCGAATAAATGTCAGACCAAAGGAATCTAAATCACTTTTTATACAATTAATATAGATGATCTCTATAAGTAAACTTAAACATCATAAATCAAAGATTTGACATTATTAAACTCTCAACTCTCTTTCATTCAGTCAAATGTAGATAACTTTTAACAACGCTAATGACGTACAAACGAATTATAATTTCTTATAAAACTGTACTGTTAACTAAAGTTTGTAGTATTTTGTTTATCAAAACTTGTACTTGTATTGCAATGAACTCAAAAGACAATGATTTTTTGTTAGATTTCAGTATCACTGTTGTTATTTTTAATCCAATTTTACGATTCCTGAAGGTTGAATTGTTCAATATTTAGTTCTGTAATCCTACCTAATAGTAGTAATAACTTTTCAATTATAAAATTGACTGTTTTCATCAATATCAGGCTATGTCATCTAAAAATATAATACACTTTACTAGTATCTTGGTAAAAAGATCAATTGAAATGAACTTTATCTTTTGTTTCGGATGAACAGTTATGGTCAATCTTTCTAATCGTCAATTTTCACCGAATCATAATATTATAAATATTCACTTATTTGAATCGACCTACAATTTTGTCTTGTAAACTCATCCTTTTTTAAAAAAATTAATCTCCCTATACCAGTATGATTTAGAACAGAATTTCTGTTTGGTAATAAAACATATTTGTTGTAATGAAAAATGTTTTATATAATTCAGTTGTTTGACTTGATTTCAGCAACAATATCGTGTTCTACTTAGAAATACATTCATTATTATAAAGTATAAAGTATTTATTTCTAATTTATAAACAGTATACTTCATACGTTTCATAATGACTATCACAATATTTCACTGACTTTTAAGATTAACTTCAAAACATAGTGATCAAATATGATCATTTAATGTGCATAAATAAACATCACAATTTTATAATTAATATCAATAAGTGGCTAAATGATATTTACTCGTTTGGTCAGTAAACAAATCAAATTATACCTAAGCGAATAATTATGCCGAATGATATATATCTAATTCTAATAACCACATAGACTTTATACACGCAGTTGTGCATGGAAACTATAAAAATTGGAATAATTTAATTTTTTTTCGCGATGTAAAATTACATATAAATAGCCTAACTCTTCGAGATGTACCTCAGTGACCACCACCAGTACTTAAATATTATCAGTTCAAGAAGTTACAGAGAATTACCTTAATTATTTTTATTATGAAATGACACAGTTAATTCGAAGTGTTACACAATTCATTTTCTCTTTCCGATTTAATAGTTCTTAGAACTTGTTTCTCCACGAACGTTATCACAACAGAGTATCTAATAAGAATAATTTAAAATGAACACTTTGGTAACACATCTATCTCAAGTCGTACCATGAAATGGAGTAACTTGTAAAACGTTAGGAAATGTATCATCACAAAACATTTTTATTTGGTTTTTTGTTTGCTTTAACACGAACTGACCGTAAGAATAGATTTGAGGTTACAGTTTTGAGCAACCTACTAATTTAAAAGGTATATGGTTGTTTCTGGCTATGAGTTAACAAAAGAGTGAGTGTCTTTATTTAAATAAAAAGTTCATTGATGAAATCTGACATATTTTCAAAGTATATAAAACTGTCAGTGCTATGATGCAACTTATATTTGTTTGTAACTCGCCAATCAAAGTTATTTTTAACTAAACATAATGATTACTTACTTACTTACGCCTGTTACTACTCGTGTAAGAGCATAGGCCGCTTATCAGCATTCTCCATCCAACCCTGTCTTGGGAAATCCTTTCAAGCTCTTTTCAGTTCTTATTCATCCCTTGGTATTGAAGATTCTGACTTTGATATTGATTGAAAGTTGTTTTGAGGTCCATATGTTTCTTAATTGAGGGAATGCCGCTCTACCTTTGCCAATCCTCGCCTTGACGTCTGCATCTGAACCTCCTTGTTTATCGACGATGCTTCCCAGGTATGTGAAGGATTCTACATCTTCCAGAGTTTCGCCTTCAAGAGTGATTGGCTTTCTGTTCTCCGTGTTGTGCTTGAGGACCTTGGTTTTCCTTTTGTGTATGTTGAGGCCTACTGATGCAGAGACTGTTGCTATGCTGGCTATCTTTGTCTGCATTTGTTCGTGTGTATTAGATAGGAGGGCTAGGTCATCTGCAAAGTCTAAATCGTCTAGTTGGTTCTGAGCTGTCCATTGTATGCCGTGTTTTCCCTCAGATGTCGAAGTCTTCATAATCCAGTCGACCACGAGAAGAAAGAGGAAGGGAGAGAGTAGACAGACTTGACTTACTCCGCTTCTCACTTGAAATGAGTCTATCAGCTGTCCTCCATGCACTACTTTGCACTGTAGCCCGTCGTATGAGTTACGGATAATATTGACAATCTTCTCAGGAACTCCGTAATGTCGAAGAATTTTCCATAACCTTCTCCTATCTACACTGTTAAATGCCTTCTCATAATCAATAAAGTTGTTGTACAGTGACGAGTTCCACTAAATGGATTGCTTGACGATGATCCGTAGAGTCACAATTTGGTCTGTGCACGACCGGTCCTTACGGAATACAGCTTGTTGATCTCGAAGTTGAGCGTCTACTGTGTCTTTCATCCTGTTCAGTAATACTCTGTTAAAGACTTTTCCTGGTATTGACAGTAGTGTGATGCCTCTGTAATTTTCACACTTGCTCAGATCTCCTTTATTTGGAATCTTGATGAGATGTTCTTCCTTCCAGTCCATCGGCACTTGTTCCTCTTCCCAAATCTTCTTGAATAGAAGACGAAGAATGTTAGTAGTTACTTCAATGTCTGAATTCAGTGCATTAGCTGGTATATTGTCGGGTCCTGCTGCTTTCCCGCTTTTGATTTGTCTGATGGCCATTCTGATTTCTTCCGTCGTTGGTGGATTGACATCTATAGGAAGATATGTGTGTGCTGCTTCGATGTCCGGTGGATTCATTGGCGCCGGCTTATTCAGGATTTCCTCGAAGTACTCTGCCCATCTGTTCCGCTGTTGTTGAAACTCAGTGATTGACCTGCCTTCTTTGTCTTTGACTAGTTTCTCTGGTTTACTGCTTTTCTTTGTTGTATCGTAAAGCTGTTTCATATTTCCTTCTCCTACAGCTTTCTCCGCCGTCGTTGCTAGTTCTTCCACGTATTTCTGCTTGTCGGCTCTAATGCTCCTCCTCACTTGCTTGTTTGATTCTATGTATTCAACTTGTGCTTGGACTTTTTCTGCTCGTGTTGGACTGTTGTTAATTGTTGTCTTCTTGTTCTTCCTTTCTTTGATCCTGTCCAGTGTTTCTATAGAGATCCATTCCTTGTGATGATGTTTCTTGGGGCCCAGAACCTCTTGACACGTTTAAGTTAATGCTTCTTTGATACCTTTCCAGTTATCCTCCATAGTAGTTTCTTCTTCCTTCAGTAGATCCTGTAGGGCTTGGAACCTGTTGTTGAGAGCTATCTTGAATTTATTGAGTTTGTCGGTATCTCGAAGAAAGGCTGTATTGAACCATTGTAACGCTGTTTGTCCAGTTCTTCTTTAGCTTCAGTTTCAATTTGGCCACAACTAGGTGGTGATCTGAAGTTATGTCAACTCCCCTCCTGTTTCTCACTTATTCCATTGTCCTTCGGAACTTTTTATTGATGCAAATGTGATCCATCTGATTCTCTGTGGTGTGGTCCGGTGAGATCCATGTATCTTTGTATATACGTTTGTGTGGAAATATTGTGTCGCCTATGACCGATTTGTTGAATGCACACAGATTTACAAATCTTTCCCCGTTTTCCTTCCTCTCTCCCAGTCCATGTCGTCCCATGTTATCTTCATATCCGGTGTTGTCTATTCCGACTTTGGCGTTTAGATCTCCCATCACGATGGTGAGATCCTTTCTTCGGCACTTCTCTATGATTAACTGCAGCCTCTCCTAGCATTGATTTTTAATGTCGTCGTTGCTATCATTGATGGGTGCATAACATTGGATAATATTCAATGTCATCGTTTTCTTCTTTGTTTTGAATGATGCTTTGACGATTCTAGATCCGTGAGATTCCCATCCTACAAGTGCATTTTGTGCTACTTTGGACAGCATTAGAGCAACTCCCTGAGTGTGTGGGGCATTTTCCTCTTCGTGACCGGAGTACCGCAGCATTTTTCTCGAATTTATCCTTCACTGTCCAGCTTGGGTCTCATGGGTTTCGCTGAATCCGAGTACTGCTAAGTTGTTTCTCCTCATTTCCGTTGCTATTTGACTGGTCTTCCCGGTCTCCCACATTGTCCGGACGTTCCATGTACCTATAAAAATTTTTGTTCTGGTTGTTAGAAGGGTCATCGGCCTCATGGCTTTAGAAGGAACTCAGCTTTCACCATGAGGCGTCATATTTCTTCTAAATGAAGACCTTCTAACTCACAGGGCAGAGTTTAAATGGTTTGAGTTATTTTTTCTGGTTAGCGATTTTTTAGCGAGTTAGTTTTCTACGGGATGGGGACGCTAACCCCATGCCCAACCCTCCTCCTTCATCCGGGCTTGGGACCGGCAGTAACTCTAGGAGACTTACAGGCGGAGTTAAACATAATGATAGTAATCATTCATTAAATCTGTTTTATGTTAAACCAATTTATGTTCAAAGTATATCCATCAATGAATGGAGATACTATTTATTTTTCGGAAAGAGCAAGAATACAAGAAATTGAACAGTATGACATAAATTCATTTTATTTAATGAGGTGTACACTAGCAGTTTACAACCTGTAACATTTTATGGTCATATTTACCATAGAATCAGCTTACTTATTACATAAAAATTGGATAGATATGAATATGTATCATACATTATGCATACTATTTTCAAGATAATAAAAGAAACTCAGTGTATGAAACATTAATCACTATTTTTCTTGGTTAAGGTTGAATTTTTTAAAGTGGTGTGAAGGAATGCAACAAATTTCTGCATGAATTTATACAGAATAAACGGTCATGACACAGTTTCTATAGTTAAGGTGCTTGAATATTGAACTTCCCCGAATATTTTATGTGGTTATAAACTAGAGTCAATAATTTTGTAATGGTATGTTATTTGCGTCATTTACTGGACAGAAGACGAGTTATGTCAGTTTAAATTGGTCAACCTTTACGTTTTTTAAGCCATTTTTCGTCAGTTAGACTAAAAAGTTCAGACTTTATTGAAAGTGAAATTTACCGATAGGTTATAGCCGCAACAAAATAAGAATGATATATTACAGTTTATGTCGTATTTTCAAGATTGGGATTCAGGCCAACTTTTATTATCTCAACAGTGCACAAGCAATAAAACTACATTCTGTTTAAATTACATATCATAAATCTTACTTAGGATTTCATAAACATTCATAAAATGATTGACAATTTGTCTCATACACTTGAGAACTTAACACAAACATTTCAAATGTTTATTTATTCAACCTATCAACCTATTGAATTTTTAATATAAACTGCATTTTAAAGCAGTTTTCATTAATACCGACATTGATTAGAGAAATGTTAATATAATTTTGTTTTAAAATATTTATGACTTGATTACTTTATATTTATTTGCGTTTTAATATTTACTTCCTTTTCAATAGACTGAGATTATTTAATTTTCGATATTTGCATATTGCAGAGTAAAATAATCTGACACAAGAGTTTATTACTGTAAACTTTTGTAATACATAACATTTTGAAAGATATACAATGAAATGTTTCTATCACTATTTATTCATACTATAAGTGAAAAGAGAAACGTTGTACAAAAAATAAATGAACGATTCGGTCAATAAATCAAATGTTTACGTGCATAAGTCAAATGAGCATATACTTATTCTATTTACAATAAAATGTTTATTTGTTAAACAATTCTTTTTTAAATCAAGGTAACATAAAAAATGTTTTATATAGTTTGTATAATATTAAACCAATAAAATTTCCATTTCATTTGAAAATCAAACATGATTTATACTTTGACAATAGCACAAACGTTATGCATTCAGCGTACATATGGGTTTTTGATAAACAACTGATACAGTTCATATCACTTAATATGTATATTACTTTCGAGTCAGTTTAGTTTAAATTGCACACACGCCTCATTAGTTGATTCCAGTAGTGTAAATTTAAAGTGGTTGTTGAATTTCTTTTGTTCAGACGAAATTAATTTCAATGATGATAACTGTCGATACATTTCAATTGTTCTTGATTGTTAGGTTTTTAAGAATGTTTTTTCGTTTAGAAGAATGTAATTTCCCCTGTGGACTTTGTTGGATTAGCAAAAAGAACAAGAACAAATTTTTGAGCAAAGTAATATGATATCGTTCCATTTCGTAGTTTTATCAGACGTTTGTAACTCGTAATATTCGAAAATCCTAAGTACGAAATCGGTTGTAGATACATAAGTGAGCTTCGTTGGAAGTCGTTTCGAACACATATAAGTATAGTATAGCAAAGAGGATGAAAAACGTGAAATGTTAAACAAAATATTGAAAATAAAAATAAAAATCTTTAATGGAAGAACATTCTAAACTCTAATGGTAATAAAGACCAGAGGGGCAGAAGCAAGTTGTTACTCAACAAACAAACGCTATTAATACGTAATAATCAGAGGACTGAATTTCACTTAACTAATATGAATATAATAGTCTAGAAGCAAGTCGGCAAAATACGTAATAGTGCAATCAATCGAAAGAATTATACAGAATTTCCAACATTACACTATCCTGACTGTTTCAAGTGTCATATCTGATTATAGCCAGTTAAGAAAAGTCAGAGAGGAATCAGTGATACAATAAATAACAATAGTAAATAGAAGTTTTGTAATATTTTAGGGCGGCGAAAAGAAGAGAGCGAAGCGAAACGACATGTGGTGGAGAAGGCATGTAAGCCAATTCGATTTAATCAAACGTTAATCTATATTTATAGTGTGACAAAAGTTACAGACATATGATGAGTAAGATTAGAAATGAAAACACGTACGCTTATATCAAAAGTCAAGGTCAGTAAGTGAATAATTGACAAGGTCAAAGTGTGACTCACAAAGGACGAATAAATTGATCTGTCCGAAAACTAGAATAAGTTATGAGGATTCGACATAGTGCCAGCCACCACAATATCCCAAGGAGTAGATACCAAATATATATATATATATAATTAATATTTTACCCAATGCTCACTTTATTTGGAACTATCGAGTCCTATCTTGACATTAGTACCAATAAACAATGAATAATAGTTATTACTTTGATTTTGTTTCAAATAATAGTTTTTATATTTTTTTAATGCGTAATCAATCATGTAAACATTCTGAAATAATACCTACTTGAATCTTCAATCAAGAGTGCGATACATAATAAAAACAACGAGAACTCATTTATTGTATTCCAACTACCAACTAATTTTTCAAGATATAATTTTGTGGTTCATTGTAATTATTTTCAATCATCAGAAGTCTAGCTACTCTGTTGTATTAAAAAAACCTAAAACGTTTTCATAAACTGTAAATTCAGGATACTATTTTTGTTCCGTTAATTTTACAATATTTGTCATATCTTTATTCGGAAGTGGTTTCATTATGGTGTTAGATGACCTTAAGTGAGAAAAACACGACATTTTTGAATAACAGAAACACTTCATTTCAACTTGACAAACTGAAACCGTTCCAATTTACCAGGCGCCAACTGGGTATTCTATGACCATATTCTCATTCGATTTCGTATTAATGACTTTAAAAGAAAGATTAACGATCCTCCCAACCATATCAGTACCAATCCTAAAAAGTGTTAATTTCAAATTAATTACTTTTGAAGAATTACGATTGATTTTTTCAGTAAAAACCTCGTTAGTATACATTAATGCACTTGTTTGTCAGACAAATGTGACTAATAATGTTGACAAACTCGATGCCATTTAAGTCAGAAAACGTTGCCTAGAACAATAAGATCTATATGAAATTTTATGTACTACTATATGTATCTTCGACTAAATTTAGTAGGACAATGAGTACTTGTTACATTCTTCATATTCATTCTTCATGCATACTATTTCACTTCAGATGTTTGGGCAAATAACTGTGTAAATACCATATTGCTAAGTTGAACATTATTCACCAGTTGAGTCAGTAGTTCCTAATCGTTTACCGTCATGTCAATTTTACCATGCAATAAATAATCTAACTTCTTTTCTAACCTGAATAAAATGATCATTGGATCATACGCTTTACTATCACCTATATATCTAAATCTAATGTTTTTGTAACTTGACAGAATTTCACTTTGGTGATTGGGAAAATCTATTTCATCTGGTTATTTCAGGACTATTTAAAGTTAACCATATTCCCGAACAAACTATTTCCAATAGTCCTATTTCAAGGTTACATCTAAAATGACGATGGCATGAGTTTTATATTGATAGAACACTCGCTATAGATCAATTGATGAGTAATTCTAATTTTTCTGTAATTGAATATCTTCAAAATTTAAATGTAATAAAGTAACGATGTTACATGTCGACTAACTACTCAACTTTTATCTAATTTCAGTAGTGTCTTGGGATTTCGGATAGGATTTCTTACATAAGCTTTATTGAGGAATTGAATGACATAAATCCTATAGCTAAAATCGGTGTTCAACCGTGCACCGTCGTTTATACTGACGACTGAAGAGTTTATAAGTGTCTTAGAAGACTAAAGTATTGACATGAAGCAATTATTCACAATTTTTGTAAATCACCTAAGTGTAGTGCACATTTACAATAACTTTCAGCCTCATAAATAAATGTCTGCCAGATGATAGGAAGAAAAATCGAAATATAATTGATTTACTCATTATAAGTTTTATTCAAAATTACTTCGGTTTTGATTCAATGTAATGATTACTCAATGTAGTATTTGTTTTCTTTTCTTGTATGATATTTTATTTCGTATAATATGCGATATTATTGTATGCAATTGACATAAACTATTCTCAGTAGGTGATTTGTGATAACTGAGTATTTTTATGTATGTGATTTCATCCTAAATTTTAATCAAAATAAGTGTACAATCAATATATAAACGAGTGTATTTTTGACTGTCGTCGTTGTCGTGTTTTGGGATTAATAAATATTCACTTATACCAGTTTTTGTGTACTTACTTTCACGTTGTGGTAATTGCGGAGGTCCCTCGTTCCGAGTATAAGTGATAAGCGTTTCCGACGTTACAATCAGCGACGACCAGATACAAAATGTAAGCATTAAAAGAGACAAGATAATTCAGCATTCAAACAACAAGCAGCATTCAACTGGCAAGTTATAACAGTCTGTAAAAAACATTTTTAGAATTCAAGACATAGAAACTCATTCCGAACAAGAGAACTTTTATTATTGGTGTTATAACTTGTGGGTTTGTGCCCCTATAAATGTACAACGTAATGTTACCGTCAATTAGAGAACAGTGAGTTATCGACCGGACCACTTACTCATAAAACAAGTACGAGCAGTCTAGAGCCTTTACTGGTCCTGCTTCCTACCAAGCCTTGCCTGTCAAGTCCATTCTCAGCCTCTGCGAAATGAATCATGTATCTCACATATACTAGATTTGTATACAAATCAACCAGACCACATCGTATCATAAAATAGAAAATAACATTTGTACAAGATTTAGCCGAAAATGGCTGTGAATGTGGGAGATAGTAATTGATTGATTGGGCATAACTCGAGAATGGTAAATCCTATAATAATATTTCGTAGGTCAAAATAAAGCTTATAATATGCGGAACACAAATATGATTAGTTTAGTTATTTATTGATTGTACAATAAAAAATATATGTACAGTATTAGTCCAGAAATAGATTCCAGCAGTTACCATTCATTATTGTAATCGGGATATAACAATTGATAAAGAAAACTTAATTACGTCTAATTTTTTTCACTTTATGATATAACTTATTCTCTCATAACAATTATTAACTGATGAGGTAAAACAGTTGGTAATATGTCAATGTCAGTAAACTGTCATTCAAGTTACAGAGTTAACTTAATTGAACTTAATAATTAGTAACTTAGACAAAATAAAAACCAACATAGGTAACCTTATAATTAAAAGAAAATTAACTGTTAAGCCAATCATAATAAAATTTAGATAGAGTTATTTTAAATTATTGGTTTACTGATAATAAATTAATCAATACATATTAACAATACAAAAATATGCTTTGATTTATTTATTAACCAATTCATTAGTATAATGTTATGTCTAGACAAATTTATGCCAATAACTTTCAGGTAAACCTTATTAACTCTGGATTGTTTCAATTTTAAACAAGTACTTTAAGGTTAACTATTTTTATTTCTATCAAGATCAATACATTTTTCGAAAGGAAAAGGAAGTATTATACAAGCAATCTTTAAATAATCGAAGAATATAAGAGAGTGATTTACTTTGATATATTATAAACTAAAGCTCGTATTCATCCTCTTAATTGTTTATATCATTTTGTGTTTTACATAAATGTCATTTCATTTGATATAATCTTAAAAGAATTTAGTCAGTTAAGAATATATAATATGCTTATTTTTAACATGACTCATGATAATAATATTACTATTAATTGCTTTATTAGATATTATACTTTGGTAAAATGTAGAATTCCCAGCACGAGATATATCGACAAGTTTCTCTTACGAAAACAAAAAAGATATGGATCTGTATAACTTTTCAACTGAAGACATATTTAAGAATTCAGATTATTGACCTAGTCAATTCTAACGACCTGTTCTTCACAAAGTACATTCGCTAGATAAGGTAATATAGAACTATTATACCTTTGCTTGCGTCCACAGATTTTATTGTATCAACGTCTCGTTCTACAAAAAGACACACAAGGAAAAGATATGAATAAAGTGGATGGTTGGTATTCAATAGGATAACACCTGCAAGGAGTTTGCAAGACTTGAGGTGTCTATCTATAACCATATTAATAATGACCTCAAAAGATGCACCACACACCCTGCTAATTGTCTTCAGCACTTTCCGCAATACAGCAAATACTTTTCTCCAAAGCCCGGGAAAGAACAACGGAGAACAGTAAAGAATAATAGGTAGTGTGCAAGATTAGACAAATTATAAGAATAAATGTCGGGTAATCTCAAAGGGATGCAGCCTCTTTACGTAGTAAGTCAGACGAAAAACTTTATTCGATAAAGGTCAAACATGAGAAGGCAAAGAGAGATTAGAGGAAACGGAAACACGAAGACAACTGGCATTCAACACTGCGTTTATCAAAGAATCTCGAATGGCAGAAGCATTACGGGATCCCACCATGGTGTTTATGTGCTGTTTATGTCTCAGACTAACGTTAACAGTTTGATATTCACATGAGTTAAGTATGAGACCATTAACAACAGACCATCATTCAACACGAGACAAAAACTTGTTCATTTCTACAGGATGTAAAGAGGTAGAAATTGGCATCAAAGGGAGATGAAACATTTGTTAAAGGAGTCGATATAAATGTAAAATAATAATACATTGTCACTTTCTCTGCAAAAGATAGCACAATTATTCTGAAATGAATAAAGCACACTTACAGTTTACTTGAAGACTAATCTCAATTCAGTGAATGAAAAATACTGGTAAAATAAATGCATTTTGTGAGCTTTTCTTGAAAAAATTCTATAACTGATACGTTATTGTGTACTTACGTCGAGACTATAATTTATGGACTAACCAATCAGATTTACGATAACAGGTCTAGGATCTTGGCGCGAAATTCTTTATCCATTTGGTTAAATAGCGTCTTGGCATTTTAGCTGATGTGAATTCGTGATGAAAACTTTAAATCTAATTGCTAACCATAAACATCAAATGTAAATCACAATCCTTATCCTTCACACAGGTTTAAAGCCATCATTTAGCCCTAGTCAGAAGGTGGTCATTCTCAAGTTCACACTACCGTCGACCTGATGTCCTGTATCAAGGGATGTTTCGTGATCGCACTATTTAAAGTCTTTCTTTCTTTTGTTCTGAGGCTTTTTGGAACATGTTCAAAAAATCTGAGGTATGCTCTCCTTTCTGTTGGTCCAATGTAGCTGCTTTGGCAGGTACACGTAAATGTATAAATACAATTGGCGGTAACATGAAAAGGATCCTTATCAACCTTCGATTGTGTTATTGAATATGTTATTTTATACAGAATTAGAAGTTTGGTCGCCGGATAAGTCCTGACTAGCGCAGTATTCAGTCTCCTGTTGATTGTGTTCGCAATATCATCACCTTTGAAAATAAGATTTATAGTTAATGGTTTTTTATTAACCGTAATTATTTCAGTATTGTTTTCTTTACGCTTTTTATATTTGTCAATAAACTTTTGTGGGTAAAAGTTGTCTCGTTGGCATTTTTTTCACGTTCATCAATTCTTCTTCCAGTTTGTCAGTGGTACATATCCTTTATGTCCTATGAAATAGTGTTTTAACTAATACCTTTTTGTAACTGAGTGTACAAAAACTATTGAAATTCAGGTAAAGGCCGTTCCAAGTACTTTTTCGATAAAGTGAACGTTGGACTGTCCCGTCTCTCCTACGTTTTATAGCAACATCAAGAAAGTGGAACATGTTATTCTGTTCGTGTTCCATAGTAAAATGTATGTAAGGATGAGCGTTATTGAAGAGTTTTAGCAGGCGGATTGCATGCTGTTTATTGTTACAGACAATAAACGTGTCATCAACATATCTGGAATATTCCGTCGTTTCGCTAATCGCCTGTTTAAGCATCATGTTTTCAAAATAATCCCCCATATTAATGATGCTATCAAAAAATGGAGAATACAAAAAGTGTCAATATAATATTCTGTGAATCGAAGATACTAGTGAACATTACGGATATGAGGTTCGTAGTGATTACACACATTGAAATTTAATTTCATCATGGACCGACTTCATTTTATGAATCACTGAATAATACGAATTACCGTGGAGATTTTTCTATGCTACTGTGAGATTCTTAAACAATATATCCATCCACAACTCCAAGACGGATGAAACGAATGCACGTAAGTATATTAGCACGAAGGATGTATACTTTTTTCTCACATACATAAATTATATCTGAAAGTTTTCTCATTCATTCACAATCAATAATCGTTCATATTGACAAGCATAATAAAATTATTTAATGCCTGAAAATCTCCTAAATCAGAAATATTATATATATATATATATATATATATATATATATATATATATATATATATATATATATATATATATATATATATATAAAACACTAAAGTACTTTTGCAATATATAATCTATTAAATATAATATTGAAGAAATTCCGTAAAGAATATCCCAAATATGGACATAATCTATGATAAACTTCCATTTTGTTTTGAATATTTTAGCTTTTAGCTATAAATTACATCAAATCATATGATTATAGTTGTGATTATTTTTCTCATGTGAAACGAAAGTAATTTTCACTGATATTATCTTTATTGATTACGATATAATAGATACATTAGAATGTTATTTTATTGTTATATCCCTAATATTATTGTTGATATTATTCGTCTATATGGGAGATGAAAGCATCAATTTATTATCAAGCCAGTAATTTGTCAGAATAACATTCACAGATTATAAATTCACTACATAATCTTTATATGAAGTACCTATCAACAATTAATTTTAACGAATTACATTGATTATTTAGTAAATAAAATAATATTAATTTATGCATGATTGTTTAGAATAATGTGGAAGAACATTTATAGCTCATGTGGATGATTTTGATGTTTTTGAGCGTAGTGCGCTTCTTGTTTTTCGAAAATGAGAGAATTTTGCCAAAAGCCAGGCATCCACTCGTGAACATCTGTATTTTCTCCATAGGTGTCTTCGTTAGAATGATGTATATATATATATATATATATATATATATAAGCCAAACATAAGATCCAAGTTTTAAATAGAAATATATTTTTCTTTTTGATATTCCATAACAGTTGCTACTAAATTTTGTAGTCAATGTTTCAATACAACAATTATTAGTTTTCTGTCATTAGATTTTATATTAAAAATTTTATGAAGCTAATCTTTACGTACTTACTTCATATACTGTATCTACATTTATAACTATGGATCAACCTTTTTTTCCACATGTCTGTAGACCACATCTTATAACTTCTTACTAATTTTTTTAAGAATCAAGCCTCAATATCGATCAGCCCATAGTATGTAATTCTTGTTTAGTAATATTAATCAGTTGATTTCATCTCATAATGTAAACAGTCATTAAGGTGAAGAAGTCTTTACATGACACTAATCTAGAGATATTTCTCCACATAATTGGGACAAGCTAAATAAACAGATTAAAACAGAAGGAAAATAAGGATCAATTTGCTGCAAAAAGGTATTCTTATATATGTGCTTATCAGAATAGTTTGAACAAAATGGATCGGATACAGTTAACCAACTCATGTCAATTGATAATTGGCAGATAATCGGATCTTATTATCCTGTCTGTTTATACCACCAGCAACAAAATATTAACCTCTGGTTATTCAACCAGTCATGGCGTTCTGCAAATATTTTCAGTTACGTTTAATAATTAGCACAACAAAATAATACACACCTATTCTCAATCTTTACATGCGTGGACGATCAAACTTTTCTCTTATATATTAATCATTTAATAATAAACAAAACGATTAACATATCTTTTAGCGTAGAAAGAGGCTTCATTTATTCACTAAGCTTTAGCTAATAATAATATACGGGCATGCACACAAACATTCACGCGTTATTGACTGAAACTTTATATGATGCAAAAATGTAAACGTTTAAACATGGTTGGATAAGTTTTAGTGAATATTCGCTATTATACCTTATATAGTCTTTGATAATTTTGATTTTTTTTGTTTCTCTGAAGAAACTTGCGTCAGTTTGTTAGGCTAAAACGCTAAGTTTTCCACATTTAGATCTACCACATGTAATTTATTCACAAAATTATCACTATCGCTTAATTTTGAACTTTATTACACAATAGGCTGAATTCCGTAAGGGTTTGTCGTGCGCAAACCAAATCATAACAATACGGAACATCGTTGAACAATTAACTCAACGGAACTCATTACTATGCGTCAAATTCCGTGATTGTGATAAAACATTTGACAGTGTGGATAGGAAAATATAATGGAAACTTATTTGACACTATGAGAGAATCGTAAACATTATACGGAATTCATACGACAGACTACAATCCAACGTCGTGCTTGGAGGACAGCTGACAGACTCATTTCAAGTGAGAACCGGAATCAGACAAGGCTCCCTACTCTCCCCCTTCCCCTTCAAGTGGTTGACTGAATTATGAAAATCTAGACAACTGACAGGAAGCACGGAATATAATGGACAGGTTGAATACAACTAGATGATTTGGACTTCGCAGAGGACGTGGTCCTTCTACCCCATACACATCAACAAAGGCGGGTCAAGCCAACTAGTGTAGCAACAGTCTCTGCATCAGTAGGACTCAACATACACAAGGGAAAAAGCAAGATCGTCGAATACAACACGGAGAACACCAACCCAATCACACTTGATAGGGAAACTCTGGAAGAGTTGGAATCTTTCATGTACCTGGGTAGCATCATCGATGAACAAGGAATATCGGATGGGGACGCAAAGGCGATGGTTGGCAAAACAAGGGTCGCATTCTCTCAACTGAAGAACATATGAAACTCAAAACAACTGTTAATTTACATAAAAGTCAGAATTTTCAATGCAAATGTCAAGACAACTCTATTGTATGGAGCTGAAACGTGGAGAACTACTACAACCATCATCAAGAAGGTACAACTATTTATAAACAATTGTCCATGCACGATACTGAATGTTCGTTGGCCGGACACCATCAGCAACAGCCTACTATGGAAGCGAACAAACCAGCTTCGAGCTGAAGAAGAAACTATGAAAAGATGCTGGGAGTGGATAGAACACACATTGATGAAATCATCAAACTGCATCACGAGGCAAGCGTTAACTTGGGCTTCTGAAGGGAAACAGAAAAGAGGAAGGCTAAAGAATACATTACGTCGGAAAATAGAAGCAACTAGAAAAGACTGCTCAGGACAGAGTTGGATAGAGAATGCTGGTGGTCAGCCTATGCTCCTCCATGAGGGTAACAGACGGTAGTAAGTAAGTAACACACAAACTGATTACTATAAAAGAATTCTCTCTAAGGTTAATCCAACTTATCGTCACTAATAATCTGGCTTCTTCAGAATTTCAGGAGGACGATGGAGGACGTGAGAACAAAGAGAGGAGCTGATATAGCATCAGATCATCACTTGCTGGTCGCCAAGATGAAATTGAAACTCAAGAGGCACTAGACAACGGGGCGGACAATATCACAAAAATTTGATACGGCTCTTCTTCGGGATAATGACAAACTCAATAAATTCAAGATAACCCTCAGCAATAAGTTCCAAGCCTTTAATGATCTACTCAATGGAGAAGGAACTACTATGGAGAGCAACTGGAAAGAGATAAAAGAGGCAATCACTTCAACATGTCATGAGGTTCTGGGCCAAAAGAAGCACCATCACAAGGATTGGATCACGGTCGATACACTGGATAAGATTCAAGAAAGGAGGAACAAGAAAGCAGCAATCAATACCAGTCGAACAAGAGCAGAAAAAGTCAAGGCACAGGCTGAATACACAGAAGTAAACAAGCAAGTGAAGAGGAGCATCAGAACTGACAAACGTAAATATGTGGAAGATTTAGCAATGATGACGGAAAAGGCTGCCAGAGAAGGAAACATGAAACAACTGTATGACACAACAAAGAAACTCACTGGAATTTACAGTAAACCAGAACGACCAGTGAAAAACAAGGAAGGCAAGATAATCACCAACATTGAAGAACAACGAAACAGGTGGGTAGAACACTTCAAAGAACTCTTGAATCGACCAGCCCCACTGAACCCACCCAACATCGAAGCAGCACTCACGGACCTCCCAATTGATGTTGGCGCACCGACAATTAAAGAAATCAGCATGGCTATCAGACAAATCAAGAGTGGCAAAGCAGCAGGACTAGACAGCATTCCAGCAGAGGCACTGAAAGCAGACGTAGCGGCAACTGAAAGGATACTCCAAACTCTCTTCAGAAAGATCTGAAATGAGGAACAGGTACCAAAAGACTGGAAAGAAGGACTTCTAGTCAAAATACCAAAGAAAGGCGATCTCAGCAACTGTGACAACTACAGGGGAATCACTCTTCTTTCAATACCAGGAAAAGTCTTCAACAGGGTATTGTTAAACAGGATGAAGGACTCCGTAGACGCCCAACTTCGAGACCAACAGGCAGGATTCCGTAAGGATAGATCGTGCACAGACCAAATCGCAACTCTACGGATCATTGTGGAACAATCAATTGAATGGAATTCATCACTCTATATCAACTTCATCGACTACGAAAAAGCATTTGATAGCGTGGACAGAACAACCCTATGGAAGCTTCTTCGACACTACGGCGTGCCTCAGAAAATAGTCAATATCATACAGAATTCCTATGATGGATTAAACTGCAAAATCGTTCATGAAGGACAGTTGACAAAATCGTTCGAAGTAAAGACCGGTGTTAGGCAAGGTTGCTTACTCTCACCCTTTCTCTTTCTCCTGGTGATCGACTGGATCATGAAGGCATCAACATCTGAAGGGAAGCACGGGATACAGTGGATAGCTAGGATGCAATTGGATGATCTAGACTTCGCAGATGATCTGGCTCTTCTATCGCATACGCAACAACAAATGCAGGAGAAGACAACCAGTGTAGCAGCAGCCTCAGCAGCAATAGGTCTCAATATACACAAAGGGAAAAGCAAGATTCTTCGATACAACACAGCATGTACCAATCCAATCACAATTGACGGAGAAGCTTTGGAAGATGTAAAAACCTTTACATATTTGGGCAGTATCATCGATGAACACGGTGGATCTGATGCAGATGTGAAGGCACGGATTGGCAAAGCAAGAGCAGCATATTTACAACTGAAGAATATCTGGGACTCAAAACAATTAGCAACCAACACCAAAGTCAGAATTTTCAATACAAATGTCAAGACAGTTCTACTGTATGGGGCGGAAACCTGGAAAACTACGAAATCCATCATCCAGAAGATACAAGTGTTTATTAACAGTTGTCTACGCAAAATACTTCAGATCCGCTGGCCGGACACTATAAGCAACAACCGACTGTGGGAGAGAACAAATCAGATCCCAGTGGAGGAAGAAATCAGGAAGAAGCGCTGGAAGTGGATAAGACACACATTGAGGAAAACACCCAACTCCGTCACAAGACAAGCCCTCATATGGAATCCTCAAGGTCGAAGGAAGAGAGGAAGACCAAAGAATACATTACGCCGGGAAATGGAGATAGATATGAGAAAAATGAACAAGAATTGGATGGAACTAGAAAAGAAGGCCCAGGACAGAGTGGGTTGGAGAATGCTGGTCGGCGGCCTATGCTCCATTGGGAGTAACAGGCGTAAGTAAGTAAGTAAGTAAAATCATGAGTCAATTTAAGCTAGACCACCATGGAAAAAGTGGAAGCACTGGATGGCCGTTTCGTCCCAGTATGGGACTCCTCAGCAGTGCGCATCGACGATCCCGCTTCCGCGAAATTCGAACCCAGGACCTATCAGTCTAGCGCACGAGCGCCTAAACATTAGACTACTCAGCCGGCATCCAACGGTGTTACTGTCTAACTTCAACCAATCCACGAAATTGCGCCACCGTACACCATTGTCTTCAATGAGCTGATATCTCACAACTTACATGAATTATCAAGTACTTAGTTAGAAAAAAAAGATTATTTAAATGTTATTTCAAGTTATAAAAATGTGGATGGGCACTGCTGAGGAGTCCCACGATAGGACGGAACGGCCGTCCAGTGCTTCCAGGTTTTCCATGATAGTCTAGCTTCAACTGACTCATAACCTTAACCATTGAAATTACTATAATATCCACAAAACCCATCTGATATCATAAAAATGTGTTTGCGAAAATATTCCATATTTCATACACAAGAGAAAAGTACATACATACATACATAAATATGAAGTGAAAACAAACATTTGAACAAATAAAAGGATTTAAAAATTTGACAAACATTTCAAAATTCAAGTGAAAAATTTATTCAAAATATCTACTTGTACAAATCTACATTCACTTAAAGAAAAAATAATCTCAATTGTAATAGTGAAAATTAGAAAAACAAAAGTGGTAAACCAAAGCATCATTTCTGTAGAAAATTTATCTATTCTATGTAAATAATAAATAAATCTTGTGATATTTCAATATGAAACAAGTAAACAAACACTAATGATCATATGAAGGTACATGATAAAGTGCAAAAACATTTGAAAATTGACTTTTTAATTATCATTAATAATTGTGTTAAATAAGTTCATGATTAATTTCAATCATAGTTTATAAGTATCGTTTTAGTTTGTTCTCATCTTTTACGTTTGTTTACACATATGAAATGTGAAAAATATCTGCAACAACTGTGTGAAAATGAAAGTATACGAATACATCAAACGAGACAGTAATAAAATGGATTATAAGTAGTGTGATGTATCTAAAATATATATAGAAATATATAATGAAGAACGTTAGTTCATAAATGATTGGGTGTTTTTCTTGGCAGCCTTTTAGGATAGGATATTGTGTAACATAATCGTATGAGTTAGTGTTTCTTGAAGCTAAATCTCTCTACTTAGTGATAATCCTATTAATTTATTTATTAAGTCCGGTCAGTGTTAAAATCTTGATAGTATTAAATTGGCCGCTGTCCAACTTAAGTTTTTGTTTTGCCAACTGTTAATTAGCTGAACTCAGCTGATGGATTTCTACTATTAAGCATACTTAACAGGGTATTCATGTAAAAATGAAAATTATCATCATAAACGAAATCACAAATCACTAGACAAATAATATCGTAATTGAAATTTCAAACGTTTCAATATCAAGTAGATTATTTTGGTAGGCTGAGAACAAAATACAAAAGCCAAGCCAATCAATATATATGTTTCTAAATGCTTCTATAAACTCAATACCTAAAAGGAAAAAATTACCTCCATCTTGCATAATGCAATAATTTTTTTTGATTTTTCAATTAAAATCACATTATCTTGACCATATAAATAATTTATATACGTATTTCAGAACTTATTTGACACATTATTTCCATACAACCGTTTGATATGAAGTTAGGAAGAAGATATCTATGATATGAATTTATTAGACTAGAAATAATGTAGAACATTTAAAAGAAATATTTCACCAAAAGAAGCCCTCTTTCTTTGTAACAGGACAAATATCAAAACGCAAAATTGAGGTAGCTAATATCGAACTTCTATTTCATTTCTTTTACGATGATAATTTTTTAAATATCCACACCGATTTCTTATCAAATACAGTAGATTTAAATATTTAGATAAAATAATTAAAACAGTTTGAATTGTTTTAAATTATGAAAAAGTTTTTAAATGGAAGTGAATTGTTTTTCTTTTTGTTAAATTTAATAATCACTAAGTTACAACATGAAAGTTTTTATTCCCTATTGAATTGTCTCGAAAATTAGTGGTACACAAATTTTGATGCAATGATTTATAAAATAATTTATTTTCTTATCAAATGAAGATTTTGAATCTAATTATTAATAGAACAAAACAAGTTTAAGGATACAGATCAGACATAAAATGTTAGATAACAAAAATAGTAAAATTCATTACTGCTCACCATTACTTTATAGTTATTTTCAAACATTACTATTATTTCAGATCTTTCGGTAGCGGATTACTTTTAGATTGGTGATTCTAAATTCAGTCATCTTCATTTCCCGATATATTCAATTCTTCGCATTTTTCGTAACGACCATTCAATGTAACAAGTAATGCCTACCCCAGTTACAGCATGATAGAACACCACTAGTCACATTTTATCATAATCATGAGAATTTATTTTGACATTAGTCGACGGTAAGTACATGTTTACAGATTAGTTTCTTGTTATATCAACTGTGAAACACTTTTTATCGTAGACTGATTTCATACTGTCGAATGACTGAAGTTGAGCATCTAACCCATTTAATTTACACACAATGTTTTTTAAGTAGTGCGCTCAGTATTAGACCTAAATATTTTATGATCACTTATTGATGTGTTTATAGACGTCTAGTCTCAAACGAAAACAGAACAACTTCTCAGTGTTCCTTAATTTTCAATGATTCCTCAGCTGAAGTAGGTATAACTATCTTGAAATTACCTATTAACTTAACTTTTACCTACAGGGTTAGTTAGATCTATACGTTGTACTGAGGAGAATTCATTGAAATAATCAAAACAATGATATATTCACTTCCAATTAAATAAATGATTATTCATTTTTCTGCCCACTTCAATTCCAAACAATAATAATATTCACCAAAATAAATGATTACAAATATAACGTAGCTGCTTCGTTCAGTATAAACTTTATCGGGAATTCAATCTATAGTGATTTATTTGGAATCTTGCGTGGTAATCAGATGCTAATATATAATTAAAATATGAAAGTAAACAACCAAGGTTCAATTAAATTTATAATTTTGTAATAATTGAGCGTAAAAATTATTTTCGTGCAATTTCAAACAGTTAACTTCGAAAGATTTAATTAGTCCTCTAAAATAATAAATGGCATTAAAGTATTAAGAGATTAGTTCATTTATTCATGAATAACATTTATAACATTTCGGGCAGTTGAATATATGGTACAAAAGTATGTAATGGTATATGTGAATTTAGTTTAAAATTAACAATATAGTTGTAAATAATTCGTATTGATTACTAGTTACCAGGTTTTACTGAATTTAAAAAAATAATAAAGCACACAACAACCAACTGTGGAGTTAATTAGCTACAGTGAATCACTCAAGATAACAAGCAACTATTATGATCGCTTGGAACCTCAGGTATTATGGCTGTAATTAGAAGTGAATATCATTTACAGTTGTACACTTTGTTCCTAATTACAAGCATGTACTGAAATGAAAACTCATTTAGGCTAATTATTTCATAACCCGTACAACGGAATTTGATCAACAGTAAGCACTAAACAACATGACATTGACTGCTACTCAGTGATCAATGGGCAATACATTTTGTATTCAACAATTAACAACTTTCTTCTAGAGTTTATGCCACTTTTTATTCAGCATTTACTGGTGTGTATTATAGTGTAGCGACTCATTAGTATAAGAAACATATATAAAAGTCGAGAGACCGATGTGTAAATATGTTGTTATATCCTAACGAAGGTCCTGGGATCGAATCCCGCGAGCGAGATCGTGGATGCGCAGTGCTGAGGAATCCCACAATAGAACAAAACGGCCGTCCAGTGCTTTAATATTCTCAATGGTGACCTAACATCAATTGGTTCATTACCTCAATCAAAAAATTAGCAATCTCCACAACCCCATACCGTTATGTCCATTCTATTATATAAAATATTTGACATAGAAATACACTTAGCAAAATTTATTGTCAGAAAGCAATAATATAATATAACTAAATTAATCTTTTTAAAAATACATTTCACTGACAATCAGTCTTTGTATATAAACAAAGTCTTAATTTTAACTAAAAAGGATTAGAACGTAACCAACTTTATAAAATGTTGATTAAGTAGAATAGGGTGGATTTTGTAAAATTAGTCCAAAAATCAAATAATTCACTCAGAAAAGTGTTTATATTGAACTTTTTTACTTCATGATTAGTAACCTAATTTTATAAGTAGTATATATAAATATTAATTTCTATGATCACAGTTTTCTTGATATTTCTTAAATATATGTTCTTAATCTAATTTTTTCTTTGAAAAGAAACAGAAATTTAACTCATCATCTTAGTTTTTTTGTTGAACATGCTCATAATGGACTATACAAAAAGATTTCTAGATCTTCATGGTTTTGATATTTCTATTTATCATCTACTTTTGATTGATGCCTAATAAAACTGTGACCATGTAAATGTATAAGGAAACTATAATCATTTAAAAATTCTTTCTCACTTTCTAATATGTTAAAGTTCTCATTTAAAAGTGTAATTGTACCACATGATTGTTAGGTACAATACAGTTGGTTGCATACATTTCAATTTATTTTAGAATATTAATTGTAAAAAAAGCGATATTTTTAGAACGTTTGAACAATAAATTAAAGCCTGAAACAAGGTTATAAAACATTTATGCTAATTTTAATATTGTTCTATATCATTCAACGGTACATTATATTCAAACAATCTTAGTATGTAATATGATGAAAATGCTTAACTAAATATCCTTTTTCTATATAAATTAAATAATTCGGATATAAGTAAAATAGTTCTAGAATTAATCGAATAGCTTTTAGAAAATTGTGATTTCTTAGTGTTTATAAAATAAACTAATGAAACTACATTTTAGCTGATCATCTTTTTTTAAATTGAAAATCCCATTTGTCTCCTATCAAGCCAAATATGTCTCCAAGCTGTTAATTTCTAAAAATAGACAGTTATTTGGTGTGATCTCAATAAGCTGAAATCACTTCATTATCTATTGGGATTGAATGAAAAGATTCTTTTTGACTACATATAAGTATTATTTAAAATGACCGTATTTGCAATTAAATGTCTCCTTCATTAGCTACAATATAAACTTTCTATTCCGAAATCTGTTAACCGAAGAATACGACTTGACACAAACAAAAAGAACGTTACAGAAAATGATAATTCGTTTTTACTCAAAAAGTAAATAAACCAAGTGATCTAGGTTTTTAAAAAAATTCAGGTTTTTAGTCAACTTTTTAAAAAGAGTTTAATTCAGATTTTAAATCAACTCTAACTATGTATGGTTCATCATTTAATAATGGATAAATCGTTGTATGAACTCAGTTTACAAATATCATAAGACTGAAATTAGCGTTTTCGTGACACGTAGCTCATTTGAAACGAACATCTGTGAATTACTTTTTGTTGAGGATAACTTAAAAAGATATTGTTTACTTGTCAAAATTACGGACTGGCACGTAACTGATAATGGAACAAACACCTAAACGAATTATTTACTTGATTTTAATCATCATTGATATAATCAGTAAAATTTTGTAAGATATACCTTAAAGTATCATTAATCCTACCTTTAACTAATTAAAGACGGATTCTTTAGCAAATATTTTACATTTTGAAGCAATGTAAATATATCTCATTTCACTTCACGTGATTAGATACTACTTATAATCATTGAGAGTACCATAATAATCCGTTCATCATCTAGAAAAGTTTAATGTTTTTTCTTTTAAATATTTTATTTTCATCAAAGAAATTCTTTTGAAGATATCCCAGATTCCGTAACATATGCAAATGAATCACTCAAACCAATGGAAAATACATGCTGATTAGCTTAGAAAAACAGAAGATATTATACAACGTATTTTAATACATTATAAGATTATTCTTAATAGATGTATTCAATTCAGAGAATAACTTAAACAGAAAATTAATGAAATAAATTGAAAGATATTAGAGACCATTAGTTTTAATTTTTTAATTTCCTGAACTATGACAAAATTCATCTCGAAGAAATTACTAATTTTTATTATCGTGGTTCAACGGTTTGGAATCAGAACCGTGAACAAACATTGAGTGATAAATAAACTGTAATTTTTATATTTTTCATGAGTAAATTTTACGCCTAATTAATTAAAAGCTCGGTCAACGTTTATTATATTTACATGAACCTGGTAGTAGTATCATGGTGAAAAGTAAAGCATAAGGATAAGCCTATAGGAATTTGAGAATGCGGTAAATTCAAATATCATGTGTAACGAGGTGTAGAAATGCTTTTATATACTACTCAAAATGTTCAATAAACTACTTTTACCATCATAGAATAAAAAAGTGGTAAATGTATAGTGTTCAATGCTATCTCTGTAGGATGTATATAATAGGAAAATTGTCTCTATCCTTAAATCCTAACCCTGTACCCATAATCATGTAACAAACACTGACCTTAGGGGGCTGTACTTTGCACGCGAAATAGTCAAACAGAGCCTCTTAAGTTTTTATGCGGAATCCATCCATCAATTTGGCTTGAAAGTCTTTATAAGTTAAAGCTGATTTTAGTTCGTCTTAAAAATCCTAAACGTAAATCCTTAATTCTTATATCAGATTTCTAATCTCAACCCAGAACATTGTGGGAGCTCTTACAAATGTGTTTGGGTTCTAATAAGAGCTCAAGAAGACTGATAATCTTTAATCATTAAGTTGAATTCTATTCGATATATTCTTCTATTTACAAACCGAATCAGCCATATATAACTTGAATAGATTAATTAATTATGAAAATTCTGTTTTATATTTTGTAATATTATTGATTCTTTTTCATAAAATATCCAAGCATAAAAAAATACTTTCTGGTTGTCTCCAAAATGGCTGAAAATTGGTTGTGGCTGTTTTAAGTTCGTCCATGTATTACTATTTTTGTCACAGTCAATTAAAACAATGTAAGAACCAATATTTATTTAAAAATTAGTAGTCTGCGTACCATATTCTAGCTTTCGGACAGCTCAATCTATTCACTCTAATTGAGTCATATTCTGACCTTTTCAATTATTCGCTCATCAATCTTGACTGTTTTTACTCATCACATGTCTGTAACTTATCTTTGTGTCCTATAAATACTGATTACCGCTTGACTAAAGGGGAGTTGGCTTACCCGCCTTTACACTGCGCGTCAATTTTGCTTCCCTTTCTTCTCTTCTCATAGTTTTCCCGTTCGTTTGTCTGGGTCGACGATCATGCAAAATAAGGGGCCCCACAGTACACGTCAATTTTATTATCCATTTTGAAAATAATCCGCAATTATTCGTTCTGAGAAAACGTTGTAGGCTATTTTTTTCAGTAATTTGTGATTCATTAGAAAATTTCCTATAGATCACTCAAACGACAGCGGTTGTTTTCGCCATATTCTTTATAAATAATCGCTTACGTGTGAAAATTTACTTCTGGATTGTACCAAAAAAGAAACAATCACAGTCAACTGAACTTTTCGACAGTAAAATAATCAGAGTTAAAGTTGATCATATTGTAGTGTCTGGCATCATTTCGAACCTTCATAACTTAATCTAGTTTTCGGACAGACTAATTTATTCGTTCCTTATGAGTCACACTTTGACCTTATCCATCAATTGTTTATTGACCTTGACTGTTTTGATATAAGCGTATATGTATGCATTTCTTATCTTACTCATCACATGTCTATAACTTATTTTTGTCTGACTATAAATATAGATTCACTCTTCATTAAATCGAGTTGGTCTACATGCCTTCTCCACCACGTGTCATTTCGCTTCATTCGATCCGTCTCTCTGATTGTCGGCTCAGATCAACGATTGTACAAAATATACGTATCCGAAGCTTCATTCTCGTATTTGATTTATGTAGTTCCGTTATTCACTAACGCGATTTAACTCGATAATTATATTCGAGGATTTCGCGATATGTATATTTCGATAACAAGCAACAAACGACCTACCTAGAGTAAAATAAAAGATCACTAAAATATGATAGATCAAAATAGTTCTACATTCAAATCACAACTGAAAAAAAGCTTGTTTAAAAAATTTTGTTTGCATTCACATGTACACGGTTATTGTAATTCACTTCATTAAAAGTTATTTAAAAACTAAAAGTTCATTATTTGTTTAGTACACTTGAAATTTCTCAAATTTTAGGTAAAGGTACTTTGAATTTAAAACCACTAACAAATATTTTCAATAACGAATCAAAAGGTTTTAATTAACAATAACATTTATCTAAGATTTATAAAATATGATAAATAAACTTTCAGTTGTATTTAGATTCAATCTGTGGCGAACTGTAATAATTAAAGCTTTTATCTATGGTTAATGAAAGCGGACAAATCTAGTTTTTCAAGTACATTTAATCAGGGGATTTAGTAAACTTATTCAGAGACCCATACATGTGACACTGAAAGTATTATACCGTTCTATAGAAGCGGTGAATCATACAAATTTGTGACATGTAATAATTAGACCGTAAAACATTCAATCTGTAGATTTGATACGACAAATCAATTGGAACATGAGTTTTATTCAGTCAAATTTTAGTCAGGCTTGACTAGTCTTTCAAGTAAATAATCGGTTAGTAAAATGTACTTGTTCATTTCTGGTGATCAAGTTAATTTACATTATTTAATCTTTTTTGTAACTTTGCCTGTAGCTCTTCTAAAGTTACTGCCGGTCCCAAGCCCGGGTAAAGGAGGATGGTTGGGCATGGGTTTAGTGACTACATTCCGTAGAAAACTAACTCGCTAAAAAACGCTAACCAGAAAAAAATAATTCAAACCATTTAAATTCTGCCCTGTGAGTTAGAAGGTCTTCATTTAGAAGAGATATGACACCTCATGATTAAAGCCGAGTTCCTTCGGAATTCACGAGGCCGATGCCTCTTCTAACAACCAGAGAAACAATTTTTATAGGTACATGGAACGTCCGGACAATGTGAGAGACCGGGAAGACCAGTCAAATAGCAACAGAAATGAGGAAATACAACTTGGCGGTGCTCAGAATCAGCGAAACCCATGAGACCCAAGCTGGACAGTGAAGGATAAATTCGAGAAAAATGCTGCGGTACTCCGGTCACGAAGAGGAAAATGCTCCACACACTCAGGGAATCGCTCTAATGCTATCCAAAGAAGCATGAAATGCGCTTGTATGATGGGAATCTCATGGATCCAAAATCATCTAAACACCATTCGAAACAAAGAAGGAGAGGATTACAATGAATATCATCCAATGTTATGCACCCATCAATGAGAGCAATGACGACGATGAAGATCAGTTCTAAGATTGGCTTAAATCAATCATAGAGAAGTGCCCAAGAAAGGACCTCACCATTCTGATGGGTGATCTAAACGCCAAAGTAGGAATGGACAACACCGAGTATGCAGATATCATGGGAGCAGATATGAAAAGGATGAGTAGCAACTGGAAAGGATTGCCCATTACAGTGTTGGATGGTTAGTGCTGGTGGGCAGCTTTTGCTGTTGGATGATGGCTAACAGGCTTAAGTATGTGAGTATTCTGGTTGATTTCATAAATATTATTAAGTTATTTTAATTTGTACATCTTGTTAAAGTAGACTGTTTTCGACTCAAAATATCTAGCTTACTTCCACTTCTAACTTTATTTAAATAAATGAAACCTGTATACACACTGTAAAAATAAATGTACTTTAATGGATATTGTTTGTTACTTTTCTGTATACAAACTATTTAAATTTTTCTCTAACTTCTATTGGATTACCGTACTTGATTTTATTCAAAACATCTTGATGTTGATGGAAAACTGTAAAAACTGTGTGCTCAGTAATAAATAATTTTAATCGATAATTCTTGGTGTTTTTTTCCTATATCTGGACAAGTGGACCTCAACCATGTTGAGTATGAGGCAGTTATTATTGAATGAAGTCGGAAAACGATCTCAGAGATCTATTGTCTAAGCGCTCACAACAAAACGCCGTCTCTTTTGCCAGTGAGGTTATGGATGCGCGCTACTGGGTACTTCCATACTAGAACGAGACGACTATCCAATGCTTTCTACTTTTCAATGGTTTCCTGACTAAGGTAAGTTCGTGATGTAAATCGTAATGGTAAAACTTGCAATAATTTTACGAATTAGGTTGACACTGATGTATGAGATAAAATACAAGACACAAAGAGAAAATTTTAGTGGAAAAGAAAGACGCATAGATATCAAACGAAATTAATTATCACGAAATAAGATTCTTTTTTTAATCGTTCTGTAATTGCCCATAAAATTTTGTGGGTAACCGTTCACACGTTAGCAACGTTGAACTATCATTAACTCCTCCCTAATTTTATCCTCAAAGCATAACATGCGTACACTGTTAGATAGCGTTCTAACCAAAGCTTTTTTGTAGCCTATAGGACTGAAGCTGTGGAAGTTCAAGTATAACCCACTCTTGATGTCTTTTCGATAAATACATCTTTCTAATCGTTTCTTGGTATGTTATCATGTTCACCTTCCACTGGAAATCTAATGTTAGGATGTTCTCTGTTGAGAAGTTCCAGTATACGAGAAGGATATTGTGAATCATTACATGCAAAAAAATGTATTGTACACATACGTGACATACAACGTAGTGTCATTAATTGTCGATTTTACAACTATTTCTTCTAGGTTCGAGATAATCAAATCTCTCGATATTAGACCCAAAGGACTCTTCATAATCACTCTATCAACTCGACGGTACAATATATTGTTGAATTGAAATTGAACATCTTCAATGCGCATCAGTAATGGTTGCTTGAGTTCGTCTTTTGGTAAAGGAAGTAGGTCAGTGTATTGACATTCATTACACGGTAATTGATTTTATCAAAAAGAGACTTTCTAGTCATATTACTCTGGCTTAAATTTTCCACCGATGGCTAATAAGAATATGATTTTTCTGTTTTCAGCTAGATTGCTTTAGGAATTTATAGAAGTCACATTACATTTTTCTTTACACCTGAAGATGGTGTCAGTCAAGAGCAACAGGACTCTGGAGTTAATCAACAATATTGATTTCACAGTTTGAGATTTAAAATACAATTTACTAATCTTGCTGTACCTAATTAATTTCATTTAAACTTTATTCCATTTTACTGAATAATAAATTATCTTTGTTTCACAAATTAAAACGAGATCAATTCAAGAATTTAAAATTTAAACCTTTTTAATGAAAAAAAGGTACATAAATTTTACTGAAATCACTACAGAAAAGAAAAATTTCAATATTATAAACAAAATATATTTATGTAGTTACAGTTTTAAAAAATTGTAAATAAGCCAATGAATAGAGTTTTATTGTATAAAATAAAAGAATGGTTTTACTCTTACAATTTGTTTGGTTTCATATTTTTGTCTGACCAAATATAACAACAACAAAAAACTATTTTTAAGAGAAATTATTTATCAGAGAATAATCAACATTGTTGGTTCAATAATCATCAAATATTTTTTCAGATATTTTGTTTTAGACATCGATGATAATGTTAAATGATAAAGATTACTACTTATTAGATGTAGGCGTTAAAAATATAAGTCATGCTACAGAATGTTAAAAATCGATGATGGAATAAATATTGATAAAATTTTAGATCATTATGAGTTATTTCGACGGGGAGATTTATTCAGAGTACTAGGTGATTTTTGTTAGGTCCGCTAAAAATTAAGGATCATTGGACAACGGTTTTGTCCTACTATGAGACCACTGAGCAATATGTACACGTGGATCTGATAGTGATAGTACATAGGATCATTGTTTGAACTCTTATGACCTCGCCATAAATGATATTAAATAACCACCATGTTATACCACTAATTAATTAAACTTTTAGATGTTTACCACCGGATGTCAACCAAGTGGGTCATTGATTAAGTTATCACCACTCCTTGGATAGCGTGTGTGCACTGATGAAGAGTCACATGTTAGGACAGAACATTTATCTAATGATCTCTGGTACCTAGTTGTACTTCAACTCTGAATTAACTCAATGAACAACTCATTACTAAAATATCTTGTAGTTATTCTTAATTATTAAGCTTTGTCTGATATCAGATGTCTGAAGTTTCTATTACCCTCCGAGTATACGTAAGGTAGCATCCCTGTAAAAAAAACAACATCTCTTAAAACACTAATACCTTTTCAATGAAATCCACTGTAATAGCAGGATTGTTTGATTGGAAAGATTGACGAATAAAAGAAATGATATTCCCAAGACATCTACTTCATAAAGATTAGATATTACACTCATCTTTATACTATGCCTACTCTTCACCTATTCATTTTTATTCCTTTTTAAAATCCTAACCCTTGTATAAATATTTTTTCTTAGGTTCATTAATAAAATTACTGTAGTCTACAATGTTTTCAAATGCATACTACGATTACTCTTGAATATTTAATTGAGTACTTAATGTACTATCAACTTTTCTTATTTAATTCCCGAACTCATCACAGGAAGTAAAAATGAATGAAATTTGGAGTTAGAAATCAGTCACTCTCTTTAGTAACTTTGAATCACATGCGTTAAAAATATTTTGAATGAGGTTGAATTTTAGATGTATATTTTAGCAGTTGAAAATTCCTATCCTTTTCTTGAAATGATTAAAAGTAAACTATGATTTTCATCTATCATTTCTTTTAGGATGATTTTAGTTGTTTTTGAGGAACTTTAAAATGTCTCAATATCTGGTCAAGTAATTTTTCGAGTGCTCTTTTGATATCCTGTTCCGATTCAAAAATTCATCAATGACGGTACACACTCGGTTGTATTATATAAAGCTTAACTCATTAAGATTAGTTTCATAATTTATCTTTATCGGTTAATTAAGTTCTATGTTATGTCTAGGCTAAAATAAACTTTGTCATTGGGGTCGACTTAAGTTCCAGGTTTTTTCTATTGATCCTTGCCTTTCTCCATAAAATTAAATTTAGTCAGAAATAACAAGACATATAGTAACGATTATATAAATATATCGTTCTTGGTGACTGGTATTAGAACAATCCTGGTACCCGGATTAAGGAAAACAAAAGTTTAAAATAGTTCGGTTATTTCAGTGGTTCAGTGTTGTATAACTCAGTCTCCAAAAACATCAAATCAAAATTATGTCATTAGTAACTTGCTTCTAAAGATCCTTTAAGGTTCTGTTATGACATCTTGACTATTAGAGTCGATGAAACCAAACACCGACTGAAATCGGAAACTTTAGTTAGTTGACTCGAGCTTAGCCTCCGAATCGCATTACACCTACCACGAAATCAGTCTACTCAAATATTTTTTATTTCATTAAAATTGTCTTTATACTAGCTCAAGAACAGAATTTCTAACTTCTTTATAACATGGCTCTATAATTTCAGTGAAAACCTTAAGTGACCATTTTCAACTTACTTATTCCTAGACTAATAGCACTGTTGTGCATCCATATAAAGTATCGATATTCTATAATCAATAATTTTATGCCATACGGGTGAGTTATACTTTACAGGCTTGCTTTACAACAGAAGTATTAGCAAAGACTATGATAAGTAAAAAAACTTGACCATCAAATCATAAATAAGATGAAGCTCTTCAACAGTGTTTGAATGTTAACTTCATTAAAATACTACCAGAATATCTTGGAAAAAAACTGTTTTCATATTGCGTACATATACATGTATATAGCTTGTTTGTAAAGTCGAGCATGGACTGAACCTAAAATTAATATTTTCAATCCTTTTGGTACGGCCTGAAAACAGAAAAGGACACGAATCACCATACAAGCCAACTAATAGACAATTACCCGAACCTAGTCGAGCGCACAACTGAAGAGTCCCATTCTTTGACAAAACGACCATCCAGTGCTTTAAGTTTTTAATGGTGGTTTAACATTCATCGATTCATTATCTCAATCAAAAACTCAACAATCTCCACAACCCCATACTGATAATTACCATGTGCTTACTCGTGACTTGCTTCAAGATGAATTTCCTGTAGCTCTAGTGAGAAGCTGTAATCAGTGATGGTAATCCGTGTCAAGTGTGAAGCAGTTACATATCAAGAACAATGGAAGATGATCGCACAATTTCGTGGATTGTTTGAAGTTAGACATAAACGCCGTTGAATGCCGGCCCAGTAGTCTGAAGGTTAGGCATTAGCGCGAGAGTGAAGGTTCTGGGTCCGAGTCCAGTGTACTAGATCGTGGATGTGCACTGATGAGGAGACCCATATTAGCACATAACGGCCGTCCACTGCTTTCAGGATTTTAGTGGTGATCTAACATTGATCGGTTCATGATTTCAATATAACTGAAAAATAACACTAAACAATCTTAAGACTTTAAACACCAATTTATTTATACATTGACACTCAGCAATATATTCTTCTGATGGAAATATTTATATAAGAAATATAAAACGATACAATAGACGTGGGTGCACGCACGTACCCGGGCACTAGTATAACAAGCACATAAAGTACTAGGGGTACAAAAAATTGACTGTCAGTTAATTTGTAAAATGATTAATATTGGTAGTAATAGTTTTAAAAATAGTAAGATTGTTATCAACATTATTCTGGGTTTTTCATTAGCTTCGAAGGACTTATGAGTACAAATACAGTATTAGATTAAAACGGATGGAGAGAATGTGTCTGTTGAAAGTTACAAGACACTAAGTGAGTACGAAAACGCACAGTGACGATAATAGAAATAAAGAGAATAATAATGCGAGAGGTTATGAAAGAGGTAAACATATAAAGAAAACTAGACAGCGAAAGTGAGAAAAAATGAATTAGTTTTTTTAAATTAGTAATCAAAACTATTTTGGTTCTTAAACATCTTCAGCTTAACCGTTTAAAATTATCTGGGAAACAAAAATGCTACTTTATTTCAAGGAAGTGATATTTAAGAATTAAAAATACTAATACTAGTGATCATAATAATCGCTGGACATTTATTATAGTTATTATCAACATTCACACAATGATATACACTTGTTAAAATACATGTGTTTATTACCAGTGTAAAGCCGTTTACATAGACGAGAAGTTTTTAACCTTCTTATACATTGGCTGATTTCATCACTGGATACAAAAAGGGGGATTGATGAATTCACTTCAATCTTCGTAGAAGGTTTTGTATAAATTCCTTTAAAAAAAGAAAAAATATCAGAAAAAGATAAATGAGAAAATAAATTGTTGCCATATTATTAAATTTCCGTTATAAAGCTAAGTCTATGACTCATAATGAAGCGCCTTGCTATTCATGAATAAAATGTGTTGTTTTATCTGTTAACTATCCTCAATGAAGTCTTGAACTGTATCTTGTAGTAAAGTCCAGAAAGAGTGTTTTAAGGCAACAGCTCAAAATGCACACGTACTGATAGACACTGAACATTTGTAGCCATAAATATCGACAATAAATATGATATAAAGTCTTCGAAATTCTCATGAAGACATTTGAAAAATAAACTATTTTCCTTTCATTTATCTTTTCACTATTCCTTTACATCATTGTAATATAGGTTTTACAATTTAAAATTAACATTCATCGAATGGTTGTCAGTTAATTTACAGTATGTAACTAAGTTTAACACCATTTACAATCAGTCAGTCAGCTGCAACGTAGAACAAGGCATAATTTACAATAGATATTAGCAGTTGGTAATAAGATGAATGAGAAATTAATCGGCTGGTTACGTCACCATAAAAATAAGAATGGGCTTTTTCATGCTCACTTAACGTTTTTACAAAAAGGATACTGAATATAAGAATAAAACATGATTATAAGTCATTTTAAAACATAGTCAGTCAGTCAGCTACATGCGTAACAATCGGCCCAACCATCTCAGTCGATGAAGATTCATAACCTCATCAACTGATTACCCGGTGATCCCAGCAGATGCGAGCAATATTTCTAAGGCATCTGTGGTCAAATACTAGTAACTTACGAGTGTCTTCTACTCTTAAAGGCCATGTTTTGCAGCCGTATAGTAGAACTGAACGAACTGCAGCTCAGTATACTCGTCCTTTTATTGATAGGAGGATATCTCGCCTGCGCCGTAGGTGACGTAAGTTGGTAAAAGCCAAACGAGCTTTTCGAATCCGTGCTGAGATTTCGTCAGACACCAACCCATTAGGGCTGATCAGACTTCCAAGACAGGTGAAGTTGTCAACGTGTTCGACTACTTCACTCTCTATCCTTAATTCAGGTGTTGACGCAGGCCAGTCCTGAAGCAACAACTTGCATTTAGAGGGAGAGAAGCGCATACCAAACATTCTAGCATTGTTGCTCAGTGCTACCAAAAGACTCTGCATTTCATCAGCGTCTTCACCAAACAGGACTATGTCATCTGCGTATTCTAAGTCGATAGGTGGACCTCCTAGAAGGAGATCAATACCCGAGAATTCAGTCGACGAGAACGTTATTTCCATCAGTAGATCTATGATGAAGTTAAACAAAAATGGAGAAAGTAGACAGCCTTGACGGACACCATTTGAGGTTGCAAAAGCAGATGACAGTTCGCCATAATCTCTGATTGGACTAGTAGTGTTCGAGTAAAAAGCCTTCATAAGGTTTATGTACTTCTGAGGTACGCCTTTCAATGACAGACACTGCCACCGAACCTCGCGGTCTACAGAGTCAAATGCTGCTTTTAAGTCAAGAAAGACCACCATTGTCGGACACCGATAAGTAAGTTTGTGTTCTAGAACCTGACGAATGGTAAATATGTGGTCGATACAACCACGACCAGGACTGAAGCCAGCTTGATTTTCACGTGTTTGCAGTTCACGAGTCTTAGTTAGGCGTCCGACAGTTATCGAGGCTAGTGTTTTAGATGCTATATTAGTCAAAGTAATTACTCTATGGTTGTCACAGGATGATTTTGACCCTTTCTTAAATATTGGGACGATAAGTGATTGTGACCAGTCAGAGGGGATAACGTCTAACTCCCAGATTTTAGCTAAAATTTAAGTCAACCTAATCGCTAAAACTAGACCACCATCCTTAAAGACCTCTGGAGCTAATGCATCTGGACCAGATGCCCTTCCTCGTTTTAGATTAACTATAGCCTTTTGAACTTCAGCTAGAGTTGGAGGACCTACTTCAATGTTCTATTCACACTGTTTGGAAACGGAGGGTAGTTGTAGAGTAGCTGAAGGCCAGCTGAACAGTTCTCTAAAATGTTCCGCCCACTTGCATTTGACTTTTTAGTTCCAGTTTCTTTTATGAGTCTGTAGAGTTGTTTGGTTTTACCTATAGCCGCTGCCTCCTCCATCTCTATTGCTTTTGTTTCCCACCACTGCTCACAATTATTCCTTAGACTTTTGGTTAACCTAGATCTGATTTGCTTCCGCTCATCATCGTGTTCAGAGCCTGTTGGGACGAGTTTACGCGAATCCATCAATGTTACCAGATTTTAGGGTTTTAGCGAAAGAGGCCTGCTGACTAATTTGACATAGTGTGTGTACGTTGAAGGCTCCAATGTGTAGTTTGGAGCGAGGTTTCAATAGACCTGAGACAGTGTTTTGAGCACTAGAATCTTTGGCTTTGGTGACACTTGATGAGGAAACCAAAAGAGGAAGTTTAGTGTAGAAAGTCGATGTAGGAGAGATAATAGGAATTGAAGAGGGAGGTCGATTATGAATAAAATGGTCTTAAGTGCTCTTAGAGGTATGAGGGCGGTTATCACTTCCCGGTCGCCCACATCGTGAAAGGGTTCTTTTGGAGATACCTGAAAAGGAAATCGGATTAGAGTTGGTCATAGTGAACTGAGAGCGTAACCGCAATGCCCAATGGACAACCCGACCGTTGTTGCTACCTTGACGTGGTGGTCGGACTTGCCTATCGTAATGAAGCAACTGAGCCATACTGGCTGGAACAACCGTTCCTCAAGGTCCTACCATGCCAGACAGGTCGATTGAAGAGCAGTAAGACTAAAAGCAACAAATCCAAGGTCTAAAGGCTAAGTCGTACTGCTAACTGTACAGAGGTGTGACAGCAGTAAGGTGTTTCCTTCAGACAACCAGCATAACATCGATGCTGCCTTCCCAAAAGGAAGGGTGTAGTTAGATAAGGTTGACCCTAAAAATGCACGCCTCGCACACCAATAAAACTAAGATCCGATTATCTGACCTAATTTTTGCCAATCATACCATAAGTAAACATGACAAAGAAACTCAGTAAGAAGGTACTGGAATGTATGTTGTGATAATACAAAGCCTCTTTTTGCGAACCACTAAAACTATCAAATTCTTTTCTTTGTAAAGGAACGTCAACACAGTAAACAAATGCGTCTACATTACATGTTGAAAATACGGATAGTTGAATATAACAACTAGAGACAACATGGTTATATAGTATTCATGAAGTCCAAAATTTAAATAGATGAGTCAGTTGTTAGTTTTAGCTGAATACTTTCTGTATAGTAAATAAAACTGGTTATACTACATAGTTTAAATATCCCCTAATCATTAAAGAGTAATACTATGTAGAAGAATATCTATTAAAGTTGGAGATTCATTGTTGTTTCTGGTTGCTTTATTATCAATAAATTCAAATTTTCGTTAATTCAAACTGTTATTCACAGAAGTAAGCTTATTATCACAAAATTGGAATAACTGTTGTCTATTCTTTTGAAACTGACTAATTGTTTTCAAGCAAAGTTAAAAGTGTACGTAGTAAAAAGACACTTGATATACAAAGATTACGAACCAATATTTGTTATAATTGGGAGGGTAACAAACAATATTAATTTCATTTTCCAGTTGTCTATGAAATGAAACCTTTTTTTAGGGATTCATTATATTATTTATATCTTTTGACCGTTGATAGTGCTGTTTATAATATTGTATATCTATTATAATTTAATAAATTATGGATTGATTGATATTAAATACGACTCAATTCAATTTGTGTAAACCGTACCCCAAGTAAATCGCATAAAATGTGGTGTATTCAGATTTATTTTTTTTATTTGTTTATTTCTTTTTATCAATCGTCTTCGGGGTCTTACTTGAGTAATTTTACTTATGATTTCCAGAAGGTGATATTTTTATACAACTGTTATATAACAGGATAGAGTACTATATCATACAGTTCAGTGTATCTTTTCATCAACAAATAACTGATAACAGCATTTATGATAACGGCGTTGAACATCATAAACAAATGTTACACAGTCTGTTCTAGATACTCATATATGCATTTTAAATTGCACATTTATAATCATATTTAGTTAGTGACCGGTTAGGGTTCTTCTGTGACGATAATCTTATTCTGATAGATTTTTTACTATAATATTGATCTTATTATCTTGAACTATATGACGAATAACAGTAAATCACAACACTAATTCTTTACGGTTTATCAATAAAATTGTAATCTGTCATCAGTATTAGTTCAATCTGGACTGATCATTTAGTCATGACATAAACAATTATATGGCAACCGAGGGAATCAATCATGTATTAACTGGTTTCTGATAGTTTTCTGAGGTCATTTTCTTTCTTGCCTTAATCATATTCCAAGTGAGTAATTTCTTGTCATAAACTTACTTCAACTGAGGAAACAATTAAAATCATGGATCACCAAGGTACTTTTTAACAATACCTTAGTTTGAGTCATCTAAGTAGTGTTCACACATGATTTTAACAAATTTAGAAAGCAGGACCTATTGATCTTGTGGTAACTGAGTAGTGTTTAAACATCTGAGTTCAAATCCAAGGATTTACGTCCTCTGAGTCAGCTATTTCCGAACACATTATTTGACACCACTGGTGAAAAAGCTGCCCCAAAATCAATTTCGTTGAATTTCATCAGTTACAACTTCCTACCAAAAATTCACGAGTTCATCTCGAAACCATTCACTAAGTATAAAACAACTGTAATAAGGCATTATTTCTAAAAAGTGATCTCATGTATTTGAAATTTTCCTACTTAGTCATTTGAACTGAAAACATCTCTCTCAGTATTTATTGGACTACACATTAGCTAATTTTACAAGATCGTAAATGGAAAGATGGAGTCATAATCAACACATAATTATCATCTAAACTATCAATAAAAAACAAATCATACAAAAATTATTGATCATCATATTATAAACTATTTAATTTGTTTCGTAACCATAGTATTTTGTATTTTTTTTAAACTAGTGCCCATATTTATGCAAGAAAAAAAACACAAAATGTTCTTCTCATTATGTCAAAAATAGTGAGAGGATTAAAGAAAATAACAATAAAATATGACATTTTTCAGTAAAATATAAATGTCAGTTGGAGAGCATATAACTAGTACGTTTACTATATGTAACGAGGTTAAAGTCGATCACATAGAAGAATAATTAATAGGTTGAGCCATAATAATCTAAGAGATTTTCCAAAGATAATTCTAAATAAAATAAAATATGAGGAATGTGCCTTCTTAGTTTAAGAGATTTGTAGGGATTGTTGACTTTTATGACTTACATTACGAACTGACCATTGTTAGATAACTAGTGAAAACTAGGACGCACTAAAAAACCAGGCTGATGCATTGGAACGCTGTAGTACCTAAACAATTACTGAACTAGTAACCTTAAAACTCCTATCACGTGTTTGTTCTGTACATATAATGATATTATTTATACCAAATTGATCATGCCTGTAAACTGGCGTGAATTCTGTAATTATTATTTTTTAAGAATATAATAATTATTATATGACTACTCAGTAATCCTCATGGGCGACCCGATTGAGGTCTCTAATACTAGGTTTGAGTGGTAATTTCATGAGTTCTAATGAGAAAGCGTGACGGAAAGAGATCAGTAATGTCGTGTGTAAGACAATTACTGAACAATGGAATTTGATTGCGAAAAATTGTGAACTGATTCAAGTTAGAAATGTAAACGGTTGGATGTCTATTTAGTAGCCTAAAGTCCATGCGTTCATCGCAAAATCTTATGGTCACGTATAGTTAGAAAAACCTTATAAACTTATTTGTTTATTAACAATTCTTCAACACGAAATAAAAAAGAAACCACTTGGTTCAACAAATTAAAATATTTTTTCTAATTAATTTTCATTAATCAATGTTATTTAGTTGCCTGTTCTTATCTCTAAACCTTTAACAGAATCTAAAATTCCGAAAAGTTCATAAGATGAAGGTCCTTTTCGTTGATTTTAACAATATACTCTACGTATGTAATATAATAAATACTAATTCACATAAATATACTCCTCTATGATTTTGATCATTGAATTAATAAAATACAGTATTCTTCGTTTGATTAAATGTATAGTTCTGATGTGTTGGTTCATAAAACAACTCCAAGTGGAAGTAATTTAACATAGGTTAAGTCTAATAAACGATGATAAAGTTAATTATCTTTTTCTCATGGATTCACTTCTTACCACTGCTACATTTTGTTGAATGTTTTATAAAATGACATTTTTATAGTTATTTATAGCAAACCAAATAACTGGGGAAAAGCAGTCATCGAAATAACTTTTGCGTGATTAAGATCATGAATCGATGAGTTTTAGACCTCATAGCACTGGATGACCGTTTCGCCTTAGTATAGGATTCCTCAGCAGTGTGCGCCCACGATCCGCATACAGGACTATAACCCAGTACCTTAGGTCTCGCGCACGAACGCCTAACCTCAAGACCACTGGTGCGCAGTACTGAGTAGTCCCATACAGTGCTTCCAGGATTTTAATGTTGGTCTAACATTCATCGATTTATGATCTCAACCAGAAACTCAACAATCTCCACAAATCCATACTGATAAGTTTGTGTAAGTTAGGACCATCTGATTGCACGATTAGTTAATCACTAATTGGTAACCAACGTCGCGTTTTTCTAGTTCTTTAGCGCTGATTGAATTCTACCAATCGAATTCCAATGTGGTCTCTAGTCCAGTTAATTCGGCATGCATGGGTCTATTTGAAATTATAGGTGGTTAAAGGCAGTCCACAGAAAACCCTGGACTTGGGTTTCGTGTTAATTGTCGCTCGTCGGTAAATTTCACCTTCTATCTTCAAGGAATCAATGCCTTCTGTATGATTCGAAGCCGCGTCACGTAGTTTTACATTCTGAGACACTATCACCAATCTAAATATTTCTTAGCATCACAAAACTGTATTGCAATTAGCTTTCAAATAGCCATCAAAATAAACAAGATCAAGGTTCTTCTCAAGTCCTATCCATGAATAAGCTTACTGAAGTAGACAATATGGGAACCACAGGGCTTCAGTTTTGTTACGTAAAGGTATTCATTTTGTCGCGATGCCTTAGGATTTTCGGGTTAATAAGAGGCGAACGATAGGGAGTCCGAAGTAATATATGAGAGATTTGAATATTTAATTTCTTAAACTCTAAATTTTGTTCATTATGAAGGTGCTTCATGAGCGAATAACCCAGAAACGTAAGATCTCAAGATTTTCGAAGTATATAATAACTATAGTTAAAATGAATTACGAAAAATTTATTCTCTTAGCTTATTGGTCACAATATGAATACTATAGGTAGTATTTAGATTATATTAACGACTAGACATGTAAGACTGATCAATATAGATTGACAGATTTGTAGTAATTCTACTGCGTAAAATTCATAAACCTAATAAAGGGATACTTTTGTTTTTATGTAACTTTATCTAAAATAAAACTCATTTCAAAGACTACACTGGGTAATTTAAAAATTACATTTATATGCTAAATCTTTTCGGCCGATTTCCTTGAGAATTAACATTTGAATAAGTTTATCCAAATTTTACTCATTCATTCTTAATAATAAATAGTCAATTACGCACACTCGTTGTAATGATTAAAATATTAGATGCTTTTATTCTATGAATAAACAAACAAACACTAGAAGCGAACATTTTTTCAGAAATCCGCCAGTGGAGTTACAAATAAAACATTATCTGACAATTTTCCAGAACATAAATACTTAGCATAATATTTTAGTCATCTATGTGTTTGCATATTTCTATAAACAGACAGATTTCTTATAAGTTTTCCATAAACAAAATATCGAAAGTCTCATGTATTTTTTTATTTTTATCTATTAATTAGCATTAAATCTAATTTTTGTAAACATTCTAAAGCCTTCTTTTTTTCGTGAACTTATATGAGACTAGCCTCGTTATGTTTGAAAATCAGCTCAACCATTTTATAACCTTTAGTTGACTCCACTAATGGCGACGAAAATGAAATATAATTCCTCATTTCATGTTGTACACGAATACTTAGGCTAATCACATTGTGGATTGTTAGTAATAAATGTCAAATACGAAATGTGTTGAAAGCATTAATTTCAAGCATTTATATGCAAGCAGAAGACAAACAATGAGTGAATAGATAAAACTTTGGAGTTGGTAACTCATTAACTCAAGAAAGCTAAGCTACAGTATTAATAAAAAATATTTCAGGTGTTATATTATGTTGTCAAGATATCTTTTAGGCAGTTTTATGTATTTAAATGGACTGATTATTCATTATGCTCCGTTTTACACAAATAAATAACACTTATACATTGCAAGTATTGTTTTTTATTCCAACTTTAAAAAGAAATATGATTTGATACCAAGATACGAATAAAGATAGTCGTGAAATAACGGTCAGTTGAATAATCAACCTTTAAAAATGTACTAAAGATAATAATAACTCTTTTCGATCGAATAAAAAATGAGAAAACTCTGGAAGCATCTGAAATAACAGCATTAAGAAAAAGTAATCGGTTTTTTAATACAAGACAATACATTTAATATGTAGCATCTCATAGATTCCATTATGATAATGATGAATGATGAAATATAAAAATTATTTACTTCAAATACACTCTATTGACTAATCACGTTAATACAACATGGATAATAAAAGTTGAATATTAGTTTTACTTAGGATAGGTATATTTCATGCTTCCGAATAGTAAACGCCAGACAAGCAATAAGTTATGCAGTTAGTGTGTGAATCACTTGAGTTCGATAGCACACCAATCTAAAGAATCTTAAGCTGACTCCACTTTCATAAGCCATGTAAAAATTTAAGAAAGATAGATGCACAGAAGAATATATGTATGAAAAGTCTTGCAGGTTACAAGTGAACTATTAACAGAATCAAATTTACAAAATAACCAGTAATACCAAAGCCGTTTCTCTGCCCAAGAACTAGGATAAACTCATGTGTACGCTATAAAGAAAGCCACTATAATTGTAAAATAATGTGATGAAAAGCGTCAGTGTAAAGTATTCACGCTATTTAATTTGCATTAATTTATAAACCAGCATGGTTATCAAGTCAATTTAGATTGAATACATATCCTATTTACGTCAGCTTCATGTTTAATAATGAACTATTAGAGGTGATCATTGATCAAATGGCAAAATAAAAAATTCTACTTGATATAAAAATAAATTTAAAGAAAATGAAATTAAGCAAAACTTTCGATACTAAACACCTTGAGAGTACAACAAATCAGATCAATATCTCGAAAGCTTCATCAATAATAAATGATGAAAAGGATATCAAAATTAAATTGTTGCTTAGAAATTATTTTTATGATAGATTTACTTTGGAATCAATGTATCCGACAAGAAATCTGAAGTCATTCGCTTAAATTTTCAATTGCTTAATTTTAAAATTTCATGTCGTTTATTTTTAAAATAAACAAGAAGTTCATCATAGTTGATACCGATTCAATCATTATATTATATTTGGATTCATTTGGAATCAATAGGTTTTAATCATTTAATTCTCTTTTCGTATGTGTCCGCCCTTGTCATTTTGAACTTATAATCTTACACACATTTATATAACCCATATATGGATAAATTTCACTATAGTCTCTATCATTCTAGTTCTAAAATGAAAATGATAAGTTCACCTTATTTGTAAACTGAGTATGAAAAAAAGATAGAATTTTTAAAAATGCAATTCTATAAGTTGAGACCAGAATGTGCTGGATATATTTATCAGTAAATTTTACATTTAAAAACGACCTATTATGTTCAAACAGCTAAATGAAGTTTATATGTTAATATTGTTAGAAAAGTTTACCACCGTACAAAACGTTATGCTTAAAGCAATTCCGGTCACTGAAATTTAAACGATTTCAGAATTTTTAAAGTTACATTAATCTGGGTCTTTTCAAATAACTACTTAAATTCTGATCGCTGAGATTATTTTGATTCTACTTTTTCACACAATGTCCTCTGTATATTCGGTTTTCAACTCTTAGTAAATCTTTTTTAGTTTGACAAATTTTCAGAAAAATTACACTAGCTTGTAATATTCTTGTAAATTGTTATACCCATCTCCTAATATCTAGATTAGTCGAATGTACCAATTTTTACCACTCGATGCTAAACATAAAATATTTCCCGTTAAAAAATTTCGAACAAAATAATTGGTCTTTCATCAATGTTATTATAATTAATACTGTTATTATTGCTATTATTATTAATTGTGATTTAAGGCCACCATCCAGATTTTAATTGTATAATAAACGAAGAAACGAATAAACATAAGATGAAACAAAAACAAATATTTAACAGAATTTGAGGTCAAAATAAAACTTCTTTAAATCAAATAGACATTAATTTCTGTACTTAAATGTTCAACACAACTTAAAAAAACACTTATCTGGTAGAACGCAAACATTAAAACTATCATAACTTAATGAATCTGTGATCATTTTGTGTGGATTTTGTAGCACAAACTCGTTCATACGCCTATTTTACACTTTGATTCAGAAGTTAGCGGAAGCAAAGCGTTGTCAGTTCTGTTATATAATACTGAGTGTAAAATTTAGACCATGAATGTTTGCAAGGGTTTTAAATTTCTCTTGTTGATATTTAGAACCGAAATGTAATCAGTTTTTTATTGTCAAATAATAAGCTTAGGCAAATAACCCAGTATCACTGCGGAATTTTGTTATAGTGCATTTTGGATTGTAGTGAGCACTAAAGTTCAGATCTTGCTGAGACCCTTAATCGAGGGATCATCAAATAGTTGCGTCGGCATCTCAGTGCTGATGTTCACACTTAGATCTTATCTCATGCTCATTACTTAAAGCCCTTTTATGTGATCTACTAAACTACTGAATCCAAGAGCCACTAGCTTGTTCATATGATGTGACCATCATTTTTGTTGGTTTACCAGCCTCAATCCATAATATTTCAAATGTTGTGATATGAGAAATAATATTTTGTGTGCTTAAAATTGTCAAGAAAATGACACTGACGCACTAATGCTATAACAAGCTCTTTTTAATCAAATATGTACTTAAGTTCTTATTGTAAAATTTTGGAAAAAAATATTAGAACGTAAGACGAAATTACTAAGTTGATATTTAAGCGTAATAAATTTGTTTTGCGCTTTTTACTGCAATTTCGAATTGAGCAGGCTGTTAGCACCACGTAATAAAATACAATACAAAAAACTTTTAAGTGAAGGTTTGTGATAAGGTTTTAACGGTTGCACTATTTTTTCAACTGATTTACAAATTATATGCTAATTCAACATGTCTTCCAAAACCACACAAGGTTTTTGAGTAAATATGTCACGAAAGTTCACATAAAATTTAATTCATTATCAAAAAATGGATTAGACATTTTTTAAGTAATTGTGTAATGACGTCTTCTTACTTAGAAATCTATTCAACTTTTCAATCAAGAGCATAATTCTGTTGAAAACATGTGAATTAGAATATCTATTACTTAAACTTTTTGACGATCAAATAAACAGTAATATCTAAAGTTGTTGAAGATGTTCTGATCGTAAATATTTCTCTAAAATACAGTCAAAGCGGATTCTTGTGACTTTGAGAATAGCTAGAGTTCTGTGTAAACTTTAGTTGGCTTTATAAACTTAATTCAAAACACACTACCAAGTACTTGGAAGCTTTTATGTATTTCTCAATCTTTAGTTATACATGAAATCATGACTTTTGATCCTCCTTGTTATTTGATTGATATTACGGTATACACCACCAAATAATTAAATTTGCTTCTTCCTGGCTTTGAGTTCAGCTTTTTATGTGAAGACTAATAATTCTAACTTGTTAATAAAATTTAGTCTGTTACAGTATTAAACTAGTGGTAAAGTGGTTTAAGACGGTGTGTCATAGCCATAAGCTTACAGCTGTCCACCTATCGTTCATAAGTAATGTTTTTGTCTTCAAAAAGTAACCAAATATCACCTGAAACATATATACATTTCGGAAAACAAATAACGTGAATTAAGTGCGAGTGTTGCTTTGTCGCCTTTGTTTCTACTAGTTAGGTCAGCAGATCTTCAAGTTACTTGATGTTATTCAAAAGCAGTTTCGGTCTCAGCAGCAAACGTTCCTACAAATTGGTTTATTTTTTCTGTTATATCTGATTAATGTTTACACTTAGGATACATTCAACTGTATCTAACCATATTTTGGTCATTACATGGAAACTTCCAGAATGTCTTCAGCCTAATCCCTCGTCAATACGATGGATAAACTTGTTTAAGTATTAAACAGCAACTGATTTTACCTTAATTCATTGCTTATTTATTACTAATGTTATCCGGAATCTGAATTTTTTAAGAATGAACAATACAATAACCAAAAAGGCTAACAATTGTCGAATCATAACAATACAAGATATTGGGCATAAAACGTCTATGACGACCAAAATGATGCATAAAGCTTCAAACTAACCCAGAACTAAATGACTAAAAACCCAGAGTTCACGCGAAATAGTCCAATAATATGAAAATTATGACAAAACAAAAAAAAATTAGAAAACGTACTTACATCGATCTGCTCTTGTTTAGCTGGACAAGACTTTAGCTTTTCCTAGGCAAGACAATTTAGAACAAAACATATATTCAATCACTTTCAAATTTTGTACTTTCTCATCATTTGTCTTAAGATCACTTATTTCATCCAAATCGATGTCACAATCGTAGTCATCAATCTTCAGGACCAGGCATGTCAAAAATTTCACACTGACCTCTGTGCAATAAAGAGTACGAAGGTGTTCGAAAACAAAGTTTTCAAGCCGAATTTTTTCGCTTATTTTCTGACGAGTCCTTCTATCGTATTTTGCAGTTAAATAACGTTTACGTTTTGAATGATCTGCAGGTGCATCAGTGGCAAAAACCACCTCCCGGTTTTCGCCTTTTTCAGAAAACCCGTCACTGCTTTCACTCACTTCCTTGCCTAAATTCATTACTTCACTCCATTTACGTAGGTGTATCGATAACACAAAACGCTTACGAAAGGTTTGAGAGCTTGTATAAAACGTTTTAGAATAATAAAACGCAATTCAATATACAACAAATTCGTGATGAACTAGGTTAGTCACTTTGTCTTTTCGCACACAGCCTAGTTCTTCAAAAAGTTGCAATAGATTATATCATGCTTTTTGTTCTTTTTTATCACGTAGTCGACTAGTTATTTTATAAGATGCAATTGCGAACATCTTAATGATGAGTTTGTTTGAACCATGTGCTTTCGCTGTGTTTGCTTCTTGGTGATAGGTTTAATTATTATACGTACAAAACAAATAGCTAAGTATCAAAGGAACTCTGACAATGCGAAGTCATTTTCACGATACTTTATTACATTTAAATTGATATACTTAAACGTGGATAAAAATCAGTTGGGAAGAATAAGAATGCACATCTTATTGAAAAATAGGTGTAGCACCAGGTAGTCACTGAAACATAATTGTCGCTATTATAACAGCTTCATCGAATATTGACGAAAATTATGCAATTTCTCTTTTCTGTCTTGTTGAGAATAATGGATTTGTGTGGCGACACCTTCGAAATCACAGATTTGTCAGTCATTGAAATGTATTTTATTCACAACAAGCCCTCACATTACTTACGTTGTTACGGATAGGTGTTTCACAGCTCTCTCAACTATATAAATGCTAACATTAAAAGTTTAGTCGCGGATATGCGTCCAAAGGAACATATAGCATGGCATTAATCTAGCATGGAACTCTCAATTCAATTATCGTATGAGAAAGATACAGAGGCCTTTTAACTCCTCGCTGAAAGATGTGAGGTGATTTATGCAATCCGACAGTTTAGGTAAGCTATCGGGAATTTCGTCAGAGGTTATGGTTAACTTTCAAAGATAACTTTTTTGGAAAGGGACTAATACAGACCCTAATATCTGATTGTGGAAAGCACTCAGTGAATCACTGAAATAGGTAAGACTCTTGAACTTATGACTTACCTTCATTGCTTGTTCCAGTGTCTAAAGATTTAATAATAGTTTGATAATGACCATTACTTGGAATAGCGGTATAGCAACCAGTACCTTGACTTCGTATCCATAAACCTTTAATGGACTATGCCTTCGATTTAGTCTACAAATAAGATCTCGACGGCAGTTAGAACATTGTGCACCATTACGTTCAAACACATCAACAGTACGTAACACCATAAAACTCTCTTTGGAACTTTAGACAAGATTCTTTGACAGCTGTGATTAACATATTAAACGTGAAGCGCACAAATCTAACTCTATTGAGGAACTAAATACTGTTTCTCAGGTAAATATGAAACCCTACTAGTTACAGTTGTATTAAATGTGTGGCCGAAGCAATATTACTAGGTCTTAACTAAATCATCCAGCAGTACGGTCATCGTTTATCGAACAGTTTACCGAACCTCTGTAAGGTCAAGGACAACGATTGCACGCCATGCAGCAGTGCTCATAGCGTTTCACGTCCATACTTCTACCAATATTCTGAAATAAAAGTCTGTTACATAGGGCACGCCAGGTTACGAGCACGATCAAACTGCTATAGGATATACAGTCACTATTGATCGCTGGGTGGTGATCAATATCACGCTTGTCTGGTCCTTATTATTAGTGCAGATCGAATGCTATCGATCATGTTGCAATGTGGCCACCAGTCTAGGTGACTCGACACCGCGGGCACCACTCTGAGATTAGATGGTGGTTGGAGGTAGTCGACAAGAAACCCTGGACCCGGGTTTCTTGCTACCTGGCACTCGTCAGCAAGATGCACCTGTAATCTTGAGGGAACTGGTGCTCCCTGGCGGATTCGATCCCGTGTCACTCAGCTTCACAGTCAGAGACGTTACCACTGAGCTATCTAGGCCGCGACCTACCTCCTGTAGGACTGAGCTGTAACCTTAATTGACCGGATAGCTCAGTGGTAACGTCTCTGACTGTGAAGCTGGGTGACACGGGATCGAATCCGTCAAGGAGCACCAGTTCCCTCAAGATTACAGGTACACCTTGCTGACGAGTGCCAGGTAGCAAGAAACCCGGGTCCAGGGTTTCTTGTCGACTACCTCAAACCACCGTCTAATAGAAGAAACAGTCTTCATTTTGGTGGGTTACTCAATTAGTTTGATATTATATAAGGTACATTGATCATGAAAGTATGGGGGATAATACTTCTCACATATGCATGTAAATAATATTACTAGGATCTGTATTGTAAATATGGCTGTTGGCGCGCTTTATGGAGGTTGGTAGTACATCCACGTAAGTTTGAGATCTTCCATAGACCGTGACCTCATATCCTTCCGAAACATCTGAGGCATTAGTGATGGTGTAGGGCAGTCACCCGTTGCATTTGTGTTTTTCGTAGCATATCTTGAGGTGGCTAAAAAAGAGAGTAACAAAAAGGAAGGACGACAAGCAAAGCTACAGTGTTCATGCATACTGAAATTGAGTCATTCGCAGTGAAATAGTGAAAGTACAACTACTTAACCTGATTTTCTACTACTAAGGTACTTTTTAAGCAATAGCATTCTAATGGGTTAAAGAAAACAAGCGTAAATATAGTATGAATGGATTAAGAACTGCATAAGTGGAGGTGGTTCAACAAGAAGCTGGAAATATAGGATTATGTTATGTTTTAAATTATAGCATTGAAAACGTGTTCTGATACACAAATGCCGACCTCCCTCTTTTTCGAAGCTAATACAGCTCATATTTAATTTTAGTGGTTCTATAAGGGTCATGAGCAGGCTTCGTTTTTAGCGAATTGTCTAGGATTACTCGGTAGGAAGTGGAACCAATTCAACGTCACGAGCGCGAATTAAAAAGGTAATTCGTGTAGTAAATTGGCCCTGATACCATTGGTTCGTGACATTTTACGTGACCGTAAGGAGCCATAATTCAACAAAATGATCTGCCCTACAGACATGAGTGGATCAAATTTATCTCCTCGCCATAATTTTCGCGGTTCAGTGACGCCACCCTCTCTCCTTTAGTGATGCTAGGCTCTCCTACGTTTGTGGTGTGTATGATTATTGCTTTAATCTAAACTCCTTGTTCGAATACACTGTCTCTACTAGTTCTATGTTACAAGCAACACAGATGGTTAAAGCTTCTGTATTGTGAGCTAGATATCCATTTAGTATATCACATTGCTATGACGATAACTAATGGTAAAAGTTAAAAAACACGTCAGATTATATGTGGTTTAGAGATGGTAAGGATCGATAGCAATTCAAAAATATGCAAGAGTTTAGAATTGTACAATTTTCGGTGTAAGAAAACAAAACATTGAGAGACCCACAAGAATTTAGGACATTTTGAGCTTCTTATGATCAGCCAAAGCTGATCAGCATCCATGAGATTGATGAGTTATCTGTCTACTTGTAATAGAAAAAAAGAACGTGACACTTAGGGAGAATAATACAACTTTAACCACTAGAGAGATTCGGAATCTGAAAGTGAGGAGTGGGAGCATAAGGACATAACTACTAATCAGTGGTTATATCGATATTGATAATAATGGTGGTCTGTTATATTTATGATCGGTCTGGATATTAGGCAGGCCTTAAAATGTGCTTCATTGGTGGTCGGAAGTTGGTGAAGCTCTTAAGTGTCAAGTAATAGTGTTATTAGTCGTTTGAACTTGATGATAGTGTCACAGTTGTTGATTGGTAATGGCAACCTATTTCACAATAAATTAAACCCTACTGTAACTGTAAGCAGTGTACATGTGTTGTTTCTGAGTCTGTAGACTGGGTTGTGGATCATGGTTGGTTAGTAGGTTAAAAAAGAGAGTCCATATATTTCTTTGCATAGAAATATTAGATTATTCTTCACTAGACGATGCCATAAAGGTTCTAAGGGGAGGTGCTTACATCTATCTGTGTAGTTGAGAGTGGAGTCACTGCCTAACAGTCGGTGGGTGAAGCGTATTTGGACATCTACTCTTATCTTGTCCGTGTATTTACGTTTGGGAAGATAAAGGGGAAATATCCAAGGGAGGGTCGTATACATATTTTGTAAAGAGTAAGCTTAGCCTCCGTTGGGAAGAAATTTTTTGATCGATCAGTGGATGTGTACATGGGTCCATTATCATAAATAATATGTTTATCTTCGTCTGGAGATTATGATGTTTAACTTCGGATTAACTTAGAACACGATAGAGGTCGTTCCATCAACTACTGTCTTATTCTTTATCGTAACTCTTACTTTAGGTCTCAGATAACTTACTTGCAGTACACTGAACTCTTTTGGAATGGGGTCACTTTTACTCTAATAGCCAACTTTTTTTCTTCTTCTCATGGTCATTTGCAGTTTTGTGTAAAGTTTGCCACTCCGTACATGATATTTTTAGATTCACTCAAAAAATGGTTCAATATTTGTCAAAATTTACCATAAACTGATAATACTGACAACCTTGAAATTGAGTTGTGCCCTTTACGTCCTCTGAACGGTTAAAATTCCGAGTTGTCTGATTGGTGCTGTCTAGTAACATTATGCGCCGTGAAACGAAGTTAGGTACTACTGAATTTCTTTATTGAACCAAACATGCGGATTATCATTATTCGTCAATTTACTGCTTCATCAGTTTGTATTAGCATGTTTTTAAATCGTATAGTTCAAAATTGCTCTGACATTTGGCCAGGTCATTGATGTACGAATTGTTCAATTTGCAGAAACAATCTCACTGCATCGTAAAACAAGAGCAAATGTGAAATCCTGAGGACAAGAGGTAAATAAGGAGATCAAAAAACAAACTGCTTTGGTAATTGGTAGCAAATATCAGCAGAAATATTGTTATTAACGGCTTTAGTAAAAATTATATATTTGGTACAATTTGGAATTTTCGACGCAAGGCATTTCGACGAGTTTCATCAATAGTAAAGAATAAATGCGAAAAAAATCTGGTAACTGCATACACATAAGTTTGATAAGCAAAATACACGGAATCAAAATACATACTCTTAACAAAATTTGAATCTGTGCAGAATTTAAATAGAAAGATGTTTGAGACATTTTCGGACAACAGTTTCAGTGAAAATCGGAACACAACTATTCCTCAAACCTCTTCATTTAGAAAGCATGACATGGGATGACTGATGTACAAAAGACTTATTTAGGTCACAAACATTCAGCTGGTTATCCCTTCTAATGTACCCACCACCCGTAAGCTCTTCAAATAGTTTCCACATACTTGAGGAGTTTTTGCAAGATAAGAGTTTTTCTGGGTCAACATAAAACTCAAAGGTCTAATCTTTAGGTTTATTAGACCATGTAGCCTTCAAACCCCAATAGAGATTTTGTCCCTGTACATTCTTTCTTTTATTTGCCGTAGTTGTGAAGATGTAAATCTGTAGTGGCATTGAGCCCTACCACGAGACAATATGAGAAATAGACATTGAACATTTAACGCGGAGAAATACAGAAGAATGGAGAAGGCGGGGAGAATGAATTGAATAAATTGGAGCTGATCGTATGGCATGGCTCGGCCATCTCTAGCCTAAGATTGTTCTATATCATGTATCGGTAATTGTTACGACGCAGTGAGTTGGTGTAGATGATGATGTGATTTGCACGTAAGATCTTATAGATTAGGCAGTTACATCATGACAAATCTACAATTTTAGGATTAGGTCTATTATTAGAGCAGTGCTAATATCATAAAAGACAATAATTCTACAAATCCATTAAAACTTACAAAGACGGTTGCAGTGAGAGAACAAATATTAAAACAGAATTTAAGATAACAAGTGATAACATCAACTGTATTTTCCAATGAATCATCTGTAAATGATTTCCAGTTAGTGTTACAAAACATGGTTTTCAGATTTTGGATATCTTTTCCTGAGGAATTCCTGTATTTTATTATCTTCATTTTATGTAAGAGCTTACTCTTCCCAAGCTTGCCATATACTTCAGGCAGAATACGAATTGTACAGTGATCCAAACTAGAAAATGGAGCATGTTTGATGAAAACTATGTCTAAATGAGCATCCAAGCGAGTGGAGAATCTACTGCATTTTGATGACCTAGTGATGAAATAAAGCTACAGTCACGTGGATTAAAATTACCACACACAAGCGAAAGTGAACTACTGAAGGCAATAACAATAAATTCAGTAAATTCATCAACGAAAACAGATATCGAACATGGTGTGTAGTCTGGCGTGACGCAAATGTTGGTAAAATAATCAATATAGCATTAATCTTGCAATAAAGATGCAGAACGATGCTATGAAAGTTACAATTAATTGCAATGGATAATTCAATATAAATTTCTCTGTCTTATGCATATATGATGAAGATAAAATAAATCTGAGAAGCTCATTTATTCAAGTGTAATATAAGATAATTAGTTTTCAGTGTGGTGGTATGTTTAGGGGGAAAAGAAGGGATGAAAAGAGTGTCTAATGTGCCGGGGGACCAATCATAACAAAAATAATCAACATAATTATGAACATATGAGAACTTGAGATATTAAGGTAGATAGAAAGGAAATAAGATAAACGCAAAAATTTCAAAGGTTCAAAGGTGATAATCCTTGTTGTTGGAATAACCCACAAAAGCTTTGGTGAACTTTATTTGAACACCTTCAATTTTAATCAGGTCATTATGTCTGCAATTACTGCAAACTAAAATACCATATTCAAGAATGAGTAACATACATTTTTGTAAAATAATAATCTGGACTCAATATTATTGAGGTTTATCATTATGAATCCAATGAACTTTCTAGCTTTGGATAATGAGATGCGATGTGTTCAGAAAAGTTCAAACTGTTGCCGTATCTCAAACCCAGGTCACAAAGTGTTGAGAGGCTTCAGTGTATGTTTGTGTATAACCAGATTCAGGTTGAGGCAGCGGCCAATGTGAATAAATCCACTTTTGTCAACATTCAGTGGCAGATCCCACGAAACAGTTCGTTCGTACAACTCCCTTATCTCTTCTTAGATAGAGTTTTCTTTGCTGGGAGAAGAGAATGTATAAAGCACTCCCAGGTCATCGGCAAAAAGGAAAGGTTTACCATATTGAGAGAGGGAACCCACGTTATTGATGAAAAGGAGAAAGAGTAGTGGGCCGATCACACTTCCTTTTATAACCTCACTGGTTACATTCATAGGCTTAGAGCAGCAAGATTCACAGCGGACGATTTCGCTACGTCCTGCTAAGAAATATTTGAGTCAAGATAAGAGAGAGTTCAGTATGCCAAATGAAGGACGTCATAGAAGAAGTTTATGTGAGACACTGTCGAAAGCCTTACTAAAATCGAAGTACAGAATTATCACTGACTGATCAACATCTCTACTCTGGCTAATTTCACTAAAAATTTCCACGTGCGATGTGAAGCATGAGCGTTTAGTCATAAACGCATGTTGAGATGGACTAACCATGCTTGCCGAAAGTAAAAATGGTAATAGCTGTTTGTGGATGAGTTTTTCCATGTTTCTTGATAGCACGGATGTCAAGTTAACGGGCCTTTAGTTAGCAATATCACTACGTGATCCCCTTTTAAATCTGGGAGTGAAAAGAGGTGTTTTTCGTGCAGATGGATAGGCTCCATATTCCATAGATAGGTTGAACAGTTGTAAACGAAATGATGAGACTTCTCTACTTCCATATTTCGCAAGTGAGGAAGGAACCACGTTAGGTCCACCGTCATGGGACATTTTCATGACAGCTATGGTCTGTTTGATGGTGATGGATATGAAATCAATTTTGGATAAATGTTTAGATGTCAACATTGGAAACGAATTGACAGATGTTTCGGTTTCAGTGTTATAGTATTGAGAGAAATGCTGGCTGAATCATTCACAAGTAATATCAGGGTCGTCAACAATGCTTCCGTTAACTATGAAAAATTTGGTTGTGTCAAGGGAATTCGATTTCACATGGGATTTGAAAAGTCGGAGTATTTATAACCCTGGGTTTTTGCTACCTAGGGCTTTATTCTTCACTGTCATAAGATACTTGCGTTTAAATGAAACGCTTCTGTCGATTAAGTTAAGTATACTCTGAAGTGCATACACGTCATTATGCTCATGGTAGCAGTGCTTTAATTTTCGAAGCTTCTTTCAAACATTTTAACAGTATTCTGGCCCATATTAGCGTTTTGAGCAGTGCAGCCAAGGGAATATGCCAAGTTGTGGTATAAGTTGGGAAGTTCAGTGTCAATATTATTTGTGGTGAAATAAGATCCTCATGGTAAGCATCGAATAAGAGTTTCAGTGCGCTCCCAGGTTTGTTGATCAAACTGTCTGATCTGGTACATTGTTGCAGCTTGTAGTGGCTATGCTTCGTTGACCAATCACCCTCGTAAACGTTATCGTATAATCCCTCAACGGTGTTTGAAATCAGAAGGCCAAGAGAAGCAGCTACTACAGTTTTATTAGCAGGTAACGCGAACCACAGAGCAGAGAGGCGAATGAGTCAGCAGACCGAGAATGTGTAAATATTAAATATACATGTATATATATATATATATATATATATATATAAATGGATTATCAAATTGATTAAGTGGCTAATATTAAGGTTAGCGGGATGAATATATGCGTGAGCAGTCAACAATGTTCAAGCATACTTATTCATACAAGCATAACAATAATAAAGGTACAATAAGTTATTATAGTGCCGATGACACAAAAGAACTCATGACTGACGTACACTAAGATAGAGTCTATGCTGATTGTAGATAGTAAATAAAGTACATTATTCCTCCTGGTCGGTTTTTCCACTTGTTGGACCAATCCACAAAGTTCTATTGCTTCAACCAACTTATTATATAGATCTGATACGGAAGTCTAACCCCATGTAATGTCCGACAGATTAAAATTGCCTCCAATGATTTTAAGCGTATGCGGTTGGTGCGAAGCAATGAAAACTGTGTTTCGTAGTAATTTGTCAAAATTAGTATCCACATGACGTGGTCTGTATATGCATCCCACCAGTAGATGATTTTTACGATCAACAACTTACGGTAATCCAAATAGAGCCATCTATGGTATCGAGAGATTCATTCTCAAATCTGCACGACTGGGTGTCTGAAAGGGCACAGGTGATCGTATTGCCTCCTATTTCATCACATCTATCGGTTCGAAAGAAAACGTATCTATCCACATGCAAGAAGTGATCGGACATGGATGATTTGTGCTACGTTTCCATAATAAGTACAATGGTTGGATTTACAAGGAGTAAAAGGATTTTAAGATGAGTAATTTTATTGGATAGAAGGCAGACATTGAACGAAAAAATAAGAAGCTGATAGCTATCATAATGAAGCAGGTTAAAGCATAGATTACAATTAGTAGTTGCATGGATACTCGTAGAGTTGGCTAAGGTAAGAATTGTGTTATGAGGGGGAGTAAATTCAACAACTTTGTCACATTTGTAATATATTTACCGTTGTCGGCAGAGATGCAGGCCGAATTACAACAAATGTCTCCTGATTGTTATTGCTTATAATATCTAATAGAAGCATAGTGTGCACATTGGGAGCCGGACCAATAAGGCTATCAGGCCTATTTGTGTAACCAAGTGGCTATTTACAATTCGAATTACTTTTTGTGTCTGACGCATGCGGAACATGTCCCAAACGTTTATTTCCAAGATTTCTGGTTTCCTTTGGCTCCTTCGTTGTCAAAAACACTTGTGATGATTTGCAAAGATCGAATATATCGTCAGTCATATAAATGTTATTACTATTTTTCCCGTTATCCGTTGCACGGTTGCCGTAACTGGGTATTACACTGATATGAATCTAGATTGTGTTATCCGATTCGTCATCAGAACAACTACTTAGAGTTAGATCCAGGTCAACATTCTTAGGGGGATGGACACCACCTAAATCGGAGTTAACTTCTCCCGGGTTTTGAACTTTGGGAGATTCTGAAGAGTTTATCGGTGGTGACATATCTTTAAAGTCCGAGGTCTCCTTGGAATCGGACTTAACTTTATGACATTTGGGACTATGTTGTATTTGGGGGTTTGATGCTAGTGGTCTGTAACCGACTCTTCCTGCTTTTCGCTGGCAAGGTGTTTAATCTAGAAGAATCCTAGTATCTTCGAAAATCTGTTTTGCAAAATACAACACGTAGGTGCCCATAGTGTAAATTTTAACACATATATTGCACGAAACGGTGGCCTTATGTAATAAAGTAATTTAGAACTTTCGACAACTAGTATCAAACGATCCAAGTGTGTACGGTATATGGTACATATATAAACTGGGCGACTGAATGTTCTGACTTAGTAAGGACTGAAAATAGTACACCTTGTTGATTAGTAATAAGCAGTTAGAATTTAGCGGCTTGGGGACCGACATATTGTTAATGTTCATTCTCTTCAACATATATTGCCAGCCACCACGACGTTTGTTATTGCACTTTTTGTAATTTGTGCAGCGAAAGGTAGTAAGCCTTAGATAAACGCGCACGTATAGGTTATGCGATTGACAGACATAATGAGATGTCAAAATAAAATAAAAATCAGATATTCTGTTGAAATATTTGGATGTCAGGAAGAGGTAGCCCATGTATTTATGCAGGCTGACGATATGTCACAGTTTAAATTACTTAATGATGAATTGGCACCTGATATGGCGTTGTTTTCTAAATCAATTGATTTACGAGGACACTCTAGAAAAGCTCACGAGCCCAGAATAAAATACTTATCATCTGACTATCGACTTTCCCATCAAATCATCAACACGTGATTGATGCTCTATCGGTCAACGCTTATAAAAGGCAGATCAACTTGGGGACTAATATTTCCAGGACCCACACAAGCCACCGAGTACCCCGTACTTCCCAAACAGAGACCCAAGGTTACTTCAGGGGTTTCTCAAAGACATTGATGCACCTCATGAGTAGGTTTGGGTGTGTGCCCCAGCCAGTATACGTCCGTGTATCTAAGTGATCGCAATGGATACTTACCCAAGAAACTCTGGCCGATCATGTATAATAATACACGTTACGTCCTATCAATCTAATCAACGGACCTTCACTTTCCAAATACTCCCCATATCCGATATTTTAACAGTGCACACCCTCAGATAACCTCCATAATTACGAGGCTGACAAAGTAGTATGCGACGCATGGAAACACAGCAAAGTACACGTAACTTTGCAGTTGCGGTGATAACACAATTGTTAAGGTATTCCATTCTCAGCAAGCACTTGCAACATAAATCACTGTTAAAGTCAGCTACTTTTGATCATGCTTTCACTAGCAAACTGATTAAACATTAGCAAGTTATGTTTTTTCATGAAAGCTGTCCGTATTTTATTCCACCGTCTGTTGTAAGTCGATCTATGACAACCAAGGGCGCTTGATAAGTTCGCAGTTGCCCTACGTCTACGAACTCTCTCACTGACTTTAGCTGAATTTATTTTACAGGACAAACAAGGTAATTAGTGAAACGAACATAGAAAACAGAGAGCACGCCACTCACTTGCACCTCGTAAGCTATTTGTGATGGCTACCCAAGCATATCGGAATACATTGGTTGAACAAACAACAAGGCACGGATATATGCATTTAAGGAAAATCCCTGTGATTGCATTTTCTTACTCGTGTTAACGATAATCGTCCTTCTTTTTAATAAACAGTACGTTATGTTGTAGAGGTTTATGGAAATGTAGGTACAGGATGCGGTATATTCAAACACGGTACGTTACGCTATCAGACAGTGTGACTGAACTCAGTTCAAATCTAGAAGTGTTTTGATTTGACCGCTTCTGCAAAACCTTACGAATCGTTAAGGTGACACACCAATCGTTTTGTGGCGGCCTGACCTTCAAGTGCTCAGTGATCTCCGTCAGTTGCCGATACCCCTGATGTGTTGCTCGTATATTTCCCCAAATACATGATGTGAAGGGGAAAATTGATTCTTCTATTTTATTTACTCCTTTGTCCGCTTTATTTCCCCTTTGTTCCCCTTTATTGGTTGCTTATGGCCCAAACAACTCGTCCCCTACTTCGATCTGTCTAACCGTAAATTATTCGCGGGGTCGCTCATCTTGCTTGTACTTTGACTATAAAACCCCGTATACCTTTGAGATGTTTCGTTGAGCATGTGCATTTCGAAAAAAGCTGTCACGATGCATGTATTCAATGTAGGATCGTCCCGAATAATGTACGACGTGGTAGGATCCTCCTATATCACCTCATTAGAATTATTTTCCTCAAATTTTAAGTAAAGATATTCATTCTAAGAAAATACTGAGTTTTACAGTCACGTCAAGTTATATTTCCCTTACGAAATAATATTTACCATGAATTTTGACATGCCCTATTAGCTTCTGATATTCTTGATTACACAAAGCGACCCAGTTTCGTCCTATAGTCTTACTGTCGACAACCTTCCTGATAAAATGACCAGAAGCTGTCCTATATTTTACAGTGAAGCTGTTTTAGTGTAATAATTGGAGTGACATCTAGAGCTTAAAAATAATTTCCAGCCACTGATAAGGTTTTTATGCGTTTTTAAAATTTCAGTTTTTGAAAACTTCCATATGGCTGAGCTTTTGGAAGGGTTTTCCAATTCATTGAGCAAAGCTGAACAAGCGGTTAAGAATGACTGTCCTGACAAACTGCGAGATGTATTAAAAAACGAAGGGACTGCGTTTACAAGTGATTTAGTAACAGAGGGAAGTCTTGTTAATCATCAAATACGTGAGAACCTACTTCATGTATGTCCATGCACGTTTTTGGCGTGATGTATATATGTCTACTTTTGTCAAAAACTCATGCTATATTTTTGTTACGTTGATTTAGCTATTTCATGTAACCGTTAACCTAGGTGACATGTTGTTTGATCATTTCGATTAGTGTAAGTTCAACTGTTTTAATTACCAGAAGCCAATTTTAGCTTTGTATATGTGAGTCTGCACTTGGATGTAGTTACCGCAAGCACATAGGTTACGTACCTGTGAAACCTGCTCGGGAGATAAACTGACTGCTTATGATTCTTTTAGTTAATAAAATAAATCACAATCTAAGGAATAGTAATGTAACTCGTTTGTCGATGTGCTCCACTTCAGACCATACTTTCTTATGGTGGAGCTAGTCACATTACTGGGCTACTCAAACCGAGGTAGATGGGGCGAAGTTCAAACCTGCAACCTACAGGTTGGGGGTCGGGTGTCTTAGATATTGCTCCATAGTTGACAACCTGGGGATTGATGAGATGTGTTCACACTTACTGTGGTTTCTAAGATTCAATAGTTGAGTGTCCATACGTTACTGTGCGCCACTATTTTGTATCCAAGCCCATTCGTCCGTCAAGTATGTTGAGTCGTAATCCACTAGCTCCTTCAACCTACTATGCTGGCTGAATTCGAATAGTTCAGGCAAATTCTTTAGTTGGTCGGACAAAAACACAACTGTTCTAACATGTCATTGTAGAAAACTCTTGGCTTTCTTGTTCGCTTCACGAGATACTTGAGTATAACTGGTTAAACTGAAAATCATCCGGTGGCTCAGATGCATTTTTTCTGTGCAGTGATAAAGAATAAATACTATATTATTCTACATCTGTATTCTTTCATATCGACAGTATTTTCCCAAGGTTGTCCAGCATCACCAACTTTGGTTTCCAATACTAACCAAAGTGAAAAGTCACAGGTAGGACCACAATTACACATTGAAATCAATGAAATTTTTAATTCTTGTGATGGGCTATGAATTTCACAGTTAAGTTGTCATCGCAAAGTTTTAAAATGTTATATCTAGGTACTGATTCACCTGTCTACATCATTTTCCTCAGTCATTCATGCGCAACGTAGCACCTTACACATGCATTGATCCAATTTTCAACATAACAACAGCACAGCGACATGAAATTCCTAAAACGAGTCCCGTAGTTGTAGAGGTAGTAACAGTATCAGTGGTAGTCACATTTCACACATCACAATATTCTATTATTGTGCTATTTCACAGCATTATCACGACTGGTTTACTGTGCTATCCACTTTTACTTATTGGTGATATTAGTATCCACTATGTTTACTAATCTGTGTATTAGTAGCCAAGTTATTAGGTAAGTCCTAGTTATGCTTCTTTGTATCGAAATTCTTCTGGTTAGTTAGCGACAGCGAAACGTCCGGAAAACCATGTTATTTATTTTAATGTTGAGTTACTCAGCATCTAACGGGATTCAAAATTGTTTTAGCTCAGCTTGTCTCAATTACTTGGTAATCTATTTCCCTTGAAGTCAAGTAATTTACCTAGTGATACTTTCTGTCTATTTTCAGGACCATTTTTTCTATTCATTTTATTCAAACACAAATATTGGTACAAGAAGGCACCAAATATATGTGCGCCACACTTCATCATTCGATTTGTGTGTGTGCTGGGATACTACCGGGGTGCTCGGACCAAAGCAGGCGGTTTTTTTAGGGAGCCACTTCCCGATGCTTTGACCTAGAGGCCGTATATACGTGGCCATGTGAGAGTATTTCAAGGGGGAGAACTGACTCTCCCTACCCCCAGTCGTACCATTTATGGACCCAAAGACAATCAAATTGTTGTTCAAATTAAAATATGTGGTGGGTTCCTTTAAATAATGATACTACTCTCGTAAAACATCAGACTACAAATGACCTTAAGAAGCAAGTGTAATTTTATAAGCGCACACAGACTTAAAGTACTTGAATCCCATAAGTGAACTAAATGATTTTAAGTCGCAAACCAGCTTCGTGGTTATTAAACATTCACCGAATAATGAGCTTCAAATAATCATTTCCTCAGTAAATGTGGATGGTCTCCTATTTACTCCAGGTAAAACAAGGAAATCTAAACTAAAACAGGTTAATAATAAAGAATTCTCCCCTAAAAGGTCACAGCAGGAGACGTATCAAATAACTGTCATGTATGTACTGAAATATTTTAACATTCATGCTTATTGAAATTTGTACATCTTACGTACGAATAAAGAGTTATTTACTTTATTGCATTGGACATTTTAGTTTGCTGTTCACCAATCAGCCAGTCGGTGTATTAATCTGCTCTTAAATCCACCTTTCTGTTGGAATTCAGAATCCCCTAACTCTCTTGGTCATACTCCATTAGATTTAGCTATGAGGCGGCATTACTTGCCTGTTGTTTATCTCCTTGCGTCACATTCAGATTCTCCTTATTCTTATAAAAAACACCCCTTTTCTGTCGACCTTCTGTTGATTGAGCCCTGTTCTATTGAATTGATACCAGGAGCACTAAACGCTGTAAGTCATTTATTTCAGATAATGAAGGGTATGTTTGCGGCAATTTTATTTTGAAGTGGAGGCTAGGAATCTTTTGATAACCTAAAAGTAGAGACATTAAAACTAAAAAATAGTAGTTCACAAAATCAAACCACTAGCAATTTTTCATTGTTACTATGTTTATTGCATAGTCCTAATATGACAGGTTCCCAGTCAGGGCGCAGAAGCGTTATGAATCATTTATAGAATGTCTAGAGCTCGGACAATGGATTCAGTATGTCAATAGCCCTACCAGACATCAAAATATCTTGGACTTAGTCTTTACCAGTGGCCTCACCCCCAATACTTTGTATATTGGAAAAACGTGCATGCAATACGATTGCTTATCTAATTTGAAGTTTTCTAAGTTCTACAGTGTCATTAGGTAGTTCTTTGTGTAGCTTCGATGCTATTTGGCGTGTGTTAAGATTTCATGAGCTGACTCTCCTGTATAGAAGGTATCACAACCGATACAACTTAATGTGTAGAAACAGTTCTGTGTTGGCGTAAAAGGAATTTGTTCCTTATACAAACTAATAGTTCTCAGTTGACATCACATCGTTGTAATCCGTATGAAAAATGTTATCCCATAATAGTTCATAAACTACATTTTAAACAATTTAAGATCGTATATAAGTTTTTACATGTAATATTACTGTTTGTAACAACCTGATCATGCCTGTTAATCGGCATGCATTTTGTAGTTAATTCCAGAATAAAATTCATTTATTTAATGCATGTCGAATTGTTGGTTGTTTTGTAATGTGCTTCATTTGTGTGCAGTTTTAAGATTCTTTCGGGACCTGCTGTACAATGATGGTGCGATAGAACTACGGTACCCACCCATGATAGTTCATCCGAATTATTACTCAACAATAGATCGTTCCGTTTTAGTGTGTTTTAATAATATTCATAGGAAGACTAGTAAATTATGCGATGTTAATTATAGCCTCCTGTTCCTTTTGTTTGTCCTCTTTAGGTGTAATTATCTCGTTCTCTCTTCTACAGAGGTTTTTGCACTGAATAAATGTGTCGAATTGAAGCGTAGTGGTTCATGATATATAGCTAGATTTAGAGTTCCACTTGGATCTGTTTTGGTTAAACAATCTGAAAATGAATGCTCAACGTGTTTATTTTGATTTCCGAAAGTGAATTTGGTGTTCGATAAGAGTGTATTAATCATTTCAGAGAAAGATCTTAGGAACGTCATTTTGTTGGTGACAAAAGTATTGTCAACATATCTGAGCCAAATTTGTGGTCTAATGTGGTTAACGAAGATGTTTGATTCCATGAGGCTACAATCGGGAACAAGTGGGTTCCCATTACCACTTTGTTTGTGCAATGTCACTTCAGGGGTAAACGAGGTCGAATCCAAGCATATTTTTAGGGATTTTGTGAGACTACTACTTTTAATATTTTATTGAACATCATTATTTTAATTCACAAAAATGATGACAAGGCAATAAATACAGAAAGATTATAGAAAGACAGTGGCTTACACTAAACCACCAGACGCTGGAAAATCTATTTCCTACTCATTTGGATATTACAAATGTATCATTAACAATCTACTCAATGCTCTTTTTTCTAAATGATCAAGTCAGGCCTTAGTACTAATATCTATATGACAAAGAAATGTAAAAGTACCACTTATTTATAATTGGTGTAATAAATTTACCAGTCGTTTAATTGATTTATTTATAAGATGTGATTGATTAGATCTGTTGGTTGTAGGTGGTTTAATTAATTCAAAAGGATACAATGATTGTTTGGGTCCATGAGTTGTTAATGGACTCGTTACAAAGTACCGTGGCTCTACTGCAACTGTGCTCAGATCACAAACTGTTTCTGGCTAGCACTAAATACCGGTACAGTCATCGCCGGTGTACCACCTGGCATCCTCCTTCTGCATCTTAAGCCTGGACTCAGACTGATAACATCACAATCAGCTACCAGTGGCGTGGTTGTGTACAAGACTGCCGCTCCTTTTAAAGTACCTACCTGGACTTTGATCATGCCCTTGTTTGCACATGTCTTATCTCACATTTTAGTGGCCAGCGAATTCATCGCGCTAAACGGATTGATGTCAGAAAATTGGTTTCAGCCTCTGTTGCAACTAAATATCAAACCGGGCTAGATTCTAGGCTAGCTGCCAACCCACCGAAAAGTGTAGATGAGCAGTGGTTGCAATTGCACGACATCATGAAAATGGCGAGTAAAGTCGCTTGAGGTTTCGCGAAACGTCCCGCTTATAAGCACTGGGTTTCTTCAGGCTCCTTACAACTCATCGAAGCTCGTTGGTCTACTCTGAGTGACTGCGAGTTTGACCACAGACGAAAACTGTTACGTAGTGAAATTTTCCAAAGCTTGTATGAGGACCCAGAAGCCGGGTGGTTGGGGCGTGCCAATGAGTTGAGAACAGCAGCTACATCTGGTAACCGCCTGGACATGTTCTACGAATGTAATCCCAGAGAATCCCACGTCGTGCATTATTTGGTGACGGTGGGACTGGTTGGAAAGGCGGGAAGGTGGTCAGTGTATGGCATGGTGTCGTCGTATGAAAGGAAGCTGTACAGGACTGGCTTCTGCTGGTCCTTCATGGCTCCCTGATTGAGGCCCTAGAGATAGTGCAACACAGTGGCTAGAGACGTTATCAGATATGGCTCATAATAGAAGCCAGTGGCGATCCTGCTGTAACTCTTTTGCTTCATAAAAAATGAACGTAACTTCTTTTAACTGAAATAATTCTTTCTGGTTGTACTTTTGCTAACTGAACTGCCTCCCCTATTATTATTATTTCACTCTCACACGCTAATTTCTGGTCGTTGTTTTCGTTTTTCTTATACAAACTTTACATTCTCTGTCTCCTCACATTTTCATTGTTATTGTGTGATGCATATGTATTTAGTGCCCATTTGTACCAATATTTATGTCAATAGTTGAAATCATGAGTCAGTTGAAGCTAGACCACCACTGGACGGCCGTTTCGTTCTATTGTGGGGCTCCTCAGCAGTGTGCATCCACGTTCCCGCCCTCACTGGAGATTCCAACCCAGGACATGTCAATCTTACGCGCGAGCGCTTGGCCATTAGAACACTGTTTTCAAACAAATAAATAAAAATAAAAGATTGACATGCTCAATGTTGCATTTCTAAATCAGATGTTTCTCATAGATTGCTGTATCTGTTGTGCTTATCAGTTTATATAAAGCGGTGTATGTGATCATCATTTCAAAAAACAAATCTGTGTCGTGGTTGTCAGCTAACTATAATGACTAATCTCTGTCCTTTAAACATAAACTGCAACATGATTCCTAAATACTGACCTAGGTATCACAACTAGATATGGCGATATTAGGGAAATTTTAGTTTGTTGGAACCTACGTTCTAAGCGCTGTGTGGAGGGAAGTAGTCAGTCGATAACAGTTTAGGTGTATGTTATCTAGTCCTTGCTTCATCAAATTTTATCGACCAGACGATGTCAGTAATCTAGATGATGAAATATGATGTTGCTCTATGTTCTTTGTAATCAGTTAGCCGGTGTGTCTTATTAGGTTTCACTATATACTTGGAATGAGGTTACAAAATGACACGTAGACTAAAGTAAACCTCGCTGATATATTAAGGTTTGTTTTTTGTTGTTGAGTGTAGAAGTTCGCATAAACAGGCGTCACTCGACATCTTAGCTACAAAGCTTGCCACTAAGAATATTTGAAGTGGTCATTCTATAAAATGGTGAATAAACCATATTTTTAACTAAACACAAGTAGTCACTCCCCCTAGTATCTTTTAGTTTGTTAAGATTCAAGTCAGTTAAAAAATCTGTGACCGTGGAAAAACTGGTTGTGAAAACAACACATGTATTTCTGGCCAACCGAAAAACAATAATTGATGGTAGTTTATACAAACAATTCAGTGACGCTAATCGTACTCTTAAGCGAGTAAGCTTTGTTTTATTGACTGTAAACCCTAAATTCTAGTTGAACCGGTATTATCTGATATAATTTTTGTCCACAGAAACCTATTTCTTTTTAATTTCAGAACTATGATTCTCAAAATTCTGACTTAGCGTGGTTATTTAATTCATGTATGTATGGTGAAAATATCCGATGTACGGCTGAAAATATCATCTTATTATTTGAACTGCTATTGTCAGGACCTGTTTGCCCACTTAATATTGCTCTTTGGTTAGCTCTTGGACAGGTTTACTTAGTGAATTCTCATAATATTTCTTGTGCAACTTATCCAAATTGTTTGTTTAATAACAACATTAACATTTGGAATACCAGTTGGCATGATTTATTTATCGCCTGGGCATCGCATCGATCACGTACGGGGAACCAGTTTAATGAATGTGATCAGCAACAAGTCCTTTCTTTCGGTCCTTTAAGTCTTATGGATTTTTGTCGAGTTACAATCAGGAGACATGTTTTTGCTGTCATAGGTAAGCTGCATCAATAGGTGAGAGTTAAAAATAAGTTGACTGAGAGATTGATGGTTCAGTTTCATGAATTACGCTTCTAATTATCTGCAAATAGCCGCATTTGATAATGCTTTCGAATCTACGCTGTTTATGACTGTGGCAGAATTTGTTGTAGAGTTTCATGTTAACAATCCTGCTTGTTTTCGTTCGAACTATTGATTTTTATACTATGGCACAAATCCGTGGGGATAACTTTTCTACTTATTCTTTCACTGACAGCTGATAAGAATCACGATCTCTTTTGCCAGACTTATTATGAGCCATCGACACAATATGCTATCAGTTTCAACCTCTCAAACGTACATGGGTCATCATGATGTGTTCTGTTGAAATACAATGGTTGCGTAATTTGCGTCTGTTAATGAAAAAAAGGGTTATTTCGAAAGTACATCTTGATACTTAATGTTGACAATTTTTACTAAACTATTCTACGGGAAGTAGCTAGTTCGGGACTTTTAGAGCAGATCTGAAACGTCGCGCTCCTACATGTAGACGAGTTTACAGGCGTGATAATAACCTTCCACCTCAGCTGAATAAAATCCCGTTCATACATCAAACCGATGATGTCGGTAACGCTGAAGCCTTGTCAAAATAACTGGGAGAAGTATTTTCAGTATTTCCTACATTTGTATTTAGGAAGATATTATCGTTTGACAAGCACTACATTTTGAACGTGACAAGTTCTGTGGTGCTGAAAATATTAAACCTCAAATTGTTAATGTTTAAGAATAATGTCTACATTGACACTAGTGCACTTATCTTTACTAATAGAATAATTAACCTAATCTAAAATTCTGGACCTGATATGTTGTGACTTCTCAAACTCTCAGACCTCATTTCAAAGTTAGTTCCTCACATACACTGATATGTTCTACTTTAACGGTCAGTGGTTGCAACCAAGAAAATCTGTAGGACACACTTGGGACAAAGTTACAGTAGAACGCTCCATATTATACTATATAAGGTTATACACAGTGACCCAACTTTGATAATCGGACCACACATTCTAGAATCTGTCCCTCTGCTTTCCCTATATGTGACCTCCTCCTCGTCTTCAGAGTTTAATGCGGGTAATCAAACTTATCGTCTGTTCGGCTTCACGAGTCGTGTGCTTGAGATCCGATACCGCTGAAAATGTTCTGACAGATAAACCTACGTATCAACTAATAATATTATTTGACACATTTCTGGGGTGGTACAAACTGCCGGGCGGTCAAGAATATGCAATTATTTATCCGGAATACAAGATTACGGGTGTATACCTGATTAATAACGACCATTTAGTTTACATAAATGGCATAGCTATGAAAGTAATATAAACAGCTATTCGGAATAGTGGTCAGTCTTGTGAAAGAAAAACTAACGTTTCGTCTAGACAACAGTAGGATTGTAGGGAACAACTTTCACGTTTGAATGGTCCTTTTTGAAAGGAAAGTTTAACTTCAAGAAAGATATATATATCGGTAGTCATATGTTTATATATATATATATATAGTTTGATTGCACAGGGTGACGCAGTCTTTAGCATATGTACTCTATCGAAGTCACCGTGCTGCGAATCTCTCGCAAAAGCTAATCAGCTCAGATAATATATTTCTCTATGCATTAAAAAGAAGTTACAAACAATAGCGCTGCGAAACTACGGACATTCGTGACATGTTTATATTTGAACCCAAATAAATCTGAAAACAAAACTACTAGGATCCCTAGGACTATGGATCTCACCGTACTTTTAACAGATTTTACCAAAGCCTTAGGTATAACCTCCCACACAGGACGTTAATTAAACCTGTGGAACTTTCGGATAAGTTATAGGAAAAGAAGTTTCACAATTCACTTTCTCATCTGATGAAGGCAATGAGTAATAAAAAAATGGCTCTTCATAAATATGAAAATCTGTGAAGAGGGGAAATGTCACAGTGACGATGCTAAGCTTCTTTTTCACTCTGTTGCAATGATTTAATTGGCTCTGCGAAGTCAGTACTACCAAGTTTCATTTTCTGTGTTAAAAAAGCAAAGTCTCACAACGTGTTCGATAAAATACCAATTTAAAAAGTTTTGAATCCACTGGTGAAGTGGACGAATTGATGGTGATTGAACAACCATTACAAAATTTCTTAACAATATAATAATGCAAATTAGATAAAGTGAAGACCTATATTTTTACACATTAAGTGAAACAGTATTAACTAGTCATGGATTGCTGAGATACTTTGCCAGAACATGTAGTACCAGCAATTTATGTCGATGCATTCAAAAGGAAGATTGAATCATCGCAGTACTACAAGTCGTGAAGTTAAAAGCACAGTCCACTTGACCTTACGTGTTGTCTTATGAGGACTGAATATGGCTCATGTAATAAACAGTCATTCCATTACGGCTGGTATTTAAGTGGATGCATGCATACATGACATGACAGAATGAAACATACGAACTTTTGCCCACTCATTAACTTATGGTACCATATTTTATTCGTTATCATCACCATTTATCCTATACTTTTTACATATGAACTTCATTGGCATTATTCTGCCAATATTTTTGCCACCCGCTCTTTCTAGTCCTGTTTATCCTATTCTGAAAACTGTACCACAGTTCAATAGATGAACGACAGGTTGCGTAACATTGGTTCCAAAAGCTACAGACCTCATTCGAACTCCCTAGAATACATTGTTGCCAAAAAATGAAACGCCAAGGTATACTGAGATACACTAAGTACCCAGAAACACAATTCAGCATCCATATTGGATTTGACTTATTACATGCTGACCGCGGCATTTCGCCCTCAAGGTCGTTTGTTTCTCTCTCGACGGTAAGTACTAGAGGTCAGGTGCGTTCTCTTGCTGTTCGAACGTCAGTCAAGTTCGAATTGCGTCCACATTTCATCTGGAACTTTATTGAGTTATAACTCATTTTTCAATTTCAACCATCCGAATAATTTAACCCGAATTTGAGTTATGTCCAACTTTAAAGTATACCAACCATTGTGGAATTATCGGTTACCGTATTTGTACGTTAGTTTCAGCATAACAGCTTATTGTCAGCGTATGACTACTGAGAATTATAGCTCCATAGTTGTAAGTTGCCAACTTCAGTGATCAAAACATCGGCAGGAGTAGAATACATGAAAAAACCGATCAGATACCAACGTGAAGTTCATTCATCGAAGTGGCTTCAAAGAACAGCCGACGTCAGTTCATGATTAAAACTGATAATCTACATAAAATGGCTCACCATATTATGATCTGTTTTAACGCGCATTTTTGTGTCAAAACAGTTTATGTATCCTAATTTTTAATACGTTTTTATGGGTCATTTTATAGCCAAGCACCTTTCTCAGTAGCTATGATGGTACTTCAACGATGCCCACATATTCTGCTCCTACCAAAGAATTACCCAACTTGAAACATCAATAGAAGCGCTGAATCTATACTTCATGGACAGACCAATCAAATTAAATGTAGCAGGTTTTAAATTTTTGCGCGAATTCCGAAATGCTATGGCATTGGTTAGTACCGTCTAAACAGCGAAATCATTTGTTCCTAATTACACTATAGGCTACTTGAGATTAGTAAACATATGTTTTGTAAACAGGCAGTCGATGTAACGCTAGTAAGAAGGCTAGATAATAAGGAGAACCATCTCTTAATACACAATGTGTTGGTAGCGCTAAATACTTGTTGACCGTTCCTTACATAGTTAAGGGTATATAGAAAAAAAATGTATCTGGAGGCTATCTGTGCTATATAACATGTCTAACAGGATAATTATTCAGAAATTGTCATCTATAACCACCATGCCACCGTTTGCACACTTTACTTTGTCGAACCTGTGACTGATGTCCACATTTGAATGTGCAGTCAAGTTGGATATGATTTATAGACTATCTTAAGATAAATAAGATTTTGCCTTAATATGGTTGTAAAGTTGAAATATACTGAGGTCGTATGTACGTTATTTTTGTTTTTCGCCTACATCGATTTTACCACAAATAACCCTATTATGGATCCATTTTAAGCTTGCTGATTATATGGAAGCTATATGACGTTCTGATGCTTTGTGTTTTCTGTGATAAATTGTTCAGCTGTGTCACCTAAATTCTGAACGGCTTAAAAGTAGTTCAAGGTCGCCCGTGAATTGTGTTCTTACCACAGAGGCTCTGGCTGTACAGACCAGCCAGTTTATTATATGTCATTGCGTCCCTTGTTGTTTCCTCTTCAGTATGCAATGTTGAGAGAGTACGGTAGCCCAAATTTACTTCTCTTCCTTTTTTCGTTTTCTGTTGTGCTAATATCTCTTCTTTCTTTCACCCGACTTGTTCTCCAGGCCCTTCTGTATATAATATGACAAACTTCCGCATCTGTTTTTGTCGACAAGCTTGTTTTCTACCTTTCCCTCGTTTCAAGTACGCATTATCGGCATTCCCCATTTCGTATCACCTTGGATATTAACCAAAGACTACTTGACAAACTAAGCAACTATTGCATCGTAAAATTCTTCAGTCCTAACTGTTTTCGGACAAATCACAACGCTGTTTTAATGCAGTCTAAACATCCGCACAATATGTGTTAGTGATTTAATGTAACTACTTTAATGTGCAAAGTGTATCATCTTCCAGAGATGTGTTAAGTGAATATAAAAAATACAATATTACTGGTTGGAACTTTGATATTAGACGTACAACCTTTAAAGTTTATAATTCGTCGTAGGTTTGTTAAAATTAAAACCCATTCTTTCTGAAAACTGAAGTAACATCACGCTACTATATGGTGAGGAAACAGACCTCTTAATTTCTGCATGAAGATTGAAAACATTCATCGAGAAAACATCGTGCTATCAAATTAATATTCATTGTAAAAGACAATCTGTGAGTTTACGTCGACTTCAGTCGCACACTAAAAGCACTCATTTGTGTACAATGCGTATAGAGGGACCGAATGTTCAACAGTGTTGGAAAGTGCCCAAATAGCTTCAGATTTACTAAGAACAACACCTACTCTGATAGTGACAACCCAGTCTTTACACACTGTCAGTTCCTACATATTTCCAGCCACCGTTTCGTATTTAAACTTCTTACAATAAACCTTTGTTAGTTTCCACTCAAAATACCTTGTTAAGTGCATATTCCACCAGTGCTCTAGGAGTATTGGGCAAATACACTCCACTTTTGAGGTTCGCTTTGTTTACTTATTACATTATCGAAACCATGATTTCTTAATTTTTAATCCGAAATTGTGCAAAGGCAACTAAAAATCTTATTGTGCGACTGGCTTTTAGTGTTATTGAAACATCTCAGATACACCCATATCTAGGAGTCCGAACCCACATTTCCGTAATGTATTCCTAGGTTAGTTACAGGCCTTGGTAAACTAACTATAACAATCCCTTAATTTTACGATCATGGGACATCCTAAGCTTTATATATGGTTCGGTGGGATTGGGCCTTAAAGATGAGAAGTCCGCCTCTGTGGAAGGCAATAAGACAGGAAACATGTGACAACGATCACACCTCACGTCCTTTTGACCTTAATAAACAGCTTTACTACTTTTCATTTTACTTAGTTAACCCTCATTAATTATTCCCCCTATACTTTAAATATTTCTCAGATCATCTCAAAGTTACGAGTATTCGGTCGCATTACTTATAGATCAGCCACCGAAATGGTCCCAAGCAGCATTTGATTTGATGAATAAGGTACTTGTAACTAATTAAAGTTAATCTTCTTCAGTAGTGATGACAGCTTTATCCAGCTTGGGCAATGTCAAACCCAAAATAACATGGTCAAAATATTATTGTACACTCAAAGAAACTCAGACTGTCTCACCCTTTATTTCTCTACATGGATATGTACACTGCCCGTCGTGCGGAAACCACTTAGACAATGTTCAGTTCATAAAACATATCCTAGCACATTTGTTGGTGAATGAACTCGAACTTGGTTCATTAATGTCTTTCAAGTTCTGCACAGAGTGCCTGTCCGTGCCGGATGGGATCACCATGACCTTGCACAGTTGGATTCACCGGCACGTAGAACAACATACACCTCTCGCACTGATGGATGGTTGTTTTGTGTGTCCTATCTGTGAAAGTAACTTTGTATCACTTATAAAATTTGCTGTACATTTGTACGAAAGACATGTGTATTTAGACTCGCCTTATGTGTGCACAATATGTTACGGATTCAGATCATCTTTTTATTGTGAATTGATATCCCACTTTCAAGATTGCCACCATAAAACAAACCACATATTCTGCCCGTATTGTCTAAAACATTTCGAATTGTCTGTTCTGTGGAGTATAGATCTGGGGCTACATACATTCGATGCACAGGCGTTTTACATCCACGTTCAGCAACATTGGGAGCAAACAACATATCGATGTACTTCTTGTCGTCTCGATTTTATACATAAAAAGGATCTCCAATGGCACGAGTATTTACACCATTCTGGACATCCTTTATCAAGACCCAGTTATAGAAATAACGCCTGTGAACATTTGTCTCATTTAACCGAAAACCAACTGTCACTTTCCTACTCAAATCAACTAATTGCGTACACACCGCGCACAAGACTGAAGTGCCTAGAATGTGGAGAGCAGGTGCGTCACCCTGTATATAAACATTTCAACATGACACTGCGCTGTGCTACATGCAAATACACTACATCATGTATCGTTGCAGCTAATTGGCATTGGAGCAAAGTTCATTATGCACCGCCCGTACAGCAGACGTCTGATCCTAATGATATGCAACCGTGGCACAAGTACATCAGCACTACCGCACAACATGAAACAGTCTCACCCGGCACCGTCAACGCATCGCTTTATGATCCATGTTCCTCATCAACCAATCATACAAAGCGCTGTAGAAACGAACATGTCCCTGCAGGGTTATTTGTAGGAGGATATTTAAGATGTAACTGTGGTTTCCGTACGATGGTCTACGACCTAATGGCCCGTCACTTGGCAACGGAGGGTGAAGGGCATGATCTCGCCAAGTTTGTATACAGGCCCCGGCCATCATCGTTCTTAATAGTCGCCCGTCGTGTGAGGGCACTACGCACTTCCCTATGGTGGCAGAAAAGAATAGCACGGACACCTCACTTTTTGAACTCTGTTGGACTATCACAATAAAAAATATAGACGAAACTGGTGCCTATTTTTTGCTGAAGACTTTTGGTTGTCTTGACGTTGGCACTTGCGATTGTAATGTTTAGTATGCTCAGTGTACATTTAAGTCAGGGTCGCAGTGCTGTCCGTGACTATTTGGATCACTGTCGGTGCAAACGCTTGGAAAAACTAAACAGCCTTTGCAAGAGAAGCCTCAGGTGCTGGTGATTTAAGGCAGTGCTGTACTCGTTACCTAGTAAGGTACTTAAATTGAGCAGTGCCAAACAGCAAATAATAAGGTAAAGCCAGTCCTGTGGGCATATCTACATAAAGTGTCAATATTACCCCCATCATGTAAGTTGGTGTTGGTTATCTGCTTAAGTAGCGTAACCTCTTAGTCGGAAAATAAAACACCCTCACAAAAACCTATCGTTACAGCAGCACTATAAATCAAATCCTAATCCGCTTAGATACCATACTAATAATCACGACCTTTTCGTTTGACATTTCCGTGGTGATCACGACATAACATTGCTCTTAAGTAAGTGAATGGTTATCAGGATGTTTACTTAATGTTATAAAAGAACAATTGTAGGCCTTATTTTTCCAAAAGCTGACGTCTAATGACCAGCGCTTTTCTGACTGACCGTCCTAAAAAGACAAAGGACATCTCTTTCTCGACGTATTTAGTGAGTAATTATGTGACTTTAGGCGTTAACTGCAAAGATAAAGCATTTTTGGCATAAAGTTCCCGTTTACTATTTGCATAAAAGGAAATATGTGTAGACACAAATTACGTGATAAATTAAGCACCAATAACACAAAGGACCCTCAAATTCACCGAAGGCCAGAACGACAGTTTCGACAAAAAGGCATTGATGGAGGGTTCGGAAAACCACATGACCTAAAAATATAAAATGATAAGCCTAGATCAACCAGTTGATGACTATATATTTGCATTTTTAAATAAAACTGAAAAAGAAATATTAGGAAGGTTTGGCGAGTTAATCTTGAATTGTTCATATCTGAAAAATGAATCTTGATAATGAGTATGTTTCACATACTGGTGTTATTTACGATCAAGTCCAATCAACTAACAAATAGTTGGATTTACAAGCTCATTAGTTTAATGTTACATATTGCAGTACATCTGAAGAGACTTAAGTGGAAAAATAGCTGTAAAATGAAGTCAATTGCCTCTATAATATTATGGTTTTCAGATAGCTTAGAAATTCCAATGGAAGTATTTATAAAACAGCAAGCGATTACACTCATGTGTCACACTGTTCTAACTCGGATATATTGACTAAAGATACAATCGTTACGTACATGCATTTTAGTAGCAAAAAAAAGCATACGAAAAATCTGAGACTGTAAGCTGTTATTAAGTTAATAAAACCCTCTTTTAAAATTGAAATTAGTCTGTTAGCTGTAATGAGGTTGGCTGTTCCATCGATTTGTTGCTACAATTATATACACGACAAAAGTCCTTACCGGCAATTATTCACATTTGGTCCTCCAGGACCACCAACACGCATCCCTAAGCCAATACCACCCATTGGATGTCCACCAGGACCGCTTGGAATCATTTGCCAGTTTGGTGGTTGGTTATGAGGTGGCTGAATGTTGTTCAAAAATCCACCACCCATAGGTTGATTTGCATTGAGCATTCCTGGAGAGTTTGGTGGCATACGTTGTGACATTGACTGTGGTGGCTGTTGCAATTGAGGAGGTACTATAGGTAAACGCATACTGATATTCGGTTGGTTGCTGGGAGGAGTCAGTACATTTGATACTTGATTATTTATATTCAAGCCCGGTTGTAAAAGCATAGCAGGAGCCCGTGTAGGCGAAGATGTTGGAGGCATAAGTCGCGGGTTCGACATGAAGAACGGCAAACCACCAGGGTTTTGTGAGCGAGGAACATTCGACCTTTGTGGCTGGAAATTAAATAACAAACTAGACTAAAATAACTTTCTCAAACGAGTTACGTGATTGGACTTTCCGTAAATTATATATGTTTGCTAGTAAGACAGGTGAAAATTTAAAACTAATTTCGTGAATATACTTTAAATTCTTATTAACTTGGAGTTAGACTCAACGGTTCTATGTTTCCTAAAAGTTTAGTATTAAACAGTAAGTCAGGTGCACAAAAAGATTTAAGAAAACTAATGCACTTAAGATGTATATTATACTTTAAACACTCGGATAAGCTCAGAATAAATATTCAATAGAATAACTTAAGTAGGATGCAATGTGTTTGTTTTCAGCTTAGTCACAGACCCCTAGATTACAAAATTATTTACACAAAACTATATCATATCAAAACCCTGAACTGGATCTTAAACAACTTTTCTGTAATGTGGATTCAAATCACAAACTATAATTCTCAAAAAAGAAAAATGCTCGAAACCATTTTTAATCACCTATTTTAAACGTCAGTTTGTAAAAAAATAAAAACTTCGTATCATGAGTAACAGGTAATACATTAACATTATATAAATGCATGTCATTATAATTCTAATCTTTTTACCACAAGTAATTACACTTCACTCATGAAATAATTTGAAATCAAACAAAAATTGTTGTACGGCATTGCAAGAATGAATAATCTGAGCAGTGTCCATTAATTAACAAAGTACACATTACATGAGAATTTATATTTGAAAAGTTGTTTTATGAATATTAAGTATCCTGTTGGTAAAATACACTGGAATTTTACTCAAATGCATTTTAACAGAACAAAGTAAAAATAGAACCCTAGGATAAAACACCCAAACGAGAGGTTTCAACTAAATATTATAAAAGTTTCTGAAGTACTCGACTGTTAGAATTTATTTGAAAACAATGTAACGTCTTGTAATAAAAATATGCAGTAGAGTTCCCTACATATTAAGATAAAAAGCTTATGGTGTTTATCACTAAATAAATAGTTAATTTATGATAGAAACTCCTCATAAACCCTTAAGAACTAGCTAAAATGATTTAAACTGTAATGTACCGTGAACTAATCTCTCAAACATTTTAAGACTGACATGCTTACAATAATTTCCAAATCATTTCAATCTTACTGGTGTGTACTGAGGATGCCGAAGAATTCGCTGAGCACGCTTCTGATTCTGTGCATTAGCCGCATTGGGAAAAGTGGACCAATTCGGATCTGGGGCCGTCGGATTGGTATTGCGAGTTGGAGTACCATTGAGCTTAGCTGATTTAGGGGTGTCGCCCTCATCATCGACTAAGCGAGGCTTCTTTAATGGCGTAGGAATTGAGCTGGGGAACGGTGTAGTACGTTAGTAAGAAAGTTAAATTTCCAAAAACCCAAAAGATCACTAACTTTTTAGTTTATTAGTTTAGTTAAATAATAAAATTATCATAACAATAAAATGAATAGAACCAACATTCAGAACTGAACGCTAGACTACTGCTTCTTTATCTAAACTAAATCAAATATTTGAAAAGAAACTGCTACTATTACTGGGAATTATCTATAGTAACATATTACTTGATCAACTACGTACTATGCATGATGGAATATTAAGTAAATACAATAACCTATTCTACTGCACGGATGGGAAAACAAAACTTTTAGGATGAAAAGCCACATAACATTCTGTCTGACCTACTACCTGTAAAACAGCTTACTAGTTTTTAGCTTACTTAGGACAAATATCGCAGCCAACTTGTCGCCATATTAAAACATACGAAGCTAACTGTATTTACTAGGGTTGAATAAAAGCTTACAATGGTCTACATATGGTTTACCTATTAATCAGATTAATGAAAACGTTTAAAAGAAATTTCGAAACAAAGGTTAAAAAAATCTGACAATGAAACCCTTCTTACCTAGCCACTTCTTCAGTGGGTTGAGGGCCTGGTGATTTTGATTTTGGAGGAGCTATAAGCGACAAGGAAACATTCAACTGCTTGAGGGAGATGTTAAAATATTTAATTTACAGCAGGAAGTGGTTTACAATAAGTCAATAAAAAACTCTACATAAGTTCAACTAATAAATTCCTGTGGAATAAATTCAAATGTGAGCTAGAAATTTATGGTACATTGAGGACATTAAAAAAACGAAGTCCTGTACTACGAATAAGAACGCTAAGAAACCAAGTGAAGAGTTGGTAAGGAACAGCGTAAAGGCTATGGCACCCTGTATAAGCAGGACGAATGTGAAAATGCTTAACAAATAACTTTTACTAATTTTAAAAAGAAACATTTGAATACATTATGAAAACCTGTGTGGACAACTGTAAAGCTTTGTAATAAAACACAACCCAATGGGTTTTAGTGCCTTGTAACATTAACATCACTACGCCATACGGAAAAACTACGAAGGAATTTATTTAGTTAAGGAAATTTGTCTTCGATTCCTATCAATCACAATGACCAGATATAATTAAATGTACCGAAGCGAACTCTTATTTTGAATTATTGACATATGATACCTAAAAAAACAAAAAAGTTGCGATATTATATGGTAAATAATTTTATATATCACCAAAATTTGATAAATCCCGGATTAAAATACAATCTGCCTACTGGTCCCAAGTCTAAAAACCAAAAACTCATAATGTTGGATAAGGCAAAGTAGTGTGAAATTAAACAGTAATGGCTCATTTTATAGTCCTTTTAACACGTGTCATTTCAAAGACAAACAAAAAACGTCTACATACAGTATTACAAGCATAGTTATTAAATTGCATTATTAAATATTGTTTAGAAATACTTAATTTGTGGGACAAAACGGTAATTTCTAAGTCTAATTCAGCTGGGAACTATGATGTAACAAATTTGTAAACACCTCAACAAAACTGTTTCATTAAATGTGAGACAAAATAACCATTTCTTGCCTTGGAACAAGAAAAGTAAATTATTCAGTACCCAGGGTGAATTTTTATACAATGGTAAAAAAAGGAAATCCCATAGTCTAACTTGATATTATAGCTTACGTTCAATCGATAATTTAGACCATGTAGAGTAATGAAATACCAAAACTTAAGATTAATGCATGTAGCTTTCAGTAGTCCTATGGAAGTTTCACATATAAAAATCTAAATGAATTCTTAGAAATTAACCACTTTTATAAACCAAACCGAGTCAAATTTACTGATGAAATTAAACCAAAGACTGATTACACTTCAATGTATTAATACTTTGTAAAACTACAAATGCTTCAAACCTGCAGGTGCATTTTTTAAATAGAACTAAAATGACATGCTTCTAGTGTACCAAATAAAACCAAAACTTAACAGATTACAACAGTACTCAAGTAAAGTCAACTAAACGCCACATGAACTGAGTTGACATTTTCTTACAGAAACGATAGTAAACTATGACGTCAGTCAAAAACGAATGCTAAAAAAATTAAATAACCGAGTCAGATTACTGTAGATGGCCTACAAACGTTTAACAAATAAATTGGGACAGCCTTCACAAATACGTCTAGTCGGGAACTCAAATATTTACCGTTGACCATACAAATCATAACCAAACAAAACTACTAATTGGTTTGATGAGCGCTTGTGCTCTTATATCCACGATAAAGCTATATTCAGACTAGTTAATAGTAAATATTCGGTTACCCAAAAACTTGATATCTGTTTACTACCTATTTATGTAAATGTTTCCATAGATTTCCCCCAAACCTTTGTATAGTTCGTCCAAAATAAGTGGCGAAGTGACTTACAGGGCAATTCATTTTCTTCTAATAAAACTACGAAGTTCGTAGATTCTGCATTTTCAACAAGCTTGTCTTTAACATATGCTATTTGGAAGTCAACAAACGCATAACCGTTGCACAGTTTTAGAGATGTTAAATGGTCCACATGGCGAGTTGCACACAGTTTTACGTCCGAGTCATCGAAAAAGCCGCTAGCAATAACCTGAATTTCTGGGAAAGATTCTTTCACTTGAGTAGCAATATCTAAAATCTCCTACAACAATTATAAATCAGGTATAAGCAAGTACCTTAGCACTCAAACCAGTAAGTAATATATCTGCTCCAGCTCCAGCAGCTAAGCAGGCTTCATCCAACCTTGAGCAGGCAACATGAACAGGAATAGAACCAACTCTAGACCGGACTTCATCTATGGCCTAGGAAGTCAGAATTACTTAAGCTACATACAGTTTTTAAGCTCTCAGCATCCATATTTTGGCAACGAACGCTAACTGATGCTTTTCGTTCAGAAACTCCTGATATCATCATTGCATACTCTTCAACAAGACCAAAACCCGGTGTCCTTCTATCTGGCATATATATTGTCCCCTTCCACGAAACTTCCTGTAAAATTGATTGAATTCTAAGTACCTAAGCGGACTATGAGTTGGAATTACCTGCTGGCCAAGGTCGCTATCCCACTAGCTCTCGAAAGGACCGAAATAATCAAGTTTTCGCAAAAGAAAATATCTTCATCAGCCCCACTAATCGTAGCAACTCTTACAGGACAGGATTTCACTGTCTGACCCTCGCATACATGCCATTCTATTTCGCAACTGCTTTCTTTTAGAATGGCATCAACGAACGGCATCCCAACAATGATCCCTATCTGGTAAACTACAACGTAGGTTACTTACCTGGACTGTGCATATCAATGTACACTTTCCCACGTCCGCTTTTTGGTGTAAGCCCTACATAATTCAAAGATGACTCGTTAGAAAGCCACCATGCTGCCAAAGCTTTAACTGAGTTCTTGTTAATCACCAAAGGACAGGCCATCTTTGGACTAGCGCAAAATATAGTTAATGGCGCTTGGCTGTAAAGACTGAAACAAGAGTAAAGGAGTAGCCAACCGTATGCTGAAACAAGTGTACTACAATCAAATCCAAGATTTTTATTAAGAATATGTGTTAATAAGTTTACTTAAAAAATCCTAATTTTAAACACATTATTGAGGTAAAATAGAGAACTTTGAGCTCCGTTATGCCGGTTGTTTAAAAGATTACGATACTTATCTTCGCCAAAGAAATATTTCCACCTTTATAATTAATGACACGTCAGATCAACTGCTTTTAGCTTATGTGGATTTATTTAGGCTACACTGTCAGTCATAGCTGTACAACAATGCTTCTCACATCCGAGCAGTTTTTGTCAGACGTCTTTAGGGGACCCAATTCTTAGCACCAATCGGGAAGCATTTAGTAGTTATAACTGGGAAGCATGAATGGTTTCCAGAAGCAAGCATTATATGCAACCAACTTCATAAATTCTAATAGTTAGGATTCGGCGGAATATGAAACTGATGGACGCAACATTTTAAATCCAGAAAACTGTGGACTGAAAGCGGAGGAAAAGGACGGGGAGAAATTATTCAATTCCAAGAATGAAAATCCGGTTTCCCTCGATTCACTTAGGAGGTCAAAGACTGTTCACTGATATAAATCAACTATTTTTCGAAAAGTCGAGGTGATCAAATATTTAAAGCTTGGAGTTCGTTTCAAGCACGATGTCTTATCTGAAAATTCCGTTCTCGCAAATCTCTATTAATTAACTAGCCTGGTGTTAAGGCTCAAAGGCAAACCAGATAAGCATAATTAAAGTGATATTCATGCCCACAAAAGAAAAGGGTGAATTACAACAAATTCCTGGTTGGGTTAGTGTGTTGAGTTTATGTCCAAAAAGATACCTCACAACTTATTGTATAAAAAAGTGATAGCTTGAAGAGAAATTAAAACTCTGTAGAAACTGATGAAATGTGTCAAACAATAGCAAGTCCTCCTTTTATTAGGCTCTAGGATTAATTAATCCCAAAACTACTTTGAGTGCAACGCTGGGTCGTTTCAATGGTCTGCTGAAGAGATACACTAGTCACTCATCCTTTCTTAACAAACAATTATGAAAATTGTTTTTTCAGCTATAGAAATTTAATCTTAGGAGACTGTAATACACCCAAAGTGAACTGGAAAAAATGTGGATAAATCCGTCAGAACAGTTATCTGGACAAAATCCTCTCGACATTGTCATAGTATCCACTCTGTTGTGCTATATGAAACATGTAACAAGATACAACCCAAATCTAAACTGATCGTTGTCGGATTTTAGTTTAACCCACCAAGAGAAAGATGTCATTAAACTTAATTATATATTACCACCCGATAAGGGAGACCACGTCTTGTTATTTCATCTATGCATTTTTCCATCGAACTTTGAACTTCTCGTTTGGTCCTCCCTCAAACGGTAGAGTAGTATTTCCTGATTATTGGGGATGCCACTTTTTTCCTCATAATGTTATTATCTAACTAATGTACTATAGATCGGGTTGCGTAATTTGTTGAGCAACTTTTAAGGCCGTATAGTATATTAGTGCTATTAGTTTAGGTGTCCTTTAATGCTAATATTCACTGTTTTCATGAATAAGACTGTGTTCAACTCGATCACTGTGTTTTTAGTCTACCCATGTGAAAGGACATATATGTAGCATTTTGTTGGGGACGATAGATCCCTAAATACTCATAGTTTGTAATTTTATCTTGTGGAGCTTGTATGCAGATGTATACGTGGGCATTTCTTACCACCCACGCACATAGTTGATTGACGAATTTATCGATTAATGTTTAAATATTTCGATGGCAGTCAACTGACGAACAATCGATTAAATGTTTAAAAGCTCCATGGCAATATCGATATATATATATATATATATATATATATATATATATATATATATATTTGTATATATACGTTATTAAAATTGTCCTGTAAAAAGGTTTGCTGGTTTTCTGGTTGTTGCAGAATATACTCTCATTTCAAGCCTGGTCTTCTCTCTCTAGATAGCGGGGCTGGGACGCGTCATTAGCTAGCTCACTGGTCGTTGGTCATCGAACCTTGTTCTCGTTCGCAATTTAAGTGAACTCGTTGAGCTTCAAACTCAACACATTTCTCTAAGGGTTATAAAAGGTCTCAATAAAACGACTTGAACTCAATATTACTTTACGAGAAAAGTCATTGGGAAGTATTTTTGTCAGACGTTGTATGAGTGACATATTCATCAGTGTTTCAACGTGGTCTGACAAACAAGATCATATATTGTGAGTCTATTCCTTGTTGTAAAATTCTTTTAATATTTTGTGATGTAGCCTTCGTTTGCTAAGATGTTTTCGTAGATTTATATATTTTGTGAGCCTTACATATGGCCGCACACTCAATATTATAAAGAATCGACTTCACTGTTTTACACGCAACAGTTCATATCTTTGGCCTGATAACATTATAAACCAGTCACGGTCAGATAAAAATCTGTGTAATACCCATGTCTAGATGGTGGCTGGAGGTAGTCGACAAGAAACCCTGGACCCAGGTTTCGTGCCACTTGTCACTCGTCAGCAAGGCGTACCTGTAATCGTGAGGGAACTGATACTCCCTGGCTGATTCGATCCCGTGTCACCCAGCCTCACAGTCAGAGACGTTACCACTGAGCTATCCGGTCAATTGTGATTACATCTCAGTCCTACAGGACTGACTGTGAAGCTGGGTGACACGGGATCGAATCCGCCAGGGAGCACCAGTTCCCTCACGATTACAGGTACGCCTTGCTGACGAGTGACAAGTGGCACGAAACCTGGGTCCAGGGTTTCCTGTCTACTACCTCCAACCACCATCTAATCTTGCAATAGTGCCCGTGGTGTCGAGTCACCTAGACTGGTGGCCACATTGCAACATGATCGACAGCATTCGGTCTGCACTAATAATAAGGACCAGACACGCATAACATTGGTCACCCAGTGATCAATCAATTGTGAATACTCATATCTGTTACAGCTATCTTAATGAGTATGAACTTTTTTTCAAGACCAGACTTGGTTGAAGCACAAAATTTAATAATTATGGCTATGAACAACATCCTCTGGAACCCACTAGCAGGTCTCCTAGACAGTGAGGACTCTTCTATGTTTTTCGGTTTGACAAACTTTTCTGAGGGCCTTGACTTCGTATATGTTTATGTTGATGATCATCTGATAGCAATTCCTGACAGAGAATCTCACCTTCAAGATCTAGATCTTTCTTTTCAAGGACGTCAAAGACACTGTATTGCTGCAAACATTTGGAAATCTTGAGTCAGAGCAGACTACCTCAGCTATTTTGTACATGCTGTCTTCGCTCAAGGTTTTCGCCCACTAGAAAATAAAGTGATAGCTATTCTAGAATGCTCACAATCGATAGTGACTGTTCAGCTGCACACATTCAGAGGATTGGCAGGTTCCTAACGACGGTTCATACCAAATAGCATGTCTCTTGTGGGACCATCAAAAGACTAACTTCGTGGAAATACGGAACCCATCAAATTGGAAGGACATACGGAAGTAGGATTTACCACGGTGAAGGACAGTATTACCAACTCAACTACGCTTGCACACCTTGACACTAATGTACACATCATAACCACGGTAAACGCATCCGACTTTGCAATCAGCAGATTCCTACGACAATAAGTAAACCAAACCTGACAATCCCTGGAATTCCTCTCGGGAAGGTTGTAGGACATCGGATGGAAGTATAGCACTCTCTTCAATGAAGGTTCAAATGCAAACCCTAGGGAAAATGGCGTCTCAAATCACTGAGTCATTACCTATCAGAATATAGGCGTCTCAGTGGTGACATTCTGATGACTCCAAGTATCTTGAACGCTCCTAGACATCCAATTAAATGTCTAATTGAGCTCAGTCCCAACACAAATCTCAGGAGTAATGCCCAGACACTAGAGACACAGCGCAGTAGGATGGACTGTGGGAACACGTTTAACTTCTTACGAGTCGTCGAATTCTAGAATTCTCCGGCGCAACTTTCCAGAAGTAATTTAAGAGAAAACCGGACCTATTCTTAAGGGCTGTGGACAATATTTCAGTATAATTTGTTATTTTTATCGTTAAATGTGCCTAAGTTCATACCTGGAACGTCAGTGATCCATTGTTACCAGATACGGATGCTCGTTATGCAAAAGCTTCTTTTATTCCGTCCAGAACCAGTTGATCCGAACTCGAAATTATGGCGTGGTTCAGTTGACAATTGCTGACTTCCGATTGTCCGTTGGAGATAGTCACTCTCAGTCACAACGTGGAACTTCGTACGTACGTACATCAGTTTAAGTTGTCATACCACATTAGCACAGAGATTCAGTTATCGATTCAAATCTCGTAGTGTTAGAGGTAGTGAAAGTATAAGTAGTGATAGGGAACATTAGGGTTTGATGATGTCATTTAAGCAGTATAATCCAGTGGAATAGATTTAGAACAAAAATAAAGGACATGAAGAATCCAGAAGATTAGAGTTTGAGAGAACACAAAGAGTGGAGCACCTGCGCCATTGCAAACGATTTTGAGCCATGTCATTCAAGATCTCTAACCATCGGTCGCTATCATCTCGCGGACCCCAACCAGGTAGTCTACACCTACCAACATGGTTCAGTCCATTTAATAATAATTTATTCTCAAATAACAGTTTGTTACATGAGGCATGCCAGTTTACAGGCAAGATCAAATTGATACAAATGATACAATTTCCGAATGTTGTAAATTATTCAGCTGGGTCGATATTTTATAAGATATGAATGTAAATGTTTTTATTCAGTATCACAGTTGTCACGTTTCATGAAGGCTGAGTTGCGACGTGCAACTGATGGTCGATAATAGATTCATATGAAGTTGGGGGCTTCTAGAAATCGCAACTTTATATCCCTTTGGAATATCTGAGGCTTTAAGGATGGTGCAGGACGAAGTCACCCATTCCGTCTCTCAATGGGGCTGAAAAATGGTGCAAGAAAATAAAAGAAAATAAAAAACGACGAGAAGCAGAGCAGAAAATGTTCATGAAGAAATAGTCAAGGTATGACTACTCAGTCTGATTCTCTTTTATTAAAGCATTTAGTAAGCAGGAGCATTCTAATAAGTTAAAAAAAATAAGTGCAGACAAGGTGTGAGTGGATAAACAACTGACAAATGGAGGTGGTTCAGAAAGAAACTGAGAGTACGGGAATATGTGTAGATATGAAATATAGTGCTAAAATCAGTATTATGAAACACAAATGGCTGTCTCCCTTTTTTATCGACGCTATCGGAGCCTTTTTTAGATTTTATAGGGTCTTGAGTAGTCTTCGTTTTTGGCGAATTGTCTAGTTTGCTTGTAGTAGGATTACTGGGTAGGAAGTGAAACCAATTCAACGTTCTAAACACGATTTAACGAAATATTTAGCATGATAAATCAGCATCAATACCACTAGTTCGTGACATTCCACTAGACCATAAGGAGCCGTAATTTAACAAAATGTTCTGGATTGAAGTTATCTCCCCGCCATCATGTTTGCTGGTCAGTAACGGCCACCCTCCCTCCTTTTGTGATGTTAGGCTCTCTTACGTTTGTGGTAAGTATGAATACTGCTTTAATCAAAGCCCATAGTTGGAATTCACTGTTGTGTTCGAGTAGAGAGCCTTTATAAGGTTAAAACACTTCTTTTGTACTCCTTTCAGTGACAAACACTGCCAAATAACCTCACGATCAACAGGGTCAAATGCCGCCTTAAGGTCGAGAAATACTAACATTGTGAGGCATCTGAATGTGTGTCTATGTTCTAGAACCTGACGTAGTGTGAATATTTGATCAATACAAGTATTATTGAAGCTAATATTTTAGACACCATATTAGTCAAACTAATTCCTCTGTGATTGTCACAAGAGGACGTTTGTCCTTTCTTATAGACTGGCACAATCAGTGATTGAGACCAGTCAGATGGGATTACGTCCAGTTCCCAGATTCTACTTAAGACCTCAGTCAATCACATCGCTAATACTGGACCACTGTCCATGAAAATCTCAGGGGTAAACCTGTCAGGGCCTGCTGCTCTCCCACGCTTCAGATTTCCTATGGCTTTTTCAACTTCGAAAAGAGTCGGAGGACTTACATTAACTTGCCATTCAGGTCGACTGGAGATCGTGGGAAACCGAAGTGTGGCTGAAGGCCAGTTGAACTGATCCCTAAAGTGATCTGCCCATCGATCCAATCTCCTGAATTGAGAATGAATAATATGTGCATCTTTCTCTGCGATTGTTTCACTAACAGTTGGGTTCCTAATACCGGTTACCTTAACAAGTCTGAACAGTTGCCTGCTGTTACTTATTGCCGCTGTCTTTTCCATCTCTTTTGCTTTCGCTACCCACCACTGTTCACGATCATTGCGTAGGCTTCTAGTCAGCTTGCGCTTAAGCTGACTCCGCTCTTTGTTATGTTCAGAGCCAGATGGAATGAGTTTTCGAGCATCTATCAGTGCGGTAGATGCTGCTGAGACCCAGTGTTTCTCCCTAACCCTATGATTTACCGTACTTGCAGACATCAATGCTGTTTCTACAGCTTTTCGGATGTCATTCCACGCTGCCTCGGGGTGAGCATCAGTTACATAGCTGCCTAACTGTTTTTCTAGCTGCTCCTGAAATATACTCTTAGCTTGACTATCATTAAGTAGGACCCTAAGGGGTTTCCTTGCAGCATGTTTCCTACGTCCAGTAAGACGTAGACAAATACGCGCTCGCACTAGAGCATGATCTAAAACTAAGCATGTGCTCCAGAATGAGCGACAGTCTTCTATCGAGCCCCTCCATCGGTGGCTGATAGCGATGTGATCTATTTGGGTCCAACGTCGGGACGAATTATGGAGTCGCCATGTTAAAAGATGTCTTTCCTTATGCTTAAAGTTAGTGTTTGCAAGAAACAGGCGGTTATCCGAGCTTAGCCGCCAGGGACGGTCGCCATTATCTGTTCTTTGAGCCACGACACCATAAGATCCACCCAGGTGTCTTTCCTTTTCGCTTAGTTTACCTACTTGAGCATTAAAGTCACCAGCCACTATTACTACATCTGAACGCCTAGCTTTTCGGAGAAGGTCGGAAAGCTTTCTGTAAAACTCATCTTTTACATCATCTGGGCCGCAGTCATTGGGAGAGTAGGCAGACAGGACGAGTGTCCCTATCTTTTCGAGACCTTACTGTTCCGTTTAGTCGGACAGCACACAAACGACTGTCTACTGGGATCCAGTCTAAGAGAAGTAGTTCTGCCCTATGACTCAATGCTATACCTACGCCAGCGAGGCCACGGGAAGCAGCATCAAGGCTTCCAGATACACGAAGCGTAAATCGAGTTGGTTCGTTACTTTGGCATGGTTAGGTCAAATGAGTGACGCTACTGGGGTCCTGTGTGTGCGTTTCGGAGACGCAGCACACATCGATGGAGCGAGATTCTAAAGTCCTAGCTAAGGAAGCCTGTTGTCCTATTTGGCACAGTTTTCGGAAGTTGAAAGCTCCTACGTGTAGTTTGGAGCGTGGTTTCAGAAGACCAGGAATAACGTTCCGCGTACTCGAATCTTTTGCACTAGGGTGGCGAAGTGATAAAGGGACGTGAGAAGGGTTAGTCGTGGAGATAAGAGAGTTATTAGGAGGTGTAGGAAGGATTTGAATGTGACCAACTTGGTCTCGTGTGTTGTTACGGATATGAGGGCTGATGTCACTTCCTGGCTGCCCACACCATGGAAGGGTGTTTCTTGAGGAACCTGAAAAGGAAATCGGATTAGTGTTGGTCTTAGCGACCTGAGTGCGTGACCGCAGAAGCCAAGGGACAACTGCTTGAGGCCGGTTGCGCACGGCCTTTTTGTGGGAGGTCTTTAATGTGTTAGCTCCGTTCTTCAAAGGGCCTTACCGCCGGAGACGGAAATCCGTGGGGTAAGGTGAGGTGTGACATTTTTAGGGTCAACCTTTTCTAACCCCCTCCTTCCTTGTGAGAAGGCAGCATCGCTGTAGATGCTGGTTGTCCGAAGGAAACACCTTACTGCTGTCACACCTCTGTACAGTCAGCAGTACGACTTCGCCCTTAGACCTTGAGTTGCTACTTTTAGACTTACCGTTCTCCAATCGACCTGCCTGGCATGGTAGAACCTGCAAGAAAATATGTTCCAGCCAATATAGCTAGGTTGAGTCATCACGATAGGCAAGCCCGACCACCACGTCAAGGCAGCAGCTACGGTCGAGTCACTCTAATCCTCACAGATAGGTATTTAATATTACCTTAATGGGAATACTCGTGTTGATTCTCAGGTACCGAATACTGATTTATTAACTACCCCTTTCGCTGTTCAGCGAGTTATTTTGCGCTAGAGAAAATCTTTGACTGCACAGCACAGATCGTACTGTTTGAGGCATTTTATACCTTCGATATGAACTGTTTGTTTCTTCAAACCGGAACAGTTCAAATTGGGCAGAGCATTTGTGTTTTGATGTAACTTAATATGAGCCGCTCATAAACTCTTCGTATGCTACATAGAACTTGGTTTTTCTCAATCAAATAAACTTTGGTTTGTTAGTTCTGACTTCAGACCAAATACTGGAGTTTCAGTCATTTTGGAATTACGATAAAATCGTGAAAATTTGAGCATTCTGCTAAGCATCATGCTTGTAGCCGGACCATTCAGCTGGTCTGATATGAACAAACGCGTGATCGAGTATGCGCACTTCTTTGTAAGCTCCCATACATCTGTAGTATTTAGACCAGGCAAATGTCCCCGGGGCTTTATCACTACTAATGAATCTATCTTCCATCACGATCATTATGATTGGCCAAGACTTTAACCAGAATCAAACGGATTTTCTCATCCCTTCACCTGTGTGGAACGTTCAACACGATGGCTAGAGGCAGCACCTATAAGAGATATTACTATTGAATCAAAGTTCAGAGGTTTCTTTGGAAGGTGGACAACAAACTGTGGATGCTTTTCTACCACCACTACAGGTCATTGTCCCAAGTTTGGATCCGGACTTTTCTTGTTTCTTACTAAACACACAGGATTTTGAACGCTCGCTTACCATTCACTAGTTAATGGCTTGGTCGAATGATTTCATTGATGGCTGAAGGCCTGACGTTTATCCGTAGGCATATCACAATGGTCTGAAACTATTCCACCCGTTTTGCTCGGAATTCGAGACCCAGTAAAAGCTGACACCGCACGCTTTGCAACCAAACTCTCTCAAGACAGGGCATCTCGACTCTCATAAGCATTTCTTCATCAGTAATCTGTTTGACAAATGTGGATCCAAACCTCTATATGAGCCTGTCTGTAAATGCTGCTTTGTTCAGTTAGGCCTGCCCATACTCATATACAATCCACAGATGTCTTCTTTCAACCCAACTCATGGTTTAATATACACAATTTTGTGCTTCGCTTCCTCTCGAAGCTGCCCATGAAGAACTCTTTTAATCTTGAATCCAAGTGTTCTAAGCCGACTACAGAAAAATTTCACCAGTATCTATTGAAAAGTCCCGAAGCATTTCTCGAAAAAAAGCTGTAGGGCCCTAGAAAACTCAAGAATACATTCATCTAATAAGCATTAAACAGAATCTTCTCAGAAACATCGGGAATGTGAGGAATCGCGCGTCACTTTTCCGATTTTATATCTATCTATACTGCTACCATACTTATAATTGTTTCAGAAAATTCGACAAGTTCAACGTTGTTTCCAACTCTATTAATATCCTTGTTTTCCTTGCATGAACTAATTTTGAAGCGGTGCAGTTCTTTTTAGATTTCGTGAAATACATAATAAACCACTTTACTCCTAGGTTTAATAGACTTTTAAATGATTAGATAAGCTAAAATTGTATTCTAATTCTGGATCTTCTAAAAAGGATACTTGGCCCACTAGATACGTAAAATAACTTTAGAAAACACTTTGATTAGTCAATACAAAAACATTAATCAACGCTTTAAAAATCCCGTTAATAAGCTGGTTCATATTTCACCTACAAACTATATGAATGATCACAATAACTTAGATTGTTAGTTTATTATTGTCTGAAAGACAGTCTAAGTAAATATAAGTTTCATAAGCGAATGAATCAGAATAAGTCAAAATAATATTATATTTTACCGGATATATCTAGATACTCTTGGTCCCTTTCCATTTTTCTTGTCATAGATAGATGTATGCTGCAAAAGATTGAATTCAAATTGTAGCACGACTGGTTTTAATGATTGATGGTCTTTATATCCCAACAAACCACAACCTTGGATGTCTGGGACACTATGGTTAGATGTTATCCTCAACCATACTAACCTCATGAGTCTGGATGAGGTTTTAGAAGTTTCTAAATATCTAGGTGTGATACAATATTCTTTTTGCGCATCGCCGACAATACTTCTCCTGAGGCGTTGTACCGGCTGTTCCATTAGAAATTATGTAGTTATTGGTATCAACTCGAGGCAAGACAACTCCGTAACAAATGACAACAGTAGTATTTTTAAATAAATGTTAACGATCTAAATTAAAGAAAGTTTGGTGACTCCCAATCTGACTTTATTTAGATCGTATGATTGGTCGTTATTTAAAATATACATCTTGCTTATCCTCGTATATAATTATCTACTTAATTTGTGTTGGAGAATGACGGAATTAAATAAGCCAAATACGAGGATGTATTTTGAATGTGTGTATTTCATGCACTCAGTAATTTGAACAGGATACCCGAACTCGCGGTAGTGCAGCAAACTGAGGACAAAAGATACAACAATGACTGTTGTATTGAATGTTCTTCATTGGTCAAAACCGGCTGCTGAGCACTTGAATTTAATCTCTGTGGCAGCCGAACTCAGTGTCGCTTTTATATTGCTGTACATAAGCAGCATTACGGGTTCCGATACTAACACAAAGGTATGGAAAAGATGCAATAATATAATTAAAAAGGAGAGACATAAAACCCCAGTGAAAACAAATGCACCAGTCCCCAGCACTGCATCAAATTCAACGAACTTAGACACATCTAAACACGCACCATTGAAGCTATAAGCCGACAACATACATTAATTAAATTACCAACAGTTCAAAAAGTGGAAAGGGAAACAAAGTAGCTCCGAGAACAGTATTTAATTCACAATAGTGGGACATACTGTACACAATTCTTGGGACGGGTGTCACTCCAGAAAAACTCTGCTGCCAGTTTAGAGGCCAATGTGTAGTGAAATGTAAACTTCCTTTTACTGAAGGTAACTATGAATTCAGAACACGTTACAAAGTAAATCTTGTCAGTTTCGAGGAGGACCATTGGTCATACAGTCCCCTAAAATTTAAGTCAGATAAAATAAACCGAAAGCCGAAAAAAATGCCACTCATGAAACAACCACTATAATGATTAGTAATGTATTTGAGCTGTCTGTTGTTAGTCTAGATAAAGCTCGCAGACATGATTTACAACAGCGGCGCTGGCTGTCACTTAGCAATAATTGAGTTGCAACTTTCTTGTCCTTTTCACCCTATGACTACTAAATCTCCGTGTCTGATAGATGCGGACTTCAGACGTCTCTCTAGACACATCAGATGTAATGGCCAAGCTAGATCGGCAAGGTAATAGCATAAATGTCGAATAGAATACACCTTAGTGTCGGTCAACCTCGGTTACTAACCGAAGATACAGAAAACTGAGACCTCGGTGGAGCCAGTGTCACACGCTATACTGGTAAAAGATGTTCAGTGGCTAGTTACTACACAACTGGCCAACCTACTACGAACAAAAACTTGTTTGAAACCCTAAAGATAGACGTTACTGAAGAGGATGAGCAGGTGGTATGACAAACTATCATGGGCCCTTAAATCAACGTTATAAGGCTTGTGAATAAATTATGAGAAATCAAAAACCAGTGACTTCAGTTGGACTTAAAAATCATAGTTCTAAATAAAATGTTTCTCTCACCTGATATCATAGGCAACGAAGTGAAAGTGCAAGGTATGATAAGGATGCATGTGCAAATATCTAGCCTACCCGTTCCTGCTATCTGGATATTTAAACAAGTTATCTTCTTGCTTGTTTGTTCAACACATCACTATGCCTATTAGTTGCGTAACCTATTCAGGTGCGTTTATGAAAAGTCTACAACATTTCTCTGTACAAGTTATAAAAGAGCCTAATCAGAGACATCACGGTTGCTTGCAATATGCATCGAAAAGAATATACATCATTCAGATGTCAATTTCTGAACTGCTAACATCTAACTGGCGAACACTCAATATTTATTGCGAGGGTCGATCAGGAAGTACAAAGAAGAAACTTTTTGAAATACTTTGTGCAGAGCATTCCATATTGTACCAAAAAGATAATGATGAATAAAGCCACTAATGATTATGATAATGACACAATGCCATAAGGTATGCAAAGCCGGAGGAGGAGTGGCATTATATATTGACAACTACTCCACGGCTGTAATACCACATAGTGCAGCACTAGAGGGGGTGGCAGGATCATCCTGGTGTTATTTCAACATGAACGGCATCAGGTATTTGGTTAAAGGGATATCCCGGCCAATACAGATACTGATATCCAGACGATATGATTCGTGTGCTATAACAACTTTTGCACCTGAATTTCGGCCAGACACTCCTAGCATGAGGTTTCAATACTCCATTCCCCAATCCTAATAAACAGGTCATGACATACAGGGGGGTGGTTTCGTAAGCAAACTACCACAGTCATTGGAGGTCGGGGAATGAGTTGATATGTGGGTGATCCTATGAGAAGTGATAGGGACAGAAAACTCTGACAATTATATTTTTACATAGCAAATAATCCGCTTTTAGTAGAAGATGGTCATTTCCAAGAACCTCTAGGGAGTGCTGACCACGACACAGTTATATTTAACTTCGTCACAGATGAGGTGCATTAGAGGGACAGAAACGCTTCTCTACGCTGCATCAAGGAAGAGTACAAGGCTCCGGGAGAATATCTGTAGAATTACTGTCTACCTTGGTATATGTACTGCTATAATAATAGACATGATGCCAGAATTGTAGATTTTTCATGATGTGACTACCACTACATAACTTCAACATGCTATATCATCACAAGGATATGTGAGGCTACGTGAGACGATGAGCAGTATTAATTTGAGCACCATCACGTGCAATGTACTTCAGATAAAATGCACAATTATAGGAGGACGATCGTAGCTCAATTGAGGCACATAATGCTTGCCATGGTTAAGAAAGGGGTCTTGAAGAAACAGAAAGTTTTCTCAATAAATTTTGACCGTTGCCACTACTTGACATTGAGGAATGGATGTAGCGACGATCTTTCGGGAAACACGAGGTATTTTCTGGCCAGGCTAGCAGCTAAAATATAAGCGAATCCAAAATATCTCTGTAGGTTGATTGCTAAGCAAAACGCCGCGTGTTCTGTGCTCTCAGGTGGTACAACAGTGACTATCTTACCAACACAGAGATGGAATAAATATTTAATGCTAACTTCCTGACCCATTAAACCAGAAACCCGCAAGCTCAGAACATTCCTCTGCTCAAGTGCTACCTGGTAGCTTCCAGGTCAGCACTGGGGGGAACTAAATTTCTTATACCCTAGAAAGCCACCAAAATGTCACAACATCCCATATGAATACAGGCTGCAAGGTTTGACATAGTTCTCACTGGTATGTTGAAGAACAAGAGGTTATCTAACGATGGAACATAACAGAACAAGCATGCCAAATCATCTGACAGGAACGTCTTACTTGCACATTACTACCACATTATCCATGGCGAGTCCCGAAAAACTGCACATCAAAAGGAACAAACTGAGATACTATACCTCATTTTCACATTATGTCCTACTAGATGTAGTGACAAAAGCTCCTTCAGTGAATGAATTTAGGAATGGAGTTGACAAACACTCGTAGCTGAACGTTTGCTTGCTTTAGATGTACCCGATACATGCCTCGTGACTTACCTACTTTTATCACTAACACCCCATTAGCTTATTTCAATCTCACTTGTCGTCACCTGTTTTTCAATTTTTATTCGTGTGCTTCAGTTTTCCTCCCTAATCTCGTATGACGATGTTAAGATATGGACGGAGACAAAAAGTAGAGGTGGTAGTTCAGAGCTTCGAAATGACTTGAAGAAATTATCTGAATGGTCTGGGATTTGGCAGTTGCCAATAAATACTTTCAAGCGCATTACAATGCATACTGGTCACCAATGTTTAGATACATGCACGAAGAATAACATTGAACTACCTGTTGTCCAGACACACGATGACCTGTTATTCATCGTCAGCCATGACATAAAAACTAATGTATACTGTCCTGCGATAGCCGACAAAGGTTTTGGGAACATACGGTCAGAATGTATAGCTTTTAGTAATGTTAATGCTGAAGCCTTTTTGACTTTATATACGATATTCATTAGTCCCAATCTGGAGAACTGCATACAAGTGATTATTTTACGCCTGAAAAGAAACCGTGGGCTGTTCCAAAAGATTAAAAGAACCGCAACTACTTTAATTACCATGGATCACAAAATCCCCACATGATGATAGACTAACTTAACCAAATATCTTCGATTCACCATACATAAGAACTAGAGGCAAAATGTTCTTATTAATTGCTTTATTCGATATAATACTTTGGTACAAGTTTCTCTTACGAGGACAAAAAAGATATGGATCTGTATAACTTTTCAACTGAAGACATATTTAAGAATTCAGATTATTGACCTAGTCAATTCTAACGACCTGTTCTTCATAAAGTACATTCGCTAGATAAGGTAATATAGAACTATTATACCTTTGCTTGCGTCCACAGATTTTATTGTATCAACGTCTCGTTCTATAAAAAGACACACAAGGAAAAGATATGAATAAAGTAGATGGTCGGTATTCAATAGGATAACACCTGCAAGGAGTTTGCAAGACTTGAGGTGTCTACCTATAACCATATTAAAAATGACCTCAAAAGATGCACCACACATCCTGCTAATTGTCTTCAGCACTTTCCGCAATACAGCAAATACTTTTCTCCAAAGCCCGGGAAAGAACAACGGAGAACAGTAAAGAATAATAGGTAGTGTGCAAGATTAGACAAATTATAAGAATAAATGTCGGGTAATCTCAAAGGGATGCAGCCTCTTTATGTAGTAAGTCAGACGGAATACTTTATTCGATAAAGGTCAAACATGAGAAGGCAAAGAGAGATTAGAGGAAACGGAAACACGAAGACAACTGACATTCAACACTGCGTTTATCAAAGAATCTCGAATGGCAGAAGCATTACGGGATCCCACCATGGTGTTTATGTACTGTTTATGTCTCAGACTAACGTTAACAGTTTGATATTCACATGAGTTAAGTATGAGACCATTAACAACAGACCATCATTCAACACGAGACAAAAACGCATTCATTTCTATGGGGTGTAAAGAGATAGAAATCGATATGCATACAGTGATATCGTACGCATATTTCACAAAAAATGTTTTCTGTGGTAGGCGGCAGATCGCGCAGAAATAAAGGGAAAGTAACAGCTCCTTGTGGCACACCTTTACAAGATGGTAAAGATATCAAACACTTTTCTCCAAACTGAGTATACTGTACCTCTATCAGAGAGGTTGGAACATACCTAGCTGATTATCCATCTGTTCGTGTTCACGCTGAGGAACTTGCTAACTAAACGTTGTCATAGGGTAGAATCAAAAGCAGAAGTATAGTTCAGAAAAGCGCACCGAACACACTTCTTTCCTTTTTCCAACCTGAATGCTATATATGATGAAGAACAACAGCAGCATCTATGGTGCCTGATATTAATCATTGTGTCCCTTGGGTAAAGGTTGAGGTGAGATGATCAATAATTTTTCTATTGCTTTGAGGAAAGATGAAGTTATTTCTATAGGTATAAGTCTCACATTCTTAACACTAGATGCTTAGTTATTGGGATTATATTTGCCTCTATCCACATTTTCAGTCATGTTATTTGAGAAGGATCTCTTAAAGATGCTTGTAAATGGATAACTCGGAACGTTATAACATTTTTCACAAATGAGGTTCGGGATTTCATCATGTTCCAAACACTGGGACAAAGTAAGTGACTGTAAACATTTTCGGACAACAGTTTCAGTGAAAATCGGAACACAACTATTCCTCAAACCTCTTCATTTAGAAAGCATGACATGGGATGACTGATGTACAAAAGACTTATTTAGGTCACAAACATTCAGCTGGTTATCCCTTCTAATGTACCCACCACCCGTAAGCTCTTCAAATAGTTTCCACATACTTGAGGAGTTTTTGCAAGATAAGAGTTTTTCTGGGTCAACATAAAACTCAAAGGTCTAATCTTTAGGTTTATTAGACCATGTAGCCTTCAAACCCCAATAGAGATTTTGTCCCTGTACATTCTTTCTTTTATTTGCCGTAGTTGTGAAGATGTAAATCTGTAGTGGCATTGAGCCCTACCACGAGACAATATGAAAAATAGACATTGAACATTTAACGCGCAGAAATACAGAAGAATGGAGAAGGCGGGGAGAATGAATTGAATAAATTGGAGCTGATCGTATGGCATGGCTCGGCCATCTCTAGCCTAAGATTGTTCTATATCATGTATCGGTAATTGTTAAGATGCAGTGAGTTGGTGTAGAAGATGATGTGATTTGCACGTGAGATCTTATAGATTAGGCAGTTACATCATGACAAATCTACAATTTTAGGATTAGGTCTATTATTAGAGCAGTGCTAATATCATAAAAGACAATAATTCTACAAATCCATTAAAACTTACAAAGACGGTTGCAGTGAGAGAACAAATATTAAAACAGAATTTAAGATAACAAGTGATAACATCAACTGTATTTTCCAATGAATCATCTGTAAATGATTTCCAGTTAGTGTTACAAAACATGGTTTTCAGATTTTGGATATCTTTTCCTGAGGAATTCCTGTATTTTATTATCTTCATTTTATGTAAGAGCTTACTCTTCCCAAGCTTGCCATATACTTCAGGCAGAATACGAATTGTACAGTGATCCAAACTAGAAAATGGAGCATGTTTGATGAAAACTATGTCTAAATGAGCATCCAAGCGAGTGGAGAATCTACTGCATTTTGATGACCTAGTGATGAAATAAAGCTACAGTCACGTGGATTAAAATTACCACACACAAGTGAAAGTGAACTACTGAAGGCAATAACAATAAATTCAGTAAATTCATCAACGAAAACAGATATCGAACATGGTGTGTAGTCTGGCGTGACGCAAATGTTGGTAAAATAATCAATATAGCATTAATCTTGCAATAAAGATGCAGAACGATGCTATGAAAGTTACAATTAATTGCAATGGATAATTCAATATAAATTTCTCTGTCTTATGCATATATGATGAAGATAAAATAAATCTGAGAAGCTCATTTATTCAAGTGTAATATAAGATAATTAGTTTTCAGTGTGGTGGTATGTTTAGGGGGAAAAGAAGGGATGAAAAGAGTGTCTAATGTGCCGGGGGACCAATCATAACAAAAATAATCAACATAATTATGAACATATGAGAACTTGAGATATTAAGGTAGATAGAAAGGAAATAAGATAAACGCAAAAATTTCAAAGGTTCAAAGGTGATAATCCTTGTTGTTGGAATAACCCACAAAAGCTTTGGTGAACTTTATTTGAACACCTTCAATTTTAATCAGGTCATTATGTCTGCAATTACTGCAAACTAAAATACCATATTCAAGAATGAGTAACATACATTTTTGTAAAATAATAATCTGGACTCAATATTATTGAGGTTTATCATTATGAATCCAATGAACTTTCTAGCTTTGGATAATGAGATGCGATGTGTTCAGAAAAGTTCAAACTGTTGCCGTATCTCAAACCCAGGTCACAAAGTGTTGAGAGGCTTCAGTGTATGTTTGTGTATAACCAGATTCAGGTTGAGGCAGCGGCCAATGTGAATAAATCCACTTTTGTCAACATTCAGTGGCAGATCCCACGAAACAGTTCGTTCGTACAACTCCCTTATCTCTTCTTAGATAGAGTTTTCTTTGCTGGGAGAAGAGAATGTATAAAGCACTCCCAGGTCATCGGCAAAAAGGAAAGGTTTACCATATTGAGAGAGGGAACCCACGTTATTGATGAAAAGGAGAAAGAGTAGTGGGCCGATCACACTTCCTTTTATAACCTCACTGGTTACATTCATAGGCTTAGAGCAGCAAGATTCACAGCGGACGATTTCGCTACGTCCTGCTAAGAAATATTTGAGTCAAGATAAGAGAGAGTTCAGTATGCCAAATGAAGGACGTCATAGAAGAAGTTTATGTGAGACACTGTCGAAAGCCTTACTAAAATCGAAGTACAGAATTATCACTGACTGATCAACATCTCTACTCTGGCTAATTTCACTAAAAATTTCCACGTGCGATGTGAAGCATGAGCGTTTAGTCATAAACGCATGTTGAGATGGACTAACCATGCTTGCCGAAAGTAAAAATGGTAATAGCTGTTTGTGGATGAGTTTTTCCATGTTTCTTGATAGCACGGATGTCAAGTTAACGGGCCTTTAGTTAGCAATATCACTACGTGATCCCCTTTTAAATCTGGGAGTGAAAAGAGGTGTTTTTCGTGCAGATGGATAGGCTCCATATTCCATAGATAGGTTGAACAGTTGTAAACGAAATGATGAGACTTCTCTACTTCCATATTTCGCAAGTGAGGAAGGAACCACGTTAGGTCCACCGTCATGGGACATTTTCATGACAGCTATGGTCTGTTTGATGGTGATGGATATGAAATCAATTTTGGATAAATGTTTAGATGTCAACATTGGAAACGAATTGACAGATGTTTCGGTTTCAGTGTTATAGTATTGAGAGAAATGCTGGCTGAATCATTCACAAGTAATATCAGGGTCGTCAACAATGCTTCCGTTAACTATGAAAAATTTGGTTGTGTCAAGGGAATTCGATTTCACATGGGATTTGAAAAGTCGGAGTATTTATAACCCTGGGTTTTTGCTACCTAGGGCTTTATTCTTCACTGTCATAAGATACTTGCGTTTAAATGAAACGCTTCTGTCGATTAAGTTAAGTATACTCTGAAGTGCATACACGTCATTATGCTCATGGTAGCAGTGCTTTAATTTTCGAAGCTTCTTTCAAACATTTTAACAGTATTCTGGCCCATATTAGCGTTTTGAGCAGTGCAGCCAAGGGAATATGCCAAGTTGTGGTATAAGTTGGGAAGTTCAGTGTCAATATTATTTGTGGTGAAATAAGATCCTCATGGTAAGCATCGAATAAGAGTTTCAGTGCGCTCCCAGGTTTGTTGATCAAACTGTCTGATCTGGTACATTGTTGCAGCTTGTAGTGGCTATGCTTCGTTGACCAATCACCCTCGTAAACGTTATCGTATAATCCCTCAACGGTGTTTGAAATCAGAAGGCCAAGAGAAGCAGCTACTACAGTTTTATTAGCAGGTAACGCGAACCACAGAGCAGAGAGGCGAATGAGTCAGCAGACCGAGAATGTGTAAATATTAAATATACATGTATATATATATATATATATATATATATATATATAAATGGATTATCAAATTGATTAAGTGGCTAATAATAAGGTTAGCGGGATGAATATATGCGTGAGCAGTCAACAATGTTCAAGCATACTTATTCATACAAGCATAACAATAATAAAGGTACAATAAGTTATTATAGTGCCGATGACACAAAAGAACTCATGACTGACGTACACTAAGATAGAGTCTATGCTGATTGTAGATAGTAAATAAAGTACATTATTCCTCCTGGTCGGTTTTTCCACTTGTTGGACCAATCCACAAAGTTCTATTGCTTCAACCAACTTATTATATAGATCTGATACGGAAGTCTAACCCCATGTAATGTCCGACAGATTAAAATTGCCTCCAATGATTTTAAGCGTATGCGGTTGGTGCGAAGCAATGAAAACTGTGTTTCGTAGTAATTTGTCAAAATTAGTATCCACATGACGTGGTCTGTATATGCATCCCACCAGTAGATGATTTTTACGATCAACAACTTACGGTAATCCAAATAGAGCCATCTATGGTATCGAGAGATTCATTCTCAAATCTGCACGACTGGGTGTCTGAAAGGGCACAGGTGATCGTATTGCCTCCTATTTCATCACATCTATCGGTTCGAAAGAAAACGTATCTATCCACATGCAAGAAGTGATCGGACATGGATGATTTGTGCTACGTTTCCATAATAAGTACAATGGTTGGATTTACAAGGAGTAAAAGGATTTTAAGATGAGTAATTTTATTGGATAGAAGGCAGACATTGAACGAAAAAATAAGAAGCTGATAGCTATCATAATGAAGCAGGTTAAAGCATAGATTACAATTAGTAGTTGCATGGATACTCGTAGAGTTGGCTAAGGTAAGAATTGTGTTATGAGGGGGAGTAAATTCAACAACTTTGTCACATTTGTAATATATTTACCGTTGTCGGCAGAGATGCAGGCCGAATTACAACAAATGTCTCCTGATTGTTATTGCTTATAATATCTAATAGAAGCATAGTGTGCACATTGGGAGCCGGACCAATAAGGCTATCAGGCCTATTTGTGTAACCAAGTGGCTATTTACAATTCGAATTACTTTTTGTGTCTGACGCATGCGGAACATGTCCCAAACGTTTATTTCCAAGATTTCTGGTTTCCTTTGGCTCCTTCGTTGTCAAAAACACTTGTGATGATTTGCAAAGATCGAATATATCGTCAGTCATATAAATGTTATTACTATTTTTCCCGTTATCCGTTGCACGGTTGCCGTAACTGGGTATTACACTGATATGAATCTAGATTGTGTTATCCGATTCGTCATCAGAACAACTACTTAGAGTTAGATCCAGGTCAACATTCTTAGGGGGATGGACACCACCTAAATCGGAGTTAACTTCTCCCGGGTTTTGAACTTTGGGAGATTCTGAAGAGTTTATCGGTGGTGACATATCTTTAAAGTCCGAGGTCTCCTTGGAATCGGACTTAACTTTATGACATTTGGGACTATGTTGTATTTGGGGGTTTGATGCTAGTGGTCTGTAACCGACTCTTCCTGCTTTTCGCTGGCAAGGTGTTTAATCTAGAAGAATCCTAGTATCTTCGAAAATCTGTTTTGCAAAATACAACACGTAGGTGCCCATAGTGTAAATTTTAACACATATATTGCACGAAACGGTGGCCTTATGTAATAAAGTAATTTAGAACTTTCGACAACTAGTATCAAACGATCCAAGTGTGTACGGTATATGGTACATATATAAACTGGGCGACTGAATGTTCTGACTTAGTAAGGACTGAAAATAGTACACCTTGTTGATTAGTAATAAGCAGTTAGAATTTAGCGGCTTGGGGACCGACATATTGTTAATGTTCATTCTCTTCAACATATATTGCCAGCCACCACGACGTTTGTTATTGCACTTTTTGTAATTTGTGCAGCGAAAGGTAGTAAGCCTTAGATAAACGCGCACGTATAGGTTATGCGATTGACAGACATAATGAGATGTCAAAATAAAATAAAAATCAGATATTCTGTTGAAATATTTGGATGTCAGGAAGAGGTAGCCCATGTATTTATGCAGGCTGACGATATGTCACAGTTTAAATTACTTAATGATGAATTGGCACCTGATATGGCGTTGTTTTCTAAATCAATTGATTTACGAGGACACTCTAGAAAAGCTCACGAGCCCAGAATAAAATACTTATCATCTGACTATCGACTTTCCCATCAAATCATCAACACGTGATTGATGCTCTATCGGTCAACGCTTATAAAAGGCAGATCAACTTGGGGACTAATATTTCCAGGACCCACACAAGCCACCGAGTACCCCGTACTTCCCAAACAGAGACCCAAGGTTACTTCAGGGGTTTCTCAAAGACATTGATGCACCTCATGAGTAGGTTTGGGTGTGTGCCCCAGCCAGTATACGTCCGTGTATCTAAGTGATCGCAATGGATACTTACCCAAGAAACTCTGGCCGATCATGTATAATAATACACGTTACGTCCTATCAATCTAATCAACGGACCTTCACTTTCCAAATACTCCCCATATCCGATATTTTAACAGTGCACACCCTCAGATAACCTCCATAATTACGAGGCTGACAAAGTAGTATGCGACGCATGGAAACACAGCAAAGTACACGTAACTTTGCAGTTGCGGTGATAACACAATTGTTAAGGTATTCCATTCTCAGCAAGCACTTGCAACATAAATCACTGTTAAAGTCAGCTACTTTTGATCATGCTTTCACTAGCAAACTGATTAAACATTAGCAAGTTATGTTTTTTCATGAAAGCTGTCCGTATTTTATTCCACCGTCTGTTGTAAGTCGATCTATGACAACCAAGGGCGCTTGATAAGTTCGCAGTTGCCCTACGTCTACGAACTCTCTCACTGACTTTAGCTGAATTTATTTTACAGGACAAACAAGGTAATTAGTGAAACGAACATAGAAAACAGAGAGCACGCCACTCACTTGCACCTCGTAAGCTATTTGTGATGGCTACCCAAGCATATCGGAATACATTGGTTGAACAAACAACAAGGCACGGATATATGCATTTAAGGAAAATCCCTGTGATTGCATTTTCTTACTCGTGTTAACGATAATCGTCCTTCTTTTTAATAAACAGTACGTTATGTTGTAGAGGTTTATGGAAATGTAGGTACAGGATGCGGTATATTCAAACACGGTACGTTACGCTATCAGACAGTGTGACTGAACTCAGTTCAAATCTAGAAGTGTTTTGATTTGACCGCTTCTGCAAAACCTTACGAATCGTTAAGGTGACACACCAATCGTTTTGTGGCGGCCTGACCTTCAAGTGCTCAGTGATCTCCGTCAGTTGCCGATACCCCTGATGTGTTGCTCGTATATTTCCCCAAATACATGATGTGAAGGGGAAAATTGATTCTTCTATTTTATTTACTCCTTTGTCCGCTTTATTTCCCCTTTGTTCCCCTTTATTGGTTGCTTATGGCCCAAACAACTCGTCCCCTACTTCGATCTGTCTAACCGTAAATTATTCGCGGGGTCGCTCATCTTGCTTGTACTTTGACTATAAAACCCCGTATACCTTTGAGATGTTTCGTTGAGCATGTGCATTTCGAAAAAAGCTGTCACGATGCATGTATTCAATGTAGGATCGTCCCGAATAATGTACGACGTGGTAGGATCCTCCTATATCACCTCATTAGAATTATTTTCCTCAAATTTTAAGTAAAGATATTCATTCTAAGAAAATACTGAGTTTTACAGTCACGTCAAGTTATATTTCCCTTACGAAATAATATTTACCATGAATTTTGACATGCCCTATTAGCTTCTGATATTCTTGATTACACAAAGCGACCCAGTTTCGTCCTATAGTCTTACTGTCGACAACCTTCCTGATAAAATGACCAGAAGCTGTCCTATATTTTACAGTGAAGCTGTTTTAGTGTAATAATTGGAGTGACATCTAGAGCTTAAAAATAATTTCCAGCCACTGATAAGGTTTTTATGCGTTTTTAAAATTTCAGTTTTTGAAAACTTCCATATGGCTGAGCTTTTGGAAGGGTTTTCCAATTCATTGAGCAAAGCTGAACAAGCGGTTAAGAATGACTGTCCTGACAAACTGCGAGATGTATTAAAAAACGAAGGGACTGCGTTTACAAGTGATTTAGTAACAGAGGGAAGTCTTGTTAATCATCAAATACGTGAGAACCTACTTCATGTATGTCCATGCACGTTTTTGGCGTGATGTATATATGTCTACTTTTGTCAAAAACTCATGCTATATTTTTGTTACGTTGATTTAGCTATTTCATGTAACCGTTAACCTAGGTGACATGTTGTTTGATCATTTCGATTAGTGTAAGTTCAACTGTTTTAATTACCAGAAGCCAATTTTAGCTTTGTATATGTGAGTCTGCACTTGGATGTAGTTACCGCAAGCACATAGGTTACGTACCTGTGAAACCTGCTCGGGAGATAAACTGACTGCTTATGATTCTTTTAGTTAATAAAATAAATCACAATCTAAGGAATAGTAATGTAACTCGTTTGTCGATGTGCTCCACTTCAGACCATACTTTCTTATGGTGGAGCTAGTCATATTACTGGGCTACTCAAACCGAGGTAGATGGGGCGAAGTTCAAACCTGCAACCTACAGGTTGGGGGTCGGGTGTCTTAGATATTGCTCCATAGTTGACAACCTGGGGATTGATGAGATGTGTTCACATTTACTGTGGTTTCTAAGATTCAATAGTTGAGTGTCCATACGTTACTGTGCGCCACTATTTTGTATCCAAGCCCATTCGTCCGTCAAGTATGTTGAGTCGTAATCCACTAGCTCCTTCAACCTACTATGCTGGCTGAATTCGAATAGTTCAGGCAAATTCTTTAGTTGGTCGGACAAAAACACAACTGTTCTAACATGTCATTGTAGAAAACTCTTGGCTTTCTTGTTCGCTTCACGAGATACTTGAGTATAACTGGTTAAACTGAAAATCATCCGGTGGCTCAGATGCATTTTTTCTGTGCAGTGATAAAGAATAAATACTATATTATTCTACATCTGTATTCTTTCATATCGACAGTATTTTCCCAAGGTTGTCCAGCATCACCAACTTTGGTTTCCAATACTAACCAAAGTGAAAAGTCACAGGTAGGACCACAATTACACATTGAAATCAATGAAATTTTTAATTCTTGTGATGGGCTATGAATTTCACAGTTAAGTTGTCATCGCAAAGTTTTAAAATGTTATATCTAGGTACTGATTCACCTGTCTACATCATTTTCCTCAGTCATTCATGCGCAACGTAGCACCTTACACATGCATTGATCCAATTTTCAACATAACAACAGCACAGCGACATGAAATTCCTAAAACGAGTCCCGTAGTTGTAGAGGTAGTAACAGTATCAGTGGTAGTCACATTTCACACATCACAATATTCTATTATTGTGCTATTTCACAGCATTATCACGACTGGTTTACTGTGCTATCCACTTTTACTTATTGGTGATATTAGTATCCACTATGTTTACTAATCTGTGTATTAGTAGCCAAGTTATTAGGTAAGTCCTAGTTATGCTTCTTTGTATCGAAATTCTTCTGGTTAGTTAGCGACAGCGAAACGTCCGGAAAACCATGTTATTTATTTTAATGTTGAGTTACTCAGCATCTAACGGGATTCAAAATTGTTTTAGCTCAGCTTGTCTCAATTACTTGGTAATCTATTTCCCTTGAAGTCAAGTAATTTACCTAGTGATACTTTCTGTCTATTTTCAGGACCATTTTTTCTATTCATTTTATTCAAACACAAATATTGGTACAAGAAGGCACCAAATATATGTGCGCCACACTTCATCATTCGATTTGTGTGTGTGCTGGGATACTACCGGGGTGCTCGGACCAAAGCAGGCGGTTTTTTTAGGGAGCCACTTCCCGATGCTTTGACCTAGAGGCCGTATATACGTGGCCATGTGAGAGTATTTCAAGGGGGAGAACTGACTCTCCCTACCCCCAGTCGTACCATTTATGGACCCAAAGACAATCAAATTGTTGTTCAAATTAAAATATGTGGTGGGTTCCTTTAAATAATGATACTACTCTCGTAAAACATCAGACTACAAATGACCTTAAGAAGCAAGTGTAATTTTATAAGCGCACACAGACTTAAAGTACTTGAATCCCATAAGTGAACTAAATGATTTTAAGTCGCAAACCAGCTTCGTGGTTATTAAACATTCACCGAATAATGAGCTTCAAATAATCATTTCCTCAGTAAATGTGGATGGTCTCCTATTTACTCCAGGTAAAACAAGGAAATCTAAACTAAAACAGGTTAATAATAAAGAATTCTCCCCTAAAAGGTCACAGCAGGAGACGTATCAAATAACTGTCATGTATGTACTGAAATATTTTAACATTCATGCTTATTGAAATTTGTACATCTTACGTACGAATAAAGAGTTATTTACTTTATTGCATTGGACATTTTAGTTTGCTGTTCACCAATCAGCCAGTCGGTGTATTAATCTGCTCTTAAATCCACCTTTCTGTTGGAATTCAGAATCCCCTAACTCTCTTGGTCATACTCCATTAGATTTAGCTATGAGGCGGCATTACTTGCCTGTTGTTTATCTCCTTGCGTCACATTCAGATTCTCCTTATTCTTATAAAAAACACCCCTTTTCTGTCGACCTTCTGTTGATTGAGCCCTGTTCTATTGAATTGATACCAGGAGCACTAAACGCTGTAAGTCATTTATTTCAGATAATGAAGGGTATGTTTGCGGCAATTTTATTTTGAAGTGGAGGCTAGGAATCTTTTGATAACCTAAAAGTAGAGACATTAAAACTAAAAAATAGTAGTTCACAAAATCAAACCACTAGCAATTTTTCATTGTTACTATGTTTATTGCATAGTCCTAATATGACAGGTTCCCAGTCAGGGCGCAGAAGCGTTATGAATCATTTATAGAATGTCTAGAGCTCGGACAATGGATTCAGTATGTCAATAGCCCTACCAGACATCAAAATATCTTGGACTTAGTCTTTACCAGTGGCCTCACCCCCAATACTTTGTATATTGGAAAAACGTGCATGCAATACGATTGCTTATCTAATTTGAAGTTTTCTAAGTTCTACAGTGTCATTAGGTAGTTCTTTGTGTAGCTTCGATGCTATTTGGCGTGTGTTAAGATTTCATGAGCTGACTCTCCTGTATAGAAGGTATCACAACCGATACAACTTAATGTGTAGAAACAGTTCTGTGTTGGCGTAAAAGGAATTTGTTCCTTATACAAACTAATAGTTCTCAGTTGACATCACATCGTTGTAATCCGTATGAAAAATGTTATCCCATAATAGTTCATAAACTACATTTTAAACAATTTAAGATCGTATATAAGTTTTTACATGTAATATTACTGTTTGTAACAACCTGATCATGCCTGTTAATCGGCATGCATTTTGTAGTTAATTCCAGAATAAAATTCATTTATTTAATGCATGTCGAATTGTTGGTTGTTTTGTAATGTGCTTCATTTGTGTGCAGTTTTAAGATTCTTTCGGGACCTGCTGTACAATGATGGTGCGATAGAACTACGGTACCCACCCATGATAGTTCATCCGAATTATTACTCAACAATAGATCGTTCCGTTTTAGTGTGTTTTAATAATATTCATAGGAAGACTAGTAAATTATGCGATGTTAATTATAGCCTCCTGTTCCTTTTGTTTGTCCTCTTTAGGTGTAATTATCTCGTTCTCTCTTCTACAGAGGTTTTTGCACTGAATAAATGTGTCGAATTGAAGCGTAGTGGTTCATGATATATAGCTAGATTTAGAGTTCCACTTGGATCTGTTTTGGTTAAACAATCTGAAAATGAATGCTCAACGTGTTTATTTTGATTTCCGAAAGTGAATTTGGTGTTCGATAAGAGTGTATTAATCATTTCAGAGAAAGATCTTAGGAACGTCATTTTGTTGGTGACAAAACTATTGTCAACATATCTGAGCCAAATTTGTGGTCTAATGTCGTTAACGAAGATGTTTGATTCCATGAGGCTACAATCGGGAACAAGTGGGTTCCCATTACCACTTTGTTTGTGCAATGTCACTTCAGGGGTAAACGAGGTCGAATCCAAGCATATTTTTAGGGATTTTGTGAGACTACTACTTTTAATATTTTATTGAACATCATTATTTTAATTCACAAAAATGATGACAAGGCAATAAATACAGAAAGATTATAGAAAGACAGTGGCTTACACTAAACCACCAGACGCTGGAAAATCTATTTCCTACTCATTTGGATATTACAAATGTATCATTAACAATCTACTCAATGCTCTTTTTTCTAAATGATCAAGTCAGGCCTTAGTACTAATATCTATATGACAAAGAAATGTAAAAGTACCACTTATTTATAATTGGTGTAATAAATTTACCAGTCGTTTAATTGATTTATTTATAAGATGTGATTGATTAGATCTGTTGGTTGTAGGTGGTTTAATTAATTCAAAAGGATACAATGATTGTTTGGGTCCATGAGTTGTTAATGGACTCGTTACAAAGTACCGTGGCTCTACTGCAACTGTGCTCAGATCACAAACTGTTTCTGGCTAGCACTAAATACCGGTACAGTCATCGCCGGTGTACCACCTGGCATCCTCCTTCTGCATCTTAAGCCTGGACTCAGACTGATAACATCACAATCAGCTACCAGTGGCGTGGTTGTGTACAAGACTGCCGCTCCTTTTAAAGTACCTACCTGGACTTTGATCATGCCCTTGTTTGCACATGTCTTATCTCACATTTTAGTGGCCAGCGAATTCATCGCGCTAAACGGATTGATGTCAGAAAATTGGTTTCAGCCTCTGTTGCAACTAAATATCAAACCGGGCTAGATTCTAGGCTAGCTGCCAACCCACCGAAAAGTGTAGATGAGCAGTGGTTGCAATTGCACGACATCATGAAAATGGCGAGTAAAGTCGCTTGAGGTTTCGCGAAACGTCCCGCTTATAAGCACTGGGTTTCTTCAGGCTCCTTACAACTCATCGAAGCTCGTTGGTCTACTCTGAGTGACTGCGAGTTTGACCACAGACGAAAACTGTTACGTAGTGAAATTTTCCAAAGCTTGTATGAGGACCCAGAAGCCGGGTGGTTGGGGCGTGCCAATGAGTTGAGAACAGCAGCTACATCTGGTAACCGCCTGGACATGTTCTACGAATGTAATCCCAGAGAATCCCACGTCGTGCATTATTTGGTGACGGTGGGACTGGTTGGAAAGGCGGGAAGGTGGTCAGTGTATGGCATGGTGTCGTCGTATGAAAGGAAGCTGTACAGGACTGGCTTCTGCTGGTCCTTCATGGCTCCCTGATTGAGGCCCTAGAGATAGTGCAACACAGTGGCTAGAGACGTTATCAGATATGGCTCATAATAGAAGCCAGTGGCGATCCTGCTGTAACTCTTTTGCTTCATAAAAAATGAACGTAACTTCTTTTAACTGAAATAATTCTTTCTGGTTGTACTTTTGCTAACTGAACTGCCTCCCCTATTATTATTATTTCACTCTCACACGCTAATTTCTGGTCGTTGTTTTCGTTTTTCTTATACAAACTTTACATTCTCTGTCTCTTCACATTTTCATTGTTATTGTGTGATGCATATGTATTTAGTGCCCATTTGTACCAATATTTATGTCAATAGTTGAAATCATGAGTCAGTTGAAGCTAGACCACCACTGGACGGCCGTTTCGTTCTATTGTGGGGCTCCTCAGCAGTGTGCATCCACGTTCCCGCCCTCACTGGAGATTCCAACCCAGGACATGTCAATCTTACGCGCGAGCGCTTGGCCATTAGAACACTGTTTTCAAACAAATAAATAAAAATAAAAGATTGACATGCTCAATGTTGCATTTCTAAATCAGATGTTTCTCATAGATTGCTGTATCTGTTGTGCTTATCAGTTTATATAAAGCGGTGTATGTGATCATCATTTCAAAAAACAAATCTGTGTCGTGGTTGTCAGCTAACTATAATGACTAATCTCTGTCCTTTAAACATAAACTGCAACATGATTCCTAAATACTGACCTAGGTATCACAACTAGATATGGCGATATTAGGGAAATTTTAGTTTGTTGGAACCTACGTTCTAAGCGCTGTGTGGAGGGAAGTAGTCAGTCGATAACAGTTTAGGTGTATGTTATCTAGTCTTTGCTTCATCAAATTTTATCGACCAGACGATGTCAGTAATCTAGATGATGAAATATGATGTTGCTCTATGTTCTTTGTAATCAGTTAGCCGGTGTGTCTTATTAGGTTTCACTATATACTTGGAATGAGGTTACAAAATGACACGTAGACTAAAGTAAACCTCGCTGATATATTAAGGTTTGTTTTTTGTTGTTGAGTGTAGAAGTTCGCATAAACAGGCGTCACTCGACATCTTAGCTACAAAGCTTGCCACTAAGAATATTTGAAGTGGTCATTCTATAAAATGGTGAATAAACCATATTTTTAACTAAACACAAGTAGTCACTCCCCCTAGTATCTTTTAGTTTGTTAAGATTCAAGTCAGTTAAAAAATCTGTGACCGTGGAAAAACTGGTTGTGAAAACAACACATGTATTTCTGGCCAACCGAAAAACAATAATTGATGGTAGTTTATACAAACAATTCAGTGACGCTAATCGTACTCTTAAGCGAGTAAGCTTTGTTTTATTGACTGTAAACCCTAAATTCTAGTTGAACCGGTATTATCTGATATAATTTTTGTCCACAGAAACCTATTTCTTTTTAATTTCAGAACTATGATTCTCAAAATTCTGACTTAGCGTGGTTATTTAATTCATGTATGTATGGTGAAAATATCCGATGTACGGCTGAAAATATCATCTTATTATTTGAACTGCTATTGTCAGGACCTGTTTGCCCACTTAATATTGCTCTTTGGTTAGCTCTTGGACAGGTTTACTTAGTGAATTCTCATAATATTTCTTGTGCAACTTATCCAAATTGTTTGTTTAATAACAACATTAACATTTGGAATACCAGTTGGCATGATTTATTTATCGCCTGGGCATCGCATCGATCACGTACGGGGAACCAGTTAAATGAATGTGATCAGCAACAAGTCCTTTCTTTCGGTCCTTTAAGTCTTATGGATTTTTGTCGAGTTACAATCAGGAGACATGTTTCTGCTGTCATAGGTAAGCTGCATCAATAGGTGAGAGTTAAAAATAAGTTGACTGAGAGATTGATGGTTCAGTTTCATGAATTGCGTCCACTAAATTGGTGTAACAGAAAATCTTTTTCACTGGATAAACAAACTCCAAATTTTGACCCAAACATACTACTACATCATGAAGAATAAAAAATTTCTTATGCAGTTGGTCACTCTAGCAGTCTTTACTCTCGACCGAAATGCATCAGAATAAATAGTTTCTTGTAAAACTAGCTATTAGGAAGTAAGCTTTTTAAAAATGTTTTTAATGGAAATATGCACGAATGAAGACATAACTTAAAAACACTGAAAAGTTTTTCCTAAAATGTGCTCATGCTCATGGAGTATATTAAAAAGGCCTAACTGATACCCCTAAATTTACAGATCGTTTGAATCGAGAGATTTGGTTGCTGAATTTGAATTCAGAGATACCAAATAGGACAGTCTTTTAGAAATTTCCTGGTTTTTATAAATTATGTATATTTAAAGTTATTTTAGTAATTGTCAAGAGGTGAACTATTTTTACTTATATTCATTCAGAGCATATCTCACACTGATGGATTGAAAGTACAATCAATTAAACAGGTATTTCTAGCTATAGAGCATATATTCAATAGATATTTACTCTTGTGAAGCTTTATTTAGTTTGTTAACCAAGTATGACTCTGAAGGAGTACGTTATAAGGAAAAATATAGTGGCACTATCCTTCTGGGTGATTTATTCTATCATCATTTTTCAGTACTGTAGTGGTTCTTCCACTGGTTAGTTTAATAATTTCTGTAATGAAGGATAAGTCAGCCTTATTAACCGAACAATTAATCATTCAACTGATTTGCAATTCATCAAATTTTGGAAGCAATTAAGGGTGTGGAGTATGGAATTTGAATCCAAAGATTTGTTTAAACCAGTTAGTTACATTGTTTAAACTGACTTTAAATCAATTCCAAATCATTTTTAATAAAATTACACTTTAAATCTTCCCTAAAAAGTAAGTGGTAAATATGTGTTAGCGTGTCTTATATCATCAATTTTCCCAAAAGCTTTCTTTCAGTATGTCTTTTGTCGCGATTTCAACATCTTAATTAAAAAATAAAGATGCAAATCACAAGGAGGTTAGATTGACTACAGTTTCTGAAGACCAACATTTGTGTATTCTATCACCATAAGCATTCCAAAGCTATATATTTATATTAGTAAGAGTCTAATGTCCAACTTGTACTAGAATTTGTATTAACTGTTTCGTATAGAATTTCACTGTAAAGACATTGAAGAGGAAAAAATGTATTTGTAAAATCTCAGCGAATGAATTTTAGGTAAATTCAACGTTTCGCCTGGCAATCTGGTCCAAGCTTTTTCAAGGAAAATATAATCAAACAACAAAATTATCGAATATAAATATAAATAGGTACAAGGTTCTCTGGTTTACTGTATACTGAATAAAACATCCAATCAACGTGCACCCTGTTTGAAGTAGGTATTTACAAAAGTGTGTAAGAGACTTGTGTTGTGAAAAAACGAAAAGTGTTAAGATAACAGATTGTGTGTCTACGTAAGTGGTGTGAGAAGAAATTTCATTCAAATATATGTTGTCTTCGGTATGTGTATATTAAGAAAACATATCATTTTATATATGATATGAACCAAAATGTCACAGCATGCATTAAATGAAGATAAATAAACAAGATAACAGACTGAATTCAAAGAGGAAGAATGTATTTGTAATTGAAAGTTTGTGTTATTTTAGTGCTCCCGTCAATTGTTTAACATATTCAGATACAATAGCTGATTTGAAACCGTTAAATGTATTATCTATTGATTAGTTAATAAGATATAGATAGATTGGAATAAGGAGTTCAGGTTTACTTATTAATTATTAGTTGCCATGGGACAGCTAATTGTATTCCATCTCTCCTATTAATACTGTTTGAATTAGCCCATATATGTAGGGCTTCGGCTGTTAATCGTTCTTTGTAAGAGTTAAAGCCTTTTTGAATGATTCTTGCGCCATTAAAATCAACTATATGACCCGATTCATTCGAGTGTAATGCTATTGCTGATTTGTTCTCAAGTTTTTTCACATCATCTGAGGATTTAGAAATGTGCTTTAAGCACTCTAAAGATTTCGTTTGTGAAACATTTAACAATATTTTCGGAAAATTATTGACGATGATTACTTTTTCTAGAGCCAATTCCGTGGACTAACTAGTATGTTTTAAAGTGATTCATCTATGTACCTGTAAATCAGTATTTTGAAAATCGAATTTGTAACCACCTAAAATAGTAGTAAGTTTACTAACTTACTCTCCAACTAGTTTGTTAACATTTCATAAGAACATATTTTCGTTATGTTATTTTTTCAAAGCATATTTTCATTATAATTGCTTTTCTCATTTTAGACGTTCGTAGACAAGCCTATAAAAAATCCAACTCTGTGAAATATTATAATTATGCTAGCCTTATTAAAAAGTTGCCTATTCCAGCAAAACTACGTGCTTTCTTGTCCTATTGTGATTTATGGCCGAATTTGGATAGATCTCAAGTCAAAGTCGTTAAAGCAAACCAATTTCATCGCAATCAAATAACAGACACTATGATTAACAATATATTTTATGAAAATAGATGGTTGTAAAGATTCTATTAATTATACTGTTTTTATGCTTCATATCAGTCATAATTGTAACCGCAAATATCATTTTATTTTTAATTTGTTTCAGATCACAAAATTTTCTGACTTCTGTTCTTCACCGATATATTTTTTTAATATTGATTAATAAATTTACATTTTTCGATTACTGCTTATACTCTTACTACCTATACCACTAGGGGATTTCAATCGATAACTGCATCTCTATGCTAATGTGGTATGGCAACTCGAACTGATGTATGTACGTACGAAGTTCTACGTTGTTACTGACTGAATGATTTCCTAAAATTACTTCATTTTTATTTAGTATTATCTTCCGAAAATTTGATTAGATCTTAGTTTGAAATTTTGTTCATCAAACAATATACGGTATAACTTCATGTTAACCGTCAAACAGACAATAACCTAAACAACTGTATTCATAGAAAAAGCTTAAAATTAGCTAGGAAACTCTTAGAACTAAGTAATAGTCAAAGAGTACATCATTTGTTTCAATATGAATTTCTTTACAAATTTAACATTCTGAATACAAAAATAATTTATATCATTCATTAAAATATTTTACTGTTAGTAGTGTGGAGATTCACTGAGTGATATCGTTCAAAATAGCATTCGACTAGTAAATGTTAACTATTGGCTACTTATAAAACATTGATAGCAGCAGATTAGGGTTGGTCTATATAATTTGTAAGGCACTTTAGGCTGATACATCGTCGAAATGTTGTTGACCATCGGATAAGAACTTAGTCAAGTTCCATTTTCATTATGAACTAATACAATTATCAGTGTTGGAAAATTCCCTCATGTGTTGGCCCACAAATTGCATCCTGACTAGGAACTGTTCAATAATCATGAATTTCCACTTCCGTTCCAGCTGATAGTGATTTTTGAAAGATAACTATTAGCAGTTATTTCAAACAGCTTTATTATCATATATTGATTTAACCTAACACAGTCACCATAGCTGTTGGAATTAGGTTGTTTTATGATTTTTTTAGTTCGAGTGAATTATTCTGGTCCCAATTTTGTGACTGATTTTACAATTTGTACTTTTCACATAGTGTGTAATCGTTTTATTCATCGTTATCATTGATTTATAAACTACCTTGATTGGTTTAATAATTTCGTGTATGCATATAAATATTACTGTATATTAGAGTAAAGCCTGATGAGGATCTAATCGAAAACAATATTGTTCGCTTATATATGTTGTTCTAAATTAGGGGTTCTGACAAACATTTACCCAAACTGTCGAAACAAAGCGGGCTTTGGATATCCTTTATTTTGACAACTTATTGAGATTTATTTAAACACGAATTCAGTCTGTTACGTCTTTAAAACAGAATTGAGTAGCTTACCAACATGTGGTTTAAAATAACACCAAAATTAGTGGTAATGCATTAGTTTGCTTAAAAAATAACTCTTCATAAATTTCAATCTAGAGATTAATTGGTATTTACATTGTATATATCAGTATGAAACGTACAAAATTCAAGTATGTCTGTAAACATAATTCTCTATGTACGTTAGTATGACTATTGTTTCTGAATTTTCAAAGATACCAGTATTCACTATAGAGTAGGTAATTTTCCAAGTGTATTGGTAAGTCCAAATGTTTAACGAAATAAGCGTAGTTAACACCTGATGAAAGTAATTTTTCAAAAAGAAAATAATTCATATATTATTACAGCAAATGTACAACTTTATGAATAATCTTGGCAAAATTTACTTTCACACATCGATGTCATGTATTTGAGATATTTCTTAGTCGAAATTATTCTACATAAGTGCAATAGTGAGTACGATTTATTCTTGAAAAAAAAGTATAAATTGACTCGTTGCTGTAGTTGTTCGTTAACATTTGTTTCCTTACAATATATTAAATTATCATTATGTAGATACCTTAAAATAATGAAGAGCAACTATAGTCATGAGCAAAGATGAATTTGTAATTTGAGCACAATTTCTCATCGACTAACATTGATGTTCAATTTAGAATTTTTAGACCAACTGTTTGAATATCGTCAGGTTTTTATCCATAATGGTGATTTTTATACAGAAAATCTATCCTTGTAAATAAGAATCAGCATTTGAAAGTCAGAGAGTGTAATAACCCACGAACTGGTTCAGATTTTTATAACGATAAATATGCAGTTATCAATCTAAAATGACGAATACATGGTCACAATCGATAGAAATTGGTTTACAAGATGTAACTGTAGGAAAGCGTAAAAGTGTTTGTATATATTATAAAATCTCATACCTCTGACTAATAGCTAATCACTATTAATCAACATATGATTGGTAAGAAAAATATGCCTAAGATCAAATCGCAAATTTTATGTAAGTTCATAGAGAGAGGACAATAACACATTGAAAGCTCTATGTTGAAATGGTTATAATATCAAGCATAATAAAATTCGTCCTTTGAAATCTAGTTTAAAAAGACAAATGAAACCATCTTAAAACTATGTATGTGGGTAGGGAAAACGTAGTTGTTTTTGTTTTCCAGCAACGACTATTTTCACGAAAAATGACCAAAATATGCATATTTTATTTCCACTACATTTCAGGATTTTTATTCGCGTTATCTAAAAAGTGTACGTAGTCAACTAAAACTCATTTATATAATGAAGACGTTTCTGAAAACTGTGGTTGTTATATAAATTTGTACGAACCTTCATCTAAACTTCAAGGAATAGTTTCATAATAGCTGGGGTCGTTTATTATGTTTAACAAATTGCCCTTTCCTTATCTATTGTTACCACATTTTTGATTAATTTAGTTCATTTAGGGCTTTTCAATAATATTAACATGCTTTCAAAATAAAAAGATGCTAAATTCGAAAAGCCAAAGAACAATGAACATTAGTGTATCAAAATACCACCCTTACAGTATGTCTATAAAGTTATTACGCTATTGGAATCAAAATATATAAGTTAAAACTTATTTAAAGTAAATCCAGTAAACAAAGAAACTGTTTATGCATTGAATACATGATTGGTTATATTGCTCAAAATTGTTAAACTTGAGAAATTTGAGTCAAACGGTTTTACGAAAAATGTATGAACGCTAATATTACTTGACTTGACTTTATGATATTGGGGCGTTAGACGACTGTGCATAGATTCAAGATTTTCTTTTCCTGTGTTTGAGTTGATTCTATTGAGTACGTTGATCAAAACACATGCAGAATATACTATCTGTTAGATAATTCATTTTAATATTGGTTGTTTGAATCTTCCCATTCATGGTTAGGACAGTAATTAGTCAGTTTTTCATTAGCATGTGTGCATTCTGTGCGGCTTGCATCGATATTGCTTTACGTCACAAACATTATAGGCATTGATGGATAAGCTAAGTAAATAACGTGATGGTGTTTGAAGCTAACGGTCTTGGGTTCGAGTGCCAAATAGGACGAAATGCGCATACTGGATCCCAATGTTAGTTATCATCCATCTCTGGTTATATCAGTTAGATGGATTGCTTTGATCTAGTTAGTGGACACTACCTATTGGTATCAACACCTTCCGAATTCTGCGTTTAGAAATATGTATTACATAGAAATAGCTAAGATCTAACTGTTTTGTGATACAACTGATTGTTCAAATCAATTATATTGATGAACGTGTATCATGATAAATTTACTGCTTATTTTCTAATATCATATAAAGTGACCAGTTTGCGGCATAAAATATAGCTGTGTTAGTTTTAGACCTGTTGTTTTACTATGATAGTCCGGATAGATAGTTGATTCAAATCAGCGACCTAGAACATTATTTAAACAGTTCAAAATAATAGTCAGTGAAGATCATGATTTTGTTTTCACTAAATTCTTCAAAAACGTAAAATGGACTTTTTACCTGGATGAAACATGCTTTGAATATTTTGTTAGTTGAATTGTCTATTTTAATAAGCAATATTCTTGTTTATTTATATATTTAATTTATTATCAAACTTTTGTGGCTTATATTTTCTCGCACTGTTGTTGTTTCGTTTTCTATGGGGTATTTTTGAGCGTCCTGTTGTACCAAGTTTATCAAGCAGATAATGAACTACAAAAATGCTCATTAAGCAGTGATTTATTTGAAGCACTACAATAAGTATCGTTATGACGCACCTGATTTTTGGACTGATAACAATAAATTTTCTTCAGTGATTGTCAATTAACTTGTTGTATCCAACATTATGAAGTAAAATTTAAAGTAGTGTCATCATTATTGTAATTTAGCCGTAATAGTCTACTGAGTCAGTGTTTCGTTCAACAATATTTCAATAGTAAGAAAAAGAGAATTCAGCGAATAAAATTTTCTTTTCGACGAAATCATTTACTTAAGCTGTACATTCGTACATACAGTTATATGGAAAATTTATGTCTATTGGATGATAGAAAAAATTTGCATCACCAAAATGGATTCGAGGAAAATAACAAATGGGGTTACGTACTAATCAAGGGGTAAGGAAGAAAATCGTTTATAGGTCAGATAATAGTTCAATTGACAGATATGAAGAAAAGCGACAAATACAAAGGTCATAATAATAAACTGAATAATAATCATGCAAACATGTATAAGGTAATAATAATAATAATAATAATAATAATAATAATAATAATAATAATAATAATAATAATAATAATAATAACTGGTTAGTTTAAAATGCAAAATAGTAATTTTAAGAAATTCGATAATAATCAAATAAAAGTGCAGAAAGAAAACCGAAACATAACTATTAAGGGAATTAGGGCCAAGGAAGGATGAGAGATTGGACAAATCGTTTCTGCACGCAAAGTTCGGGCTTGAGTTCGTGAATTGCCAGTGCCTCAGCAGTGCATAATATATTGATTAGTGCGTAACCCCATTTGTTATTTTCCTCGAATCCATTTTAGTGATGCAAATTTTTTCTATCATCCAATAGACATAAATTTTCCATATAACTATATATACAAATGTACATCTTAAGTAAATGATTTCGTCGAAAAGAAAATTTTCTTTGCTGAATTCTCTTTTTCTTATTCAATGACACTATGGGTTATTTTAATTATTTCAATAGTAAATAAAATATAAGAACTTGTACAACTTCACAAAGAGAAATGATTTTATCCAGGGTACTTTATTAGCGGGGACTATAATTTTATGGTCAGTAAGTTCAGATTAAATGTCCAAATCTGCATACATAACAAAGAAGTATTGATTAAAGGATAATGATTAGTAATGTTGGGAGTGAAACAGTCAGTCAGTTAGTTGCCACTAATGATAATGAGTAGTGACTTTGCCAAATGACGAATTGACTGAAGTATGAAATTTGGTGTATTGAGTTCCAAATTTAGTGGTCTACAGGTTAGACGGTTACAGTAAGACATGAAAGTTTTGAGTTCAACCCCTGACAGGATCATAGTCGCACACTGTTATGGAATTCTAAACTAAGATGAAAAGACTATCTATTGCTTCTTGTTTGTTAAAAGTACTACAACTGAGTTCACTTGGTATTGTTTTGCTTGTATCTTCTCATTGAGATTTAAGACTGCAATTGATCAGTCTGTTATTGGCATATGTGCATATGTCTCGATGTTGCCTTAATTCACAAGCTTTTATAAGCAATGATGGATAGTGGCTAGCAATGGAATGTTGATGTTCACTTTGAGATGCAGGTACATCCAGATGACGTGTCCCAAATAGGACGAAACGTGCGTCCTGTATTCGACTGCTAGCCACTATCCATCTTTGCTTATACTACAATTGAGGTTAATCAGCGATGAAAATCACCTACTGGATAATGACTAATATCCATTTTTTAAAACTCGGAGTTAGTTAAAAACATTATAATTTCTAAGATAGACTCAGTTTTATATAAATGGTATCCTAATTAATAAATATCACTTTAATGAGAAATACCGGTAATAATATTTTTTTTTCAAAATACCTGTTTGTTGTACTGCATATCTTCTCAATGAAATACGACAAATAGCTTGTAATTCAAATGGTTGTTGGATGTACATGTAAGAATTGATGTCGTCCCAATTGATATTCTTTTTATTTTTAATTACTGTACGATAAAATAACCACGTATAAAATAATCTATTCCATATTTCTTCCCATTTATGCGTTACTGTCATATGTTCGGAAAAAATAGTTAAAAAATGCAGTTCCATAGCATATCGGCATTTATCATCCAATGTTCTATTATAATTTACATAATATTTCTTAATATCATTTAAAATTTTACGTACTTCATTTACATCTGATAATATTGTAGGACAAATTTCTGGAGTTGCAATTATCAATTCAAAAAGCAATGATAAATTATGAACTGATCTATATTGACCAATTATTCTATTGTTCAGGTATTCAACTGCACTACCAGGCATAACATCATAATTACTCCAATTGAAAAGCTATTCAATTAAAAAAATGATTAAAACTTAAAATTCCATCAAGTAAACAGGTGTTCTGTTCTCGGTCAGTCACACCATAGAACCTGCACGTATGTACATCGGTTCAAGTTGTTATATCCCATCAACATAGAGATATTGTTAAGCCAAATCCCAGATTAATAGAGGTAGTAACAATACCAATGGTGATTAAAAGGATAAGGCATCGAAAATATGATTCAAGAAAATATAAATTAGTGAAATAAAAATACGAAGAAATGTCATGAGGAATTTAGAACCTCAGAATTTAAGAGAAGACAAAGAATAGATGAACATACGCAACTGCAAACGATTTTGAGCTATGTAATTCAAAGTCTCTAACCATTAGTTACGATAATCACCCTGACTTCAACCAGATGGTCTGTATCCATTAACATGGCTTAATGGAATCATCAATTTCTCATGGACTGATGGAATGTTCTGTTTTGTCCTCCCCTAGCTTTGTTTCAACCATCTCCTGCACCAGAAAACATTGCCCGTCGAGGGAGGGGGTGTTGGACATACGTAACACATATTTTACCTACTTCAGTTGATGAAGATTGACTACCTCCAACCGATTGTCCATTTTTGCCTAACACTATATTCCTAATCCAAGCACTGCTTACTCCATGGTCTCAAAATATATGAGTACCGCTTCGCAAACACCTATGATCGAATCCTGTTCTGTTATATTAAACTTATATAATTCATAATTCTCAAACTTATTTCAAAGTTGTACATAAATTAATAGAGTACACATTCAATATAAACGATATTATTTTAGTGATAAAAGTGAGACAAACTCCGTGAATCATTGTGGAAACAAGTAAATTGTTGGTAGCTCATACCCACAATTCTGTTGGATGTTCTCTGTGAAAGAAAAAATATGGCAGAATAAATGGTTTTAATTAGTAGCTCCTTTGAACAGATTCAGTGACAGATATGTATGGAATGGATTTGAAATTATTATTTTCAGATCATATGTTCATACGGCCTGAAGGGAAAGATAAACCTGAATAAAGTAGATAACGGTGTTTATTAACCAGTACGTTTAGGAATGACTTAACTAAATAATACATTAAGTAGTACTTCAATACAATTATAATTCCAGTAGTTGAGATCATGAGTCAATTAAAGCTAGATCACCATGGAAAACGTGGAAGCACTGGTTGGTCGTTTCGTCCTATTGTAAGACTCCTCGGAAGTGCTCATCCACGACTTCGCCCAGCCAGATTCGAACCTAGGACCTATGGGTCTTGCGCGCGAACACTTAGCCTCTAGGCCGCTGAGAAGGCATCCAATGGTGTTAATGTCTAACTTCAACTAATCTATGAAATCGAGCGACACATCCACCATTGTCTTCAGTGAGTTACTATCTCACAACAGACCTGGAGTTCACTCCACTGGTCACTGCTTTTCACTAGAACTCCAGGAAATAACTCTTGAAGTCAGTCACTAGTGAACATTATAATTGTTTAAAAGTTTGATAAAAAAGTTTGATTTCATTGATTGTGTGGTGAAAATCAGATAAATTTTTGCCTAACATTTTTATGAAATGTGAAAGTACTAATCAGAGCATATAACAGGTCATCCATTAAAACTCAATAAAAAACATCCTGAACTGTGTACCAGCAGGATTTTATTTTATTCCCAGCATAAATTCAGGTGTTATTTTGCTTTTATTCATAGTTCTTATTCAGTGATCATAATTTAATAAAGAAATTTTATCGAATAAGCAAATACTTGCAAAATGACATTTAATAACTAATTCACCAAATCTGTTTATCCCATACAAAATATATAGTATTTTATGGTATGTGATTTATTTATCCATATATCAGTTTAAAACATGTTATACATCATTTACACAGGTAGTTTTCTTGATACTTCATATACACTGAATATAACATTCGTCATTAAATGAGGTTAGGTACAAAATCACTGTAAAATAAAATGACTGAAAGACTTGCTTATGAGAATACAATTCGAGGGAACGTCCATTGATTTTACTCCTCATTCTTATACACTAACAGATGGAGAGAAAAGCGTTTACCAAATGAAATTAAGAAAGTAGAATTCCCAAGTTTTGCTGAGTATTTTTTACATCCTTTCAAATTATTATGATATATCTTACCCAAATATGTCAATTGATAATGTGTTTCTTTAGCCCATAAGATTTCTGTGTAAAATGATTTACTTTTCGAAGTCTTGTGGTAATGATTACTGTTAGAAAGTGATAAAAGAAAACTGTAAGACCCAGCAAAATATTTCTGAATGAGTCAGTCTAAGTATTTTGAACATGTATTTATTAATCAGTTAGTTCATGACATTTCTAAATAACTTTAATTTTAAGCTACTGTTGATTATTCAATAATCAAAAATGAAGACTATTTGAGCAAACAATTGTTTTCAATAACTTCATCATCAGTTATAAGTCCATAATTATGATAATTTACAAAGGCCAAAAATAAGGCATGTATTAATGAATTTGACAATGTTATGTGTTAAAAATGGTGCACTGTTGCATCTGTTACGATATATATATATACTTCAAAATTGTATTATTTGCAAATTAGAAAGGTCATTCAATAAAGGTCAAGATGGTTTGGAGTAGTGTGCAGTCACAATAAGTAGAATAGTATTATAGCAAAAATGAAAATCCAAAAAATTTGTGTGAATAAAATGCATAGTAGGAGAATTTAATCTTGTCAATTGAGATAATAATAAGATTATTGTGTGAATATGATACGTAATAAGGGGGGTGTTATCAAGGTAATTACGTAAACAAATTGAGAATGATGTATGTGAAGATTAAGATAGAGTTAATCAAAAAATAATAATATTAAGGATAAAAGGAAGGGGGGTAAGAGGTTTATAATATTCAGTCTAGGTATTCAGTGATCCAGTCGTAGGCCAAAGTAAACACAGAGGCTGGATATACAATTTCTGGATACGTAAGTTTGGTTTCCTGGAGTTCATCCAGATGGCTTCAGCCATGTAAAGCAGTCGTAATCTAGCTCCTTGAGGTAGATATTTCGGAACTTGATATAAAACAGAGGAAGCTTCCTCTATTTTGATATGATGTTCACTATCTACCAAGTCAGAAAGAATAGTGCTGTTAATCGATTTGATAACTCCTTTTCCCAGCCATGCGGGTACATGTTCACGAACACTAAAGGATAAAGCCCTCCGAGTACGGCCTATGTAACTAGCTTCACAGGAGCAGTTGAATTGGTATACAAACATGGAGGAGCCCATCTTCGGTAATCTGTCCTTGATTAGTTGTTTGATTACTGTTTTAGTTGAGAAAATTTGTGTGTAGCTTGGCGGCGTGAAACGTCCATTCAACAGATCTTTGGAGTCGATGTGTTAAAATATCACCTGCTATGTCTCCTTTAAAGTCCAGTCTCAGATATAAGGTCTTTTTACTGACGATGTCACAATTTCTTTTTTTTTAGTACTTTCTAGGAGTTATTTTTTAACGAAATTATCTGGATAGCCATTATTTCGTAATGTGTTCTTTAGTATATCTATTTCGCCATCCACACTGTCTTCAGAAAATAATAACTTGATTCTGTGATTGAGACATTTAACGAAATTTATTTTATATTGAAGAGGTGTGAAGCTTTGGAAATGGGTATACTGACCCGTCCATGTACTCTTTCTAAATATATTTCGCTTTATGGAACCGTCTATCCTTCTAGAAAGTAAGACATCCAGAAAAGTAATACTATTGTCTTTCTCCTCGCTAGTGAATTTAATGGCTGGGTAGACATTATTAAAAGAGTCCAACATCTCCTGTTTGTTGATATTTCCGTCACATATGATTAGTGTGTCATCTATGTATCGACAGTTATAATCAAGCTTACTTAGGATGTCTTTAAACGGTCCATTTTCTAGTTTGGCCAGAAAATTTTTAGCAAGGATCGGGCCTAGAGGTGATCCCATTGCTACCCTATATTTATTATTATTATTTATTTATTTATTTGAACACATAAATATTGGTACAAGGGGGCACCAAATATATATGCGCCACATAAAACAATGAGAATTTGAACAGAAGGAGAATATATATATATATATATATATATATATATATATATATATATATATATATATATATATATAAAGTAATGAACGTGAGGAATTATAATAAAAAAAGAGGGAGAGAACAATAATGGGGGAAACGGAAAGGTACAATCAGAAGAAATCTTCCAGTTAAGGAAGAAGCAACCACTTTTTATGAAGAAAGTAAAAAAGGTTACAGCAGGATCGCCATTGGCTTCTATTCTGAACCATATCTGATAACGTCGCTAGCCACTGTGTTGCACCATCTCTAGAGCCTCAATCAGGGAGCCATGAAGGACCAGCAGAAGCCAGTCCTGTACAGCTTTCTTTCATACCACGACACCATGTCATATACTGACCGCCTCTCCGCTTTTTCCAACCAGTCCCAGTGTCGGCAAATAATGCACGACGTGGAATTCTCTGGGACGACATTCGTAGAACATGTCTAAGCCACCGAAATCGGTGTTTCAAGATGGTGATACCAATTTCATTATCGTCTCTTTGACCGAACACACGATGCCGGACCTCTGCATTACTGACATGGTGTTGCCACTGGATGCCAGCAATCCTTCGGAGACAACGATGATCGAACACAGAGAGTCGTCTAACATCCTCAACTCGGAGAGGCCAGGTTTCACAAGCATAGAGCAAAACTGCTCTCACCGTCGCGTCGTAGATCCGACCTTTTACAGCCAGACTAACATCACGAAGGCGCCAAAGGTGGCCCAGATTGGCATAAGCCACTCTGGCTTTCACTATACGTGCATTGATCTCGTCACTCACGCCACCACCAGCACTTATGCAGCTACCTAGATACACGAACTTCTCGACTACTTCTATCTGCTCACCGTCCAGAGTGAGCACAGGATTAGAATCCCGCCAGTCTTGTAGAAGTACTTTGCACTTCAAAGTTACAAAAACACATACCATACCTACGGACATTGATTGCCAACTGATTAAGTGCGGATTACATGGCTTGGGCATTCTCGCACAGTAAGACAATATCATCCTCATACTCAAGGTCGAGAAGTCTTTCTCCAGGCAACAGATCCACACCACCATTACTTACATCCATCAGAGCTGTTTCCAGAATGTCATCGATGGCAAAGTTGAAGAGGAATGGTGAGATTGGGCAACCCTGCCTAACTCCACTGCTTGAATGGAATAGTGGAGAGAGGTGGTTGTATGCCCTCACTCTGCCTGAGGTGTTTGTATATAGGGCTTTTAGGATGTTAATAAACTTTTCGGGCACACCCCACTTCAATAGACAATTCCAGAGAACAGTCCTATCCAACGAATCAAAGGCAGCCCTGATATCAAGAAACACTGCGTTTGTTGGCCTGTGATAGGTATGACTGTGTGCTAGCATTTGGCGGAGGGTGAAGATATGATCAATACATCGTCGACCGGAACGAAAACCAGCCTGCTCCTCGCGAGTCAATCCTTCTCGGGTTTTGAACAACCTACGTAGTATGACGGAAGCCAATAGCTTGGACGCAATCGAGAGTAGACTTATCCCCCGATAGTTGTTACAGGAACAACGTGAACCCTTTTTAAAGATAGGGACAACTATCGACTCATTCCATGACGTTGGTACACACTCTGGTTCCCAGACCTTTGCAAACAACGTCGCCAGTCCCTTAGTCAGAAAGTCACCACCATCTTTAAAAAGAGCCGGAGGTAAGTCGTCTGGGCTCGGTGATTTGTAACGTTTCAAGAGTTGGAGTTCCTTGCGGACTTCCGCCTCGTTTGGTGGATCAGTCGTCACCGGCCATGGAGGGCAGGACAGTCTGACCGATGTTGCCGGAGCAGCAGGTCAGTTAAACTGCCCTTCGAAAAATTCTGCCCATCGTCCAAGACGTCTATGGATGTTAGTGATTGGCGTTCCGTCATCCTCACAGATTGTTTCGCTCACACCAGACTTCTTGCTGCCAGTGGCTCGGATGAGTTGGAAGACCTTCCGGTAATTACCAGATGCAGTTGCTGCTTCCAGCTCATTAGCACGCTCCGACCACCAGGCTTCACGGTCCTTACGCAAGCTTTGCCCGATTTCATTACGTAACATCCTTCGTCTGTGGTCAAACTCACGGTCACCCGGAGTACACCGACGGGCTTCAATCAGTTGTAAGGAACCAGAAGAAACCCAGTGCTTGTAAGCGGGACGTTTCGCGAACCCACAACTGACTTGACCCGCCATTTTCATGGCGTCATACAATTGCAACCAATGCTCATCTATACTTTTCGGTGGAATGGTAGCTGGCCTAGAAGCTAGGTCGGTTCGGTGATTACTAGCAACAGAAGTTGCAACCAGCTTGCTAACATCAATCCTTTGGGGGCGGTCACTTCGTTGTCCACTGAAAAGTAAGGTAAGATTGGCGCAGACCAGAGCATGATCAGATTCCAGATAGGTACTCCAAAAGGAGCGGCAGTCTTGTACACAACCACGCCAGCGGTAGCTGATCGCGATGTGATCAATCTGAGTCCAGGCTTGAGATGTAGAAGGGGGACGCCAGGTGGCACATCGGCGATGACTGTGCCGAAAGTTAGTGCTAGTCAGAAACAGGTTGTGGTCTGTGCATAGTTGCAGTAGACGTTCCCCGTTATCTGTCCTGCGACCAACGAGTCCCCGTCAGCCACCTAAACGACTCTCTTCTGTGCCTAGACGCCCGACCTGAGCATTCAAGTCTCCGGCTAGTATTACAATATCTGTCGAACGCACTTTCTGGAGAAGAACAGTTAACTGGTGGTAGAACTCATCCTTGATTGCATCCGGGCTGCAATCTGTCGGGGCATAGGAGGAGATGACGAAAAGACATCGTTTCTCACGCCGATTTCTTCTCACTTTGATGGAACTTTCTAATCTAACAGCACATAACCGACTGTTAATGGGGATCCAGTCGACTAGTGCTGCCACAGCTCCAGCGCTCAGTGCGACACCAACGCCAGCAAGACCAGACGAAGATGCCACAGGGTCCCCGGATAAACGCACATAAAACAAGCTTTTTGAAGCGACAGATGGAGAGCGAACTTGTAGTACTTCACCAGAGTCTTGAATACGGGTCTCGGATAGACAACACACATCAATATTAAGACTTTCCAAAGACATAGCCAGACCTATCTGTTGTCCGACCTGCATAAGTGTGCGAACGTTGAAGGCAGCCAGTTTGAATGGTGCACGTGGTTTCAGAAAAACTGCTTCAGTACTCATATTCGGTGGTAACATACAATTTTCAACCAGGCAGTGACTCGAGAACGTTTAGATAAAGCTGAATTTTCACCATAGGCGAGCTGCTGTCTAGGTCGAAACGGATACATAAAGTAGGAATAAGAGAGGGTGAATAAATGACGTGGTAAAATAATAATAATAATAATGATAATAATAATAGTACGAGTCATTTCAATGTTAATCAGAGAGAAAGGAATATTTTCCATAAGCAAATTGTTCATCATGATTTTAGTGCGTGGGCTGAGATACTGCCCGGGTGCCCAAACCGAAGCAGGTGGTTTTCTTAGGGGGCCACACCCCGAGCCTTTGACCTAAAGGTCTAGTCCACAAGGCAGTGGAGCATCGTGAGGAGATGCAGTCCCATGGAAGCCGGTGACCAAAAGTTGGTTCATACGCCATTTGTTCCTTCAGGATACTGGAGCCCATGTGCACCATTGAATTGGGATCCGGTTATAGAGCCGGACATTCGCTCTTCGTCCTCTCATTTTCGTAAACAACACCCCCGCCACGTGAAGGCAGTGAGTAGGACTTCCCTGGCAGAGGCTGTGTACGCGTGGCCGTGTGAGAGTATTTCGAGAGGGACGGCGAACCCTCCCCGCTCTCGGCCATACCAGGGCATTTGGGGGCGCTACCCTATATACTTGTCTGAAAAATTCATTGTTACACTTAGAGTGGATATTCATAGTGAGTTTCAACAGGAGTTCTTTCATTTCAATTACTGGGATCGGTACCTGTATTTTCTTTTCTAGCAATTGTTCATATATGTAATCGATAGTTTCAGTCAGAGGGATGTTAGTGAACAAAGATGTTATGTCTAGTGATAACATGGTTTTGCCATTTATATTCATATTTTTAATTGTATCCACAAATTCAAAGACATCTTTAACACAATGACTAATCAATAATCCTTAATGTTGCTAACTTAATTAACAAATATATGTGTTATTCAGTTTCATCCCGAAAATAAATGGTTATTTATTATGTTGTGGTCTAGTACTTTAGTTTCATACAATTACATGATTCAAAGGTGTAAATGTACACGGTACATGAATAGTATTTGTTGTATTCTTGTCAATGGATTGAGAACAGGTGAATTTTACCAGAGGATATCAAACATTAGAATATAAAGTAACTGAGTTAGTGAACTAATTGTTACCCGTGTTGATCAAAATGTAACAGTTATGGTCAGAAACTCAACAATATTGCCATTGAGTGATAAGGAGTGTTGATTCAAATAAATGTTTAACATCTAACAATAATATTTAATATTTTCAACAACCGATAGTTAATATTAAACAAATGTGATATAGAAAACATCAACTAGTATTGACAATAAATAAAATGAATTTCGGCTTTTTTTAGTGTTAAATAAAGGATTAATTTATTCCAGTTCTTTCTGTTCTTATAAAATCATTTTCAATGGTTGAGATCATGGGTCAATTAAAGTCAGACCATCATGGAAAACCTGGAAGCACTGGACGGCCGTTTCGTCCTATTGTGGGACTCCTCAGCAGTGCGCATCCACGAATTCGCCTAGCCAGATTCGGGTCCAGGACCTATCAGTCTCGCGCACGAGCGCTTAACCATTAGACCACTGAGTCGTTATCCAATGTTGTTAATGTCTAACTTCAACTAATCTGTGAAATTGAGCGACACATCTACCATTGTCTTCAGTGAGTTACTGGCCTTAATGGACTCATGATTTCAACTATTGTAATCTATTTTCATTATCTAAATTTTTGAATAAGTGAAGGATAAAAACAAATATACTAAATTGCATTGACTAAAATAATTTACTACTTACCTCATTATAAGAAAATGGTTCTGTAATAAATGCTTGTGGATAGATTAAAAGTGATGAGACTGATCGAAGTGAGAATTCAGGAGTGACAAAAAAATTTTCTGGTGAATTTGCTGCCATTATATATTGCAATTTAAAACATCCTTGTTGTTCAGCTAGTTGCATAGCACTTTCTCCATTTTTGTTCACGTAATATGGACTCCACATATATGGTGGATTGATTAAGATTTGAATACAAGCAGAAGCATGATATAGAACTGCAAGCTGAAGACAAAGAATTCTATATGTATTATGATTAGGTTTTGTATGTAATTTTATGGCTATTATTTACCAAGTTTTTTTAGTCTACATGAGGTGATTTGGTGGAGATTTGTAGAAGGTATTCATGGCAGACTAATCTTAGTCATAGTGTTAGTGAAAACCAGAGAGCGTTGGTCAGTTATTATGTCCTAATATAGGACTCCTCTACGCTACGACACTCATTTTAATAACAACTGAATTTTGGATAAGCTCCTGAACTTTCACTGAAAAACTATAGCTCATGGAGTTCATAAATAGCTAGATTGACTTCAGATTCCTTTAATGATCTCGTTTTATTGCAAATTTGTTGAAGTTCAAAACCTGTAGCATTGGACCTAAATCCAGTTGTTTGAATGCCTAAGCGTTTCCCACTAGATATGAAGATCCTGAACCCAATCTATGGCAAGGTCGTGACTATATATTACTGAGCAATCCCATACTAGGATGAAACAGTAACCTAACCCTTTCTCATTTTTAGTGACAGCTCAACTAAGATTAGTCTGTAACGAATACCTTTAACAAATTTTCAAAAATATGTAAGCTACAACGAATTCACTGGAGCTTTCAAAAACGTCTGTTGATCGACTTTTTTAGATATGTGACTATAGAAGCACGAAAGGTGACCGAGTCTATAATTTCGTACATGATTAAAACACTTCCTTGAATATCAACAAAATTTGGTTTATTGGATATTAGAGCTATCACAATTGTATCAAGGTGTAACATATATTATATTGTTAAACATATAGAAAAGAAAATCATTGTCAAACGAAACATTGTCAACAACCATATAGTTTAATCTTTTTAAAACTTTTAAAGAAATCTGCATTACTTATACATCCTTGAAGTAAATGTACACAAGATACACTATCCCACACCAGAGTGTATGTTTATATTCAATCCTTGGAAAAGTTTCAATGTAGTTTAATTTATTCGCCAAAATAGTCAAACTAAAATGTTAACCAGAGTAAAATTGATAGTAGTACCAATAACATTCAAGTCTTGTTTTACTAACGTTTAAACTAAACGTTCTATTGATAGAAAACAAAATTTCCCGATAATCAAACTGAGAGGATTAAAGGGTTATATCGTTAGTTTTTAATGTTACAGGTTTAGCTAATCACAGATTTTACCATAGTGATCTAAACCAGAATTTATTTTTCACCGGTAAGTGGTAAAAGTAAATCAGTGAATTTTAATTCTGTAACTTCACTGAATATCTATAAAGTGATAAGCTGTATACTTAAGCAAATTAAGAAATACATATGTTCAAGGTCAAATAGAATCAATAAATATGAAACTGATTATAAAAGAAGAGATTATATATATATATATATATATATATATATATATATATATATATATATATATATATATATATATATATTGTAGATAATACTTTGGTCAACTAGTTTTTGTTTTAATTTACTTTGTTTATAGTAACTTGTCATGATAATCAGTTTATTAGCGGTTCACTGAATAATAGACTCTTAAGTGTACTTATTTATAAATGATGAATTTTCTGAAAAAACTATATATAGCTTCGAGAATGACTTAGAAAGAAACTCTTTAACGTGAATATATTTGCTCGCAGATAAACGAAGTAAGGTAGCGATATTATGACATTAAAATTGAATTACCGATCATAAGTTTTTAGAAAAATCACAAACTGTTTTAAACCACCATAGTCCAATAGGTTTCACTTTGTCTAGTATGAAACACTTCTTGTTTATAAACAGACACTGTTCATTGAATGACAATTTACATCAAAATCATAAGGTAATATTAAGATTGTTGTTGCCTCTTCCTTTCATTTTGTTTTTTCGCCTCACCCTATATGTACTTGTCGTTTCTTAGGATTTTCTTCAAGGTTCTCGATGGATTACAGGTATGAAATTCTTTGATACATTAAGAACTATGAAAGCCTAATGTACTAGTTGGTGATTAATAATAGTAGTTGAGGGAAGAGACAAAGGTTATTTCGACTCCAATATGGGATCATCCCCCAGACATATAAATATCTTTCTGAAGTCCTATTTAACAAATGATAGCAAAGTTTTATAATTGCATGATACTCAATTTAAAAAATGAACGAAAAAACCCAACAAATATCTGTTGAAAAAGAGGCTTACATGCAATAAGTTTTCATATCCAAGAACTGTATGCTCAAAATCAAACAGCTTGTTTTCTATTTTGTTACATTTATCATTGTCAGTGGTATTTAAGGTAGCGGTATCCTGACTGAGATTATTTAATACTGCTAGCAATAGGTTTGCATCATCCTTCTTTATAATCGATTTTATGAGTGTTAGAAACTCGGGTTTATTATCGAAATTATTGATGAAAACATTTGAAGAATCCGTCATAGTGTAAAATGAAAAGATACATGTAAAACTAAGTGGAAAAAGTTGAAATACACGTTGACGTTGTGGAAAAATCACTTCTCTAAAAACTTTTGTCTCTATAGTTTCAGAAATATACTATATAAAATGTCTAACAAACCAATAAGAATAGATTAAGTGTTTCTTTTCTTATGTCTCTTATTTTACGAATGACCCTATCACGTGATCAGTTATTTGATGACTTCCACTAAATATAACGATTTTTTGAATGTACTTTAAAACACAAATACAAGTGATTATGCCTTATGTAAATATATTGTTCAGTTAAAACGGTTTTAACATCTTTCAGTGATTTAAATAATATACATATTATTATCTAACATGGACCCCAGATTATTAAAGTAGACAAATTTTTTGTTCATTTTCACTTGAGTACACACTTGCAAAACAAGTACACCAATCACAGATACATAAATTTTCAATTCACACCCTACCAATTTTTAAAAGGGGTGCTAGCGATTTATATTTGCCGTGAAATGAATGTCGACCAAATCACTGAAAGATGTTAAAACCGTTTTAACTGAACAGTATATTTACATAAGGCATAATCACTTGTATTTGTGTTTTAAAGTATTTTATGGGTACATCGTTGTTACAAGGGGAAGCATAACTGAACATTAGTTATTTGTAAAATTTTTTTGCTTATTTATATATTGACTAACAATTAAATATTCAGAGTTATACTGTTCTGATTAAACAAATAACATTAATTTCCTAATAAATATTCGCCAACTAAGTCAGTCATTTTTTTCCTGAAATACAATTCGTTGAAGTAATTGAGTAATATAAATACAATTATTTCGTTGCAGTAACTTTGAGTGTTTGACTGCAGAAGTATATTTATATAAATTTGAGATGAAGATTTGTAGCTCAGGTGGATGATTTTGGTGGAGCTTTGTTTTCTGTGCTGGATGGTTTGGTTGTGGTGCTTTTATGGTTGTTCTGAACGACATTATCAGCACAAACTTCAAGTAGAAGTGTTCAAATTTCTCTACATATGGCTCACAGCTTGCCCGTTAGACCTCGATGTTGATTGGTTCTTGTTGACTTTTAATCTGTCATTGTTTACTTTTTTATTTTGATTGTATCTCCCATTGATTTGATTCTCGGTCCTATGTTTGTCTATAATTTTTCTGATTTCTTGATAAATTGGGTCGATTTCAATGTGTTTGTTGATTAACCTGAGTGCCAAGCTTCTAAAAATTCTCTGGTGTTTTTACAATTCCCTCTATCCAAGATCTCAACATTTTCCACGTCGACTGTGTGTCCACATGCATTAATGTAAGCGAGGATATGTCATGGCGTTTGACCACGAATTGATGTTCATGCAGGCGAAGATGAAGGGAGCGTACGCTTTGTCCGATGTAGTGTATTTCGCAGTTGGAACAATTTATTTTGTAGATGATGTTCGGTTTTTCTTCTTTAGTCATTTCGTCCTTTGGTTTGCATAGAATTGATTAAAGTTATTTTATTGGTTTGTGTGCCAGACCTATTCCAAGAAAATTCAACAATCTCGTTGTAATTTCTAATATGCCTTTTATGTATGGTAGGATGATCCGTTTGTTAGGTTCTGTACTTGACTTAATTTCTGATGCGTTTGGCTGGTGTTTTTTGATAAAGTTGATGCGGTAGCCGTTCTTTTGAAAGGTGGAATTCAGGTATTTTTCTTCATTTTTTCGCGTTGCACGTGTTTCTTAGCTCTCTTGAATAAAGTTTGTACGCAGATGGTTTTGTGACTTCCTGGGTTGTTGCTACTATAATTGAGTCTCTAGTTTTCCTGTGTCGGCTCTGGTGATTGACACATCCTGGTTCCTGTTTTATCGTGAACTTTATGTCATCGAAGACGTTGTTGATCAGTTTGAAGGTGTTTCCCAGATCGTCTTTTTTGATGACAACGAATGTGTCGTCCACATAACGAATCCGAATTTTCGGCCTGATCACTGGTAAGATCGAGTCTTTCAGTCTATGCACCGCTGCCTCTACACAAAGTCCTGATATTAGTGATCCCATCGGTTTTCCTTTCGTTTGTTCGTACATTTAGTTGTTGAGTTGAATGTATGTCGTTATGCATAAATCTATGAGTTTTAGTAAACGTTGACTTTGAAGCTTCGTGTACTTTGGCAGATTTGTGTCGTTGGTGAGAAGCAGGGATAGTTTCCTATGCTAAGATTGGTTCAACTGATGTGAGTAAAGCTGTTACAGCGAAGGATATCATCAGTTCTTCATTGTTGATGTGAATGTCCTCAATCTTATCCGGGAATTGTATTGGAGAATTGATGGAGTGGTTGGATGAATCCACTAAATTTTTCAATATCTGTGAAATTTCTCTTGACAAATTGTATGTTGGGGTTTCGGGAGTGATAAAATTGAACATGATGGGATGTTAGGCTTGTGTATTTTCGACTTACTGTATAATCGGAGTACTGAACCACTGGATTTCATCCCCGGTTGATCTTGCTTTGACAAGCTTGTTTAAAGTCCTTGAGATTTGGTTGCCTAAACTTTTGACTGGATTTGTGTCCATTAATTTGTATACGCTTTTATCCTCAAGCAGTTCCTCGGCTTTCCTAACATATTATTCATTGTCCATAATCACCGTAGTGCGTCCTTTGTCCGCTGAGACTATGACAATATCTTCTCTAGTTCCGAGTTTCTTTAAGGCCTTTTGTTCATGTGAGGTCAGTTAAGTGTTGTCTTTCCTCAACCGAGTTAGCGGTACTATGATTTGTCTTATTCCCTGTTGAGTTTCTTCACTTATTCCGATGAAAGCTCTACAATCAAACCGTCCAGCTTAGAGAACAAAAACCCACCAAAAAATATATATTAATCCATGATATTTAAGAATGTTGTTTGACAAGTTGTCTTATTAGTATAGAATAATTTACTTTCTTAGAATAAGGCTTTGATGTGCTGCGTTTCGCCAATTACTTGTTGACCACAGTCCCAATAACATTTAATTATTGGGTTCAAATGAGAACAATTAAAGATCCAAGTTATTTCATTAAAATCAAATGAATATTCTCTAATTTTGATTATTCATATCTTTCAGAACCGATAAAATTAGGTTAAGAGTTCAAGAGACAGAAAGATTTATGTTGTGACGGACAACTGTAGATAACCTAGAATGATTAACTAAACAAATTATATATATAGGCAGTGCTGATTATCGGTAGTGCGAGTTCTTTAACTATTTATGCCACACTCAGTAGTGACAACTCAGTGTCACGAGATTTACTTAAATAATTTACGATTAGATATGTTATGGTCTTGTTTATTGTAACATTGTGAACGCGAACAGATGACCTTCATTCTCACGGTATTTTAACTTAAGTTATACATTCCAAATACAATTGACAGTTGAAGTTTCCTACATTCACTCAACAATGTATCACTGCTAAGGTGGTGCTGAAAAGTTTCCAGAATTTATATTTCTTCAGTATCCAAATATTTTGAAGACCTCAAACTGTACCTTGAATCTATGATCAGCAGCGTTAGTTTCTCGAATGATTTACTGAAATCGTTTTAAATATATTTTTTGGACTCAAAAGCAACCAGTCAAACAGAATGCAACACATTCCATTTTTTCAAACTAAAAGATAGAATGAACATTTCAAATAGCACATTGTGTTAGACGGAACAGGTACGAACTCAATTCAAATCATTCTATAGATCAAATGAATGACTGGTTAAGGTAATAGGAAAATCCAAATGGAAATTTAACAGATAGGAACTACTAAGTTGGTGTTTTTTTAAATGTTCTGAGTGAAGTGATTTTACTAGAATATCAGACTCTTTCACACTAAGAATTGGGACACCCAATGTTTTATTGACGAATTATTCTGACTGTAAAAATATTTACAGATTAGTTAGGGATCTAGTCCGATTCCACAAATCGAAATAATGTCACATTCTACTTATAAATTTTATATGGTTAAGAGTAAATTCATTCCAGCATTACCCTTTATAGATTAGAATTTTGGAGTTAGAATAAACCCAATGGATATTTCAAGTACATCATGCTCGTAAGTACACAAAAATAAAAAAAATAGGATCAACAGATATTTTTGATGGTTACCTTCATAGCTCAGAATTATGCTGCATTATTTTTCATCCAAACACAATCAGACATCGGCGTTCAATCCCTCACAGAAAAATCAAAACTATTATAATTGATTTACATTTATTTATTTGTAGTAATAATTCATAAAAAGAATACGTCAAAAAAGTACATGTTGTGTATCCTCAGAAAATAAAAACTATAATCATTTAAATAGATCTAACCATTAGTAAGTTATAAAAAAAGTATACTTCACTATCCGATTCCATTAATTCTCTTTTTCTGATTTGTGTTTATAGCAGATGAAATCTTATTTGCTCGATGTGCCTTAAATTCAGCAAGTTTCACCAACCAAGCATCCCATGCGGAAGTATCAGATTTATCCAGCTGTAAATTTACGCAAATGAAAAGAAACGATTACTGTGTAATTAAAATGTTAAAATGATGACGATGTATGTAGTAGAAAAAAAAACAATATTAAAAGTTATATACTTAATGGATAAGTTGATCAGTGGCTTGTTGGTTAAGGTGTTCGACTTTCATTTATTAAATCCCACGCTTAAAGCCTACTATAGTCACTCTAGTTTAGGTAACTAAGTAGTATCGTTATCTCTCATACAATGTGTGGTGTGAAGTCAAGTACACGAATTTGAACTTGGTAAATGAATGAATAAACTATGAGCTAAGGAATACTTGAGATGATAACATGATAAGGTATATACTTGTTATATATATAAAAGGTTTTTATCTTCAATAGTTTATCAAGATAAATTTAGAATACACTGTAGAAGTGGCTTTTGAAGAAGCAAGATACTGGATTTTTCCGGAAGTATTTATGACATTGTACTGAATGACAAAGCTTTCGAGACCAAACCATTCAGGTCAAAAAAACTTAACACCAACGAAATCATTTCAGCTTTTCATTAGTTAATACATTTCTACTTTGGAGTAAGATAAAAACAAGCATTTTTCACTAGTTAACTATCCAACGGATGAAATAATCTAAACGAATTTTGCTCTGCTTTGTAAACTGCTCAATCGAAAATAGAATGATTCCTAAAATAATTTTAGTAATTTCTTGAAAAAAAGATATAACAACCTAACAAAAAAATAAGATAAATTTTGAAACACTAATAATGATTTTCTCAGTATTCAGCACAAACGCTTTATGCTTCTTTGAATCGCAATGAATAAACGTCACTCAACGTCAAAGAATTTTCACAACCATTAATGTAACAGTATATTTCCGTTTGTTGATTAATAAGTAATTTTGGTAAAAATCTAGGATCCTAACGTGAATATCTCGTTAGCAGTGGGACATGATAAGCCCTTTCCAGTTATTTACAACCCGTTTGCTGGTTTTGTTTGTAATTTAGCACTTCAAACACCAGAGCTTTTGAAATTAGGCGCTTAAGTAAGTCACCTTACTCTGTAAACCTAAATGATCTTGTATGAAAAAAACATATACAAGTCTGTAGGTAGATAGATTTCGGTGTTAGTTATTATCAATATATACACATCCCATTTTATGTACCATGAGTGTTACAATTCCACCAATAAGTACTATGACGAGTTATCAGGTGAACATTTCAGACTACTAGTTGATCATTCGTAACGACAGAATAGTTGTATTGAATACCGTTTTAACTAACTGACAGTTTAACTATACAACGAATAAAAAACAACAAACATAATTTATTAATAACTATGATGTCGATTTATATTGATGTGGGGTTTCTAGGTTTTAGTGTATTATTCCTACTTGGCGAAATATAGATACATTTATTGTTTCTTAGAATCCAGTTGCTGGTTACTGAGTGGATACAACATAATGCCATAAATTAAAAGTAGTCAGTTTGATTTTATTTGGTTGCAAAGTATTTATTCTGATATGTTGTTAAGGTATATTTAAATTTTGAGTATTGATAAATTTATTAGCATTAATGAACTCAAAGTCATGAAAGACTACAGTAAAGGACACGTAATGTGAGAAAACTGCAGATTACCGAATGATGAAGTAGTTGCTTCACTGTATCTACAGAAGAAACTAGTTTATCTTTGCCTTCAGCTGGATCTGTACCAAGAATGGAAGGTAAAGGAACGGAAGAATGACCAAATATAGCTGCTTCGTGTGCTCTTTCCAAAATCATTGAAGAATATTGACCTGAATTGACACCTGTCGACCGTGAATGTGAATCCGGATTCAGTATCTAGAAACATTAAACGATTATCAGTGTATATTTAATTATAATTATTGAAGTGATTTTTCCCATGGTGTAGATGCACTTTGACACAACGATTAACTTCTTGTAGTCAACAGGAGAAATGATGTGAACAAGAGTAGATCAGATCCTCTTTGAATAATAGCCTGGTGACTACAGAGAGGAAGTGTTCTGAATAGATATTTTGTTTATGAGTATATAACTTGATAACAAAACTGCCGGGATCACGTACTCGTTTGAACTTTTTCCTTCAATAGGGCCCGAATAATTTAAAAAAACTGTGAAACTCTTATCCAGCTATAGAGGAAGATTACCTGTTTACGCATTAAATATCAGACAGAAAGCGAGCTCAATTAATCACTGGGAATCCCTAAGCTTCACGTGAACAAAACTAAAGTAATTTTCCTGATAATTTAGTTCCGAAACCTTTTGACTTGGTGCCGACGCAACTATAAGCAACTGAGTTGTTATAGAGAGCTAAGGTATTTTGACCACTGATATTTTACATATATAAATATGTTATACGTACATACATACTCACAGTTTAGTAATAGGTTAGTTTTATCGATACATTTAAGATATGTTTACTAAACTAACTGTTCATCAACATTTAGATATACCGTTTTAGGTGTTCAACGGTAGGCAATAATCTGGGAAAAGTTCCAATTATACATTTTTTTGTTTCGATATATTAACAGCGACTTGAAATGAAACTTTTGTTTCATCTGATATTTAAAGCTGCACAATCTAACTGTTACCAGGATTTATTAGTTGAGCAGTGAAAACTAAGAACTTAGGTAGGTAATAAACTTTTGCAAGGTTTCAGGTAGATCTTGATGATGAGTAATCAAATGTTAAAAAAGTTGGATCAATGGCTGAAAAAAAAACAGATAACCACATAACAGCAAGATAGGCTTAAATGAATATTTTTAGTCATACAGTTATATGGAACTTAGAACCATAAGCAATTTTGTACAGTGTAAACCTACTGTGTCATGTTTACGCGAAGAAGAGAAACTTTTCTGTGTGAAATTTGAACCTTCGATGTAGCTAATCTCATTTTGTCGAGTTAATTCATTATCTGAAGAAAGCATCAAAGGCCTAAGAAAACAAGCGTTAAAATTAGATAAACAATAAAAAATTGAAATCTTACTTCATTTGAATGCGCAGTTCTTTGTCTTTATCACTGAAACAAAAGAGTATATTATTTTGTATTGGAAATTTAGTGCTAACACATTTTTAAAGAAGTGTACTATCAAGTGACATGACCATAAGAAAGTTTGCAAGCCAAAGTTATAAAGGTATACTTGGTAGGTATACATCTCGTACAAGGAATCTATGCACACGAAAGTTTACAGTGCCTTGGACTACGTGGAATGCATACTTTAATAGAGGCAATCGACAGGTTTTAAACAATAGGTATGGGTAACTATACTAGCATCTATTCGTCCGAAAGAATTAATTAGCATTTGCGATTGACATAGATTGTGGTAATCCTTAACATTGAAAAGGGTACCAAAGTACGTTGATTTACTGGGCTCTATTTGCAACACTTGGTCAAACTGCAGCTTACAGGAAGCTACCACTTGGTCGAGTATGTCATGTACTGTTTGTTATAGCTGTACATTCTTCGCAATTATAGATAATTTATTGGTCAGTCAGTCAGTTAAATGCAACGCAGAATTCGGCACATGTGTACATAGATACTTTGCCTCGGATATGTTTCTAAAGTTAACCGTTTCCATCTAAACTTTTGTTGATTGATCTACCATCTGGAGCTTACCTCCTTACCCTGTAGTACAGAAATTATGTGGTTCTGTCTGACGAAGACGGTAAGCACTGAGTGATAATGAAAAACTTTTTGGGATGTGTTTCTCTTACTCTTATTGATAAAGTTTGCTTTAGGACAAGCTTGTACGAAAACCCAACTTATCCGTAGGTAGTGAGGCAGTTTAGTATATTGAACATATCACTTGGAAAGTTTTTTTTCAGCCATGGTAGACTGATGATTGATGAAAATTGTCCGCAACCACAAAGCTCTTTTGCTTCATGATTTTGCCCGTATTGTGGAAACATTAACTGAATAGAGCTGTAAAATGTAGTTCTAGGTAGGAATATGCGGTGGATTTATGAGTGGGTAACTTCAAAAACCAAGGTATTTTTTGACACACGTCATTTACCCTTAACTACTACCAAAACACGTTAGAAGGGAAAATGTTAAAAATAGTCCACGGCAGTAAGACTTGGTTATGGAATCACTTCGTGAAATCATAGTTAGCCTGAGGCTTTTCAGGTGTATAGGTGTCTATCAGATAGTGGAAAACCTCTTAAACCACCAAAAATAATTAAAACTTAAAATACTGGTTGAAATTTCCCCAAATTACGTTCGGATTACAGATAGAAAAATTAATTATACATACTGTGAACGTGAGCGGCTATTCCGTCGATGTTTGCGTGAGGAACCGTGCTTTTCATGATCTTCACTAAAATACATGGAACAATGTTACCTTAACATCCACAAAACAAAATCCACTAGTATAAATAAATCGGCTATTTTATGGGAGAATAACTCTACGCTACAAAAGAGTACTGTGACGTAGGCATTTATCAGTACAAAGGAACACAAAACTTTATTAAGAGAATACGATCACTGAAAATTGGTCCAAGATGAAAAGTGACCTTAAATTCCTTGATTTGTGGATATGCATAACAAGTCTAAATTCCACCATATTTAAGTTTAAAATATCGATTCGAGAGGAGGAAATCTTCGATTTGTAGATAAAATAACTACATAAGTACTGTTCAGATACAATAACATTACCGGCTTAATTTCGAACTCTAAAAATATATACTGTTTCAGAAATTTGCTAACCTGTGGCACTTCATGCTAAAAATAAGATTATTTTCATTCCTAACATTTACTTTTGTGCATCTGATAAGTAGATCAATCTTAACGTATAAAGCCGTCCAACAAAATCGTGGTTAATTATGATTTTAGTTGGGAAAACCGACAGGAAGTTAAGTTCGACGTTTTTAAACTAATCACTGGCAGGTTAAAATAGCGATGCAAGAGCAAGTGTTGGAAAAAATATCACAACTAGACGGAGAGAGCTGAACGAATAACCATTGATAAAAGAATTAATAAAGGAGAACGAGCTACAGTTTATATGCAAAAATAGAAAGCGACATGGTGCAGCATTGAATATCAGCAAGAAGTCTGGTGTGAGCGAAACAATCTGTGAGGATGACGGAACGCCAATCACTAACATCCATAGACGTCTTGGACGATGGGCAGAATTTTTCGAAGGGCAGTTTAACTGACCTGCTGCTCCGGCAACATCGGTCAGACTGTCCTGCCCTCCATGGCCGGTGACGACTGATCCACCAAACGAGGCGGAAGTCCGCAAGGAACTCCAACTCTTGAAACGTTACAAATCACCGAGCCCAGACGACTTACCTCCGGCTCTTTTTAAAGATGGTGGTGACTTTCTGACTAAGGGACTGGCGACGTTGTTTGCAAAGGTCTGGGAACCAGAGTGTGTACCAACGTCATGGAATGAGTCGATAGTTGTCCCTATCTTTAAAAAGGGTTCACGTTGTTCCTGTAACAACTATCGGGGGATAAGTCTACTCTCGATTGCGTCCAAGCTATTGGCTTCCGTCATACTACGTAGGTTGTTCAAAACCCGAGAAGGATTGACTCGCGAGGAGCAGGCTGGTTTTCGTTCCGGTCGACGATGTATTGATCATATCTTCACCCTCCGCCAAATGTTAGCACACAGTCATACCTATCACAGGCCAACAAACGCAGTGTTTCTTGATATCAGGGCTGCCTTTGATTCGTTGGATAGGACTGTTCTCTGGAATTGTCTATTGAAGTGGGGTGTGCCCGAAAAGTTTATTAACATCCTAAAAGCCCTATATACAAACACCTCAGGCAGAGTGAGGGCATACAACCACCTCTCTCCACTATTCCATTCAAGCAGTGGAGTTAGGCAGGGTTGCCCAATCTCACCATTCCTCTTCAACTTTGCCATCGATGACATTCTGGAAACAGCTCTGATGGATGTAAGTAATGGTGGTGTGGATCTGTTGCCTGGAGAAAGACTTCTCGACCTTGAGTATGAGGATGATATTGTCTTACTGTGCGAGAATGCCCAAGCCATGTAATCCGCACTTAATCAGTTGGCAATCAATGTCCGTAGGTATGGTATGTGTTTTTGTAACTTTGAAGTGCAAAGTACTTCTACAAGACTGGCGGGATTCTAATCCTGTGCTCACTCTGGACGGTGAGCAGATAGAAGTAGTCGAGAAGTTCGTGTATCTAGGTAGCTGCATAAGTGCTGGTGGTGGCGTGAGTGACGAGATCAATGCACGTATAGTGAAAGCCAGAGTGGCTTATGCCAATCTGGGCCACCTTTGGCGCCTTCGTGATGTTAGTCTGGCTGTAAAAGGTCGGATCTACGACGCGACGGTGAGAGCAGTTTTGCTCTATGCTTGTGAAACCTGGCCTCTCCGAGTTGAGGATGTTAGACGACTCTCTGTGTTCGATCATCGTTGTCTCCGAAGGATTGCTGGCATCCAGTGGCAACACCATGTCAGTAATGCAGAGGTCCGGCATCGTGTGTTCGGTCAAAGAGACGATAATGAAATTGGTATCACCATCTTGAAACACCGATTTCGGTGGCTTAGACATGTTCTACGAATGTCGTCCAGAGAATTCCACGTCGTGCATTATTTGCCGACACTGGGACTGGTTGGAAAAAGCGGAGAGGCGGTCAGTATATGACATGGTGTCGTGGTATGAAAGAAAGCTGCAAAGGGCTGGCTTGTGTTGGTCCTTCACGACTCCCTGGCTGGGGTCCGAGAGATGGTGTTACACATTGGCTAGAGACGTTATCAGATATGGCCCAGAATAGAAGCCAGTGGCGATCCTGCTGTAACCTTTTTTTACTTTCTTCATAAAAAGTGGTTGCTTCTTCCTTAACTGGAAGATTTCTTCTGATTGTACCTTCCGTTGCCCCCATTATTGTTCTCTCTCTTTTTTTTTTTTTATAACTCCCTACGTTCATTGCTTTTTTTTCCTTCTCCTTCCTCCAAGTTGTTCGAGAAAGTAGATCGTTTAAGATATTCATAAAATAAAGGTAATGAAACTTCTATACCCATTATACCACCCAAGAAGCACGCAGGCTAGATGCGAAAATTTGGGATCAAATATATGGTCAGTATTTTTGTGTTCTACAATTTGTAACAACTGCAAAATGTGGGAAGCGAGAACATCTCGCATCTCTTTTGATGTTCTGCAGACGAAAATCTTAGTTGTCAATTAGATGGTTTTCAAATTCTATTAAAGTATTTATACAGATGATTGTTTTCATAAGACTGATTATGGGTTAATTAGGGCAATCGCGATTCGGGAACCACATTACGAAATAACTCATGGAAGAAGTGTATGGCTGTAGAATGTCTTTTACTTGAAGTGGCTTGAACAAATCCACGTTGAAACTAAAACATGTTTCTAATGGTAGAAAGACATCGTAACTCCAACCGTCCTTAATTTGATATCAAACCTATTTAGACTTTATCCAATTTTAAGCATGAACTGGTCCTTTTATGAAGTTCTATCCCATACTGCACCTGAAGAGACTACTACATATCTATTATACTTTAACATATTTTTTACTAAACTTGGATTTACGGGAAACGGTCACATCGATTTAACTAATCCTACAAAGTCCTAATTCAATATTTCTCAGTAGATACTTTTACAGTATTGATACTGGTGCGCTGTTGATACTTTGGAGACATCAACTAGAACAGCTGCAAGCATGATCAGTTTTTCAACAATCTATTGAATAACCTAGCACCATGATATCCGATGTCGACCTTAGATCCCAAAGTTCTGGTACGTACAAATTACCTTAATCGATGCACATTTCAGCAAAAAACTATTTTGCCTCGCGACTTGATAACATATGTGGACTTATATATCCAAAATTATAGATACTGAGTTATGTTATAGTAGAGAGTCCGCTCTCCCTCTCGAAATACTCTCACATGGCCACGCGTATATAGCCCCTGCCAGGGAAGTCCTACTCACTGCCTTCACATGGTGAGGGTGTTGCTTACGAAAATGAGAGGACGAAGAGCGAATGTCCGGCGCTTTAACCGGATCCCAAATCAATGGTGCACATGGGCTCCAGTATCCTGAAGGAACAAATGGAGTATGAACCAGTCGTTGGTCACCGGCTACCATGGGACTGCATCTCCTTACGATGCTCCACTGCCTTGTGGATCAGATCTTCAGGTCGAAGGCTCGGGGTGTGGCCCCCTAAGAAAACCACCTGCTTCGGTTTGGGCACCCGGGCAGTATCACAACCCTCACACATATCAAATGAGATCTGTGTGGCGCATATGTATTTGGTGCCTCCTTGTACCAATATTTATGTGTTAAAATAATAATAATAATAATAATAATAATAATAATAATAATGTTATAGTAAATACAATCCCAAATAAGACTATCCAAGGTCGGAATTCCGCTCTAAAATATCCAGTAAAACTTAGAAATCACAACTTGAAATCAGGATCCCTTGTCCGTAAGGTATACATCCAATTAATTTAGTTTCTGGACCTCACAGTACTCGAGTACTCACTACAAAGATATCACCAACAAAAGGATACGTTATACTGCTGTGATCCTTTATAGAATTAAACCGTTAATGTTCAGCTGCACTAGGATGTCAGATGTCCAGTCTAAATGGCACTCTAGTAAAGATCGTAACTTGTCGAATTTCAAAATCGCCAGAATGAAATCTTACCATTGCAACTTATACTGGTGGGAACACATGCTACAGTTCAGCAGATTTAAATCCGTAAAAGAATCTGTGACAGAATAGCTACTACAAGTGGGAAAATAGCATTCAGATGTAGTCCTTAAATAGGTTTAGCATCATGCAAAGGACAAAGCCAGGAAGTAATGTTTCCTGTTCGTGAACAGCTAAAGCTTTAGCTTTAGCATCAACAGACAATATTAATTTATGAACGATGAAGAATCGCGAATAAATTTAATGGCTCAATTAACTTATCAACTAATAAATCTGCAACATAGCAGATGTCGTATATACGACAATTAGATACTTTTGCAAGCCATCAACACGTTGAACTACATGATCCAAAACCAAAACCGACGTTCCATTTGAACTTTTGCAATTATTAATCAAACTGAGAAGTGAAAATAAACCGAAAGAAAATTTATTATGACTGGTTTTCAGTTAAGCACTGACTTTAAAACAGAGAATTTTGCATGGAGTTTTGACATATAAAACACTAAACAAAGCCTCAATCTTTTTTAGAAGAATTCGAGTCATCAGATTTTCTGGTAAGCATTATGGAATATAAACGGAAATTATCCATGATCAGCTTACTGATTTCTTTTGCTCATTGCAACCTTGAGAACAAGAAGCCCTCTGAAGTTGGTATGTTCAAATGGTTCAAATGGTTGTGGACGGAATAGAAGAAGCTTTCGCTTAACAGGCTTCCATGTCTAGTGGCAGGGGATCACCAATACCTTCAGGCAAGAACCTAGGTATATTAACGACAAAAGAGAAAAAAAATGAATTAGTAAATCATAGTAAGAAACTATCCATAGTCCTTAAGAATAGATCAAGTCGCCTCTTAAAGGACTCCTGGGAAGTTGATTGAACTAGCTCAGCCGGCCGCTCATTCCAGCATTTGACAACTCTTAAGGAGTAGAAGTTTTGTCTGCAGTCCGTTCTACTATGTTGTATCTCTAATTTCTGGGTGTTACTCCTTAGGTTAGTGTTGGGACTAAGCTTAAGTAGGTGTTTAAGAGGATGTCCAGGTGTGTTAAGGATACTGTAAGCCATTAGAAGGTCACCTCTAAGACGCCTATACTCTAATGGGTAAAGGTCGAGTGATTGGAGGCGCTCATCGTAAGGCTTAAATTTGAGTCCCCGAACTGATTTCGTGGCTCGCCGTTGGATACGCTCCAGAGTGTCCTTGTCCTTTTGGAGTGTAGGAGGGAATACTATGTTTCCGTACTCTAAATGGGAACGAATGAAACTATTGAAGATTATGTGGAAAGTTCTCCTGTCAAACTGACTAAAAATGCGCTTCAATGTTACCAGTGCAAGGTTTGCTCGAAAGGCATTTCTGTCACAGTTGGCGTGAGACTTTAAGTCGTAGGGCACCAGAACTCCTAAATCTTTTTCGACTGGGGATACTACTAGAGAGGTGTTTCCTAAGTTATAACTGTAATCTGCGACATGTCACAGATGGGCTATTTTACACTTTGAGGTGTTAAAGGTAAGTTCGTTATCGTCTGCCCAACTTTGAAGTCGAGTCAGATCCTCCTGAAGTGCCTGTATGTCCTCTTGGTTGCGTATCTCTCTCCAAAGTTTCACGTCATCGGCAAATAGCAATGTCTGACGTTGCCTGTTGAGGACGATCATTTATATCAATCAGGAAGAGGAGAGGTCTTAGTACTGAGCCCTGAGGGACCCTACTAGGACATTCCATAGCCTTTGGGAAATTAAAGTTTATCCTGACCTTAAAATGTCGTTTTGTCAGATAGAAACTGAGTCAGTCAATTAAAGGTGGTTTGATACTCAATTGTTTGGGCTTGTTAATAAGACAGATGCGGTAAACCCTATCAAAAGCTTTAGAGAAATCAAGGTAAATGATGTCCACCTTCCCCTTGCGAGCAACGATGCTTATCCATCTGTCCACCGCGGTAGGCAGGTTCGTGATATGGGAGTAACCCTTCCTGAAACCATGCTGTTGGGGTGAGAAGAAATTTAAGGAGAGCAGATAGTCGTGTATACCATAGTATACCAGGGACTCTATGATCTTTGAAGGTATAGGGAGAAGAGCCACCGGTCGGTAACTTGAAGGTTCGTTGCGTCAACCTCCCTTGAAGATTGGTGTGATATGAGCCAGCTTCCAATTATCCGGTAGTTTGCCTTGACTTAGCGAGTGTGAGAACATCACGCTAAGCGGTGTTGCCAGGATTGAAGCTGCTTCCCTCAGTATAGCAGAGTGGACCATATCTGGACCAGGAGAAGTGTCTGTTCTTAGGTGTTGTAATTTACGAAACACCAAGTCAGCGCTCAGTTTCACTACGGAAAGTCCTGTGCGGTTGCAGATAGAGCCGAAATCCGCATAGTTGATGTTGGATGTTTAGATGTTTAGATGTTTAGATTCCTTTCCCCGAATGAGCCGTGTGACCGTCAAAGGCTCTATTCTACGAAGTTCAAGCTTTTTGTTCAGTTCACTCCAGAGCATCCTGTCGTTTTTGTCTTGAAAACTGAGAAGAAGGTCAGGATTGTCTATAAGGTTCATGATTATGAGAGAGTCGTTGCGGACCGTTGTTGTTTTCCCGGGTTTTCCGGTGCGTTCAGGTTCAGTAGGATGTTGTTTGGAGATAAAAGCAGGTTTCTGAGTCGTAGGCTTTTTGATAACCGGGCGGACGTTTTTGGGGGTAGACTGAGCGATCAAAGCACCAGTTGATGTCCGTACAACACTTGGGATGTCAAACCTAGACGGTGACACCTGATCTTTATTAGCCCTGTTTACGTGGGCACAGTCACCTGCAAAGTTTTTAGGAACCACTGTTGCGTTTAAGGACCCTGAACTGGGAGATCCAAGTTTAGTGAGGGAGTCAATTACCGTCGACATAATGATGGTGCTGAGTTTCAACATTTCATCATTAGTATTAATGTGTGTTCCATCGATGGTTGACTTATCAACATCCCTATTGTTATTTTCGTTGCGCGCCCTTGTTTGTCTACCTACTTTATGGCTATCTGTTTCCAAGTTTACTGACAATTTGTTCCGCAGACCTGTCAGTAGAACAATGATGTTGCTCAGCAGTACTACAGCGTCCGTTTTGCACGTAACACACACCCACTTACGGTCCGAGTTGCTGAGTCTCTTGTAAGCAGTTGCTGTAAGATCTGTGCACGTTTCGTGGAACCAACCTTTGTAGTTGTCGCACTGCATACCAGATGTAACAGCAAAACGGCATCCAGGTCGTTTGCATGAATTTTCCATGACTATATTGACGTAAACTGTATTATAGATGCTAGCAAAAGCCTAAGGCCGTTAAAAATACACTAAAAACGGGCAAAAATAGGTAAAAACGGATGGAATAAACTGAACTAGCCTTTACGTGAAAAACTGAAAAAAAAAACGAATAGTAAGCTGAGGCAAAACCACAGTTAACTATTAAATTTGGCGAAAATAAAACATAATTAATCTACCGAACTTATAGCTCAGAATAGATTGTTTAGATCAGAAATGGTACTTTTGTTGCGTAAGAACACAGCAAAAGTTTGAGAAATGCGAACCACGTTAGGACCAAACTTCCGTTCGATACATTCCCAACTGTTGAAATAGTGTTGCTCCAATAAAAGAAGCTTTCGCTTAACAGGCTTTTATATCTAGCACCAGTGGACCATTGATGTCTCCATGTAGTTATCTAAGTATATTCAATGCTTAAAAAATCTTGGTAAATCATAGTGGCATACCGTTCTGAGTACTTAAGAATATGCTAGCTTCCTCATGTAAGACTTTAGAAAAGTCGTTTGGGCCACTTCATCAACAACAAACTCTAAAATTTGACTACGCGTGAAGGGTGTACAGTTACTTAGTGTTTTCAAATGGTTTGCAAATGACAAAATGTAGGTTTTGCATTATGTTGCTGACATTCTATGATGGTGTATTGTTGTGTCGACTATTTTAGTTTGGGCTGATCGAATTCATCTTATATAAAATTCCTACCTACCCATCGTGTCCGACTTTTAGTGAGTTGATATAACAATTTCAAAATGGTTCTGGATAAAAATAAAGGAAGATTTCGTTGCTCAGACTCCCGTGAATAGTAGCAGCGTATCATTGATGCCTCCAGGTGGGAACTTAGTTATATTTAACGATGAAATGAGAGATATTGGTGAAATACTGTCCTGAGTTCTGATGGTTATATCAAATTTACTTCTAAATCACTCATGAGAAGTCTCTTGAACTACCTTAGTCATCAGAAAATACTCGAATTTGTCTACTCGTAAAGACTAAAATGTGTGTCTTGTCGTAGCAAATGTAAGAATTAGATAATAGAGTACCAACACTCCGTGATCATTTTAAAAGCAGTGTGCCTTTAGAATGGGCTACTATATATAGCACACAACATGTCTCAGACGGTCTACCTTATAGTTTGAAGATTATTTAGTACACGTAGTTATCCACTAAACTTCGAATATGAGCCAAATCCTCCTGAAATGTTAGCTTGTCGTCTTGTTTGCAAACTCATCTGCGAAGTCTGATATCACGAAACGAAATAAATAAAACGAATCTTGCTAGAGAAATTCATTTTAGTAAACTGAGAGAAGTAGAGGTCCCAATGCTGAGTCCTGAGAGATACTGGGGGGACATTTTGTAGCCTGATCAAAAGTGAAAAACACTCTAAACCTAAAATGTCGACTACTTAGATTAGAAGCAAGTAAATCAATTAATAGTGATTTGATACGCAATCGTTTGAGCTTCTCAATAAATGATATGGAAGATGCCACAGGTATTCTGAGTTTGACAATACTTTAACCAGTAACACCTTCTAATATGAAGGGTATCAACCAAGTGGAATCAAATGATAGAAGCGAGGAGGTACGAAGATATATTTGATATGCCATCAATATATCGAGGTACGTCTGAAGTATTACGCAATATATATGTACCCCTATTCTTCTACTTTATAACAGAAGCTGTATGGAATACACTAGAGAATTTCGTGCCGAATCTAAATTCTCTACATTTATGCGCTTCTGAAGAGACAAATGCAGCTTGATTGTATATGTATGTATTTTATTTCTATATACACGGAGAAATATTGTTTCTTTAGCCTCATTTGTGCATCTATGTGTGTATGCAACTGATAATGCGTGGAATTATCACAATTGATAGGTTACATTTTAACCCAATTGCCATTTACTTTCTGATCCGGTTGATATGTTCGCTTATTCCGCATATTACTAAAAACCCTAAACATGCTTTATTTTTCCTTATGCGAAAAACTAATATTGAATATTCTTTGTATAAACATTTTATTTACATAAATATTTTTTCATGCAAACGTTCCTATATATATATAAACATTTTTTTGCTTTTATCCTGTGGCTCATTTTTTATACACAAAGATCTCACATTCTGTGACTAGTATTAAAAACTAAATCAAGTCTACATTAGTAATGGTATAGATTTTTTGATAAAAAATCTACATGCAGCTCAATAGTTAATCTTCACAAATCGTTCAATTTAAGACTGGATATGTATATGCAAGTGGAAAAATCTTTTTTTAATTGACAGAGAAAATGCTTTTAAAACCTTTTTTTGTACTTCTATCATCTTTATTTAAAAAGTTTTCGAACACATACAAAACATGAGGTTAATCTGTGTTCTTATTTCCTTTTGATATTTTTGTGATTGGTTCTATTCTTACTTTTCTGGGCTAAATTATTCATCATCAGCTTTCTCACTATAAAATCATTTATTCATATGATTCTCAGTATATAAATATGGTCATTTATTGTATTAGTTAATTTAAACTTAAGGAATGTAATAACCTGATAGAAATATGTATCGTCTTAGATTGTTCGTCATAGTAGTACAGGTAGATGAAGTCATTATAATGAAGACCAAAATGGTATTAGTTATAATAAAGGTTTTGTTGTGACTTAAAGTTCGGCTATTTATCACGTGATTTGTTTGCCAATCGAAATACAACTTATTTAAAGTTAGTACTGTATTAAACCAATGACATTCAACCGGTATGAGCACCCTAGCGTCCGTATTGGTCTCTTGTTCGTCTAGTCCATCCAGTGGAGTCCAGAACGCCAATAACAACTCCCACTATGTGAATCATTCATTTCAAACATACTTGGTTTATATACCAGCCAAATAAACCACATCATACCATAAAATCGGAAATATTATTTGTAAAAGATCAAGAGAAAAAGTGGATGTGAACGTGAGAGACTAATCAATAAACTGGACAGTAAATCGTATAATAATAATCTATAGATCAAAATGAAGCTTATAATAAGAGCAATATAGATATACATAATCTAGTTACTGAACAGTAATATATATATAGTCCAATAATACTTCTAAGAAGTCACCCGTAATTTAATCTTCACTAGAATATAACAGGTTACACATCAAAAATGTAATTCTAGGGAAAATAAATATGTGGAGTTTCAGAAATTAGGTGATTTCTTACTTCGTGGTTTAGATATAGGTCATGAGTGGGTGCATCTGTGAAAATGTGACCGCTATTTGCACCCTGCCTGATGTTCCCGACTGTTGATCATAAAGATCTCGCAAATCGCAACCAAAGTTGCTCAAATCGATGTTTAATTCGCCCATGGTCTGATGCCATGTGTTGGTTCTTATGCCTCTAATTCTCTTACAGCCTGCTTCGCCTCTCAACAGTCTTCATCAAGAGTGGGGGGAGCTTAAGTAACACATTCCAGCCACCTCAGTGGAGGATTATTCACAATTTGCTTCATAATTTACATTCAACATTACACACTTAGTGTTCCTAACATATGCGAGCAACACTTTGAAGAAACATATGGTCAGAACCTATAATATAAAAATGTCTCCTACTCTGAAAGGCCAAGTTTCAGCCTAAAGTTGAACAGAACGGACTTTTGGGCAGTGAGTTGATTCTCTGGTTGATGTATCCCGAAATCTTGAGTAAAAATGATTTGTAAAATAATCACGGATAATTGTTTAGCGCCATATATGGTAAAAAGTTCATTCTCCCATCTCAAAGTTCTTCATAGATGCCCCGTGAAGTTTTAGTAAGCAAAACAGGACCGTCATTACTAGACTTAAAGAACTTGAAAAGACTCATTCTAGCTTCAGAAGAAGCATCCGATAGTTGGACTTTGTTGTTTTTCTTAAAAGCCGAACAATTCCTTATCGTCTTCACAAAGCAATGCACTAAATGATATGTGTGAGAAAATAACTGAACTGTTCCAGTTTCCGACGTTTGATACATATATAGTTACTTTTTCGTTATTTGATTGCCAAACTCCTGAAACATGTAATTACAGAATAACATGTATCTCCCGTTTGTCGAAGCCACGTTTCTCCCTGATATTTATTGTCGTGCTGTCTGTTTCAAGTCTTGATATCCGGCTCATTTATATGAAGCAAGGCAGGAAATAATTGCTTACGAAGTCTACTAACATTCATTTGAGGTGATTCTGATATTCGAAATTACCCTTCCAGTATACATTCTCTACTTGTTACTGATCACGGTTTTGGTGTATTATGGGGTAGATAAGTGATCTGTTTCGCGCAAACTTTCTGTTACTGGACACGGTTATTTGATATGTCTTCTAATTTGAAAGCTTAATTTGCTATCCGACGCTCTTCTAGAAACTCCCAGGCTAAATCGACACGGCAACTTGAACACGACAGAAAAGGCGCGAAATATGGAAAGATTGCTTAACTCCGATGTTAGTTTGTGTACAGAAAGTCGAGGTTTTTGCGGCACTTCAGATGGCTTTGGGCTCCTGGAGAATCCCGTAACCCTTCTAATCCTAGTAGAAGGATAGGTAATCACCCATTCAGTTTAAACGAGCGTAAGGGACGTTTGTTGTGTCTAATAACCTTATATTTTTGGCAGCTTACACAGGAGCGTGTTCACTCCCTCACGTCTTTATTCATATCAGACCAGCAAAACCGTTCTGCTATAAGCCTAATGGTTGCACAGACACCTGGATGAGAATATTTGTACAACGTATTGAAGACGTGGCGTCGATAATGTTTCCTCACGATTGGACGATCCCTACCAGTAGATGTCTTGCATAAAAAGGTTTCCTTACATTTTCCCATCTGTTTTCTACAGAGTTTTACGGTTATTGAAAACAACTCCTGCTGGAGATCAGTGTCTTCCTTTTGAAGCTGAGTGAGTTTAAGGAGATTGAGGTCTTGGAGACTGTTTAAGGAAGTTATTCGAGACAAGGCGTCTGTGACTACATAGTTTGCTCCAGAAATGTGTTGAATATCTGAGGTAAACTGCGAAATGTAGTCCAGTCTCGAGACTCACGAGGTGAGTGCTTGTCTGAAGAAGAGCTTAAAAAGAAAGTAAGAGGTTTGTGGTCAGTAAAAAGGGTGAATTCTCGGCCTTACATAGAGTGTTGAAAATGCCGTACAGCACATTACATAGCTAGGAGTTCCCTACCGAATGTGCTGTACTTCGATTCAGTGTCTAGCAACTGTCTAGGGAAAAATGCCAAGAGTTGCCAGGTGTAGATAACCCATTGTTGTAAGACTCCTCCGATTGCTGAGTCGAATGCGTCTACTGAGATACTAATGGGTGCTTCAGTGTCCTGATGAGCAAGCATTGTTGCTTGAGCAATACGTTCCTTAAGTGTGGAAAATGCTTTTCGTGCGGTGTCATCCAGATTGACGGATTTCGCATTACCACCAAGTTGATCGATCTTAGTTTTCGACATTGGATGCTGACCACATTAGTTTTAATGGACTCACCTAGTTGGAGGCGCTCGGTCATGCATCCGCACCGGATCACGTGTGGGAACGCCATGCTCAACATCTACACAATCGCTAGCCAGATTAGATCAGACAATCCTCGATACATTGATAGCCTATCAAATATATCTTCGTACCTCCTCGCTTCTATCTTTTGATTTCACTCGGTGGGTACGCTTCATACTAGAAGGTGTTACTGGTTAAAGTATTGTCAAACTCTGAATACCTGTGGCATCTTCATTGATTAACCTAACATGATCTATCACACCAAATTGCAAGCTGTAAGTCTGTTCCTTTTTGGGGTTTTATATATCATTGCCTTATTTTAATTTTTTATACATTGTGATATTTTTTCGTGTTTTTGGATATATATATTTCCCACTCGTTCAATCTCGTACTTGATATTTCCCTTGCGATTTCCTGAACTCAAAGTCGACCGACAGAAAAAAACGATTCGGAATACGCCAACCGTAGTAGGCGAACATAGCCGTCTGTTATGTGACAGATGTGATAACGAAGGTTCGCTACCTCTTCGACACTGGCACAGAAGTCAGCGTTTTTCCGGCGAATTCTAACGATCGATTTTAAACGTACAAGCGACAAACGGAAAGCCTATCGCCACATACGGCGAAATGTACTTTTATCTTAAGGCGGGTTTACGCAAACCCATTCACTGGATCTTTGTTGTTGAAGATTTTTCTGCGCCAATCATTGGTAAATACCTGCTACAACACCACAATATACTCATCGATACGCGCAAACGGAGGCTAGTAGATAGAAACACTGAATTATCCATTCAATAAACAACTACTCGATGAGTGTTCTGGTATATACCAACATGGATCCAACCTCCCACACGAACAGGCTTACAAACGCAATGCGTTCAGTTAAACCTGTTTCCACTCGAACACAATCAACTGATGTTTTCTTTCAATCTGACTTACGATACAGTACACACGTCTTCGTACGTCGAGACTCACATCGAAGACCTCTCGAATCAGCATACGAAGGATCTTTCAAAGTTCTTCAACGCGAACATAAATACTACATAATCGATAAGAACGGAACCAACGATAGCATCAGCATCGATCGCCTCAAGGCAGCGTATTTAGAAGGAAATCCTATTCACGTCGATTTTCCTTCAGTACAATCACACGACACGACTCCTGAACCTATAATACCTCAACAGAAAGCCTACACACACGTTAAAACTTCGGCAACATCAGAAAATAAACTCAATACAACGCGTTCTGGAAGAAGATTAAGAATTCCAGAACATTCGAACGATTACTTCACTTAAGATACAAGTTTACATTTTATATCGTCTCGATTTCCCCTTGTATTATATATATATATATATATATATAATTAAAAAAACCCGATATTATAAAAATCCTTTTTTCACGCTATTACGTGAGCATGAGTTTATTTTCCTCTATTCTCCCGCTTTGCTTTAACGCGCGTACGAGTGTATTTCGACATGCACTAACATAGTTTTTTTTCTTTTCCAGAACGGCTGGAAAAGACGATAAAAGGAACGAGGAAGTTTGCCAGAAACGGAAATTTTCATTGTACTTTTCCTTTTTTTACTATATTGTACTTCATGGTCCCTTATAGTAAGGAAAGACGACCAGACGCTGCTAAACCTAGCAAGCTATCAAAAGAGTATTTATCAACGAAAAACTCGTTGGGTTTAAACTTCTGGCTGGCCACGTCTTAGGGTCATCACTACCCTACTGAGGGGGGGGGCGATCTGTATCGGTAAATAAATCCACAAAATAAATAGCTCTGGGTAGCAAACTTCGGCTGTCCAACAACAGTCACTACAGATCGTGGACGTCAGTTCGAATCTGGACTTTCCGTTGTCTGACCACAATATTAGGAATCTCTTGATTTAGTCATTTTAAGATGATCTTCCGACCTGTTACACCTTTTACATCGTTCGCGACGTATATGTGCTTTTTTCGCCATTTTTGACACCTGAATTTATACTATGACGACCCTTTAGAACTGATTTACATGATGAAGGAATAATAATTCGATCATTTACATATGAACATCACCATTAGAAATAGGTAATTCATCTCAGCTGTTAAATGGGACATGAAATTTACGTTCCAGACTACTATTTCAACCTTTTCGTACAGCACTGAACATACGTCAAAAATATGGATGAGTTACTCTAGAGATCTAGACCGCCCATCGTTAGAGGCTGCCTTAATAAATAATATGCAATACGAACACGTCTACTTCTTAATGAATACCGAGATAAGTAATCAGCATGTTGAATATGTTTAGAATTTCTGCGTGAGTAGTACGGTTATGAGTGGTCCTAGCAACAATTCATCGTTGAGCCATAACAACTAAATAAGCATTTTGCAGGATGACAAATGAACTGTAACGCTTCATAACTTATAACTGTAGTGCACATCCACTCAAATAAATATTTATCAAATTGTTTAACGGTCCAAAATACAACTGACGCTTCACATTAATTTTGAGAATTGTTGGATAGACTCAGAAAATAACTCGAAGAAAGCTCGAAATGGCTCTTAAACGCTAAGAAATATTTATTCTAATCAAAATTCAACAGAAGACCACCAGAAACATCTAGAAGATGAGCGGCCACATACCATACTTATGATTGGGTGATTACCTATCCTTCTACTAGGATTAGAAGGGTTACGGGATTCTCCAGGAGCCCAAAGCCATCTGAAGTGCCGCAAAAACCTCGACTTTCTGTACACAAACTAACATCGGAGTTAAGCAATCTTTCCATATTTCGCGCCTTTTCTGTCGTGTTCAAGTTGCCGTGTCGATTTAGCCTGGGAGTTTCTAGAAGAGCGTCGGATAGCAAATTAAGCTTTCAAATTAGAAGACATATCAAATAACCGTGTCCAGTAACAGAAAGTTTGCGCGAAACAGATCACTTATCTACCCCATAATACACCAAAACCGTGATCAGTAACAAGTAGAGAATGTATACTGGAAGGGTAATTTCGAATATCAGAATCACCTCAAATGAATGTTAGTAGACTTCGTAAGCAATTATTTCCTGCCTTGCTTCATATAAATGAGCCGGATATCAAGACTTGAAACAGACAGCACGACAATAAATATCAGGGAGAAACGTGGCTTCGACAAACGGGAGATACATGTTATTCTGTAATTACATGTTTCAGGAGTTTGGCAATCAAATAACGAAAAAGTAACTATATATGTATCAAACGTCGGAAACTGGAACAGTTCAGTTATTTTCTCACACATATCATTTAGTGCATTGCTTTGTGAAGACGATAAGGAATTGTTCGGCTTTTAAGAAAAACAACAAAGTCCAACTATCGGATGCTTCTTCTGAAGCTAGAATGAGTCTTTTCAAGTTCTTTAAGTCTAGTAATGACGGTCCTGTTTTGCTTACTAAAACTTCACGGGGCATCTATGAAGAACTTTGAGATGGGAGAATGAACTTTTTACCATATATGGCGCTAAACAATTATCCGTGATTATTTTACAAATCATTTTTACTCAAGATTTCGGGATACATCAACCAGAGAATCAACTCACTGCCCAAAAGTCCGTTCTGTTCAACTTTAGGCTGAAACTTGGCCTTTCAGAGTAGGAGACATTTTTATATTATAGGTTCTGACCATATGTTTCTTCAAAGTGTTGCTCGCATATGTTAGGAACACTAAGTGTGTAATGTTGAATGTAAATTATGAAGCAAATTGTGAATAATCCTCCACTGAGGTGGCTGGAATGTGTTACTTAAGCTCCCCCCACTCTTGATGAAGACTGTTGAGAGGCGAAGCAGGCTGTAAGAGAATTAGAGGCATAAGAACCAACACATGGCATCAGACCATGGGCGAATTAAACATCGATTTGAGCAACTTTGGTTGCGATTTGCGAGATCTTTATGATCAACAGTCGGGAACATCAGGCAGGGTGCAAATAGCGGTCACATTTTCACAGATGCACCCACTCATGACCTATATCTAAACCACGAAGTAAGAAATCACCTAATTTCTGAAACTCCACATATTTATTTTCCCTAGAATTACATTTTTGATGTGTAACCTGTTATATTCTAGTGAAGATTAAATTACGGGTGACTTCTTAGAAGTATTATTGGACTATATATATATTACTGTTCAGTAACTAGATTATGTATATCTATATTGCTCTTATTATAAGCTTCATTTTGATCTATAGATTATTATTATACGATTTACTGTCCAGTTTATTGATTAGTCTCTCACGTTCACATCCACTTTTTCTCTTGATCTTTTACAAATAATATTTCCGATTTTATGGTATGATGTGGTTTATTTGGCTGGTATATAAACCAAGTATGTTTGAAATGAATGATTCACATAGTGGGAGTTGTTATTGGCGTTCTGGACTCCACTGGATGGACTAGACGAACAAGAGACCAATACGGACGCTAAGGTGCTCATACCAGTTGAATGTCATTGGTTTAATACAGTACTAACTTTAAATAAGTTGTATTTCGATTGGCAAACAAATCACGTGATAAATAGCCGAACTTTAAGTCACAACAAAACCTTTATTATAACTAATACCATTTTGGTCTTCATTATAATGACTTCATCTACCTGTACTACTATGACGAACAATCTAAGACGATACATATTTCTATCAGGTTATTACATTCCTTAAGTTTAAATTAACTAATACAATAAATGACCATATTTATATACTGAGAATCATATGAATAAATGATTTTATAGTGAGAAAGCTGATGATGAATAATTTAGCCCAGAAAAGTAAGAATAGAACCAATCACAAAAATATCAAAAGGAAATAAGAACACAGATTAACCTCATGTTTTGTATGTGTTCGAAAACTTTTTAAATAAAGATGATAGAAGTACAAAAAAAGGTTTTAAAAGCATTTTCTCTGTCAATTAAAAAAAGATTTTTCCACTTGCATATACATATCCAGTCTTAAATTGAACGATTTGTGAAGATTAACTATTGAGCTGCATGTAGATTTTTTATCAAAAAATCTATACCATTACTAATGTAGACTTGATTTAGTTTTTAATACTAGTCACAGAATGTGAGATCTTTGTGTATAAAAAATGAGCCACAGGATAAAAGCAAAAAAATGTTTATATATATATAGGAACGTTTGCATGAAAAAATATTTATGTAAATAAAATGTTTATACAAAGAATATTCAATATTAGTTTTTCACATAAGGAAAAATAAAGCATGTTTAGGGTTTTTAGTAATATGCGGAATAAGCGAACATATCAACCGGATCAGAAAGTAAATGGCAATTGGGTTAAAATGTAACCTATCAATTGTGATAATTCCACGCATTATCAGTTGCATACACACATAGATGCACAAATGAGGCTAAAGAAACAATATTTCTCCGTGTATATAGAAATAAAATACATACATATACAATCAAGCTGCATTTGTCTCTTCAGAAGCGCATAAATGTAGAGAATTTAGATTCGGCACGAAATTCTCTAGTGTATTCCATACAGCTTCTGTTATAAAGTAGAAGAATAGGGGTACATATATATTGCGTAATACTGTAGTCAGCAATGATATTTAACATTCAAACGCATAACTATTTAACCTGGATGAAATAAATGAGAATTAGTTGAATATAACATAATATTTCTTCTGACAGTTAGTCATTTAGATTAAAATGCATAATCGGTGTGCAGATCTGGAGACTAAACCTACAATGCTATCAATATAATTTAATATTCTATTTCAATTGTTTGTAATACTTCTGCGAAATTTGCGTTGTGTAAACCGGTTTAACTAGTTAAAGATAGAAGAGACTTTGATACTGTGAATAAGATGTGAAAACCGACTCCAGAATTTCGAATAACGTACTGATTTATACATGCAATGTAATAATTAATTTTTTGCTTCTATATTCAGATTATATTACAATGTGCTTTCATTTTAAAAGTATGCTGACAATACAGTCATAGTATCCAGTCAAATATGATGTTAACTAGAATATGGAACTCGGAAGTTCGCAGAAATATTGTTATAAACATAGGCGTGTTAGACGTGAATAGTAAGCGGATGTATACAAAGTCAAGTCGCCACATATAGCAATGGACAAACCAGTTTGAAGGCATAAGCACTTGAAGTATAAATTTCCCTAAAAAAACACTTCAAAGAATACTCCTAACAAATAAAGGGCATTTTGATTATATATATGGAAGAATTAAAAGTGAATGAATGGGAAAACATACAGAGATATTAAATACCTTTTAATTGATCTAAAGATACATTACTATCGTCTTGAAATGGATCATCAAATCTCTCTGCAATTGGTTCATCTGATTCATCATGATACGTTGCGAAATAACGATGAGCTAGTGCTTGAGCAGCTGTTAAACGTCGATCTGGATCAAGGTGAAGCATCTTTTGTAATAAATCAACAGCTTGAAAAATAAAAAAGACACAAAGGAAAAGGTGTACCATAACAAGCTTTGCATTATCATTTCTTCACAATATTAAAATATATTTATCTTAAGTACGGAACATTTTATGGATGTTATACTAAAGCATTCAATGGTTATAAACCAATCAATGAATAAAGAATTCTCAAGAACAGATAAGCAAAAATATGCAAAACTACAAATGACTACAATTCAAAGACCGAACAACTCCGATAGTTCATCTATTTATAATTCAGTTAATAAATAATAACAAGAATAATATAACACGAAACTTTATATAATTCCTTCTGGGGTTTCAAATGAAAATCATCTTATTTAAACACGTTCAGTCAATTTAAAAACCAATGAATAATAGAATGGGAGTAAAATGATTTATAAGGTAATATTTCGATCATTTGAAGTTTAACTACTTCATGTATAAATAACAAAAAGGTCATTAGCCTTGGTTGCTTATGATAATGGGACAAACATTAAAAACCAGTAATACGATTTTGAGATCATGGAGACGTCTCTTTTAAATGTGCTAATAATTTTGTTCAGAAGGAGAGTGAAAGCCTTATAACCAAACCATCCAGAGCAGAGACCATAATATCAACATTATACAGATTGAAATGAAAATCATCATACGTTATAAAACAATTGTTGAGCTATTGAGATAATACGAGAATATAACTTACAATGATCGCTAAAGGAACTCTTTCAATATTATCTCAATTAAGGCGCATACTCTGACATTTTAACCATTTAAGACTAAAATAACACAGAAGCGGAGAATCACGTATTAACGTAACCGTTGATCTGTTAAATCATCAATTGAGACGATTATTATATTAATGCTTGAGTCACTGACAATAACTGATTAACATTGTATTCGAACATAATTACATAGATTTATTTATATCCTTCTATGGATGAAAATATGTCAAGTTAGCCAACATTTATTCAATCACTGAAAGCAGGAAACTTTACTTACTTTCGCCTGTTACTCCTTGTGAAGGAGCATAGGCCGCTTACCAGCATTCTCCATCCAACCCTGTCCTGGGCAATCCTTTCCAGCTCTTTCCAGTTCTTAGTCATCCCTTTCATATCCACTTCTATTTCCCGACGTAATGTGTTCTTTGGCCTTCCTCTTTTCCTATTCCCTTCAGGATTCCAAGTTAGCGCTTGTCTCGTAATGCAGTTTGATGACTTCCTCAATGTATGTCCTAACCATTTCCATCGTCTTTTCCTAATTTCTTCTTCCGCTGGAAGCTGGTTGGTTCTCCCCCACAAAAGGCTATTGCTGATGGTATCCGGCCAATGGATGTTGAGTATCTTGCGTAGACAGCTATTGATAAATACTTGTACCTTCTTGATGGTGGTTGTTGTAGTTCTCCAAGTCTCAGCTCCGTACAGTAGAACTGCCTTGACGTTCGTATTGAAGATTCTGACTTTGATGCTGGTTGAAAGTTGTTTTGAGTTCCATATGTTCTTTAATTGAAGGAATGCTGTCCTTGCTTTGCCAATCCTCTCTTTTACGTCTGCATCTGATCCTCCTTGTTTATCGACGATGCTTCCCAGATATGTGAAGGATTCCACATCTTCCAGAGTTTCGCCATCAAGTGATTGGATTGCCGTTCTCTGTGTTGTCTTTGAGGACCTTGGTTTTCCCTTTGTGTATCTTGAGGCCGAAAAGCAGAAAAAGCTAAAACATATTTGGAAGGACACAAAGCTTTTGTCGTTTGAGACAATAAATTCCTTAGAACATCCATTATCATAAAAATCTGAACAAGGAAATTTATGATTAATATGAAACCAAAACTTTGATATCAATCGAATTCTTAGAAAAATTATTTCCCAATAAACCTTCGAGATGGTTAACAGAGTTGGCAATATATTTTATCATTATTATATATGGTAAAAATATCCATGGGAGTTTAAACGAAAATGTTCGGCATTATTACTATTACCACTACACAAGAATACAAAGAACGAGTTTTCTTAATACATGATAGTGAAAAATATCAACAAGGAAATAGTTACACGTATAAATTTATCGATGAAAGTTATTATTCGCACGAAGCATAAAACGCCTCCTTGGATGTAGAATAGAATAAAAATTAAATAAGTAAAATCTAACCAACAATTTTATGAAACACATACTTCAAGGTCACTCTGTTATAAGCAGACATTGATTATAGTACCATTAAAAATTAGGAAACAGTGGGACAGTCATACCATTACTGTTTTAGACTCATTAACAATATGTAAAAAGTGACAAACTCAAATAGAATAAAAACCAAGATATTTAGATTTTTCTAAAAAGCCAGATACTATTTGAACGTCGAGTGAGAAAAATTTATTTCACGTAAACATGGACTTACAAAACATACGAATTACATCTTATTAACTTACCGTCACTTGAAAAAGAAGAAAAATATGTGTACAGATTTTGTGGTTCACATTTACTAATATCACGGATAAAGCCACATGCCTTTAAAAATAAAAAAAAAGGAAATATAAATGAGTTTGTATGAGACAGGATGCTAAAATAATTGAAAAAAACAAAGCAAAGAATTTGCAATTACATGCAATTACGTGGAAGCTATGTACTACTGTTTGTTATCAAGCTGAATTTGAAGTAATATTAATGATGATAAGCATAGCGAAGTTACTTTCCATCCGAAACTGGAATAATATAAATTTTGAACTAACAAGAGTATTTCTTCATTTATTGATCATATTGTTATGCCTAATTTCAGATGAAGTATAAAACAGTAAATATGACCAATATTGATAAAATATATACTTGATTTAATCAAAATATCATTTATAATGCTCTGCAATATGAGTAAGTCCCCAAATGGCATGGTACGGTTGAGGGTGGAGAGAGTCAGCTCTCCCTTTCGAAATGCCCTCACATGGCCACGCATATACAGCCACTGCCAGGGAAGTCCTACTCATTGCCTTCTCATGGCGGGAGTGTTGTTTACGAAATTGAGAGGACGAAAAGCGAATGTCTGGCGTTTTAACCGGGTCCGCAGATACGGAGGATCCATCTACGGGAGTTGGGAAATCCTGATTCCAGACCAATGGTGAAGATGGGCTCCAGGATCCTGCGGCGAAAAGTGGCATATGAACCAATTGTCGGTGACCGGCTATCATGGGACTGCATCTCTTAACGTTGTACCACTAACTTGTGGATTAGACTTCTAGGTGAAATGCTCAGGAAGTGACCTCCTAAGAAGACCACCTGTCTCGGTCCGGGCACCCGGGTAGTATCTCCGCCCACACACAGATCGAACGATGAAGTGTGGCGCATGTATATTTGGTACCAATTTTTATGTGTGTAAATAAATAATAAGTAATGAGTAAATCAAAAGCAGATAGTGATAAGAAAATACTTCAGTGCTTTATAACATAAAAAATGATTAAAAGCAGAAAATGTCTATGGTGGGAAATAAGTAAATATTGGATATACAACTAATATTCTTTTGGAGATATTCATATACCAAAACAATAAACAGTTCACTTTCATAACTGACTGACCTCGTCTGGGGTGGAACACAAGGTCCTGATGTTGTCATGAGTGAGAACTTGTAGAATAAAACGAAACAATTGTCTAGTGTTATGTAGTCCTGAATGGTTTTCAAACTAATATTTGTCCGTAATGAAAACTAGCTACAAACTGATTACATAGGAATCAGTTCCAAGGTTAAAAAGAGAACTTTAACACTGAAAGACGAATAACTTATGACAAAGCAATTTTATTACAAAAATAACTCAATAAAACAATATTTTGGGCTAGACATAAAATCTTATTTAGAATTGTTACAAAGATAATGGTAGTTTTTCTGATTTTTAAAATTAAACGGTGACATTATTATTATTATTATCTGTAATGAGGATCGCGAAAGGGAGTTCAATTTAAGTTTTTATTCTATATATAACGTCACCCATGTCATATGTAGAACAACGGTGATAATAGTTGCCATCTTCCCAGACTGGAATCAGATTAAGACGTAAAACTAAATAGTTAAAAAGTGAAAACTTTAGCCATTGTGGTGTGACCTCACTAAACTTTGATATAGTAATGTAAGACAACTGAGCATTGTGAATTAAATATTTTGTTAAAAACAAGTGACAAATTTCGTTTGACAGTGAAATGGAAGAGGTAATCAGTAATTCAATCAGCATAATAATGAATAAATGTTGTAACTGATTATCGTTATATTAATTATGGGTGTATCAAAGTGTGTAAGTTAGCAAATGATGAAGGCAGAAGTTTATAAGCGCTAATGTTGTAAAGATAAGAAAGCGATCACAAAAAAGTTATTGCACTGCAATATCCGGTGGTTTAACAGAACCAACAGACTAAAAGTAGTCTTTTATGCACTATGAAACCTGACAAATAATTGTTTGACATTATTTTGATATTCCTATTAAACATACACTTTCTATTTATTTTTGGGTTCTGTGGAAAATATGCTACGGATCAGTCAAAGTAAATTAATTCAAAATAACTACTGTTAATTTCATATCATTAGATCAAATGATAACACCAACTACTTGAAAATATATGAAAAAAAAACACCTATCTTTAGAAGTCATTTGCAGAATGTAAACATCAGAATGATAAGCTTTGTATTATGAAAAAGTAGTAATTATCATGTTTAAACGAACGGTTATTTAATCAGCTAACATCACAATTACATGCTGTGATGTCATAATATGTCATCGGTAATTCTTTAAAAGTAAAAGACAATAGTTACAAATGAATGTTGAATGTAAGTTATTGTTACTACAAAACAAGTGCCAGGAATACAAATCGTATAAACAATGATTCATCTATAAACAATACGAGAAATATGTATTAAATATGACAATCATCCTGATATGTATATAAACTATGAAATTTACAATGTAGTAATAATAACAATACTAATACTACTACTAATAATAATAATAAACACTTCTAAATAATCCAATGAAAAACAACAAAATTAATTTCTAATGAAAATATAGTTACAAATTAGCCATCTATTAACTGAAAACTTATTGATACTCGATAATTTATTACAAACATTTAGTGCTGGTTGTAAATTTATTCTCATAAAATATTATTTTATGGGCTGTGCATGGTTTCATCTTAATATGAAACAATCGATTTATGTAGGTGTTGACTGTATAAGTGAAAATTATCAATTAAACAAATTTTCATATTTATGTTTTACTATTATTATAAAAGAATGCAGTCAAATATAATTATGAATAAGATTAATTTAGTGTTCTCTAATAACGTCAGCTTACAAGATAATTTGTTCTGTACAGTTAGTTATGTAAACCAATAAAAAAGGAAGGAACCACACTCAGAAAAAATGTTTATTATCAACTGAGTCTAAGTTGAAAATGTATGCATAAAAGTATTGGTGAAGTACTCATCTAGAAAAAAAGAACACTAGCAGTATGAAACATGAACAAGCGCAGTGATAATGTAAATTGTTTTTGATTTAATCATGCATGACACGAGATATATGATTCAAAATAATAGTTACATTTACTGCAAAACTAGTTTCACGAGGTTATTAATGTTTTACACACGTTGTATATTTAGAGAACTACAATAAGTCAACTTGTCACATAAGTTCAGAGTTGTTTAATTAAGGGTGAATTATGCAATGTTAAATAATATTAACTGATTATCCTAAGTAAAATAAACAGAACTATTTGAACTAATAACCTGATATATGATATTCTGAGCTAATATCTCAACTATTCCATAGCATTGTAGTAGCTATCATAGAAAAGTATTACATTTTGCATTCTCTGTAAAGCTTAAAAGCCAATTAATTATTAATGTGAGCGCAAGACATAGTAAATTGTCGAATTCAATGTGAAACTAAAGTTCTAAAAAAGTAATAGTTTATGTAATAGGTTTCAAGTTACTCCTTTTGTGCAACAGACAGTGATAGTGCCCGAATACGCAAACCAAAAAAGGGTAAGGGGGGATTAGTACTTAGTATTCAACAGTTGAAACTCAAGTGCCTTATACACTGAGTCACTTTGTGGTATCACAACTCTTCGTGTCGACGTAAAAAATCATGTTTTGATTCATGAAGTCTCTTAGAACATTGAATTTAAAAAAGGTGTTTTTAATAACAAGTGTATTGTGTTGAAATAATACTATGAATAAGAGAGTTAACTAATTGGAAACTAGAAGTTGGTAAACAATGGGATATATCGTATGACATGTATACCACCAATTACATTGAACAAACGAAATTTGAGTTTTATACACAATGAAATAAACGGAAGCTTCATATATGAATAGTAACATAGTTTGATATAAGATATTAGCTTATTGTGAATTTACTAGTATGGTGATAAACAACAAGCAATAAACCCACGAGAATAGCTGATAATTTGTTTGAATAGAGGGCTTTGTTATAAAAAGATAATAAGTGAGTGATAACTGTCAATATTTTCTAATTTGCCTGGTAGATCACTATATTATTAATTAATTTACCAAAAAATAGATTTACACTGTTGATTAATTTAATAAACAGAGATTACAGGAAACTTACATCTAACATTGGGTTTTTGTCGTTCTTGAAATTATTTTTAAGGGAAAAAAATTAGTGAAAACGGCTGGATTCAAACCAAAAGTTGTAATTGTAAAGAAAAGTGTTGGTTTTAAATAGAAAAGGGTGTAAGTTTGTTTCAGGCAAATATATAACGAAAAAGGAATAGAGTTAGTCAATCATCGCCAATATACAGCTCGGTAAAGATGCGTGTTAGGCCAAATTATTTAAGTGGTTATGAACATATCCAGATACAAATAAGTACCTAGTTAGTTAAAAATTTTCTGCGAAACGCATAGCCAAGTGTTATTTGAAATGTTTTCTTACTTTTCGTAACAGAGTAATTCACAAAACAAGCAAGATATGAAGCAGCCCTTTTAACAGTATCGTGTAATAAAAGAATATTTTAACATGAAAATTTCGTAACCAAGTCTCTTCACGGTTAATCTGGTGTTTCGCACCTCTATATAAACCGCCAGTTGGAAAAATAAACTCCAAAATCTTTTATCACATAAGCAAAATGAAATTAATCGAGCTTTTCAAACATATTTCAGTCAAACACTAATGCTAAAACAGACATACGTAAAAGACAGATAAATCATTATTAACATAGTACGGGATAGTAACAAGAAAAAGGCCAAGTTGAAAGTAAGTTTTGCCACGAACTGGAAATAGTTGCTATACTGAGGTTGATTCATGATGAAAATATCAGCAAATTGAACAACAAAACCACTACATATATATAGACAGATAAGTTATAAAAGCATTTAAAAATACAAATATATGTTTGAACAATATGACATCTACATATAACGCTAAGAGGCCAGATAAAACAGTAAATATTTTCGTTTATGCTGAAAAATTTTATTAAATAATACGTAGGAAAACTAATGCTATTCACGTTAAATTACTATAAAAGCTCTAATAAATACTATAACTAGAATCCAAATATTATATGATACCTCAAATTATCATGGTTTACTTGTTCTTTACTGGTTAGAATTATGTAAACCAAAAATTTTATTTAGTATTTCTCAAAACGAATATGTACGTAAAAACATGTTATTCAATACAATCACAATAGGAAAGAATATCAATAGTAAATTAGATAGGAAAACAAATCGCTTACTTCAGGACTGTTAATTTTTTTCATAAATTCTTCATCAGGTTTTCCTAATAAATTGAGAATCAACTGAATTTGATGAATATGATTACCACCTTTAAATAAAGGTGCACGATTTCTCAATTCAGCCATAATACATGCAACGGACCAAACGTCAACTGCAAGAAATGGAAAAATTAAAAAATATGAAACCAATAATTTTTTCCAATATAATACACTTGTTCGATAGGCTGATCGATAATAACATGTGAATAATTCAAAGTTTACTGAGAGTGTGATGAACGAAGACTTGGGTAGGGTAAACCAATTAATTGTATCATGCGAAATCACACAGCATTTGTAAAATATGAAAACAATACATTAAATACACCATTTGCACATCTTCCTTGAATTGTCTCTTGCAAACTCGATCGTTTTTTCATTCTTGTTGCTACTCTGACTGCTTTTATTCTCTTTATGTTCCTCTTGTGTCAGTAAGGATCCTACTTCCAAATCTTGATACATACTATTTATATCTGTCCGTATAAGTATCACACAGCACAATAGTACAGGTTACAAGGTTCATCATTTTAAACACATCAAATATATATCCTTATTTAATCCCATTCAATGTTATTAATAGTGTAATCAGATAAGATGGCATCCAGCTAATATGAGCAAAAGATATTCAGAAGATAACAAGTCAAAGACAGTGGTAAATGCAAGGAATCAGCAATACAGAACAACAAGTCCCTCAGCATTCGGAAGATAAAGTGTGGAAACACCTGTGTCAGAAATTGAACTCAAATCTTGACAGCCATTGAGAGACAATTATAAAGACAGTAGAAAATCATAAAATTAAGGTAGATATAATTTTGAAAGTGGAACTCTATCATTATGCTTGGTTTTAATAATACTAGTACATAAATCGAAAACAATAATAATGGTCTAGAATATTTATGTCTTGCATATACGTAAAAAAACTTCAGTGGCAACGGTCCAAAAGAATACACAGAAATTACGACTTGACAAACACTGATTAATCGCGTAACTATTCTTACTATTACAGATTGTTCTCTATCGAAGGTGCTGACAACTGAGAAGCTTATTTTCTGCTTTTATTGATAATAATAGGATAAAAAGAAAGAATATGTTTTCAGATTTATTTCGTATGAACTTGGTGTTTATGAAAAAACGTAGAGATTAACATTTCTATGAATAAGAAGGAATGAAAAAATTGATAGACTGTAAGAATAAATATGCATTTTTTATTACCAGATTCATTATAATGCATCCAATTCAACATAACTTCAGGTGCTCGATACCAACGAGTTGCAACATAACCAGTCATTTCTTCTTGTTTTTGGCGTGCTAAGCCAAAGTCGAGAATTTTCAATTCACAATCTTCATTTACTGCTATATTAGCTGGTTTCAAATCTCGATGAATTAAGCCAATACTGTGCATGTACTATGAAACGAAATAAAATAATATTCATGATTACATTAAATAATAGCATGTGATTGCACAAGGCAGAAAAATGAATCATCATCAGGGAGCATACAGCTGTAGTTCCAAAACATGTGAATGAAGACAACATAGAACTTTAATTTTAGCAACTACCAAAACTACATATGATTAAGGAATTTTCCAATAATATTGAAATTTAACTATCGTTTTCCAAAGATAGAAGTCTAGAAAACAACCAAAACCGTCTATCATGCGTGGCTAGCATTTTAAATAAATACTTGGTATATTTAGATAGGTATAAAAATTAAAATGTTTCCACTAAGAATAACGTGGAGAAAAACTAGTTAAAACAATATTATTCACATTATAAGATGAAACCAGAAAGATGAATGGGGAACGAATTCCAATAATATTGTTACAAAGATAATGAGAAAGACAAAATACGGTAAAGCAGATACATTTAACCCTAAGAGTTTTCCAGTAGCGTGCTCCTTATAAATCTGTGTAATAACAAACTAATCAAAGCCTAAAAATGTCACACTAAGATTCCCAATTCCATATTAACATATTCATTACAAGACCACTATAAACACTTCTGTATACATACAGTCAACGATGTGCAGGTCTCAGTTACGAATTATGGTGAAACAGTTATTCGCTGTTGAACGGTTTTGATCATTTTCATAAACAGTATGTTAGAAGAACGTAATTTTCACCAGTAAATTATTTTCATGGAGCCTTTTATAGCTATCGGAAGAAATGTTATTCTATGACAATTAGTTTTACATAAGGCTAAGTCATAAAGAATCCTGAGAAGTTCAACAGTAATCCTATATAAATGGCTTTACACTAAGACATCAGCTGACATTTTTTAACATTTACAGAATAATAACTGTAGTCTACATGAAACACATATTACGGTAGTCATACATCCGGAGGATTTTTTTAATCGTTAACATTGGACAGATGATGACATACTATGACAGTGTCAATAAATCTACCTTTACATAACTTCCAGAAACTAATTGCGTACTACAATGAATTTACTTAGACGATGATAAAATGTACTCCTCTAAGTCAACTCAACTTACTTTTAAACCTCTTAAAATTTGATACACAAGAAAACGTATTTGTTCATCTGATAACGATTGAGTTTCAATAATAGCTCCGAGATCAGCACCCATCAATGGTGTTACTAGATAACTGGTGAGAAAAATTTAATCAAACAATAAAAAAATTACTACAAAATGTATGTATTTACCGAACACATATGTCAAGAGCAATAGTTTGCTGACAACCAATCTGTATTTAAGACCAAATAACATACTTATTTCTAGTTTCTCAGAGTATTTACTCATCATTTTATTAAATACGGTTGTATTACCCTTAGAAACAAGTAAAATACATTTAATCTAGCCATCACAGACATTAATGACTGAAACTCTTACATTTGTTAATATATTTGCGCAGTAAACACTAATTATTTTAACTAACAGTTTAGTGGAATTTCTAATGAATGGCTGACTTTTTGTCAACTAAAGTTCTATTTACACAATATGACTCACCATTAAATTATCCTTCATACTTGTGCAATAGTGTGTGAGTAGCTGAACTTCATCTTTAAAACCAGTTAGTCCGTTCAAATTAAACACAATGGGTTTACTTTACGGCTTAGTACACGAATCTACGTAGATATTGGATTACATGAATAAACTATCCAATAAAAAGTGGATTGCAGTCATAAGATTTTATTTCCCGAAATTCACGGTACACCAACTTTATTTCCTTAGAAGTACTATCCATTTGTAGCAATAAACTTGGGATATTTCTTATTTCATTGTTCACTGATGAAAGTTTTCAAAACTTATTTTCATCATCTACCACATCGTTTCACACAGCTTCATAAATACGTGATTTGCTATAATTACATGTTCAGACGATCTGCTTAAATTTGGTTCGTTAATAATTATCCAAACAGAGAGTCCGGAATCGGAAGCGACATTACACGACACAACCTCGATGTTAAGATAAATAATGGTGGTACACGGTTGTTTTGCCATTGCACCAACCTTGCAATTTTTGCAGCCCTTACTGAAACGTTTGATCCGCTTGAAAAAAGTTGTTTTATCACCATAATCATCCCCCAAATTTTTGCGAATATACTGAGATTTTACTACTTCTCATTAAAATTGGATGTAGACCAGTCTGCAAATTTATTGGACATAAAGGGGATATATAATTTTGTTAAAGGATAACTAATCGGCATTTACTGTTTTGTTACCAACTACATCAAAATACCGTCACGTGGCATATTTGAAATATCGTTTCAAGTCACAAACTGTAAACTATCATTTCTATAAAAATAATTTCATTCAAAAATCAAATTCTAAACTTAAAATTTCAACATACATATCCGTAAATTCTTTTAATGATGTCTGTGGTGAAAAGGCATCAATCAAACAAACGATCTATAAGAATAGAAAGAAGAATACAAATAGCATTGGTGATCAGGTGACACTAAAGAGACTAGCAACAAGAATTGACTACTATAATTTAGTAGTCTACCACACGACTTGAAGCGAGAGCTACTAGAGTCGTGTGTCAGTAGAGTAAAAGAATCTATGATTCTAAAATAAACTGATTCGTTATTGCAAACTTAAATCTAATTCAAAAATCATGCTAGAAAAATTGATAAGACACCAATATCCAGGCGTTAGAACTTATCTATTATTAGACAAAAAGCAGACTAGTGGAATGTTTAGTCGAAATTCACATAAAAAACATACAATACTTCCATAATTAATTTAAAAACCTTGGTGCCAATTTAATTATTGATAACCGACAAGAAAAAATAATACTACAGAAAACAGTTCTAAAAGTCGTACAAACACAGTATGATATGGATTCAAGATTAATCCCGCTCAGAATACGAGTTACATCCTTTTTAATAATTATTTTGTATCTTCCTGTAGATATAACAGTTACTGATTTAGAGGTACAACCACCTTCACTAGTAGTTAACAGATTAAATTAATCTGTGTAGTAATTTACTGCTAGGTCACTTAAATTAATGATGGTGAACAGTTTGAACGGTAAGCTTATCAGTGCTGAGGGGAATAATACAATATTATGATGCGACGGATTATATAATTAATCCAGTTTCTAGAAAAGGTCAATAATGAAGTTCACAGTATTATTGTGGTGTGTGCTACTTATGTAGACATAAGTAGTATATGGTATTTGTCGTGACAGAATGTCTGGCAGTAGAGACAAGAAGACCGAACAGTAAAGAATGGAAACAGAATGCAATTTGTGTGAAAATGCAAGAACAAAGGATGTCTGAGTCATTTGAAACAATTAGTGGACATTTTGCAAATTAAGCATTTGCTATATGGTTGTTAGATTTTACTAACTAGTTCTGTAATTTGTTGTCAAATACATCCGATTGTTCCCACTGGTGGTCTTGTTCACTACATTATCACTAACTGCAACAATTTGCTGATTGATTAGTAGCAGGGTTATTTGAAAATTTCCTATAACCATTTAAATATTACAATAATTGTTACATATATCGAAACCATAGTAATGGCTAGTATCGTAGTACTTGGGTATATAATAACAAATGAAGCGACATAATTACAAATGAGTGGTAATTCACAACATAAGTTGGTGTACATTATGTTTAGTTTCAGCAAAGGCAATTAATGTGGAGCAATAAACTGCCAACTGAAACTTAAAAACCAACTGTAGCTAAAAAATAAAACATCAGTTAAATTAACACAAAATTGTCAAATAATTAGTTATTCGATTACTTTCCTAACAAACTACAGACCCAATACTCTTTTGAGTATTGGATCAGATAGCCAGAAACACGTTTTTATTGACTTACATTTTCATGATCCATTTGAGATAAAATATTGATTTCCCTATATGTTCGTTTTGTGTATTCAATATTTTCAAAGGGTCTACTCAACTTTTTGATGGCTACGCGACGGTTTAATTTGCTATCGTGGGCAGAACTGCATATATGGAGGAAAACAGATAAATGACAACAATTAATAATAAAAAATTACTTATTTAGCATGACAGATGAGTGAGGTATTCAACATACACTCAGAAATTTACAATTACTTAAACGCTATAACAGCAGTCACATCGGCAATAAAATAGGGATTATAAGATCAAGCTGATGGGAGTTAACCTTGAGAAATAATAGCATACAAACTACTGGAGAACAACTTGGACAACCTATTTCCCAAATGCGAACAACCAAACAAGTTACGACTTCTAACAATCATGGGATGTAAGGGTATGAAAAACTTCATAAAAAGGAAGATGGAAACATGTTTTAATGGGCTTTCAAAGTTATTTTTTAAATAACTCTGTCCCTCTCTTATATCAGAGATGCACACATTGCACTTTGTATTTAATGCTTGACCATCCCATTATGTAACGTTTCCTAATTTTTACAACTGTGAAAGTAAGTATAGGCTAAATACCCTATCTTGAATGATTGTTTGTATAAGCCATGTTCGTAAATGCAGATTATCTAATTGGAGTCCGCGAAATGACAATTAGCAGTTGAAGATATTGGGTAGCAAGGTTTATAAACGGTCACAATGAAGCAGATACATTTACTCTTCATCTTTTGTTTGATCTTCAGTTACAGATTTCTTTCATACATTACTTTTTATCGTTTTTTCAAACTATAAGCTGGATGTTTAGTCTTTCTCATTACCATTGCTACAACATTATTAGAATTCTTTTCCCATTCATCTTGCTACTTTCATCTCATAGTGTTAACACATCAACTTGAAATAAGGTATATTTGTAGCGGGCCCTAAATCAGCTATGACTAACCGACTAAATAATTAACCTTAATTTTACTGTTGGAAAAACTAACAAAGGTATCAGATATATTTTTTATGACTATTTGGTGAATTCCTTACCATAAAACTAAAATTTATAAAATAGTTGAAAAGTCTAAGCGCAACAGAAGGAAATAAAGAATTTTAGTCTCTTTGTATAGAAATTTTGAAATTAGAGTTGCCAACATACAAACTTCCCTTATTTTTTCACTAGGTTAAAACTTATCTTTTTAAAGGTTGATGGAAATGAGCTGAGTTTAAACTTGATGAACCGTTAATTTTCAGGTTTAAATGAGTACCACACTTACAAACTTTTATCGCTTGTTTATTGGAGAGCAAATATTTCAACTGTGCAATGAGGTGAGGACAATTACAAGACAAAAAAACACGTATGACCTGGTTTAAATTGCATTAATCCCATTAGACAAACGATAGCTTTAGTATCATGGATTTTTTTATTTTAAACAGATTGCACGTTAAATTACTCAATCATCACATCACAAAGAAACAACGCATAATAAAACGTAATAGATATTCTGTGACAATGATCCTATTAGTTGGTTACTTGATCGGAATTATGAGATGTCACTAATGCTCAGTAAAAGAAAAGATAACTCGAAAGAAAACAATATTCGGAGATATATGAATAAATATAAGTGTATGTAAGGTTTGTTTATGCTGACATACCAAACAGTTCCGTACGCTCCATAGCCGATCATTGATAGTTCATTGTATCTTGACGGAACACACCATTCTACTTGGTTCAGTTGTAACGATACAAAGCCAGATTTCAAACTCTTGGCGGAAGACATGAATCTGAGAGAAGGTAATTAAAAACTCAAATGTTAAGGGTATATAGTTATTATTGCTGAAAAGTAAGTAATTTACATTCCAATAAAACAATAAGTAAGATCCATATGTGATAAAAATCATGATTGTACTTGTCTTTAAAAATGATTAGTGGTCGTTTTTGAACTGAACTAGAAGTGAACTACTTATTTAGGAAACTTAGTTGTACAAGGATGGTAGTAGTTGTTGTCATGAAAAGCCTTCTGCATTCGAAGGCAAACCTGCACCTTTTATTGGTGGTACCCCTATTATAAACAAAGACGAAATATTTATAAAAATATTGACTTATTTATTTGAACACATAAATATTGATACAAGGGGGCACCAGATATATAAGCGCCACACATAACAATGATAGTAGGAAGAGAAGAATAATGTAAGGTGCGTATAAGATAGAAGAAAGGGAAAAAGAGAACAACAGCGACCACATATTAGTGTATGGTAGTGTAATTATAATAATAGTAATCGGGAAACGGAAAGGTGCAACCAGAAGAAATCTTTCAGTTAAGGAATTTACAACAGATTGGCCATTCGCTTCTATTCTGAGCCATATTCGATAACGTCTCTAGCCACTGTTTGGCACCATCTCTAGGATCCTAACCAGGGAGTCGAGAAGGACCAACAGAAGCCAGTCCTGTACAGCTTTCTTTCATACCGCAAATCGCATGCCTTACCTACAGACACTGATTTTCAATTGTCGATTGCATGCCTTGGGTATCATTGGACATCACGATAATATCCTCTGCATACTCAAGGTCAAGAAGTCTTTCTCCAGGCAACAGATCCACTCCACCATTACTTACATCCATCAGAGCTGTTTGCAAAATGTCATCGATGGCCAAGTTGAAGGGGAATGGTGAGACTGGGCAACCCTGTCTGACTCCACTGCTTGAATGGAACAATGGAGAAAGGTGGTTGTATGCATTTATAAATATAAAACATATAAGAGTTTATGAGTGAAAATGGAATTGTTTTTTGCCATGTATTATACCACCTTTATTAGCGGCACGAGACATGTTTGTCACAAAAAGAAAATGTATACCACGAACTAGCTCAATACCTTGTTTGCTAGGACAAAAAAGATTTTGATGCACTGTTATCCCATTTGCACAGCTTTTGTTTCACGGACTTTACGTGTACTAAGAGCTTCCGATACTAACCCCGGGGACTTGACAGCATACTCAAGTATAAAATATATATACAGTGCTTGGACTCATAGGCTAAAGTGGAGGGAGTTTCAGTCAGTCAGCTGCAACGTAGGACCAGGCACGTATATGCATCGGTCCGAATTGCCATACCGCATTAGCACAACAAGATGAACACCGGATTCATAGAAGTAGTTAATTCAGTGGTGGTAATATATAGAAGAAAGAGTGTGTATAAAGAGATAGTACAGGAATAAAAAATTACTTCGCAAAAAGAAAGATATGAAGCGATTTTAATCTCTTAATTTAAGGAAGACAGAGAGTGTATACACCGACGCCATTGTGATCGATTCTGAGACATGTCACCAAGAGTCTCCAACCATTGGTTACGATAGTCACGCGGACCCCAACCAGACAGTCTGCATCTACCAATGTGGCTCAGACCAGAAGTTAGTGACTTCAAGCACTGAAGCAACGTTTTGGTTTGGCCGCCCCTAACTTTCTTCCAATCATCCCTAACACCGGTTACCATTGCGCGTCGTGGTAATCAATACCCGAGAATTCAGTCGATGAGAGCGTTATTTCCATCAGTAGGTCCATGATGAAGTTAAACAAAAATGGAGAAAGTGGACAGCCTTGGCGGACGCCACTTGAGGTTGCAAAAGCAGATGACAGTTCGCCATAAGCTCTGACTCGACTAGTAGTGTTCGAGTAAAGAGCCTTCACAAGGTTTATGTACTTCTGAGGTACGCCTTTCAATGACAGACACTGCCACAGAACCTCTCGGTCAACAGAGTCAAACGCTGCTTGTAAGTCAAGGAAGACCACTATTGTCGGACGCCGATAAGTATGCCTGTGTTCTAGAACCTGACGAATGGTGAATATGTGGTCGATGCAGCCACGACCAGGACTGAGGCCAGCCTGATTTTCACGCGTTTGCAGCTCATGAGTCTTAGTTAGGCGTCCGAAAATTATCGAAGCTAGTATTTTAGATACTATATTAGTCAAACTAATCCCTCTATGGTTGTTACAGGATGATTTTGACTCTTTCTTAGATATTGCGACGATAAGTGATTGTGACCAGTCAGAGGGGATAACGTCTAACTCCCAGATTTTAGTTAAAATATTAGACAACCTAGTCGCTAAAACTAGACCACCATCTTTAAAGACCTCTGGGGCCAATCCATCTGGACCAGATGCCCTTCCTCGTTTCAGATTAACTATAGCCTTTTGAACTTCAGTTAGAGATGGGGGACCTACTTTAATGTTCCATTCACACTGTCTGGGAATAGAGTGTAGTTGTAGAGTAGCTGAAGGCCAGCTAAACTTCTCCTTAAAGTGTTCCGCTCATCGTTCTAAGCGTCTGGACTGGGAGCAGATGAGAGTGTTGTCTTTTTCCGAAATGGTCTGACTTACACTTGATTTATTAATTCCAGTTTCTTTTATTAGTCTGTAGAGTTGTCTTGTGTTCCCTATAATCGCCGCCTTTTCCATCTCTTTTGCTTTCGTTGCCCAACACTGCTCACGGTCGTTCCTTAGACTTTTGCTTAATCTAGATCTGATTTCTTTACGCTCCTCATCGTATTCAGAACCTGATGGGATGAGTTTACGAGAATCCATCAGTGCAATAGACCTTGACGAAATCCATTGGTTCTTTGTAACCCTGTGGTTTAAATCACTAGTAGATGTCACTGCTGTTTCCACAGCTGATTGTATATTTTTCCAAACAACATCTGGGTCAGCCTTGTTTTCAGAACTACCTAAGTGTGACCTCAGTTGTTTTTGGAACCTACTTTTGGTTTTCTTATTACTCAATTCAGTTCTAATGAGTCTTTTTTGTGTGGCTCTTTTGCGTCCAGTGAGGCGCAAGCAGTTTAAAGGCATTTCTTATTTTTAGTTCCCTTTGCACACATTTATAAATATCGCTAGGTTAACTACAGCGACGTCTTATGTAAAGTTTATAACTCATCATATTCTTAACTAAAATTCCATAAGTCGTCTCGATTTAGAAAAATATTTTTCATTTTGGCCCTGTTTATTATTTTTAATTTGCCATATATCTCAACAACCTGCATGTTAATCTGGCCCATACTTGCATTGCATTATATCTCTATGCCTCTTAAATTTAAAAATAATCTGAATCGTCTTTAACATTTTCAATAAACCCGTCATAGACATTACTGCTATAAGTATTTGGGTTTACGAATTGGTCTAGTGTATTAGTAGCCTAAAAAGACGAAGATATAAGGGATAATAAAGTCACCAAATCTAGGTATTATCATACTGCACTAATTTAATAACTAAATTCTCATGTTGTTCGACTAACAAATATTTAAAATTAAATCTCCGAAGCCTATTATTAAAATTAACATTATGTACATGAATATATTTAAATTACCATTAGTAATATAAACAGGTAACTCGGATTCGTTCACGCTACGAATTTCTGATAATTTTGAATCACACAAAGCAACAGCATATATTTTTCACTGGATTATCCTCAATCAACACTATAATTATTTTAACATAATGGTTTCAGGATATCGTCATAAAGCATTGTCATTACCTGACAATCACGCAATATGATTGATAAAGTTGACGAAACTATTAAGAAATCGGTCAGCAAATTGACTTATAATTATAATTAAGTAGTGTTGTTTTTTTTCTTTTCATTCACTAAGGATGATTACAGTATGTTTATCAGTTGCTCATTCAGTAAATATCTCAAAACCTTGTCAGTCTAATTGGAGGTTTAGCGACACAGTCATGCATGCAAATCAGTATAAGCAGTCGAGCAAATCTCCTGCAAACTGAAAACATAAATGTCGAATTTACCCCGACACTGACTAAGGTTCAGGCCATTATCATAGACATGAGTTGGGAGTGTACTCCCCTTGGTTACAACTTATGTTCTCCCTGATAATCACATGAGCATCACTCACTGTTAATCATCTTGTAAAAACTTATTTAGACGAATACATCTTGCAGCAGCACATCACCTAGAAATGTAGCAAATAGGCCTAACTGATTTCAATAACTTATAATCACTATAACTCAACGAAATAGCATTCCGTCTTATACTAAACTGACACTTGCAACTAACTTGTATGTACCATCAGCCGATAGGTATGAATATAAATAAATAGTCTATGGCAAATCAGAACATTGAGTCTAGAGCATACCTCAAACGGATACACTCATGTTTAACGAATCGCTCTTAGCTATATGTCCAAAATCCACATAATGATTACTTTTCACGTATTTAAAAATTTTTGATAACAATTCATATGTATTAGTTGTATTACTAAATTCTATCACGATCAAGTAAAAATGAGGTCGAGAAAATCACCCCATATCTAAATAAACCGTATCAAACTAACTGGAACACTAGTTGGAATTCCCCGCGCTTATACTTTTGTTCTTTCAGTTAGTCTACTAATACAGATGCAATTGGAAATCAACGCATGGACAACTTACCGGCACATACGTTATTTGATTTCATAATTTATTTTTTGCCCCCAAATGCCCTGGTACGGCCGAGAGTGGGGAGAGTCCGCTCTCCCTCTCGAAATGCTCTCACACGGCCATGCGTATATAGCCTCTGCCAGGGAAGTCCTACTCACTGCCTTCTCGTGGCGGGGCGTTGTTTACAAAAATGAGAGGACGAAAAGCGAATGTCCGGCGCTTTAACCGGACCCCAAACCAATGGTGCACATGGGCTCCAGTATCCTGAGGGGACAAATGGCGTATGAACCAATCGTTGGTCACCGGCTACCATGGGACTGCATCTCCTCACGATGCTCCACTGCCTTGTGGGTCAGACGTTCAGGTCGAAGGCTCGGGGTGTGGCCCCCTAAGAAAACCACCTGTTTCGGTTTGGGCACCCAGGCAGTATCACAGGCCTCACACATATCAATTGAGATTCGTGTGGCGCATATGTACTTGGTGCCTCCCTGTACCTATACTTATGTGTTAAAATGAAAAAAAATGAATGAATTAGGGCATGGTCGGAGTCCAAACAGGTACTCCAGAATGAGCGACAATCTTCTATTGACCCTCTCCAACGATGACTGATGGCAATATGATCTATTTGAGTCCATCGTTGGTTTGGTGCAGGGGGTCGCCATGTTAGACGATGTCTCTCCTTATCCTTGAAATTAGTGTTTGCTAAAAATAAACGATTGTCTGAGCACAGTTGCAGCAGACGATCACCATTATCTGTTCGCTGACCCGGAATACTAAAATACCCACCTAAATGTCTTTCTGTTTGCTTTAGGCTAACTACTTGGGCATTAAAGTCGCCTGCTACGAGTAATATGACTGAGCGTTTAGCTTTCTGAAGAGATTCAGATAGCTTTCTGTAAAATTCATCTTTCACTTCATCCGAACTGCAGTCAGTGGGAGCGTAGGCAGAAACGACGAAAAGGCAACGACGTGTGTCCCTATCCTTCCGAGTTCTTACCGAGCCGTTTATCCGAACAGCGCATAGACGACTGTTTACGGGGATCCACTCTAATAGCGCTTGTTCCACCCTCATGCTAAGTGCTATGCCTACACCTGCCAGTCCACGAGAACTAGCCATTGGGTCGCCAGATACACGGAGGGTGTATCTCGTTGGCTCTCCGTTTTGCCGAGGTGAGGTCAAGTGAATGACCACACTAGGATCCTGTATGCGCGTTTCGGAGACACAGCATACATCAATCGTACGAGATTCTAAGGTTTTAGCCAAGGAAGCCTGCTGACCGATTTGGCATAGTGTGCGTACGTTGAAGGCTCGAATGTATAGTTTGGAGCGAGGTTTCAGTAGACCTGGGACAGTGTTTTGAACACTAGAATCGTTGGCTGTAGTGACACTTGAGGAGGAAACTAAAAGAGGAAGTTTAGTGTATAAAGTCGATGTAGGAGGAATAATAGGAATTGAAGAGGTAGGTTGATTAAGAATACAGTGGACCTGAGTGCTGTTAGAGGCATGAGGGCGGTTTTCACATCCCGGTTGCCCACACCGTGGAAGGGTTCTTCTGAAGGTACCTGAAAAGGAAATTGGATTAGAGGTGGTCATAGTGACCTGAGAGCGTGACCGCAGTGCCCAAGGGACAGCTGCTTGAGGTCGGTCACACACGACCTTTCTGTGAGTAATCTTTGTGTTAGCTCCGTACTTGTTGAGTCCTTACCGTCGGAGACGGATATCCGTGGGATAAGGCGAGGTGTGCATTTTTAGGGTCGACCTTTTCTAACCCCTCCACTCCTTTTGGGAAGGCAGCATCGCTGTTATGCTGGTTGTCTGAAGGAAACACCTTACTGCTGTCACACCTCTGTACAGTCAGCAGTACGACTTCGCCTTCGGACCTTGGTTTTGTTGCTTTTAGTCTTACCGCTCTTCAACCGACCTGTCTGGCATGGTAGAACCTTGAGGAACGGTTGTTCCAGCCAGTATAGCTCAGTTGCTTCATCACGATAGGAAAGCCCGACCACCACGTCAAGGTAGCGACAACGGTCAGGTCAAGGTAGCAACAACGGTCAGAGGAGGGAGTTTAAGAACATCTCAAACGACTACCAAAAACACTTTTATATAACGCAATTGAAACTAGGGGGTAATTATACGTAAGTCTTAGAAGGAATGGAATTACATTACCATTAGCAGGATTTATAAATATCACGCGGTTTATTTCTATCCTCTATAAATTAAATTTAACATGTCCAAAGGATTTAGATCGCTCCCTAAGCATGAGTAAAAATTCGCTGAAACGGTCTCGAATAAACAAACCAAGTAAAAAGGATTTCATTACTAAGTACGAGATACCACGTGCAAACACTGCTGGATTTGATAGAAAGTAGCCGAGTAGTTTTGTGTTTAAAAATGTCTGCTGGCTAGAATAAACAAACTGAAACACATTATATGCAGAATATCGGTACAGCTAGATAAAAGACAAATAAATCCAAGACATACCACATGTAAAGGGACTCAACACTTGACTCTTCAGGTTCCGTCAGTGATTGGGAAACACGGACCTGGCAATGAACAAGCAGGGAATTATCTATAAGTAGGAAGCACAAAAAATATATTGAAAAAGGCAAAAAGATAACCCAGCTCATCATTTATTCCACATAATATTTAACAACGTACTGGATGAACAAACAGGCCGAAAAGCACGCAACAAATGCGGACGCAACCGGTCACAACGCACAGTAGCAGATAGTGCGCCATGTAAATCGAAATTCAATGCAACTGCCCTAATAAATGACTAAGTCATGTAACTAAGATTGCTATGCCTGATTGACCAACAAAAGTACCCTCGTTGCTCATACTTTTATTTGTGGTTTTGCTTCAGCTTACTATCTGGTTTTCGCAGTTTTCAATATCAAACTAGTTTTAATGTATCCTTGCCCTTTGAACCATTCGTATTTATCCGTTTCAAGCGTGTCGTTTTTAGTTTGTTTTACAGTCGTAAACTCGCTGGAATTTATCTAATAACGCACATATAACCGTGATCCTGGAGAACTCATGCAAGAGACTTGGATGTCGTTTTACTGTCAACTGTAGCATGCAGCGTGACAAATACAAAGTTGGTATAATAAGACATCCATGTGTGTTAAAGTAAGCGCTTACAACAAACTTAGTAAGTCAGGTTGTAGATGGGTACGTGGCAGTTGAAACTAAGGAGTTGTTGAATAATGTCGTAATTCTCATAACCGGTTTGCATGAAAAGTCTTCAGCCAACCCATAAAAGGCGAACCTGAAACGGACATACAAACAAAGACGCACAGTGAGATAGAAAAGGGGGTCTTTAACAACAGTAATATTGATGGAACACACATCGACACTAAAGAGAACATGCTGAAGCTGAGCACCAACATAACATCAACAATATTAGACTCTCATCAAACCTAGGTCTTCCGACACTGGCTCCCTATGTGCATCTGTGGTCCCCAAACATTCTAAAGGCGACTAGGCCTCCGTCAGCGGAGTTAAGAAGGATAGAGTGTCATCATCAAAAAGACTGAACAGTCCATGTTTTACAGTTGAATCAGCTAGTGTTTGACCGTGCGATTTATCCCTAAGATTGTGCAACCAGTGAGTAAAGAAGGCGAGAATCCGAAATTCATTCAAACTACACAGCTAAAAAGATTCCAACCTCGACGTACCTGAAGACCTAGAAAAACGATCACGGTTTGCGATGATTCCCTCATAACCATGGACCTTAAATATAACTCTGATATTCTTCTCAGTCTGTGGAACATAAATGACAGGATGCACTGAGAAGCGTTGATTAGGAAGCTCGAACTCTTCAAATCTGAACCACTCGTAATTACAGAGCTCACTTGGCGGTGAGATCAAATGCACCAAAGTTACCCAAGACTTTCGTGTAAAGTTCACTAACACGGCCGACGTATAGGATGTTTTGCTGGCTAGTCACTTTCTGAAATCAAATGAGGATGTAAGAATATTGCCTGATATACCATAACGTGAGTGTAATCTCATCAGAAACATCCATTGGGAAGAAATATCAATGTGCTAAGTTTGCTAGAAAACACAAACCCTGACGACTCAAACACTTTTATTCGGTAGTGGACATTTATAAAGCAGTCCGTAAGGTTCAAGAATATATTAACTCAAAAAGTGGTGCGACTAGACAAGAAGGATTGGGATTCTAGACCCGGACTAATGAATATAACACTCACATCTCATATAGAGGCTGCCACTTTCAAAGCATTTCATGAGAACAGAAATCGTTCACCAACTAGACTCCACATGAATCTGGACAAGCCATAGGAAACAAGGATCAGGTACAAAAGTTGGAACTGACTATTCCACTTGTGGGCTGTCAATATCATGGAAATGAAACGTAGAAGGGACAAGAGTCATTAACTCGGAAAACCCTGTGCAGATAGGCTGCCTGTCCATTCACACAAAGCTTATTCAGATAAACAAAATGAGGAAGCTCAATTGTTTCAAACTGAAAGCATAAAATGCCTTTATATGTACTCCATGAGTTAACAGAATAAAATGGGTGAGTTGCGTAAACTAAGTAGTGTTGATAATACTCATTTGACAGAAATATTTGAAACTTCGGTATCTTCTCAAATTACGGACCAGGAGCTAGCAATACCTGCAACTTATTTGTTGCACAACGACAAAAAAACAAGGGTGGAGGCGGAGCAGCCCTGTTCCTGCGATCCCGCTAGGTGGCACATTAAGTGTATACTCATGCGTCTGCCAATCTCGATGAAATCGTATAATGCTCAGCAGATTGTCTAACACCTAGAGGTGTTTAGTTGGGGTCATCTACGGGAAGCTCATTGCAGGCATCGGGTTTGACAATCGTGTGCTTGATCGAATATCAGGCTCTCGTTGTCGCGGATACCCTTATAACCTGATTCTAGGAGACCTTAATCTTCAGAAAGTCAATTTCGTGAAACATACGTACATTGAAGGTGACAAATCTACTGAAGCTACGTTCTTCAACTTCATTGGAGATTTTAAACTATTTGAAAATATGAAGTCAGCAACTAATTGGACAAAATAGTCAAAGGCGAACGTGCCTAGACTTCGTATTTACAAATGAAGAATTCCTAAATGACAACCTCTCAAGCTTTGCTACTCTGGGTAAAAGTTATCATGACGTCACAGCCTTCAGTCTTATTAGAAAAAGTGATCCAAAAAGTCCTATCAACAGTGGGCGTTAAAATTCCAAACGGTTGGATGTGTAAGTTTTATAAGACAATGTATAAAAGTGGACTGGGAATTTCACCCTCAACTTGATGTGGATGATAAATGGATTTTCGTACAGTACATGATCTTATGTGCTACAAAACATTCGGTTCCGCATCAGTTCTCCGAAACTACAAACAATGTTCAGTTATCAAGAATTGTACTCTTCCTTCGCCGAGCTGCGAAAGGTAGTACTGGGTAGAATGTGAACGAACTGGTAACAACAACGCATACAGCCAACTCAAATAAGTGATTAACCAGTGCACAAAGGAAATAAGAGAAGACAGGCTTCAGTATCATATAAAGCTAATCGATAAATTTGTTTCTGATTCGATAAGTTTATACCGTCATGCAACCTCTCGTCGACAAGTCAAAACCGACGTTTCCCAACTGCTAGGTTCGAATGCCTCGTCCAACAACGAAAAAGACGCTGGCGACTTTCTGGCAGAACAGTGATTCAGACATTTCAACAGATCCATAGTAATTATAATGATGAGAGCTTCACCTGCGATTCCATGAGAGTCTCAAAAGTGAATCTGTTCGACGACTTGGCGTAGCGGAAATTGCAGCATCTAAAAAAACAGTTCTCCCGACTCGGGCTTATTTCATTCCGCTATATCGAGAGAAGAAACTTCAATCTTAGCAGCACCCTCTAACATGACGTTCTCACATTCTCTAAGAGGAGGCAGTGTGCTAGAAAATCGGAATCTGGTTCACATCAGTCTTCAAATGAGAACAATAGACTGAACATACGTGTTATTGGTCAGTAGCACTTCTCTTAAAACCCTCGAAAGTTATTTGGTCATGGACAGATGGTGATCAACGTGACTAATTGCTATTCACAAACTTCCTTTTACCCCAACACCATGGTTTCCCGGACCTTCACTCTTGTATTAGCAACCTACTGACCGCGGTGAGCAGATGGAGAACCGTCCTTAGTAGAAAGAGGAAAGTTGATGTCATGTACCTTGGATTTTCAAAAGATTATGATGCGGATAATCATGTATTTCAACAGTGAAATAAGGTTATCCGAACACTGTAATGTATTAATGCAATACATTTGAAACTGTTTGATCACATATATACTTGTTAAGAAGATTTTTATACAAATTAAAAGGTCGACTAGACCATAAGTAGAAGGCAATTTATCAAAGCGATTAATGGCGTTAAACTTCAATCATATATCATTTATTAACAAGCTCAAATGATTGGGTATCAAATCATCATTAATTTAGTTACTTACTTCTTATCTAAATGGTCGACATTTTAGGTTTAGAGTGTTTTTCATCTTATATCAGGCTACAAAATGTCCCAATGGTATCTTTCATGGCTCAGCTTCGGGACTGCTACTTCTCTCAATTTACTAAAATGAATTTCTCCAGCAAGAAACCTCTTATTTATTGCGTTTTGTCTGTGATATTGAACTTCGTGGACGAGTTTGTAAACTAGATGACAAGCTGACATTCCAGGAGGATTTAGCTCAACCTCAAAGTTTGGTGAGTAACCACGGAGTTTGCGTCATTGCATAAATACACTTTTATTTACTATGCAATCTGTTATGTAAGTTAGACATTTATGGCACTTCTACCGTTCGTCGTCAATATCATCTATCGTATCAACCATAATCTTGACACGCAGTGAAGTAAATGATGTTAAAATACGTGGGAACACGCGGTTAAGCATAGACCTCAATTAATATTCTACTGTGAATACTTTTTAGCATTTATGACCTACCCACTTAGTTGATCCAAGTCACTCTCATCTTTATCCCTAAACAAATAAACGGCTCATTTCTAGCTCTATTAACTTTCTAGCTAGTGTGCTTGAATTATTGGCGTAAAACTTCGATCTAGTTATTATTAGAATTATTAAACTTCCTAGTTTCCAGCCACTGCTGTCAGTTAAACGATTAGGACTATTGGTTCACTACTATCTCTACCGCCACCACATCACCTGATTATATTTTCTTAACGATACAACCTCTCTTTACTCCACAGGTGTGACGTCAACGATAATTGCTGAACAGCATGAAGTATATAATCTCCGCGGTCACAGCAAGAATGTTCACAAACCGCAATCTAATAAGCTTGAAGTGGGGTCCCGATTTTATCATCGAGTAGTCAATGTCTATCTGCGACATGTTACGGACTACATTTACAGCTTAATAAACTGCTCTCTAGGTTTAGGAATCCTGTTACTCTACGATTTGAAGTCTTACGCTAACTGTGACAAAAATGCCTTTCGAGCAAAACTTGCACTGGTAACACTGAATCGCATTTTTGGTCAGTTTAACGGAATAACCTTCCACATAATCTTCAACAGTTTTATTCGTCTCCATTTAGAGTACGGAAACATAGTATGTCCTCCTTCAGTCCAAAAGGATCAGGACACTCTGGAACGTATTCAACGGCAAGCCACGAAATCAGTCCTGGGACTCAAATTCAAGCATTATGAAGAGCGCCTCCATTCACTAAACTTTTACCCATTAGAGTATAGGCGTCTTAGAGGTGACCTTCTGATGACTCACACTTCAGGACATCCCCTTAAACACCTAGTTTAGCTTAGTCCCAATACAAATTTAGGGGGTAACACCCAGAGATTGGAGATACAATATAGCATAACGGACTGTAGACACAACTTCTACTTAAGAGCCGTCAAATGCTGGAATTCGCTGCCGAAAGAACTAGTTCAAGTGAATTCCTAAGAGTCCTTTAAGAGGCGACTTGACCTATTCATAAGGACTAAGGATAACATCTTATTATGAGTTACCAACTTATTTTTTTCCCTTTTATCGTTAATATATCTAGGTTCCTGCCTGGAGGTATTGGTGATCTCCTGCTACTAGACACGGAAGCCTGTTAACCGAAAGCTTCTTCTATTCCGTCCACAACCATTTGAACCATTTGGACTGGAACGCCTATCCAGAACGAGTGGTATCAGCTACATCAGTGAATGTTTTCGAAAAGAATTTGGACCTTCACTGGAAAGCAATCTGTCAGGTTTAACACAGGTTGACCACCCACTGTTCTTATTACTGTAGACTGAAGACTATTTCAAACTGAAATCGATATCGTGTTGGCGGGTGTTACCAATTATTCGGTACTTTGACTCTTTTGCTAGATTCTACGCTAGGTTTCCCTCCATTTATTTGAATTCGGAAATCCAGCGTCTCCTTTTGTATTTACATGTTATTTCATCATAGTGCAACGCCCACTATATTTACGTTTAATTGTGTTTGTCAGAAGATCTGTGACGTCTACTGACCGTACATATACTCGTATATTGTTCGTGATGGAATTATTATAATAAAAAATTATTTAATACGTGTTTTCGTCAGTCCCCTCTAAGTGGTGTATTTGATCTCTCCCAAATATTGTCGTCTATATTTTCACGTCGGTTTGTTAGTCTAAACTAAAATTGTATGGGTCAGTTTGGTAATATATTAGACGGATAACTATAGTTATCCGTCTAGTGTTTCCAAACGTGTTGTTTGTAATGTATTCACCTCATAGTAGGAATTTTCGAAATAGTTACATTTTTTTGCTATCGCGAAAATGACTGGTTATCAAATTTCCTCTGCAATTTTCGAACTCGACATAAGTCTTAATCTGTCTCCTAAGAGCAGCCTAGCACTATCACTAATCCACACTTGAAGTGCTACTCAACACCACGATTGATTACTGTAATCAGCTGTTAGAGACTTTGAAATATGTGACTCGAAGCCATTCTCAATGTCGCAGTTGCATTCATTCTGTCTTCCCTCAAATCTTGAGTTTCTAAATTCCTCATGACATTTCTTCGTATTTTTATCTCACTAATTTCTATTTGCTTCTTGAATCGTATTTTCTGTGCCTAATATTTTTAATCACCACTGGTATTATTACTACCTCTACTAATCTGGGATTCGGCCTAACAATATCTCTGTGTTATTGGGGTGTAGCCGCTTGAACCGAAGTACATGCGTACTAGGTTCTATGTTAGAGCTGAAAACAAATAAACGAGTATTTTTTTTGCTTATTAAGCTATGTGGGGTATTGTTAACGAATTCTAAGCCAATCACTTTCTCATTCAAGTCCTGTTATCTGTTAGTAAGCCTTATCTAAGCAGCACGTTCCACAAAGTGAACCAGCCAGAATTCAGGTTAGGTTTCAGGTTCATTAAGAGTAGGCTAATATGATACTTGACCGTTTTTTAATTAAGAAGTTTAAATGAATCCGAAATATCCTTTAAATTCCACGGTTAAACCTAAGTATAAATGAAAGCTTAACTTTGACTTGTCTCCTACACATGTTAGAATGTCTGTATTGTTTTGAGTGAAATATACTGCTAATTCTATTAATTCATGTGTGCTTATTGGAAATGATGCTTCTCAAAATTTTTCAAAGTCATGATTTTAAGGTAAGAACATCAGTCTTTTTAAAAGAACTGTAAGCTAAGTGAAACTTTTTAAGACTAGATATAAAATCACGGTATGCCTAACTAAAAATTAGTTACAGAGACTTAGGATAAGCTTCATGAGTCGCAAATAGAGGAGTGATGTAAGTATCTTTTAAACAAGATACCTCATCAGCAAGCTGATAGCTTGCTGTTGTTTCAGCACTCTGATGTTTAGTTAAGAGATAATGATGTATTCAACTTTCGGTTGTGTTACTGTTTGAAATCATTGCATCACTGAGTTTAGTCTTTCAAAAATAAATATTCAATTATTATGATTATCCACAATTATATTCTTCCTTGAAGATTCGTTGTTTGGTCCAATAGGTTGATGTTTCCTTACATTTGATTTTCCGGGCTATGTGCCAAAACGAAACGGCAGTGAAATCTTGAGGAAACTCACATTATTTAGTCTCCGAAGATCGCAGCATGACTAATGATCTAACTACAGCTTTTAGTGAAGAGATCGCAAGGTGCTTCACGTTTGATGGTGTTTTCAAAGATTTAAACAATCAGGTTAAACTTAAGGATCTGTCACAATCGTTTGATTCGTAAGTCTCTTTTTTCTTTGATAATTATTTGGAATTTCATAGAAGAGAATTTTTGGGTCCACTACTCAGTCACTACACATTTCCACCAGTACATTGGTTTGGGACGTGTTTGTATGGAGTTGTTCTAGAAGCTCTGGATATCAAGGAACAGGAAGTTAGTTTCACAATATACTAATCTGCAACATTTAGCAACCAGTTGAATGTTACGATCTAGATATACCCGAAGATGAAGCCATTAGTTATGCATTCGATCACCATTCGTTAGTAACATCTCAGTTGCCTGATTCATACGATGATATCGTCCAAACCGCCGACGAAATCATTAAGGAAATTGATATTCTTATGGTAAATGTAGAGTAAAGTTTCTTAAACTCTTTCAGAATGATGATGAAGATATCCCTTTGTCACTGTGCAATATGGTTCAGTCGGAGTATAAACGTCCACTGGTGCTAGAAAATATCGGAAGTGATTGGCTTCCTGAAGAAGGTTTACATTTTTATAATCGATATTATTGTTCATATTTTTCGGTTTTTAAAAATCCTATTTAAATAGACACTTACTAATTTGAGACATCGATAGTTCGTTCGATTGCGCTCCTCTTGTATTAACTTTCAATGTTTATTTGGTTTTCTTTTTTATGATCGGAAACGGGAGCTTTGTTTACTTTGATTTCTTTCTTATGTATCACTAAGCATTCTAAAATGTACCCCCGAATGCCCTGGTACGGCCGAGAGTGGAGAGAGTCCGCTCTCCCTCTCGAAATGCTCTCACACGGCCATGCGTATATAGCCTCTGCCAGGGAAGTCCTACTCACTGCCTTCTCGTGGCGGGGCGTTGTTTACAAAAATGAGAGGACGAAAAGCGAATGTCCGGCGCTTTAACCGGACCCCAAACCAATGGTGCACATGGGCTCCAGTATCCTGAGGGGACAAATGGCGTATGAACCAATCGTTGGTCACCGGCTACCATGGGACTGCATCTCCTCACGATGCTCCACTGCCTTGTGGGTCAGACGTTCAGGTCGAAGGCTCGGGGTGTGTCTCCCTAAGAAAACCACCTGTTTCGGTTTGGGCACCCAGGCAGTATCACAGGCCTTACACATATCAATTGAGATTCGTGTGGCGCATATGTACTTGGTGCCTCCCTGTACCTATACTTATGTGTTAAAATAAATAAATTCTAAAATGTAATCACTAAACTTTACATCAGATGAGTTTAAGTATAAGTTTGAAGATTCGACTTTCAACTACTTAAAATTGTACTCAGTAACTCGTTCAAACGTGTACGTGAGTTCTGTATGTGCTGTTGGTTAACCGGTTAATGGTTTTCTCGTCTAACTAACAGGAACAGAAGCACCGGCCTTGATCTTCATCAAAATTGAGTGCTAACTGAATTGCTCCATATGGGATTTTTATTGTCACTAGTATTGTAAGTTACAAATATCTGATGATTATTTGCTGAATACAGAACTGATCAAGCTGTACGTAGATATATTCGAAAGGAAATTTGTCGATAAATGAACTGGAAAAGGAACACTAACAAGTAGAGAAAAACAGTTGTGAAATACTGTGATGTTTGAAATTCTGATGAATAGCGAATGCGTATACGCTGCGTTGTTTATAGTCTCACATATCTGATTTTTAACCACTCAAACCTGATCCAATAGATTTACACCTCATTGTATGTTTCAGAACAAACGATAGGTATCGTGAAGTATTGTCATGGGGTTTTCAACATGCTAATATTTGCTAACATGTGCGTTTGTTGTAGACGATTCTGTAACATAATGTATTGAAATATTCATATGGCATCAAATAACGTGATTAGACATTTTTTTGTTTATTATATTATGTATGCAACTTTAACTTCTTTTTATTTACTAAGTGTGGGTTAATTTTATACCTGAACTTTATTTTGAACATTATTTTTACTAATCATTGGTGTTTTTTCATTTATTAATCGTTTGAAAACTGTTCGATCCTCTTAGCTAATGAATTTAATTCGTTGAAATAATGAAAATAAAATATCGTTGTAATTGTTTGTCTAATCATTTTATTTTATTCTGAACTAAAAAGCGCTTACCTGGTATTCACTGAAAAATTTCAAATTAATTTTTACATTATGTGAATTTTTTGAAGCTATGCAAGATCTTTCTCTGAATGAACTCAATGCATTATTAGAGGAACTAGAATCTTGTGTACGAGAATATTCTGCTATCCTTGTTCAAGAGTTAGCATATAGAGAAGAATTGGATTTTGAACAAGAACAGAAAGATATTTTTATTGCACGCTTGAATGAATTGCACCGCCGTCTGGAGCGTCGGAGACGTCTGAGTATACCACCAGATAATCATATCCAGTTACTGTCGAATTCTCTGTTGGTAAAAGACTATGATGAAGCGTGCACATTTGGGCGAAACGTAGTATTTGACAATATGGGATCACCACCGAATTCTGTTCATAAAGAAGCCCCACCATTCATTTTACGTATGCCATGTTCATATTTTCAATTTTTTGCTGTATCATATATTTTTTTGTCATCTTAATTCACTTCATACCTACCTTCTACTATACAATCATAGTTTTCAACGTCTACACTAAGTTTCACTATGTACACAATATAATCACTTTGTATGTAAATCACAGTAGATTCCTTTTATGACATTTGTTTATATATGTTCAAAGGAGTTTAGGTCTATCAAGGTGAATACCTAACATATTAGAAAGTTAATTCATTCGTATTGTTGTAGTGTTTTTCTAAAATACTTCAATTATAAAATTTCGTTGGTCTCAACAACTGGATATTTGTGGCAGATTGTACCATTTATTTACGGAACCTGGATCTAGTCACTCAATCAGGATAAATAAAATCAATATTTAACCATAGGCCTAATGTATGTAGTATACGCACTAGTTTGGCGTTTACCAAGTTGAATTTGCGAATACTTTTTAAAAGTTGTGTGATATTAACCCCTTAAATAAACATCACAATGGACTTTTTAAACCAAGTCTTCTATCGCTGGTTTCCGTGAATTATGTATTGCTTTACTTTTGCATTTTACACTCATATAATGACTCAAGTTGTTTGATCATTAAATGAATAAGGATGTGTCAATATTTAAAAATTAAAATCCATTTCTCTTGTAGGAATCTTATTGTTGATAAAGAGTAAGTTACAGTAGCATATTTTCGTTTCGCTCAATAGTTGGGATTTTTAAACATTTAGGTTAGTAATTTTGATGTGTGTCTATTTCTTCACTACGATCTATTTTTTTACTATCAGGTGCACAGTCAGCAGCTCAGGCAGCGGTTGCTGCAACATCATCTGCAACAGTTGCAATAAAAAGACATTTTCGAAAGCTGAGTACATTCTCAAAGGATACTTCAGGAACAACTCATCAGTCAGATCAATGTAATCCTGTCCATACAACATCTATTTCTACAAATAATAAATGTGACGTGAACAATTTATCAGAAAAAGATGATCATACAATTCACTGTCCAACAATTATGTCTGCTCGAGCTATTGCCATTGCTCGTCTTCGGAAATGGGCCGGAAGAAAATCAGAAGGACCTTCGGAAACTGAGAACACCGGGACTTTCAGGGCTTTCCTTCGCCGTGGGCGTCATCAGGCAGAAGTCCCAATGAACTCGTTTGTCCGTAGTCGAGAAGCTCGTTCAGCAGTAACTAGTCCTACATCATCTCAATTTGAATTCCCTCCAATACCTACCACTTTAACACACTCAGCTTCTGGTCACTTGATTGGACGATCTGAACTAAGTTCGGATGATCTTGAATATAAGGTAGTCATTATCTTTTAAATATTTCTAGATGTTCGTGTTTACGCTTATAAACCATACCCAAAATGTATTGTCTTCAGTTACTCAGTATAGTATTAAACTGCATCTAGTTTATAAGGTGATAAAATAACTCATTTTTTTAGTTTGAATGAATTATGTATCCATAAATGAAGCATCCCTCTACAATAATTGCTATCGAAGTGAACGAAAACTCGTGTACGGTAAACCAATTGATTGTCTTATGCAAAATCATATTGTCTTTGCAAAATATGAAAATCATACATGAAATACATCATCTGCACATCTTCTTTGAGTTGTCCTTCGCACACTCCATCATTCTTCCAATCCTGGTGGTGTTCCGATTGCTTTCCGTTTTCCTTCCTCTCTTTATTTCAGTTTTCTGGTGGTATGCATTCCTCTTCCAATTCCTGCTACATACTACTTATATTTGTTTGCATAAGTAGCACACACCACAGTATTGCTAACAACCTACCAGATACTCACATTATTTGGAATTATCAAGTCAGACCTTGATAACAATACTTATACTAACTGTTTTAGCGTCTATACACAGTTCATTTACAAATATACATAATGGTCTATTTATTCAAACATTTTGATGATGAGTTTTTATGTTTGTTACACACGTCATGCACTCATTTTTGAAAAACTGACCTTATATGCTACTTCAATGTGAAACTCATATTGTATGGAAGTGAATTTTTCTTAAGTTTATAGTGGCGCTACTGACAAATCATATCTCCTAATAGCCTCCAACTGACTGTTTTATGTTGCACTTCGAATGCTATAACTTTATTTAAGACATAAACCAACGTATTCATTAAATAACTATTATGTTTGTTGCCTTGCATTTTTCGTTTTTATTAGTCAAAAGTCTAGATGGAATTTCATCGTATTAGTAATAATCGCAGTTATTACTTCCTAATTTGTCTAAAACTATACTTTATTGGATTGTAGGGTCAGATTTTCCACTGACTAGTAGCTTTAAAGTTATCCAAATTTTTGTTTTACTGATCTTTATCATCTAAATACCATGAAATTTGTTACCTCCACTTTGACAATGCACTATTGGGTGTTGATAATACTCGATCCAATGATTGCCGAATTCGGCCACCTCAAATGCCCAGGTACGATCGAGGGTTCGGAGAGTCCGCTCTCCATCTCGAAATGCTCTCACATGGCCACGTGCATACAACCACTGTCAGGGAAGTCCTACCTGACCGTTGTTGCTACCTTGACGTGGTGGTCGGGCTTGCCTATCGTGATGAAGCCACTGAGCCATACTGGCTGGAACAACCGTTCCTCAAGGTCCTACCATGCCAGACAGGTCGGTTGAAGAGCGGTAAGACTAAAAGCAACAAAACCAAGGTCCGAAGGCGAAGTCGTACTGCTGACTGTACAGAGGTGTGACAGCAGTAAGGTGTTTCCTTCAGACAACCAGCATAACAGCGATGCTGCCTTCCCAAAAGGAGTGGAGGGGTTAGAAAAGGTCGACCCTAAAAATGCACACCTCGCCTTATCCCACGGATATCCGTCTCCGACGGTAAGGACTCAACAAGTACGGAGCTAACACAAAGATTACTCACAGAAAGGTCGTGTGTGACCGACCTCAAGCAGCTGTCCCTTGGGCACTGCGGTCACGCTCTCAGGTCACTATGACCACCTCTAATCCAATTTCCTTTTCAGGTACCTTCAGAAGAACCCTTCCACGGTGTGGGCAACCGGGATGTGAAAACCGCCCTCATGCCTCTAACAGCACTCAAGACCACTGTATCTGGCGACCCAACGGCTAGTCCTCGTGGACTGGCAGGTGTAGGCATAGCACTAAGCATGACGGCGGAGCACGCGCTATTAGAGTGGATCCTCGCCAACAGTCGTCTATGCGCTGTTCGGATAAACGGCTCGGTAAGAACTCGGAAGGATAGGGACACACGTCGTTGCCTTTTCGTCGTTTCTGCCTACGCTCCCACTGACTGCAGTTCGGATGAAGTGAAAGATGAATTTTACAGAAAGCTATCTGAATCTCTTCAGAAAGCTAAACGCTCAGTCATATTACTCGTAGCAGGCGACTTTAATGCCCAAGTAGTTAGCCTAAAGCAAACAGAAAGACATTTAGGTGGGTATTTTAGTATTCCGGGTCAGCGAACAGATAATGGTGATCGTCTGCTGCAACTGTGCTCAGACAATCGTTTATTTTTAGCAAACACTAATTTCAAGGATAAGGAGAGACATCGTCTAACATGGCGACCCCCTGCACCAAACCAACGATGGACTCAAATAGATCATATTGCCATCAGTCATCGTTGGAGAGGGTCAATAGAAGATTGTCGCTCATTCTGGAGTACCTGTTTGGACTCCGGCCATGCCCTAATACGAGCACGCATCTGCTTGCGCCTCACTGGACGCAAAAGAGCCACACAAAAAAGACTCATTAGAACTGAATTGAGTAATAAGAAAACCAAAAGTAGGTTCCAAAAACAACTGAGGTCACACTTAGGTAGTTCTGAAAACAAGGCTGACCCAGATGTTGTTTGGAAAAATATACAATCAGCTGTGGAAACAGCAGTGACATCTACTAGTGATTTAAACCACAGGGTTACAAAGAACCAATGGATTTCGTCAAGGTCTATTGCACTGATGGATTCTCGTAAACTCATCCCATCAGGTTCTGAATACGATGAGGAGCGTAAAGAAATCAGATCTAGATTAAGCAAAAGTCTAAGGAACGACCGTGAGCAGTGTTGGGCAACGAAAGCAAAAGAGATGGAAAAGGCGGCGATTATAGGGAACACAAGACAACTCTACAGACTAATAAAAGAAACTGGAATTAATAAATCAAGTGTAAGTCAGACCATTTCGGAAAAAGACAACACTCTCATCTGCTCCCAGTCCAGACGCTTAGAACGATGAGCGGAACACTTTAAGGAGAAGTTTAGCTGGCCTTCAGCTACTCTACAACTACACTCTATTCCCAGACAGTGTGAATGGAACATTAAAGTAGGTCCCCCATCTCTAACTGAAGTTCAAAAGGCTATAGTTAATCTGAAACGAGGAAGGGCATCTGGTCCAGATGGATTGGCCCCAGAGGTCTTTAAAGATGGTGGTCTAGTTTTAGCGACTAGGTTGTCTAATATTTTAACTAAAATCTGGGAGTTAGACGTTATCCCCTCTGACTGGTCACAATCACTTATCGTCGCAATATCTAAGAAAGAGTCAAAATCATCCTGTAACAACCATAGAGGGATTAGTTTGACTAATATAGTATCTAAAATACTAGCTTCGATAATTTTCGGACGCCTAACTAAGACTCATGAGCTGCAAACACGTGAAAATCAGGCTGGCCTCAGTCCTGGTCGTGGCTGCATCGACCACATATTCACCATTCGTCAGGTTCTAGAACACAGACAGTCCGATGTAGCGGGTCACCAACAATTGGTCCATACGCCATTTGTTCCCTCAGGATCCTGAAACCCATGTGCTCCATTGGTTTGGAATCAGGGTTTTCGAACTCACCTATGTGGATCATCCGTGCCCACCAACTCGGTTAATGCGTCAGACATTCGCTTTTCCTTCTCTCAATTTCATAAACAACATCCTCGACACGAGAAGGCAATGAGTAGGACTTCCCTGACAGTGGTTGTATGCACGTGGCCATGTGAGAGCATTTCTATAGGGAGTGCGGACTCTCCGAACCCTCGATCGTATTAGGGCATTTGGCGGCAGTAGCGAACATAACAATATAACCACGGACCATTTGGCCACATTTTTGTTTTTAATGTCTTGACATATTTAGATGATAATCTGAAACTGACATATTTTAGGTTCAATATCAGTGCCAAGCCTTAAGTTGTTTTTAGAACAGTGAGTGACAATTTTTACTTGTACTTTTGAGACTAGTAAATGTGGTCTTCTTCTGTCGTTAGCTTTGTTCAATACATTCCTGTAACGCTGTAAAAAACCAATTTCTTCATTACAAACATACTGTGCTATCTTTGAAGTTAGATTATTGAAAAACTATTCAAAAGAATACAAAAGATGTAGTTAAAACAATAATAATAATGTGAGAAGCAGTTCAATTAGGAAAAATACAACCAGAAAGAATTCTTTCAGGTAAAAAAGTTACTCTTACTTTTATGAAGAAAATAAATGAAAGTTACAACAGATTGGCCATTGGCTTCTATTCTGAGCCATATCTGATAACGTCTCTAGCCACTGTTTGGCACCATCTCTAGGATCCCAACCAGGGAGTCGAGAAGGACCAACAGAAGCCAGTCCTGTACAGCTTTCTTTCATTTCGCGACACCATGTCATACAATGACCAACTCTTCGCTCTTTCCAACCAGTCCCAGAGTCGGCAAATAATGCACGACATGGAATTCTGTGGAACGACATTCGTAGTACATGTTCAAGCCACCGAATTCGATGTTTCTAGATCGTGACACCAATGGAATTATCGTCGCTGTGCCCGAACACACGATGCCAAACCTCTTCATTACTAACATGATGTTGCCACTGGATGTCAGCAATCCATCGGGTACAACGATGATCAAACACAGAGGGTCGTCTAACATCGTCAACTCAGAGAAGCCAGGATTTACGAACATAAAGCAAAACTACTCTCACCGACGTGTTGTAGATCCGACCTTTTACAGTCAGACTAACATCATGAAGGCGCCAACAATGGCCTAGATTGGTATAAGCCGCTTTGGTTTTCATTATACGTGAATTGGTATTGCCGCTGATGCCACCACCAGCACTTATGCAGTTACCAAGATGCGTCAACTTCTCGATTGCTTCAAACTACTCATTACCAAGAGTATGTGCATGTTCAGAGTATTTCCATTCTTGTGAAAGTGCTTTGCATTTCGAAGGTGCAAATCGCATGCCTTACCTACAGACATTGATTTTCAATTGTCGATTGCATGCCTTGGGTAACATTGGACATCAAGACAATATCCTCTGCATACTCAAGGTCAAGAAGTCTTTCTCCAGGCAACAGATCCACTCCACCATTACTTACATCCATCAGAGCTGTTTACAGAACATCATCCATGAGAATGTTGAAGAAGAATAATTAGATTGTACAACCTTACCTAACCCCACTGTTTAAATTAAGCAATAGAGTTGGGTGGTTGAATACACTCTGTCTTAGATATTTGGATATAGGGCTTTTAAGATGTTAATTAACGTCTCAGACACACCCTTCTTCAATAGATAATCCCAGAGAACAGTCTTGTCCAACGAATCAAGACGACCTCAATGTAAAAGTACACTACGATTGTTGACCTGCAATTGGTATGTCAGTGTTCTAACATTTGGCGGAGGTTAAAGACATTATCAATATATCCTCAACCAAAACGAAAACCAGCCTGCTCCTCTTGAGTCAATCTTTCTCGGGTTTTGAAAAATCTACGAAGTGTAAGGAAAGCCAATAGTCTGGACGCAATCGGAAGTAAACTTATCCTCAGATAGTTGTTACAGAAACGACGTGAACCCTTTTAATGATATGGACCATTATCGACTCATTCCACGATGTTGGATCACTCTGTAATCATGTGATGAATCTGTATCCAGGCTTGAGATGCAGAGGTAGGATGCTAGGTCTGACATAGGGGATGACTGTGCCGATGGTTAGTGCTAGCCAGAAACAGGTTGCAGTCCGGGAAAATTTGCAGTAGACTGTCACTTATTTGACCTATGACCAACAAGCGCCCATTGATCACCTGTGGATTCAAATCTCCGGCTAGAACTACATTGTCTTAACTAGTGGTGGATGTAGGATGAGGCGGAAGACAGTAGTATATCTCAACTAAGTTAGATATTTCTATGTTTAAAATATGATTACAAAATGTTTTCTAGTAGTTGTGTTCAAATTTACTTAAGTTTTTAATTTCTAAATCCCATGGTTTGTAAATTCCTGGTTATAGCTTAATAAGCAGCTAATCTGAAAATAAAGTTTCAGAGCATTTTGTTTGCAAATTGATCATACCCAATTATTGTTTGTTAAAATAAGCAAACCAGCCGGAGTTTCATGCTAACTAATCCTTAGTTTTTTTTGAAAAACATTTTATTTAAACATCTTTTAGTGATGTTTCTCCGACAATGATTATTAGGAGTTTTGGAACCATGTGTTCAAATATTCGTAGTCACTCAAAAATCTCTAAAAGGTTACAGTTCGTTTAAAATATATTGGTTATGCAAATCACTCATCAATTCACGATTTTCTTTATTAAACACCATATATTCTTATAGTAGGATTAGTGTTCGGAAGAATGTTTGATAGATATGAAATTTGGAAACTTAGAAATCTATACTGTTTGTATGTACACCATTTACTCTCAATTGATTCCTTTATCCAGTGTTTTTTTTAGTCCTTTTGCGATTAGATTATTGTGATTGTTTTGGTCGAGTGATATTTATTCTCAAGAGTTTAAATATCATTCTTTGAATACAAGTATGAATTTTTGTTTTTTCTGATATTTTGCCATCAGTATTTGACCACTTCGGTTCCGTACCACCGATCTCCCAGGAACGAAGGACCTACCGTTACCCAATTGGAGCTGTTCAACGATATGCTTTTGGCCATTTTAACGAACAATCCAAATCTGACACCTATGCTTACCGATTATATTCTTAATGGTAAGTTATATTTCTTATCTACCTTACGATGATTTGCTTTCATTAATCCAGAATTATTTACTATTTTATCTAACCCTTAAACGTTTGGCATAATGTTTCTTATATATATAACTTATTACCACTCATCAAATCGGAAATAATCTCTTTTTGATCATGAAACTAATTGTCAACTATGTTATCGATCCTGGTTTTTATTTCAGTGGCAATGCACTGTGACTTACTGTCGTATCTAGGATCTAGTAGTTGGTCCTGAGGTCAATTATCAATAAAGACAGCAGAACTATGGAGCTCTTTATAGTCGTAAATAAAGCGAAATGTAATTCATTTTTATAATGATTGTTTGAACCTTCCCATCGATGTTTATTACTGCAATTGATTAGTCTATTATGGACATATGTGTATCCTGTGTAAACTACCTCGATATTGCCTTAAGTTACAATCATTATGGACAAAAGTGGTTGATGGCTAGTAGTGGAATCCAGGACGCGCGTTTCTCCCTGCTATCACGTAGTGATCATTCACTCTGGGATACAGGTGCATCCTATTGACGTGTCCTAAGTAGGACGAGACGCGCGTCCTGGATTTCACTGCTAATCATCACCCATCTCTACTAATAAAGTAGGACGTACTTCCGCAATTCCTAATTCGCTTGTCACCTCGTCCTAACTATTGCTTAGTTAATCACTACCAAACCACAATTTCAACGTAGTATTTCTGTTATCAACAGAGGTTATAAAATTACTATTGTGGTAGTTATTAGTCTTTGGTCAGTCGTCCCTACCTTAGCTGCTACATTGACGTGGTGGCTAGGCTTGCCTGTCGTGATGACTCAGATGGGCTATATTGACTGGAACATGTCCATTTAGGTCCAACCATGCCAGGCAGGTCGGTCGGAGAACGGTAAGACTAAAAGCAGTAGCTTTTAAGGTATGAGGACGAAGTCGTTCTGTTAACTGTAGGAGGGTGTGACTGTAGTAAGGTGTTTCCCTCGGAAAACCAGCATCTGCAACGATACTGCCTTTTCACAACTGAACGGAAAGGTTAAAAAAGGTCGACCCTAGAAGTGTCGCACCTTACCTTTCCGTCTCCAGCGGTTAGGCCTTTTGAAGTGAGGATCTAACACATCAAAAACTTCCCATAAAAAGTTCATGAGCGACTGGCTTCAAGCAGTCTTCTCTTGAGCTCTGCGGTAACGTTCCTATGTCTCTAAGATCACCATCAATTCAGCTTCTTTTTCGGCCCCCAAGAAGTTATATCATTGTACAGTGTGGGTAACCGGGAAGTCACAACTGCCCTAATATTCTATCAGAAACCGAGATCTTGTTAACGATCAAATTTCTCCTTCAACTCTTAATAAGGAGGCAGCTTAAATTTAGGTTGATAAAAAGCCTACATAATGATCATGAGCAGTGGTAGGTTACAAAAGCAGAAGAGATAGAAAAGCCATCAGCGATAGGTAACAGTAAACAACTGTTCATACTTATCAAGGAAACGAGTAATGAAAATCCTTTTGTTAGTGAAACCGACTCGGAAAAAAGTGGAACTATTATTCACTTTCAATCCAAGACCAATAGGCAGTACACTTTAGGGGACAGTTCAGCTGGTCTTCAGCCCACTATCTCCAAACAACCTGAATGGTAAACTGATATGAGTCCTCCAACTCTTAATGAGTTTGAAAAGGCTATGAGGGATCCAAAGTGAGGGAGAGGAGCAGGGCCTGGTGGACTACTGATATTTTTAAGGATGGTGGTCCACTTTTAGCGGTTAGATTAACTGAAATCTTACATGAAACCTAGGAACTGGACGTCGTCCATCTTACTGGTTTCGATCGCTGATCGTTCCAGTTTATAAGAAAGGACAAAAATCCTCTTGTGAAAAGCACAGAGAAATCAGTTTAACTAATATGATTTCTAAAATATTGGCCTCAATGACACAGACGTCTAACTAGAGTTAATGAAGAGGAAACCCGAGAAGGCCAGGCTACCTTCAGACCTGGACATAGATATACAGATCAACTATTGACCCTTCTGCAGGTTATGAACATAGACATACTTTCCGACGTCCTACTAGAGTTGTATTCCTTAACCTTGAAGTGGCGTATGACTCCGTCGATTGCGAGCTTCTGTAGCAGTGGCTCTCAACGAAAGGCGTACCAAATAAGTACATTAAACTCAGCTCGATTATTGGTCGAATAAGAGTTGATGGCGAACATTCATTGGAATTCGTTACTTCAACTGGTGTTCGTCACGGTTGTCCACTTTCCCCAATTTTATTTAAATTCGCTTTTAGTAATTACACTTTCATTGTCTGACTTTTCACACATTGATCTTCTACCAGGAGATTCACTTGTTGAATTAGAGCACACAAAATGCACAGTTTTCTAACCATCTTAGGCAATAATGCAAGCACGTGTGGAATGCTGTTTTCTCTCTCCAAATGCAGAATTTTACTTCGGGATGGCATGCGTCATCACCTCAATTGATAATAAGAGGGGAGATAGACGGACGTATCGACCAGTTCCTTTATCTTGGGAGTTTCATCAATACTAATAGTTTGGTGTCTGACGAAATCTCGACACGAATTCAGAAGGCTTGATTGGTTTTCGCTAACTTGCATCATTTGTGGTGTAGGTGAAGTAGTCTTCTTTCAAGCAAAGGATGAGTTTAGTGTGCAGCCTTTCGCTCCTAACTTTTCGGATGTAAAACTTAGTCATTAAGAATAGAGAATGTTCGTAGGTTACTGGTATTCCATTATAGGTGTCTACGAGTCGTTGCTCGTGTATTTTGAGACCATGGAGTAAGCAATCCTTGGATTGGGAATATAGTGTTAGGTAAAGATGGACAATCGGTTAGAGGTAGTGAATCTTCATCAACTGAGGTGGTTGGGACATGTATTACGTATGTTCGACCACCCCCTACCTCGACAGGCAATGTTTTTGGTGTTAATGATAGTTCTGATTTTCAACCAAGAAAAGACCGTTTTGTAGCAACCAGGAAATCGGTTTCAATGAAATACAGTTTCTAAGATCGGAGTTTATAACCATTGGATGTTTTACTGAAAAATAAATATAATGAAGTAGGATAAACCATGTGCTGTTTATTGAGACCCTAGTCGGTATTATCCACGCTTGACTATAGATAACTTGTGTTTACTTTTTTTTAACACAATTTGATCGATAAATACTTATCGTCTGCATATCTTTTGACTTCTAGTGAACCTTAGATTCAACCGATTGTGTGTGGTTTTATGGAATTGTATATCACCAAATTCCTTTTCTGACATTTGTATTGAAACCACTGATCAAATAATGTTTAAATTGAGTACTATTGTGTTTAGTTATAGCATTAAGCAAAATAGTACAAACATATTTGGTGAGATTATAGTTTATGGACCTACTTATTAAGACTAAATGAAGGTTATAAGCAGTTTAAAGAATAAGGATTATGATTTGCAGTTAATGGTTGGGGTTAGGAATAAATTTACGGTTTTTATGACGAACTAACAGCTAAAATGCCAGTACGCTATTTGGCCTAATGGGTGTGTGAATTTCGCTCCAAATCTAAGACCTGTTATCCTAGATCTGATCGGTTCTTCCATAAATTTACAGTCTTGCTACATATTTTGTCCAAATTAAAAGTGTATGCATGAATTAAAATCGTCAACAATGGCTTTGGTTCATTCACTACTTGTCTTCCCCTAGAACATGCCTCCCGGTCTCTTTTTATACTTTTGTTCCCTTTTCTATACCTAATTCTCTGTCTCAATACTACTACTGATACTATTATTAATTCTACTACTATGAGATTTATCTTGAAATAACTTTATCTCTCTGTGCTAATGCGGTATGACAACTTTAACTGATGCACATGTTAGGTTCTGCGTTGGATACGATGATATATGCGTTTGAAAAGTTTTGAATCTCGATCAATTAGTTAGTGACTTTAATGTGGGTATAAACATGTGCTTATTACTTATGTATAAAGGTACCTCGTCGTTGGCGTTTTGTAGTGTCACTGGTTTTATTGCATATTTTTTCAGTTGAAATAGCGCTCATCATAAGATATTCCTAACCAAAATATACTTTAATCATATCCTGTTGTTCATTTTCACCATGAAATGAAAGCTTATAATTTATTTAAATAATGAGCTGGCGAGATATCCGTCTGCCAGCCTCACTGAGAGTATACTACACGGTTGTCCGCTGTGTTTGTGAGGCATGGCCCGCAAAATTAGAAAGCACGTGTTACTTACTTACTTACTTACTTACGCCTGTTACTCCCAATGGAGCATAGGCCGCCGACCAGCATTCTCCAACCCACTCTGTCCTGGGCCTTCTTTTCAAGTTCCATCCAATTCTTGTTCATTTTTCTCATATCTATCTCCATTTCTCGGCGTAATGTATTCTTTGGTCTTCCTCTCTTCCTTCGACCTTGAGGGTTCCATATGAGGGCTTGTCTTGTGACGCAGTTCGGTGCTTTCCTCAATGTGTGTCCTATCCACTTCCAGCGCTTCTTCCTGATTTCTTCCTCCACTGGGATCTGATTTGTTCTCTCCCACAGTAGGTTGTTGCTAATAGTGTCCGGCCAACGGATCCGAAGTATTTTGCGTAGACAACTGTTAATAAACACCTGTATCTTTTGGACGATGGATTTCGTAGTTTTCCAGGTTTCCGCGCCATACAGTAGAACTGTCTTGACATTTGTATTGAAAATTCTGACTTTGGTGTTGGTTGCTAATTGTTTTGAGTCCCAGATATTCTTCAGTTGTAGATATGCTGCTCTTGCTTTGCCAATCCGTGCCTTCACATCTGCATCAGATCCACCGTGTTCATCGATGATACTGCCCAAATATGTAAAGGTTTTTACATCTTCCAAAGCTTCTCCGTCAATTGTGATTGGATTGGTACATGTTGTGTTGTATCGAAGAATCTTGCTTTTCCCTTTGTGTATATTGAGACCTATTGCTGCTGAGGCTGCAGCTACACTGGTTGTCTTCTCCTGCATTTGTTGTTGTGTGTGCGATAGAAGAGCCAGATCATCTGCGAAGTCTAGATCATCCAACTGCATCCTAGCTATCCACTGTATCCCGTGCTTCCCTTCAGATGTTGATGTCTTCATGATCCAGTCGATCACCAGGAGAAAGAGAAAGGGTGAGAGTAAGCAACCTTGCCTGACACCGGTCTTTACTTCAAACGACTTTGTCAACTGTCCTCCATGAACGATCTTGCAATTTAATCCATCATAGGAATTCTGTATGATATTGACTATCTTCTGAGGCACGCCGTAGTGTCGAAGAAGCTTCCATAGGGTTGTTCTGTCCACGCTATCAAATGCTTTTTCGTAGTCGATGAAGTTGATATAGAGTGATGAATTCCATTCAATTGATTGTTCCACAATGATCCGTAGAGTTGCGATTTGGTCTGTGCACGATCTATCCTTACGGAATCCTGCCTGTTGGTCTCGAAGTTGGGCGTCTACGGAGTCCTTCATCCTGTTTAGCAATACCCTGTTGAAGACTTTTCCTGGTATTGAAAGAAGAGTGATTCCCCTGTAGTTGTCACAGTTGCTGAGATCGCCTTTCTTTGGTATTTTGACTAGAAGTTCTTCTTTCCAGTCTTTTGGTACCTGTTCCTCATCCCAGATCTTTCTGAAGAGAGTTAGGAGTATCCTTGCAGTTGCCGCTACGTCTGCTTTCAGTGCCTCTGCTGGAATGCTGTCTAGTCCTGCTGCTTTGCCACTCTTGATTTGTCTGATAGCCATGCTGATTTCTTCAATTGTCGGTGCGCCAACATCAATTGGGAGGTCCGTGAGTGCTGCTTCGATGTTGGGTGGGTTCAGTGGGGCTGGTCGATTCAAGAGTTCTTTGAAGTGTTCTACCCACCTGTTTCGTTGTTCTTCAATGTTGGTGATTATCTTGCCTTCCTTGCTTTTCACTGGTCGTTCTGGTTTACAGTGATTTCCGGAGAGTTTCTTTGTTGTTTCATACAGTTGTCTCATGTTTCCTTCTCTGGCAGCCTTTTCCGCCGTCATTGCCAAATCTTCCACATATTTACGTTTGTCGGTTCTGATGCTCCTTTTCACTTGCTTGTTTACTTCTGTGTATTCAGCCTGTGCCTTGACTTTTTCTGCTCTTGTTCGACTGGTATTGATTGCTACTTTCTTGTTCCTCCTTTCTTGAATCTTATCCAGTGTATCGACCGTGATCCAATCCTTGTGATGGTGCTTCTTTTGGCCCAGAACATCATGACATGTTGAAGTGATTGCCTCTTTTATCTCTTTCCAGTTGCTCTCCATAGTAGTTCCTTCTCCATTGAGTAGATCATGAAAGGCTTGGAACTTATTGCTGAGGGTTATCTTGAATTTATTGAGTTTGTCATTATCCCGAAGAAGAGCCGTATTAAATTTTTGTGATATTGTCCTCCCCGTTGTCCAGTGCCTCTTGAGTTTCAATTTCATCTTGGCGACCAGCAAGTGATGATCTGATGCTATATCAGCTTCTCTCTTGGTTCTCACGTCCTCCATCGTCCTCCTGAACTTTTTGTTGATGCAGATATGGTCGATTTGGTTCTGTGTGCTGTGATCCGGTGAAGTCCATGTGGTTTTGTGTATGCGTTTATGTGGGAATATAGTCCCGCCTATGACCAGTTTATTGAAGGCACATAGATTTGCTAATCTCTCACCATTTTCGTTCCTTTCTCCCAGTCCGTGTCGTCCCATGATCTCTTCATATCCGGTGTTGTCAATTCCAACCTTGGCATTTAGGTCTCCCATCAGAATAGTCAGGTCTTTTGTTGGGCACTTCTCGACGATTGACTGCAGCCTATCGTAGAATTGATCTTTAGCGTCTTCATTGTAGTCATTGGTAGGCGCGTAGCATTGGATGACGTTCATTGTAATGCCCTCTTTCTTTGTTTTGAAGGAGGCTTTGATGATCCTTGGTCCATGAGATTCCCATCCTATAAGTGCATTTTGTGCTTGTTTGGACAGCATCAATGCAACTCCTTGTGTATGTGGAGCATTTTCTTGTTCATGTCCGGAGTATAACAGCAGCTCCCCTGAAGCTAGTCGTTGTTGTCCAACTTGCGTCCAATGTGTTTCACTGATCCCAAGCACCTCTAAATTGTATCTCCTCATTTCTGCAGCAATTTGGAAAACTCTCCCAGTCTCCCACATTGTGCGAGCATTCCATGTACCTAAATAAATGGTTGCTCTGGTTGTCAGAAGGGGCATCGGCCTCGTGACTTCCGAAGAAACTCGGCTTTCATCATGAGGCGTCATAATTCTTCTAAACGAAGACCTCCTGACTCCCAGGGCAGAGTTTAAATGGTTTGAATAATTTTTTCTGGTTAGCGTTTTTTTAGCGAGTAAGTTTTCTACGGGATGGGGTCGCTAACCCCATGCCCAACCCTCCTCCTTTATCCGGGCTTGGGACCGGCAGTAGCCCCCGGAAAGGGACTCCAGGCGGAGTTAGAAAGCACGTGTTAGCTGTATAGTTTTTGATCATAGGTGCCTCTATACATTGCTTTTGTTTCGTGAAACGATCAGCTAGGTAATGTTGAGTTTAGAGATATGGTTTTCAGCAAAGATGGAGATTTGGTTGATGACGTTGTGAATCTCCATCAACTGAGGTGGTTGGAACATGCTTAACTATCTCCTGCTTTGATTTGCAATGGTAACCAGTATATGAGTACGTTGGAAGAAAACTAGGGGCGACTAACTCACGACGTGATATGAAATAATTGACTGTTAGTCTGATCCATGTTCGTATATTTAGACTACCTGATTTTGGTCCATGAGATAACTGCGTTTAATGTTTGGAAAAGTTGTGTGACATGATCTACAGATGTTTACAATCAAGCAAATGCATTGTCTCTTCATCTTCCTGTCGATTTTGAATACCAGTATTTTTTTGAAACCACTTTTTCATCTCGTCTTTCTACACCATATCTTAAATATTCAGTTTTCCTCATTATAAGCGCTGCTGCATTATTCTTATCTGTTTGCTTTTCACCCTGTTAATTTCATCTCGTCATCCATTTTTGAGATAACAAGTTAAACCAACACAGATTTGTGCGACGTTCTATGACCGACATATTCAGAAATATTAGCTTGCTAATGCAATTCCATGATTTGTGTTCTTTTAAGTACGATAAAAGTCTAACGTATGTAGTCTTGTACCATTTTTACATTATTTAAAAGTATTTAGACACAAATATGTTGTTCAAAATTAAAATACTCAGTCGTTTTACAGTTACGTTATGGAAGTCAATGCATTAGTCATTCATTATTCGACCAAAATTAAATGTTCACTTTATAGTTGTGGCTTAATATTTCATAACTTTACTGTATTTAAATCCCTTATGAGTTACTATTAGACAAAAGTTTTACTCACCTACCAGTTATGTCAAAATTTACCTGAATTCACTTATTGAAGATGCAATCAACAATATTTATCCACAAGAGAAAATCAGTGTTAGAAAATTTTCATACTAATAATAAACTGATGATCAATACTGATTCTTTTTTTAAAAAAATTATTCGCTGAAAAATTCCCATTATATTAAAACACAATTGTATGAACGAAGAATATTCTTTTCAATAATTTCTTATCAGGTTCTACAATTCATAAATCCAAATTAATAATCCATAAAATTGGCCAGATTTAAGGCAGAGTACATCATTTGGAAATCGTAATATGTGAATCAAGAATTGTTGTTTTAGGGATTTATTTAGTATCCACCCCTATTTACTATATCTGACCTAATTCATATTATTCTACACATTACGGGATTTCTGATTTTTATTCCATTATTTTCTCTCTCACCCCATGTTGACCATATTTATTCCGATTATTTATCGCACAATTTCATTTCACTTATAAACAGATTCAAGTTAACACTTGATATTAGTCAGCTCCAACATTAACGATTCGATTTGATTTGATATGACAAACAACAATTTTTGATTTACATATTACAATTTCCAAATGATGTACTCTGCCTTAAATCTGGTCAATTTTATGGATTATTAATTTGGATTTATGAATTGTAGAACCTGAAGAGAAATTCATTGAAAAAAATATTCTTCATTCATATGAATTGTGTTTTTAAAAAAATATTGACCAAGCAAATTACTAACTTCCTAACATTAAAATTTTTATAATTATTTATTCTTTTAAAAATCATGTAGTCTACGCTCCAGCTGATCGACGATTATCTAAACTTCCAATTTAAACAACAACAAAATTTATTGATTCTACAATTTTAATTGAACATCAACAATAAGTCAATCATTAAATCATTTGCTTTATATTTTAAATTAATCTGTTCGTTTTTCTTTTAAATGCATATATAGCTTTGCAAATTATTTTAATGTTTAGTTTGATTTTTCCAATTTCCTTTTCCTTTTTTTCTTACTTTTATTTTGCTTATTGTGTATACTTGGATTATTATAATTTTCTGCGACACCATCCATTTCTCATTAAAAGTAATGTTCTAACTTGAAAACTATTGCTTTATTTAAAAAAAAAGTTTAATCGATTTGTTATTTCCAAACTTTATTTATACTTTTTCAATAAATGATAATTTAGAACAAATTCTTATCATCATAATGCTTTGCTATAATTAATTATCTTAAATAAGATATGTATCCTTTTTGTCACTTACTTTAATAAGTCACAATAAATAGTTATATATTATACAATATTTATTCAACAAAATAAATTATTTTATTTTAAAGCCATTAAATTTTACCTCTTATTTCTTTTGATCAGTATGCATACAAATGGTATCTACATGATAAGATCAATTCATTATCTATATACATGTATAATTTAGTGCCAGAATCATTAAATGTGTTGACAATCTCGTCATGGTTATTGTGTTTTAATGCTGATTATTATTTTTGTCTAAAATATAAAAAAGTGATATCTTGTTATTGAACTATTTTTTTCAGTAAATTATTGTTAGGTTAATCATCTTTGGCATTTCTATCGTTGCTTGAATCTCTTAATTAGCGTTTATTTTTAGTTTTCTTTATCTTGTCAGTACTACCTTTTTTCTCTTTTCTTTTTGTTACTGTTCATCCATGTATTTATATTATCTGCTTATTCACACCAGAGATTTTGATTTTGAATCGAATTTTTTTTTAGTATATTAGCTTGGCTCTTCGTCTTCTTCATTATTATTTGCATTTAGATTTTGGCGATTTAATTATTTGTTCATTTTGAAAATGTTGCTAAATTATGTTATTTAAATAACAACATACAATAATAACAATCGTTGTCTAATATATTTGTTTTTTTAAAAATAGTTTTTTAATGTAAGATCGTTCTAGTTAAAAATAAGTAGTCACAGCCTCATACGGTCGTAATCATGATGATAATGCTCCCTTTATTCAGTTCTATATAGTTAATTAAGGTGAACAATTCTCAGCACGAAATGTACAGTGTTGTAACAGAATTCCCGTTTTATAAATATATAACTTGTACATATTATATATAATGGTAATTAGCTATTATTTATATTCATTTGTAAATGTTTACCCTCGGTCTTGCTCCCACAATATCTTTGTTGATCACCGAATATATATGTGATGCATGAATCATACATCAATCGTCTCACGTTTCTCCAGACGAGGAGGTAAACATAAGAACCATCGTGATGGTGCTTCTTGAGTTTCTTAGTAATTGGACTCGTGATAAGTTGCAAACACTTGATGGAATTGATTAGGTATAGGTGGTTAACGGACACAATTGGTGAATTGGAAGAATTATGAAGCAGGAGAGTTTATGGCAAACATTGCGTGTTTGGGAAAAGCGTTACCTAGAATTTGTAGCAGCCCACTGTGTTGATGTTTAGGATGTTAGTGTTATCAAACTCTTCTCTGTATCTTTACGTAATCAAAACACTACGTAGTTTTCCACCTATCCTAAATCCATTTAGGGGACATAAATAAACAAGATTTGTGATCGTCCGCATCTTCATTATTTTCATTCGTGGAACGTGTGGAATGTAACACTATAACTTTCAACAGTTTATAAATTTCAATAAATACCATGATTTATGAAACAAAACTGAATACGATATTTGGAAATATTTGACTGGTATTTCAAGACTGAAATATATGATCAATAATTGATCAGAATGATACTCCAAATTTATTCGAAGTAAAAAACTTTATAAAACGATTTTAATACTCACTGGCCAAAATCAATGAATTAGTTATGTAAAGAACAACTGTTCAAATAAGATTTTTTAAGACTTACAATTATCCAAACTTAAAAATTATGAACATGCTTTCTGATAATTTTCGTGAAGCTTTGTACAGTAGAATAGGGATTTATTTCTTCATTCATGTATACGACAATCGATGAAAATGATAAATGTTGGGATCCCTTTCCTTCCCTGCATTTGTTAGTAAACATTTCAGATGGTCGAATTCTCAAATTATAGGAAAACTGTTTCGAGTCTTATCGGCGATTCATATATATTTTGATTTTCATTGTGATTATTAGTCAGTTTAACAAGCGAAAATAACTTTTAGCTTAAAGCTTTTAATATAGGGATTTAACAAACCAATATCCAATTTGGCTAAAATTCTACATAGAAAATATAAGACTTTATGTGTAAGTCTTGTTTATTCCTCTTAAGGGATTACTACTATCAGCGGACTAATGGGATACATAGATTTTCTACTTCGTCTTAAGACTATTTCAATTAAAGTAATTGGTAATGATTTAGCTGTATTGTTCATTGGTAAAATACCTTCAAATCATCCGATGTAGACAAACTTGGTTTTTGTCGTTTGTTAAGAATTATCTTGACTACTGTTTCAAACATGCCAATAATAAAGAGTGAATAACACAGACGAAGAATATTTTGCCTTGAGAAAAATTCTCTTTGATTTAAAAATAGTTATCAGTTAAAGTTAAGCATGAGAACGAAAAGCTGAATTTAAGGCAAATATCTAAAATGCAGTATATGTGTTTTGAATTTTAAGTGTTGTTTTTAAGTAATAAATGACTGGCATATAATGTACAACTGGATTTAAGTCTGCTTTAAAAAATTTTTCAAATGCGGTCATGTCTTTGGATATTCTCAAGTAAATTCATAGTACTCCTATGAGAATCGACCTACTAAAATACTCAGTTAACACGACATAGTATGTCGGAGTCAAATGAAGAAGAATGAGCTTCGACAGATTGATTCGGTTGCATATTAGAAACAGGCACATTATTTTAATAGAATAACATTACAACATGTACATAAAGCGTATTGGACCACTTAATAAACTGGGCACTGATTAGGACTGACGATGAGCAAATTCAAAAATAGGGCTCAGTACGCTTTTGACTGTAGGTCTCTGGGATTTTAAACTTTATGTTGGTAAACTTTAGAGACGAAACAACCAAACCCAAAATGTTGATTCCTTGTACGAAATCCAAAACATACCTGATTAATCACTAGGTGAAACTTTCGGAAATTTATTTCTTAAGATTCCTGCGATTAATAAACATATCTATTGTTCAATCATACAGTGTAAATGACAGGATAGGGAATCTAGTTTACGAAAACGCCTGCTTTTGATGGAAATTTTATTTGAAACGAAAATTAAATGTTGAGAGTACCATTTAGTTTAGCCGTAAGAAAGAAAACTTTTGACGAATCAGGAAGCAGGTGTATATGTTGATATGATGGAAAGAAAAGTCGAAATTCGATTGATTTACTTATTATGAGTTTTGTTCAACATTACTTCCGTTTTGATTCAATGAGATGATTATTCAGTGTGGTATTCGGTTTCGTTTTCTTGTATGATATTTTATTCTGTATAATATGAGATATTCTTGTATTCAATTGACATGAAATATGCCCAGCATGTGATTTGTTATAACTCAGTATTTTTTTATATGTGATTCCATCCTAATTATTAATCACAGTATGTGTACAATCAATGTATTCCTTAATACTAAAACAGTTATATAGAAGATGGATCGGACAGACCCAATATATTACATGTAACAATATTTTACTTGCGTTACCTTCGAAGATAAAAATCTAATCTGTTCTGACTGATTTCTTAAGCTAACTACGCTATAACAAAATTATACTTCTCCACTTATCTCTTTTCATTCCTTCACAACCATTTCTAGTCCACAGTCTTAGATAAACATCTTCCTCAAAAATTTAACCTCTGATAAGTGGTCCCTTATGGTTTTTTAGTACTATTTGTAATACCGTCAATAATCATAATACTAGTTCAATATTTGATCCTCAACACTAGAGTCCCCTCAATTTTGATTGGTTTGCCCTTACAATTCACAAACTCTAAAAAATAACCTAATCATTTGGATTTTTTTACCTGTTTACTGCAATAAATCATTCATTTATGTTAACTGCATTTTGAATAGTCAATATAAGGTGAAATTCCACAAGGTCGTTTTTACAATTATTTATTGTTGTCTTAAAAATACAGTCACAACCTTATGTTTGAAAATTCCATAATTTCAAATACTCTGAGCCTGATCAGTTTGAAAGATTACAACTGAAACGAATGATTCATACTGGCCTAGTTTAACTGGATGGGCTAAGAGCGAGATATCTGCAATCTTATCCGTACTTTTGTTCAACCATACTGGAGGGTGCTCATGGATAAAAAACAATAAATCTCTAGTACATTGATTGATATAACGTGATTTACAAGAAACGCTGATTTGTTAAATACGCGATGAATGGACCAGACGTGTTGGTTCACCTTTCAATCTGGGTGTAATTGTGGGAAAGAATAAAAAATTAGTTACGCATTTTATATGTTGAAAATTATTTGAAATGTTCTAAATAACCTTTAGTGTGAATGGAAAACCAAATATTTGTTTGTCATCAACTTACCATATATTCGTCGTTATAATGTACTATCCTATACACCTAACGACTCTTTTTCCCACATCATAAGGATTTCGCGGTATCAGATACAAAAAAGACTTCAAATACGACAAAAAAGCAATCTTTGGATTTCGACAGTTCTCTAACCGGTATCAATTCATATTGTAAACCCTCTTCAGAGCAATTAATTATTTAATTTATTGAATGTTATTATTCGACATTATTAATTAATTTAATTTTATAAAAAATACGGAATTTTGTAACTTCAGTATAATTTAACTATACGAAAGTACTTATCATGTAAATGGCAACCAGCGTACGCAGTATTTTAATGACTTCAGTAATTTACCATGAAAATGTACCAGGATAGACGTTTTAAAAATTAAGGGACTAAGCAAGAAAAATAAGTGAACATTATTTTTTGATCATTAATCAATATATAATTTATGTTTAGACATAGTAAGAGAAAAAAATTCTGATTGATTATCTCCATAAATAAACTTTGTAGAAATTTTAGTTTTGTATTCATTGATAAACAGTAATAGCATACAATGCAAGTATATTCGGCAGATTCTAACTAGAGATAGTTAAAATGCTGGGTTTATTATTTATTGACGAGAGATCCTATTAATTTTGCATGGCAGAAATACTTGCATGTTCCTTGAATTATATCGAATATATCGGCAAAAAAACCTGTAAATGTTCACATACAGTGATTGATAATGAAAATATACAACAAGAACATGAATTGTTTTTTCTCAATTCGCCTATCATAATTTAAATGTTTTCAATCAAAAGCTCAGATTTTTATAAACTCCCACTTATTGCCATAGTAGTAACACAGTTTCAACTAACAAGATGGACGTAAATTTATTGATGAACACGTATACAAACTAAAGCATGCAAGATGGATGCTTCTTATTGATTTTTCCCGGCTAAGGCAGAATTTGAATGAGAACATAAGTTTTCTAGTTTTTATTAGATTAAATCAACTAACCAAACAGATATTCTTGCTTCCTAATTGTAAAATTTTTAAATTTAGATTTTTAAAACGCCAGTTTACAAAGCGTGAAATGTTCATTGAAAGAATTAGTCGCGAAGGGTTAACCATGTAATCATATTTTCATAATTGAATCCAGTTATTAGAATGTATGTGGACTACAAATAATGTTCCTTAATAAATATTCCTGCATACAATAAAGAAACGATTAATCTATGCATTTGCTGATGATATAAAGTTTGAGGTAACCTTATTCATAAGTAGAAAAATCAGTAATTTAGATCATTATTGTATAATGCATCAATTTTTATGTTTCAAAATTTTCTTATCAAATAGTAGTTTTATAATATTTTCACGAAGTCGAAAATATAAACCCACTTTTGGTTCAATCATTGCCACATATTTTACCTTTTAACAGAAACTCAATCAAAAGTCGGTTACTTAGCCGTGCATCAAAAACGTTCTTTTTATGTACCTACTTATATATTGTGACATGCTATTTTAATCGTAATTGTGTCGTCACATAAGTTTGGCTGAGTTAAGAAATGTAAAAAATTCTATAACCCAACGAATATATGTAACATAGCGGAGATAGTAAACAGGTTTAGCGGAGTGGATGACGTAGGACTTACTAAAGACTGAAAAAGTTAAGCAACTGGTATATTTTTAAAATTTACACCGTAGATATTAACGTGTTGGGTTACCTTTAGTTTACTTTTGAATGTGTTAGAATTGTGCCTATAGCATTGTTGTCCTTTCATTTCCAATATTGAAGTCTTTCATACTACGTTTATCTTAAATATATAGGTGTAGAATTATAATGATCACCTAGCTGCAATTATGGTAGTTCACCTGAATACTATCAAGATAATGAAAGTTTTAAGTCTGATGTGGTACTCAATTTCTATTTTTAGTTTTCTGATTAACATTTTCCATGTTAAAATACCAGACTTCCTCCTTTGAACTGCGGTGAAGATTACTTTAAAATAACAGTTATTAGATGGTATTAATGTTCAGTAGCATATGTTTCATGCGTCTCATCATATTAAAAATTATGTTGTACTGCAATTTTCGAATGATTCATATTTCAAAAGTTTAAAACGTCATATATGATGTTAATGAGAACAAAAGTCATTTCCTGTGCTATTCAATTATCACCATTGAGATAGCTACATTACAATTACACTTTAGACGACAAACAAGTATTCAGAAATAAGATGAGATCATAAATTCCCTTGGTCTTCTTTTTTCTCCTGCAACTGGTGTATCAAAAGGTAGTACATAAAATAAATAACCTTACTACTAAAACGACTAACATCAGTTACATTGATACTAGTTAATACTAAATATTATCATGTTCGATTTACTGATTTTATACTTTACATTTTTGTAATCCTCTATTCATTTCTAAATCATGAGGCAGCATGATAGTTATGGAATATCTCGGCAATCATGTACCACATTTCAAACTATGTCATATTGTTTAATAGAGAGTTAAATCAAAAGCATAGCATAATCTTTAGGCAAATTTTTTGAATAATAATAACATTAGTGATAATAATAATAATAACCGATATTAATAATAATCACCACAATAATAGTAATAATAATAATAATGGTAATTTACAAAAGCTTCTGATAAACAAAAGGAATTAGCCAGTAAATTCGTATAAATAACTAAACAAGTCACAATATATAGAGGTGAAAACAATTTTTTTTTAAAAAAAAGAGGAAAAATAAAGAAAGGATGGACAGATAGAAACCAAATAACTTGCAATTCACTATATAACTCAAATACATGTTTTAGCAAAGTCAAGTAAGTTGTCTCTGAAATCAGTAACCATCAATCTATTTTTTGATTAAGTGAACAAACGTTTATTTCGAAGGAAAAAATCAACAAACAAATAAAAGATTTATGGATAACAAGAGGGAAACACAAGACATTTAATCAATTTAATAGAAGGAACAAAATAGATAAGTTTTTCTATTTGTAATTTTAATAACTAAAACGTAAATACACGGAGAATGAGAGGAAGAAGAGTAAAAGAGTATGAATAGTATTAAATGCTTGCATGTGAACTGAGCAATTATATATATATATATATATATATATATATATATATATATATATTAGTTTTATTTTTTCGACTGTGAATAACTCCTTTTTTCTTGAATACATAATTCCATAAGACTATCGTTAATATTAGAAATATTTTTAATTGAAGAGAAGAAAGCATTATAAATAACAGGTATTTCTGTTATAAACATCTTGTGAAGAAAGTTGCATGTATGCATGCTTAGGTATGTGTATTTGTATGCATTTGTATGTGTGTGAATGAGCGTTTGTGCCTAATTATAAACTAAAGAAGTGTTGAATATTTGACGATGAGACTAACCAGTTTGGTAATATGTAAATAAACTGAATTACATCAAATAAGGAAACCCCATTACACACTGAAAATTTATAATTAAGTAAATTTTTAGTGGATATATATGTTAACCAACACTAAACGCCCACAGACTTATAGACAAGAATAGGAAAGAGGTAAATAAATAACCTAACACGGATAAAGGATAGGATATTTGAGTAAATAAATTTGTTCACATGGTAACTGGAAGTGTGAGAGGATTCTGTGGGAAAAAAATAGGAAGAAAAGTAAATGCTATTTAGATGATTACATTACCGTATTTTGGTTTTTTACAAAAACTTTCTGTAATATTTTTGTATACACAGTCACTCGCACTATTATTTTGAGGTCTACAACAAGATGGAATGAAACACATGAATGACGTGTTAGGGACAGAGAAGAGGAAGTATAGCTACACACATGCACACACACAACAGGAGTAAATAAACCATGAGGAAAACGCGTTCACTTTATCTAACCATCCAGAAGAGAAGATAAATAATTACAAACTGGAAGGAAGCAAAAAAAACATTTGTGTTTATGTGTGGTTGACTAAATGAGCAAACTTATTGATTTAAAATAAAACATTCTTCATTGAACAACATTTGGCAATTTACTACTCATTGATTATTTCTTTTAATGAGTTTCAAAATAAAACAAAAAATTGCCATACTTCCAAACTAATGTATATTATAATGTATATTTGAATGTCATAGCAAAAGGACTTGACCAATTTGTTTCTGATATCCAATCTAGTATTATAGTATTAAATAAAACTTATTTTTAACAAAAAAAGTTTGTTACAATGATAATAAAATTAAGAATGAATAATACAAAAAAATCGTTTTACTTAATAGTTTCACAACTGCCAGATAGAAGAAAAGGAAAGCCCAAGAAAACAAGATAATTTACTGATTAATCGAAGATCAGTAGTGCTATTTTATTTGAACAAAAATCAATGCATGGCACAAATGATATCAATATCCACAACAAAAATTACAGTAAGATTAGTAAAGCGAAATAGGAAAGCGAAAATTTAATTACACCTTCAGTTGTAATACGTATTTTGTTTTTAGAAAAACCTCGATTTCAACCTTCACGATTTGGAAAAAAAGAAAATATATAGGTTGTTGATATAAATGATTGAATGAACGATATTAATGTTTAAAAAGGGAGAGAGAAAACACCAATAATTGTATAGGGTTGAATGATATTGGTACAACTGTATGTAGTACAGTGTACTAAAGATTTATGCGTATATATAAACAACAGAATGAGTGAAAAAAAAACATTGAGTACAGAAAGAGGAAAATGAAATACCTAGTTGAATTCTTTGCATGCCACCGTACACACAAATACACAACTACATATAACTTCAGGGAGAAAACCACAAACATTGATTGAAGAAAAATTCATTGTTCAAAATTAATCTGAACTATGAATGAGTTATCAACTGACTGAATAAATTTGAAATAAAATCATAATCACTAGTAATAAATGATAATAATGAATATTTTTTTTTCAGGTGACTTTTCATATTCCTGGCACCATACCGACAATTGTTCCAACAATAATACAAATGAGGATCGCCACACAAATACCAATAATAATCATTTTCTATAAAATAAGAGGATAAAAAGATTATAAATACTTGTTAATGACCTGATATTTTATAAACTTTCGAAAATGAATTCCGAATGAATGTTGAAGTGAAATTATACAAACACAAGAATACATCATTTGATTACCATAAGCAGTTCATGCTGAGTGTTGAATTTCATGTTATATATCACGGACTGGCTTTAGTTAAAAAGTTATCAAGAAATATTTTTCTTCAGAATTCAGCAGAATGTACCCGTAACCGAAGCGAGGACCAAATGCAGAACATTTAACCTTTAAACCACTGGTCAGACTGCCGATGGTTTACGTGATTAGCCTTAAACACTGTGATACTGCGCAACTATTTTCTAATATAATTGAAGGACAACTATATGTCACTTGATATGGTTAAATGTAAAATACAGAATGATAAAAGGAATTTTTAAATCTGATCACATTATATTATGTCAACAACGTACAGAAATATAAAATGTTCGGGCACAGAAAGTGCATACTACTTAGTATTTAAAAAATGATCAAATATTATTTTAGGTTAAACTAAGAAAACTATTATTATCATTTGTTATCATTCTGATTTGTTGATTTCCCACCACTATATGGTGATGCATAAAACGTTTTGGTAGTGTTGTATTCTTTTAATTGAGTGGTTTGACCGAGTTTTCACTATCCTACTGGACAATATGATTTGAACCCATCCCAACAGGAAGTGAGTCATTTGAAAATGGGGCAAGTGTAAAACCAGTTCGTTCGACATACAATATTTTTAGCTGGATGTCTTAACGAGTATTTTGTATTCGGGTGTCGTGGTTGCGTTGAACGCTTCGTCCGAAGAACCTCTAAAGATGTGGTTTGTTAACCTTTTCTTTATGAATTGTTAAACTAAGTCCGTATCAATGTGCTTGTTGATTTTAGATTTATATGAATCAATCGCTTCTAGAGACTATATGATACGCTTTGTATTTCCTCAACCCAGAACCTCATTTTCTCAATCCAATCTGTATCTGTAATTATCTATATGGAAAAATATAAGTGATGTGAACAGAGTAACAAGAAGCTATGACAAACTAAGGAAGCTATTTTGAGACGTTATTTCATTTAATTCAAAGCTTGTAAAGCAGTAACACCTATTTTTGTCTCTAGTTTTTTCTATAGACCATAAGCTTTCGTTTGATGTAGGATTCACTGCCATCGCAGTTTCTGTTCTAAAGCTATTGTCATTTAAACGTAATCTTTTGTACTCTATTTTCTACCCTAATCCCCAGTTTTGGACATAATTGTATTTTCCTAATTGTTATGCATTGTGGTCTTGTTAGTCATCCATTTATTCATGTATCTTTTCACATTAATCTGAATCGGGAACCTGATCGGAGTGTAAATCGTGTTTTGGGAATAAATCATGTGTTGTTCCAATTAACTCGTCTTCTTTCTCTCGTGAGCTTGTCAGCCAATCAGGTGATAGAATAGTTCTCGTCTTTCTACCTCAAGCAGTTAGTCCCACTTCGAAATCGTGCGTTACTAGTCTCAATGTTAAGCCAGTCAGCCTATCACGTCAAGATCTTAATTTAGATTAAGGCAAGTTATCTTCTGCATAATAGTGGGTAGACAGATAAAGGACGTAACAATAAGTGATGGCGTATCGTATCTTTCCTCGGTCAGTATATGTTTTGTACGAGTGGGAGTAATCTCTTCTCAACATATGAAGTCATACTAGATGTCCAACTTGGATGAACATATCATTACGTTGTTACAGAAGAGTGAATAAAAAAGTTTTTCATTTGGCTCAAACCGAACAAAAATTAGCATTCTTTTTTAAGAAAGACATTGATTCGTCTTCAGGTTTTTTTTTAAAAATAAAAAATCACTATTTTTAATAAAATTGATTCACACTCGATTATTACGCGATTCATTGGCATTATTTAATATTAACAATTTTTAATGTACTACTAATTATTCAAATGTTAGTAATAGTAAATTTTGTAAGGCAGTTTAAAATATTATTCTCGTTATTTTTATCATTATCAAGAAAAATTGGTGTGGTTAAGTAATATATAATGTTGTGAAAAATTATTCTAATTAGTCTATGAACAATAAATCATCAAAATTTATTGATATGAGATCAATTTATAATTGGATATGAATTATGAACGAATATGTCGTGCTATAGTTTGGTTTAATTATTAACTTTACAAATTTTTTTATATTTACGAGGACAGGCACATGGAAAATAATTTTCTCCCTTCTGGAGATAACTAAATGTCAATTAATTACCTTAATAAAAAACAGAGAGTACTGGAAAACTTTTACTTAGTATACAAAGATTTCTTCTATGATCCTCTTGAAAAGGAATACCTCATCAAATTTTTCAGTAAACACTCTTTATTTACCAAAGAATGTTCCAAAAATATTTTTGTTAACCTATACAGCGGTTTTCTTAAACTCCTGGGCAAAAAGTTTTATAAACATGCAGTATTCGCCATAAACTTTCCTGTTTCAGATTTCTTCCAATTCACACTAACATCCTAAACATCAACACAGTGGGCTGCTACAAATTCTAGGTAACGCTTTTCCCAAACACGCAATGTTTACCATAAACTCTCCTGCTTCATAATTCTTCCAATTCACCAATTGTGTCCGTTAACCACCTATACCTAATCAATTCCATCAAGTGTTTGCAACTTATCACGAGTCCAATTACTAAGAAACTCAAGAAGCACCATCACGATGGTTCTTATGTTTACCTCCTCGTCTGGAGAAACGTGAGACGATTGATGTATGATTCATGCATCACATATATATTCGGTGATCAACAAAGATATTGTGGGAGCAAGACCGAGGGTAAACATTTACAAATGAACATAAGTATTAGCTATTCGTCGTTTAAAAGTTACTTGACATTGAACTTTAAGCTATACATTGCATAAATCAGCGTAAAGATTCTTTCATAAGAATTTATTATTTTACGTTCGTAAAAATCAATAAATAACAGTGAAAATTTATCACTAACACTAAACTATCAAGACAAACAATTTCACTTTTCATCACTGATATCAATAAAGCTAGGATAGAATAAATTACTTTCAGGTTAACCACGGTTAGAATTAATGTAATCATTATTACTTAATTTCTAAAAATGTACGAAAAATTTATTTACATATCAAATCAACTGCCAACGTATGCTTTACTAGTTCATATTATTGAATATTATCAAATACAAGCCTGATTTACACAACCAGAGTTATCAATATCGTATCGTTCATCAGTATATACTCAACACAACTTCAGGTGAAGTACATGGAATTTCAAGAACAAACATGGGTATTAAATGGACAAATGAATAACAATCACATAAAGTAATTGAATTTAAACAACTATGATAAAATCTGTTTTCTAAAAACAGGATCTATGTTAAATACCATGTCTCTACAGTCATTTACTTAATTCACATTTCTAATTGAAAACTATGGGAAAACGTTAAAAAAAACTGTTAAATGGAAATAGTATCCCTAGTAATCAAATTCCTTTAAAGTTTACACCTGTTATTTCTAACACACTTTATTATTTTGTTTTTAGATAACCAGGAAATATCGATTTGATGCGTGCCTTCTACAACCTACTGTAAATATTTACTTTCATGTTGAGCAATGAATACAGTAAATTTGCTAAAACATCCGAGAGAAAGTAATAAAAAACTTGAATACAAAAGTAGAATTTAAATGAAAGAAATAAAATTTTTAATGACTTTGAGTAAAAAAGAATGAAAAAAAGTATCATTCAGTTAAATTATACTTTATTGTGATATTTTGGTTCTATTATCTTACAGATATCATCCTTTAGTTACAAAAATTCAGTAAAGTTAAGAGTATGTTTTGTTTATAACTCATTAATATATCAGAAATATGATAACGCTCAATAACTAGTTTAGAATGAACAGATAAGTTGGTAAACAAAGAGAACAACTTCAGTGTATGTTTTCTACATGATTTAGTTAGATCAATGTAATTCAGTAACCAAATAAAGATTTCTATATTTGACTATAAGTCAAACTTTGATATGATGGCTAGCTACATCAAAGTATTCAGTCTTTGGTTGGACTTCAAAACGTTATCGAATAGTCGATATTTTCATCATAATCTAAGTGTTTCTAAGTTGTTAGAAGATAAAACAATCCTAGATTGAAATTTCAAAGCAAAGAAATTAGAATTAAGAGGAAAAGACATTATATGTCAAAATTATATTTGAAATAATCTCAGCGATTGAAATTTAAATAATAATAATAATATTTTCAATCGCTGAGAATATTTCAAATATAATTTTCACATATAATGACTTCTCTATACTCGGTGCCCAATTTCTGTCAAACTATTTGTTCTAATCTTGACGAATATTCATATAAGAGGAAAAGATTCTAAAAGATTTCGGAAACGTAAAACTCTTTCTGAGGTTTCAACGTATACAAGTCGTTTTTTGTAGAATATAGCTAAAAGTAATGTAAAAACATGTTTCATGAAATTAATTACAGAATACCAGTGACAAAAGAGATTAAAAATAGCAAGAAAGAAGTAAACAACTGTTAATTTTCCTTTAATAATTAAATGGACACCCTGAAAATCAAAAATGTGAACGAAGAATTAAGTGGAAATATTATATCCTTAGCTATATGATTACCGCGAAATACGATTGCCAATTTATGTACCCTGACTTATACGACTAAACAAATGACACATACACTTGTACGGGCAGCCTAGAGTTCCGATCGGTCGTTTTTCCACCTAGCCCTACCTGTTATGTCCAGAACGCTAATCTCAGCCTCCGTAATACGAATTATATATTTCAAGCATGCTGGGTTTATATACAAACGAATCACATTTTAAGGTAGAAAATAACATCTGTACGAGATCAAGCCGCAAGTGGTTGTGATTGTAAGAGACTGTGACCAATAGACTGAGAATAACTCGAGAATAGTAAATCATATAACAGTAACCAACAGATCAAATAAAAGTTTAGAATAAATTAATTATGAATATACATATAATATAGTTACTTAATAGTCATACAATAAGAGTATTCGTATAATATTAGTTCATAAGTAATTCCTAACGGTTACTATTCATTTATTCTCGTCCGGATATAACGAGAAATTTATAAAATATGAATAAAACTAAACGAACTGCGTGATTCAAAATGATAAATATGTTACTTCTTAAAGAATAATAGTATCTCGTTGCTGAACTTCAGGATTAAATTTTGATTTGTCTTTTTTGACAGAAGCGAGTCACTGTTAGATGTCTCAGCATTGTCTTTTTTTGCTGTTTGACAAAACTTGCCTCCTGGTTTCCACCGCTAATCAAAACTCAAATATATTTAAGCCAGTAACAAAAAGGGAATATCAAAGTATTTGTTTTAAATGCATATATGCTAAAAATAACTTATCAAAATTCAGTCTTAAATATCAATAACTGAGTAATACAAACCCTTAAAAATAAAAATTGTCCCTATTGAATAAGTCAATTGGAGTATAAACGCAATAGCTTGGTGAATAACGCGTTGAAGTCTGGGACGATCGATAACGAGTTCAAGTGTCAGAGTGAACATGAATGAATAAAGGAATTGTTGAATCCCGATTCATAAGTAGGATGAAAGACCCATCATGTATTTCCATCGCTAGCCATAATCGAAATATGTTAAACGATACATTATTTTAGTAAAATTAGGAAGTGGAAATGCTCTGTGAATGATAGGTAGATAAAGATGAACCTCAGTAACAAGAATAAAATTCCCAGTAAATTGAATATCACAGATGGAGATAAATAGATAATTGTGATTTATATATTGCCGTATGATGGTGAATGGTTGACAGTAATCGAAAGTAATTATTGAACTTTTATTACTTAATATTAGACACTCATTAACAAGGCATAGACAACAATGAACCAAGGTTCAGAAATCTTTTCTCAGTACCTCAAGATATTAAACAAAAACTATCATGATTTTGAGCTACAAAATAATAACCACATGGTTTTATTAAAATTTGATAACTACTGATGATCGAACTAAATGTTACCACAATCAAGTAAAGATTAATGCATTAAGAAGTGGGTACCACTGACATTTGTGCAAGATAGAAAATCATTTAGCATTATTTTTGATTATATTAATTTACTTGAATTACATCTAAAATACTGCGTTGATTTAGCAGAGAGATTTTTCAGCTTACACCATGAATATTGAGTGTATTCTCATTTGGGAATACAACGAATAATAACATGATATACATATTTTCGCTTTCTCTTTCAAATTCAACTAGAATACTAAATCTATGGACTATATATGTTATCGAACTATGCAACTAATTGGTTACAACTGACAACTTAACATTGGGTTGGATAATGAAAATATCAGTTAATAAATTCTGAAGCTAAAAAACACTAGTAATCAAATATGGACTTTCGTGAATTTTCAAATATAATAATGGTCGAAAAACATTTTCACTGTATATTTGAATATTAAAAAATTCAAACACGAAAAAAATACTGAAATATTTATTTCTTTGTTTTTATACCATCGATATTTCTAGCAGTCAATTATCTTTTATATTCAGGAAGAAAATATATCAATAGAGCAAAAGGAAGAAAATTCCCTCTAGAATAAAAATTCAGAGAAAAACCTTTGAAGGAAAAGGGTGAAATGATACTGTTACAAAGATTTCCTTCTTTTTTTTATCTCTTTCTTTTGATTATGCGACATAAATGAGTTGAAACATTGTTTAATCTAACTGTGGAATTGAAAATAAATGTCAAATTTGAACTTTCCTATTAATATTATCTATTTTATAAAAATCTTTTCTCCGGTTAGTGATCATAGTAACAAATTTTACTGTTAATAATTCATTTTACAATATAGGTTGTATTCGCCACCGAATGATTTTATTTTGGGGTAGTTTGTTGTGAAACCCAAAGGTTCTGAGTCCGATTTGTAGCACTGTTGTAGAAGTGCAATGTTGACAGGTCCAATGCTAGGATGAAACAACTGTTCAATGCCTACTAGTTTTTAATGTACCTGAGACCATTCTGTGACGAACGCAGCCTACAAACTAAACCAATCTTCGAAAACACCTTTAATTAATGTTATATTAACTAATGTAATGTTGGTTATATATACGTATTATGGATTTCATTATCTCTAATTAATCAACTCACTGCTAACTCCTTTTCTAAAAGAACTACAAACAAATGCAAGAGTTTGAATTTTCCTGTTGTTATTATGGTCGATCAGTCTCTACTGACTATGTTCATCTTGAGTGGAGTAGTTCGAAAATACAAGTATTTACAATGTTTTGCTAGCCACAATCCTAACATACTAATAGCTGTAAATATATTTGCAAGTCATACACATAATAGAACAGTAAGATTCATTTAAATTGTTCGTCAGTAATCTTCTATTTTTCTTTTCACTGCAATATCGGTAATTGATGACCTTTACGTTCAGTATTTCCTTTTCAGACAATTTGTGCTATTTTTTAAGGAAAAAATATTTCTTTCTTGGGAGGGTGAGTTGCATTTTGTTGATAATTTAGGATAAGGATTAAAGGAAATTGATGAGAATTTATTTAACAAATCCAGTGGATATATTGAAGGAATCATAGGAGAGAAAAAATTACAGGGATAGGTTTAAAAAGTTTTCAGGACATTTTCCTGGTTAATAATGATTAAATGGTTGACCAGTAAACTTATTGATTAACTTGAAAATATTACCCATCCAGTGTTACATATCATTTTTCTCTATCCCATTGAAATCAACTGAATAATGCTGTTGAATAATGAGAAAACATTGTGATGTAATTTTAATAATTAGACACTGAAATATAAACAAGCAACAAACCAATTAATTAAGTAGTGTACGTAAAATTAATAAATTATCTGATTCTAACGTACCTCAGATAACATTATTACGAAAGTCAAAATATATTGATTGTGTTAAAATCATCATAAATAATTAATTATGATAATTGATAAACAAATTAGTAACATCAAACTGCAGTTTATATAATTTGATGATCGTATAATAAATTAGGAACTAATCATTGAATATTTCTATACATAAGTCATTGAGGGAGAGTAAGAGAGAAAGAAAAAAAAAGGAAACCAATATCAGACAGTATTCAGTGCATATGAATCTTTGGATAAATCAACAGCACTGCTTACAGTAGGTTATTAAGAAAAAATCACAGCTTTTGTTGGCTATAAAAATAGCAACACTGAATTACTATATATCTCAGGGCATGTTTTAAAAATGTCGTAAGATGGTTAATGAATGTTTGCCCATAAAAGCTATAAACTGATCACTAAAATGTCTTTTCTACGAACACAATCTAAGTCATATACAGTGAAACCTCATTGGCTTTTACGCTCCAAAAATTCAAAGATAGGACGCATTCAGAACGTTACTCTATCAAACTTTAGTTTCGACTGTTAGATCGACTTAGTTTCATTCTTGTGACATCACCAACTGTGATCTATTGGTTTCACTATTAAATGCATGTTACGTCCGTACTGAGTCTATAGCTCACATTTTTCCTGTTTCTTTCTCTTCAAGATTTGCTTTTACATGCTGTTGCGCACACTTCCTTAGCGTAAAAAATCCCTCTAGGCTAAGTACAAATGTTGAACGCTACACTTCATTACTGATATCAACTTACCAATCATATAATTCCAAACACTTCACAATGATCCTCTTTCAGTCTATGCATTGTTTCAACAACAAGTCAATAATAATAATCACAATAAACAAATTGGAATGTAATCAACACTTAAAACAATTTATTAATATTGTTCAATGTTAATCCTTGAACAAAGGAAGTCAAATAACAGTAAATAAGATAGAGATTTTCAGTGATTAATATGCTTAATAATTGATTACTTAAACCTTATTAATATCACTGAAATAGATAATTTTTCAAACGGATAAATATAGATATTTTATTCCTAGACACTGATATGACTGAATAATATTGTAACTTCCGTATATATATATATATATATATATATATATATATATATATATATATATATATATATATATATATATATATATAGGGAGAGAGTATTCAGTCTTTGCCAAAAACGCATTAAAAACCAAAATCGATAGCAACAAGTGATGTTGAATTCTACGTTCCAAACATAAAAAGAAATAATGAGTAGGAGTAAAACAAGAAGATAGAAAAATTGATCAATCAAATTGTCTGATTACTTGTGTATCTATGACTGTATGGATATTTAATTCTTTTTATGTATAACATTATAAGATGAAACGTATTTCATAGTTAATAACAAGAAATTTTTTTCTAATGTAACGCAATTTTAGTTGATTATTAAAAAGGAAAAAATATATGAAGTAGGATAAATTTTGGTAATTATTATTTTTATCGATCAGTAACTAATTGAATACCTATGAGTGGACTAATTAATAACGGTAGTATAGAAACATTTACAGTAAAATGGATTGCATAATGCACAAAGGTAAGATATTACGCTGTTCACATTAATTAACTAACCTATACACATTTAAAGTGAGCAAATAAATATGCAATCAAATTTTGACCATTTTTATTCATGAATAGATTTGCTTTTTATTGTTATAACATACAATTTTTAACTGTGTATTTACCATTAAGATAGTGATTTGCAGAAATCACTTAATCTGAATTTGATTTTCAACACAAAGTGATATTAATTGGAGAGCTAATGATAATTAGAAAATATTAAAAATACGAATAAGTGAAACCATAAGATTGATACCAATTAAGTACCAGTAAACAAGATGCACCCTAGCACTAAACTTTATGATCTCGATCCTGAAATTATGTTTTATAGTAGTTCAAAACTTTCCCATATATATATATATATATATATATATATATATATAATTTGCTTAAGGGAAATTTTTCAAATGAAGATGCGAGAGTTCAAGCAGATGCTTTTGCTAAGATACTTTCTGGGCTGGTTAATTTAATAGTAGAATTTCATTGTCGTCATAAATCGGAGACAACACCAACAGAAAAGATTTTCTATCAACTTTAAAAAACAACACTGCATAATGTGTAAGTGCCTACACAAACTGAAATTTTATATTTAACCACTTTTTTAACCTAAATTAATGAAATTTATTTACAAAATGTACAATTTTGTACATTTAATTTTGATCTGTATTGATTATGTGAAAGGTATAATCTGGTTGGACAAACTGGAACAAGTAGAATACAGATTTCAATGGTGGAAGGTTGAACATATAGAGCAATTAGCTAAAATTTTATAATTCAGTAATAAGCATTTGTCCTTACCAACTAAAGTTATTACTACTTTAAGTAGAATTTCGCTCAAATCATTTTTAGTTATTAAATTTTATAAAACACTCATTAAAATTGAGTTCTTTGATAAATAAACTGAAACTAATTAAAGAGACGAATTTAATTGTTAAATGAACACACTTTTTGCATGACTCATATTATTAATTTTAGGCCATTGTGAATAATTCATTTTTGCTGAGGAGTCCCGCAATAGGATGAAACGGTCGTCCAGTGCTTCCAGATTTTCCATGGTGGTCTAGCTTCAGTCGACTCATTATCTCAACTATTAAAATAACTATAAGATCCACAAAAGCCCTTCTGATACTAATCAACATGTGCTCAATAGTGACTGACTTCAAGAGGTATTTCCTGGAGTTCTAGTGAGAAGCAGTGACCAGTGGAGTTCAACGAGGTATGTTGTGAGATAGTGACTAACTGAAGACAATAGTGGATGTGTCGCTAAATTTCGTGAATTGGTTGAGGTTAGACATTAGCACCACTGGATGCCGGCTCAGTAGTTTAGAGGTCAAGCGTTCGTGCGCGAGACCGATAGGTCCTAGGTTCGAATCTCAAGAGGTGGGGTCATGGATGCGCACTGCTGAGGAGTCTCATAATGGGACGCAACGGTTGTTCAGTGCTTTCACGTTTTCCATGGTGAGCTAGCTTCAATTGACTCATGTTCTCAACTATTAAAATCTTTTTATATTTAAAAGAGATAGAGAAAAATAATACGAATACTAACTGTAATAAAATTTATAAAAGAATAAGATCGTTTCAAAATACACTAATAATATTCTAGTAAAGTGATTGAGCAGTGTTTTAAATTGGTTTCGATGAATTATACTTATTTTAAAACTATGATGTATGCTTAACACATTTGATATAGACATTAGTTGAAGTAAAAAAATAATACTGCGTTCTACTATATTTTGCCTTAGCTAATTCAATTTCAACTATAGTCAACTCTAAATGACCAATTTATCATATAAAAATGATATGATTAGAGATATAATTTAGTATTGGATAGTCAACGTAAGTGGAAATGCGCAAATGACAAGAGTAAATGATAGTGTGTTTTATGCTACTTATGTTGACAGATACGAGTAGTATGTAGCATCAATCGAAAGTGGAATGCATGCTAGGAGATTTAATTGGGGAGAACATAAAGGGAAGCAAAAAGTTATTGTGATAACAACATAATTGAAAGAATCAAGAAGCATGAAAAGGACAACTGATGGAAGATATGCAAATTATATACTTAATGTATGGGTTTCATATTTTGTGAAAGCACTCTGTAATTGGTGTTTATTCATGAAAGTAATTCTGGAAATAAAATATTTGTTTCTACATATTGTTAAAAGTAGTCTGTCTAATAGACTGAAATCAAATGAATTATTTTAAAAGATGGTAATGATTTCTGTCTTATCATTCAGTTGTTTAGTCATAAACAACGTGGAACTTATCACATATGCTTCAAATATGCTACACTAAATCATTACCAAATAAAACTGTTGTGAAAAATACCAGATAAAGGGAAGTAGTAACAGTATCGAAGGCGATAAAAATGAGTAGTTATGGAAAATATAATTCAGGAAGAATAAAATTAAGGAGTAAGAAGTATGAGATAAAGCAAGAAAATGAGTTAAGCACCTGAGTCAACATGAATGATTCTGAGCCATTTCATCCAACATATCCAACCATTCGTTACGATGATTGTGTTACCACAAACAAGTAGTTTGCACGCTCTTAATCAGCTCAGACACACGGTCAATAACTTTATCGACTGAGGTTGCATCTTGATGTAACCGTCTCTAGCTCCTTCTAACTTATCCCTATACCAGGAGACCTAGTGCGTCGAGGTAGGTGGTGATAAGGGACATGTAACAATTGTCTCAACCACTCAATTGCCAAGTACAAATTTGTGTACTCAGCTTTCAGCCGCACATTTGTAAACAGTTGGAAGTGAAATAAACCCAGTCATTTCACATATTATTATCAACTTAAAATTTTTAGTGATACTAATAAATCATTTCTTATTAGCGCTTCATATAACGGTTTCTCAAATTAGTTGCTATAAATTTAAATTTAACTTATTTAAGATATCCGATAAGTCAAAACTAGAAACCAGTTATTTTTAATTAGATTTAAGATTATGCAATTTGTAGAGGAAGTTTTGTGAATGATTATTCAATGAGTTTAGTATCAATTTAGAATCAATCTAGAAATACAGTTAATAATATGTACTGTTGAAATATTTTGTTGTGTATACTAACAAATACTCAACAATTTGAATGTTCTTAATAGCAGTCAATTGTTTTATTAGGAAGAGATAATTTATCTTGTTTAGAATTCATGAAGAATAATGTGATCTATTATGATCTAGTTGATTAAATATAAAATACACGGAATTAACGAAGAAATATTGAAAAAAGCAAACAAATATTAACGAGAATAATCAATAAAACTAGTAATTATACCGATCATTTTAGTTTGACATGATCTCAAATGAAAAATGACAATCCAATATAACAAATATTGCAACTATGGGAAAGCACTATTGTGTAAATTAGTATAGCAGCTAAAAAGAACTAATAATACAGAAAACAGGAGTAAAATGAGTCTTGGTTACTAAAATCATAACATTTTTATCGAAAAGTGGGTTGTTTAATGTTAAATCCGAATTGATTTTTCTTTATCTATCCCTTCAGCTTTACCATTTCTTCACTTATTATTCTACTGCGCTAATGAGGTCAGATGGAAAATACAGTCACTTCAATTAAATTACTAGTCATTTTTCAGAGAAATCATTTTATTCTTTTTTCATTTATAGAACATTAAATAAAAATTACTGTGACAAATAAACACGATAGAGTATGATAAAAAAAATTCTGCCTTTTGAACATAAATAGGATAATCAAGGAAAATACTTTGTGCAAATGTAGACTTCAATTAGGAGTAATGAAAAAATATATACCTTATATGATGATACTAATTATCGATTTAAGTAGGAAAGACGTTCAGCAACGGTCTTGATAGAAGACGTAATAGTATGAGGAAGGTACCCACCAAAGACAATGGAAACTGATTGTGAAATATCATGCATCGATTGAAGTTACACTTGTACATCGCTGGATCCCGAGTCAATGGCCCAGATTTTTAGGGTTCGCGCGCGAAACCAAAAGCCGTGGGTTCGACTTACGCTTGTAGGGCCGTAGAAGCGCACTGCTGAGTAGTTTCAGACTAGGATGAATCGACCGTCTAATGCTTTCCAATTCTAAGTGGCTGTGTAACCTAGGCTAATTCGTGATTTCAATAAAATATTGCATTAACTGAAACATTTAGGACATTATAGTGAGCATTTACAAGATGATTTGCGCCAAAATGTATTGTCACCACAATAAGTCCAATGATTGAAAGACTGCATAACACGTTACTGACGAGCATTTCGGTGATGATAATACGTTTCAAATAGACGTGAAATATGAAGAAAAAAAGATTGAGATCATGAACAGATCAATGTTGGACCACCATTGAAAACCTAGAAGCACTGTACGGTCTTTTCGTCCTAGTATGGAAATCCTCAGCAGTGCGTGTCCATAATCCGACACACGGGATTCGAACTGAAGGCCTTCGGTCACTCAGTCAAAACTCAACAATTTCCACAACCGCATACTGAAAATAAACAGACTTCAAAATATAAAGCAGTGTGAATATTGTCTAATTTTTGAGTAGGAAGCGCCAAATGATTTTACCAGAATTACTATTTTTAAAAGGAACATAGATCAAAAATCTTAACAGCGTTTATCTTTTGTCAAATATACGGAGAACATTGGAATACCCAAATGTTAACGAAACTGAAGTGTAGCTCATGGATTTTATAAATTTCTGATAAATAGAGAACAGTAAGGCAATAAATTTAACAAGGCACTAAGAAAGTGGGTATAACATTTTCAAGTAGCAGTAGACGCTTTTCCAACAGTCAACAATAAAGTAGTACTGTTTTACATCAAACCAATCAATCAACTCCGCCTGGAGTCCCTTTCGGGGGGATACTGCCGGTCCCAAGCCCGGATAAAGGAGAAGGGTTGGGCATGCGGGTAAGCGACCCATCCCGTAGAAAACTAACTCGCTAAAAAAACGCTAACCAGAAAAAATTATTCAAACCATTTAAACTCTGCCCTGGGAGTAAGGAAGTCTTCGTTTAGAATTATGACGCCTCATGATGAAAGCCGAGTTTCTCCAGAAGTCACGGGGCCGATGCCCCTTCTGACAACCAGAGCAACCATTTATTTAGGTACATGGAATGCTCGTACAATGTGGGAGAGTTTTTCCATCATAAGGAATGGATCACTGTTGATACACTGGATAAGATTCAAGAAAGGAGGAACAAGAAGGCAGCAATCAATACCAGCCGAACAAGAGCAGAAAAAGCCAAAACACAGGCTGAATACACAGAAGTAAACAAGCAAGTGAAGAGGAGCATCAGAACTGACAAACGTAAATATGTGGAAGATTTAGCAATGATGACGGAAAAGGCTGCCAGAGAAGGAAACATGAAACAACTGTATGACACAACAAAGAAACTCACTGGAATTTACAGTAAACCAGAACGACCAGTGAAAAACAAGGAAGGCAAGATAATCACCAACATTGAAGAACAACGAAACAGGTGGGTAGAACACTTCAAAGAACTCTTGAATCGACCAGCCCCACTGAACCCACCCAACATCGAAGCAGCACTCACGGACCTCCCAATTGATGTTGGCGCACCGACAATTGAAGAAATCAGCATGGCTATCAGACAAATCAAGAGTGGCAAAGCAGCAGGACTAGACAGCATTCCAGCAGAGGCACTGAAAGCAGACGTAGCGGCAACTGAAAGGATACTCCAAACTCTCTTCAGAAAGATCTGAAATGAGGAACAGGTACCAAAAGACTGGAAAGAAGGACTTCTAGTCAAAACACCAAAGAAAGGCGATCTCAGCAACTGTGACAACTACAGGGGAATCACTCTTCTTTCAATACCAGGAAAAGTCTTCAACAGGGTATTGTTAAACAGGATGAAGGACTCCGTAGACGCCCAACTTCGAGACCAACAGGCAGGATTCCGTAAGGATAGATCGTGCACAGACCAAATCGCAACTCTACGGATCATTGTGGAACAATCAATTGAATGGAATTCATCACTCTATATCAACTTCATCGACTACGAAAAAGCATTTGATAGCGTGGACAGAACAACCCTATGGAAGCTTCTTCGACACTACGGCGTGCCTCAGAAGATAGTCAATATCATAGAGAATTCCTACGATGGATTAAACTACAAAATCGTTCATGGAGGACAGTTGACAAAGTCGTTCGAAGTTAAGACCGGTGTCAGGCAAGGTTGATTACTCTCACCCTTTCTCTTTCTCCTGGTGATCGACTGGATCATGAAGACATCAACATCTGAAGGAAAGCACGGGATACAGTGGACATCTAGGATGCAGTTGGATGATCTGGCTCTTTTAGCGCATACGCAACAACAAATGCAGGAGAAGACAACCAATGTAGCTGCAGCCTCAGCAGCAATAGGTCTCAATATACACTAAAGGAAAAGCAAGATTCTTCGATACAACACAGCATGCACCAATCCAATCACAATTGACGGAGAAGCTTTGGAAGATGTAAAAACCTTTACATATTTGGGCAGTATCATCGATGAACACGGTGGATCTGATGCAGATGTGAAGGCACGGATTGGCAAAGCAAGAGCAGCATATTTACAACTGAAGAACATCTGGAACTCAAAACAATTGGCAACCAACACCAAAGTCAGAATTTTCAATACAAATGTGAAGACAGTTCTACTGTATGGAGTGGAAACTTGGAAAACTACGAAAGCAATCATCCAGAAGATACTTACTTACTTACTTACTTACGCCTGTTACTCCCAATGGAGCATAGGCCGCCGACCAGCATTCTCCAACCCACTCTGTCCTGGGCCTTCTTTTCTAGTTCCATCCAATTCTTGTTCATTTTTCTCTTGTCTATCTCCATTTCTCAACGTAATGTGTTCTTTGGTCTTCCTCTCCTCCTTCGACCTTGAGGATTCCATGTGAGGGCTTGTCTTGTGACGCAGTTAGGTGCTTTCCTCAACGTATGTCCTATCCACTTCCAGCGCTTCTTCCTGATTTCTTCCTCCACTGGGATCTGATTTGTTCTCTCCCACAGTCGGTTGTTGCTAATAGTGTCCGGCCAACGGATCTGAAGTATTTTGCGTAGACAACTGTTAATAAACACCTGTATCTTTTGGACGATGGATTTCGTAGTTTTCCAAGTTTCCACTCCATACAGTAGAACTGTCTTCACATTTGTATTGAAAATTCTGACTTTGGTGTTGGTTGCCAATTGTTTTGAGTTCCAGATGTTCTTCAGTTGTAAATATGCTGCTCTTGCTTTGCCAATCCGTGCCTTCACATCTGCATCAGATCCACCGTGTTCATCGATGATACTGCCCAAATATGTAAAGGTTTTTACATCTTCCAAAGCTTCTCCGTCAATTGTGATTGGATTGGTGCATGCTGTGTTGTATCGAAGAATCTTGCTTTTCCTTTAGTGTATATTGAGACCTATTGCTGCTGAGGCTGCAGCTACATTGGTTGTCTTCTCCTGCATTTGTTGTTGCGTATGCGCTAAAAGAGCCAGATCATCTGCGAAGTCTAGATCATCCAACTGCATCCTAGATGTCCACTGTATCCCGTGCTTTCCTTCAGATGTTGATGTCTTCATGATCCAGTCGATCACCAGGCATCCAGAAGATACAGGTGTTTATTAACAGTTGTCTACGCAAAATACTTCAGATCCGTTGGCCGGACACTATTAGCAACAACCGACTGTGGGAGAGAACAAATCAGATCCCAGTGGAGGAAGAAATCAGGAAGAAGCGCTGGAAGTGGATAGGACATACGTTGAGGAAAGCACCTAACTGCGTCACAAGACAAGCCCTCACATGGAATCCTCAAGGTCGAAGGAGGAGAGGAAGACCAAAGAACACATTACGTTGAGAAATGGAGATAGACAAGAGAAAAATGAACAAGAATTGGATCACAAATTTTCAGATAAAATAACTTATGCTGTGTGCTTGATAGTCAGTAATAAAATATGGATATATCTTTCGGTCAGTGAACACAATTGCCGCATTTAAATAAATATACACAACTTTTGTTGGTAAGTAGGCATGATCAGCCTGCATGAAAAGGTGAGATAACGACTCATCATTTTTTAATAGTTCGTGAGTTCCTGAGCTAGATGTTAATGATGATACAACTTTTGAGACACTAAGAAATATAACAAAAATAGAAATTAGTAGTAATTAAGAGGTAGTCTATTACTGTATTCCGTAAAATTCAGACGTGCTTCTAAAATGAACGAAATCCACGTTGATTTTTTGTATGCTAAATTAAACTTTAAATACTTCATGTAATTAATTTTATTTTCGGACTTCTAGTGTTTTATTTCTTTGCATTATTTTCGTTTGCTTTACAGTATTATATAAACCGGTCCTGAACTATACCAAGAATACATATTATAAATTTCAGTTGAAATAGTACTGAAAATATTGTCAGTAAGCGAAGCTGACTATTTCGTGTGGATTAGTAAGTTGCAGGTTCGAAAAACGTCTTGACAAACAATTGTGAGGTATTCTATGCAAAAAATAGTAAATAACTAGTAATCCATACCTTAACTATTTTTGTTCTAATTACTACGTGCTGCAAATAATCAACCAGTTGATTTTTAGTTTGAAATCAAGCTATTTTCGAACTTTAACAGACAGACCCATCAGGGGTCAGTTTTTGAATAAAGTATGAGAACATTGTTTCGCTGATATCCGATATTACAAATTATGAAGGAATTGATAGCAAATTGGAGATTCGTAAAATTAATAATATCATTCCTCAAAAAACTCTGTTTTCAGTTAAAGTGAGTACTAATGTTATCATAACAAGACTTATATTAAAAGTTGGAAAATTCAGCATGGATGACTGAAGGTAACAAGCAAAAGGATTTTATAGATTAGACAAAATTTTTGGTGGAGTCTGCAAAGTTGTTCATTAGAAATAGAAAAAGTACTACACAGATAACAATTCGTAAATAAAAATTGTATTCAATATACCTAATTGACAGAGCAAACAAAACAGGGCTTGCTTCGATATGATCAGAAGTAATTTCAAGCCAAGTTAGCTGACATTATTGAGTGGAATTTCACGCTGATTGAGGAGCGTCAGCTGATCCTAGTCAACTAACACACTAAACCTTCATGGGAGCGTATCCGGTGAAAACCATAGAAAATGTATCTAACGCAAAAATGCCAAGGAAAACTAGTAAAATATGTTGTTCAAGTAGTATAAATGTGCACACCACCCACGTCCTCTTAAGTCTAGGTAATTTGCACAACGATTTCAACAGACTGAACTTTGGGCTTGACAATAAAACACTTGGAAAATATTTTCGAACACTGGAAAAAGCCTGGAGGGGACTATTGAGGGGTTTAAATCACTTGAGAAAAGTAACTTTTTGAAACGTTTTTGTCAAACATTTCTCAAAGCGTTAAGAATTCATTTACAAGACAGATTCAGGAACTGAGAGACTCTGGGCTGTTAACTTTTGCTTGTATCTTATTGACTGCATATATAAAAACTAAATTCAAAACAATTACGGGGAAACATAACTAGTAGCTCATAAAATTGTTTACGTAATTTTGTTGAATAATTACTCAACAGTCAAACCATGTACAAATTTGAACATGGTGTATGAGTACATAAACTTAGTTTACAACCGGATAGCTTTTGTGGTCTAAATATAATTAAAAACAACGAACTAGTTTACGGAAAAGTGTGCGCTATGCAATAAGACCTAAACAAAATAAGACGGTCGAAATCGGAAAATATACACTATCTATTACATTCCACCAAAAAGGAACTATTTGAAAAGTATGGTGAGAATCACTACACTGAATAAACTAGATATTATGCGAAGCAAAGCTTGATGATAATCAATAAGCAGAAGTGAGACTGTTACTTTTATTCCAGCCCATTAACAATAGTTGTTAGAATAGCTCATCTACATCACTGACAGGTGTCAAGCACAAAACCTAATTTGTACAGTTTAAGTATGATTGACATTAAATGTCAAACACCAGACACGATCAACTGATTTCTAATAGTATTATAGATTGAAAGACTACATTTCTACTTTCAAGCCAATTTGTCTAAATAATATTCAACAAATATATTTTTTTTAAGAAATGTAGGAAAATAATCATGAAAATAGTTCTTAAATGCATTCAATAAAAAATCTGTCTAAAATGCAAGTTAAAAAAACATTAGAAAAAGGCAAGATAAAACGATTCTTGAAATATAAAAGTTACTCAATAAAAACAACAATAACAACAGCGTTTTACAACAAGTAGGTGATTGTTAAGACAAGACATTAAAGACAAGGACAACGACAATAATAACAAGTGACAGTATAAAAAAGTCGAAAAACATCACAGTTAGAAATTTAGAAAAACAATAAAACCTTCACCATAAAATTCGGGTACAATAAATAGCTATACATTTAAAAAGGTAACAACACAACCAAGCAGAGACAACGCGAATCGATTGACATCGAAGGAACACTTGGAATGGACACAATTTGCACCCGATGACAGTGCCTACCTTCCGGGCTGAACTCTGATATTTAACAGCTTTCTTTGTGTCGGCCTTTGCACTTTCAATATAATCCACTGCTTGTTCTACGTTGTATTCGATTCGATCAATCATCTCACCCTAAAAGAATAGTTAATAATTTATGATTATGTCTATATTTATGGGCAACAATAGACTGAATTTTTTAACGCTGAGTAGTGACTTCATAATGTACTTTATAATTGGCTAGTTTTGAGCTAAGAGTATGAATACTTTCTTTTTTAAATGAAATTTTTGAATTGAAGAAAGCAATTAATCAGTGTAAAAAGACGTAATGATGTTTGGAAGGGATCGTAGTGTATTTTCATACTGAATATGCAGATCTGAGAAGCAACCTATGGATGTGAATCGAATTACCACGCTTTGTTAAGTCAGGATACTTTCAAATGCGCAGCTGCAAATATGAGAAAGTCATATACAATTGCACAACTGAATTGTAAGTAATTTTCTATCAAAAAGGAGTCACTAAACTCTTTTACGATAATGTTTCTACATCAGAGGTTAAGCTTATTCACGAAAGTGAATCTAAATAAAATTGAGTTCATAGGGTGAAAGCATCAGATAAATGAAGTTGAAAATCAATAACTCGATTTGTGAATTGTTTTGCAATATATATACATAAGTAAAAAATTTTAAATATTTGAAAAATTTAGCGACCAGTAAAAATGGAGTAGGAAGTTTTAGGATAACAGGAACTTAGTTGTAAAAGTGTGCGACTAACTATTTAAAGTTGTCAGTATAAACTTAAATAAACAACAATTGGTCAAAAACGTGAATTTAACTGCTATATAAAAATAACTATGATTTGACAAAATGTGATACAATTGTTGATTTTAGTATATTTTGAATCATTAATAATACGTTCGAGTGCTAAAAGACAGTGAGTAGGAGGACCAGAAGACTGGTAAAATTATTAATAAGCTGGAAATAAAGCCTTTATAACCAACCTGACTTTCAACAAGCATTGCCATATCCATGAACATATCATGTAACTCCTTAATACTCTTTTCGAGTTTCATAATGTCTTGATGTCGAGCTTCAATATCTGCCAGAGACTGTTTTGCTTGCTGAGTATCCGTCATGATCTGAAACAGTGGGTTAAAAAATGAGAATAAAAAATAGACTTTACGGAACATCAAAAAAGGTCAACAAAGTAGTTTTATTTGAAAAGATACTTATCAAAGAGATAATCAGTAAATGAGACTTTAAGTCAGAAAGAAGGACAAAACTAAGAAATATTCATAAATCTGAATTAAGAAATCAATCCTAGTGGGTAAATAAATACTTCCTAAGGATAAACTAAACAGACCATGCAAATGAATCACTCACTAATCACAGTTTAATTTATTACCTAACGTGTACAGAAATGGATGTTGCAGTAAGAGCATATGTAATTGTTGGGAACCAGTCATCTACAACGTAGGACCAGACACATATATGCATCGGTCCAAGTTGCCATACCTCATTAGCACAACAAGATGAACACCAAATTCATATTCATAACTACAACTATTTTCAGGTTTATGTCGGATTTGTGCTACACATACAAATAAAAGATAACCTATACTCTTATTAGGTAACCTCAGACATTTACCTTTGATTTACTTTTGTGAAAATAAATGAAAGAAAAAACGTGTCTTCTCTTATGAATTAGATCTAATTAATCACTTGTTTCTTACAGCTACCAAATCCAGAGTATGATGCTTCATATAAGTGGGGTGACGACTTCCACATATTGATTATAGTAGTACCCCTGAAGAATAGAATGAGTCCAAGAACTAAAACCAGGATCAGCGGACTAAACAACTTTTTTATTTATCTGAACTACTGATTTCGTTAGACTGGGTTTATTTTTAGTCTTCACATTTAAAATGATAATATGCAAGAGGTTATTTAAATGGTCGACAACAAATAACCATCGTTTATGAATGTAAGCTGTTACTCGTGAGTGTTGACTACGACTACTTACGAGTTAAGGATACAGAGTTAAACAATACCATAATTAGATATATGATAAAAAGCGAAATGCACGTTCTCACTAAAGGCGGTCGGCAAAAATATAGATTATACTTATTAAAGGCCATAAGAATGATTCAACTAACTGGAAAATAATTGTGAAACATACTGATAATATCAACAAAACCAGATCAACGAATCGATATTACTGATCCTATTATTTAACCAATAACATAAATGTGCAGAATGAATGTTGGAGGTAGAGCTTTACTTCATTTGTTATAATAAAAGATTCTAAGTTTTTATACATATGGGCTTTATCCAAGCAGACATAAATAATATGTACATTAGCATAAATGTCCATTGGTCATTTACTTGATATTTTATCCCTTGTGGTCATTGTATAGACTTCTTATCGGTCTATGCATTAGTTTCATTTAAACATTGAAGTGATCTGAACTTATCAAGATGAGCTTCAATAAGTGACCAATTCAGTTGCCGAAACAGGCTAACGTCCCTCCCTACGTTTTGTTGAGTTATTAATTGCGGCTATTGATGTCATTACACCAGACTCGGAATAAAAACTATCCTCACCTTCGATCAATCGCCTAGCTAATTTTGTACAAATGTATCCTCAGTATTTACATCTTTAAGATAGGATAGCTGAGGATTTTATTTTAATTTTCTCATGTTTGGTGAGATCCATACCTCTATTTCTTTGTATAAAGCAATGCGTCGAAACACATATGTGTCCTAAAACGACCAACAATGTCAAACTGACTTTTTTCAGAGAACGCTATGTGATGTTGTTGTGACTACAAGTAAGTTGGTGTAGAAGGTCTTCAGGATGAACAAAACCTTCGAGCCTGGGGTCGTTATTCGTTGGAATAAAGCTGACTGACATCACCACTAGTTGGTGAAATATCAAAAGCTTCACCTAAGTGGCTTACATTACCTAAGATGTTAAAGTTAGCCACTACAAGGACTACATATGAGCACCTAGGATGGCATAAATTACATACCTTTTGATACAACTTATATTTTATTTCATATGGACTAGTCAGTGGAATAAAAACATGATTTTTGCGAGTTTTATACACTTTTATTGAATTGGATAGAATGTAGCCAACTTCTACTGAAATCTAGTGCATAAGTACGTATTTCGCCCACATTTTATAAAGAGCAATTCTATTAGACAACACAGAGGAATAGTTGCGTCACTCCCGAATCGATAGACGGCCTTTCATTAAAACTCGGAGGCATACCTCTTGAGACTAGTAATTAGTGTGTTTGCTAATCATCCTTATTGCAAAAATTAAAAAAATGTGGGCGTGAACCTTTGAGATCAATCTCCCCTCTTCATTACTGATTTTTCTGTTGATTTAACTCTGCTATAAAAGGTATATAAAAAAGATAAAACTCCACGAATTTACCCAATTAAATGATGACTTATATGTTGGAATAGGATTTTTTGGGACAATATATCATCCAAATTATTTTTTAACAATGAGTCAAGTGAGGTAATTACTTCAGTAAATTATACACTTATCTTCAGGCAAAACTCCTACTTACTTCTAACAACCACTAATAACTCACGTTACTTGAACAGTGAGCCTTAAGTGCAGTCCAGAAACTTAGAATGCTGTTTTAAAGAATCACTTTGAAGTTACGCCTTTTGTCACAGATGACTTAGGTTACCTAGTTCCGATCTACAAATGACTGAGAACTGTTTACTTTTTGATTGAGAAATAATCGGTTTGTTTATATGATACGGGACGAAAATGATGGAAAGTTAGGTTCTTCAATCTGTATTTATAAGTCACTTAATTGGATTATTTTTCAACAGTAAATAAAACCAATGAGGTTATTGAGCCACTTCTAATATTTGTTACGATATAAATCCAAGCGAAATCCCCCGACAATACTGGTGGTGATTGTACAACAGCACATCTGTTGGAGTGATGTCGGAATAATACTACAATAACCGAATTAACGAGTATTTCACGGAACTAGCTTTACTATCGGGTCAAGAACAAGTCAACAAGTTTTACTTTTGATAATAACTTCAATGTGCTCCCCAATTTTACCATCGCAAAGTTGTTTTCGGTGACTATTTTACTCCGGAAAACATAAGTATATACCCATAATATTCACAACCAGAGATAATAACACATTAAAAGAAGTTTTGAATTTCATAGTACTACTTTATTTATAATATTTATGTTTTAGAATGGTGTTTGTAATAAGTAATTTCGGTGGATTTAGTCAAATTTTCGTATTTTATGGTACGATGTGGTCTGTCTGGTTGGTATATAAACCTAGTATGTTTGAAATACATGATTCATATTGCAGAGGCTGAGGTTGATGTTCTGGACTCAACTGGCTGTGTTAGGCAGGAAGCAGGACCGATAAGTACTCTAGACTGCTCGCACGGATTTTGTGCGGCATTGGTTCAATTGATATTTCACTGCTGAGGGCACACAGACCACAAGTTATAACAATGACCTAGCTTCAATTGACTCATGTTCTCAACCATTAAAATTACTATGATATCCACAAAACCCTTTCTGATATATTTTTCTCTTGATTTTTGGCTTCGATGCATAATCTTCCCTATTGCCACGGATACTACTACTATTATTCTGGGGTTTCGCCTGACGGGGTACGGCAACTTGAACTATTGTAAATACATACCAGGTCTTACGTTGCGACTGACTGCCCAAACACAGAGTTTAAGACGAAATGAATACGCGGAGAATAATTGCTTGATATGAAACGTAGTTCGAAAGCTGTTGGTGATCACTGAAGATATGCAAAGTCACACATTAAGTCTCTTGAAATGTTACTGAGAAATTAAATATCCTTAATCATGAAAAATTATTCTCAAAAAGGTTTCTTATCTTAGTGTTTTATTTTACTATAAAAGAGTTCATTTATAATGACAATTGATCTACTAGATTTCAGATTTAATAAAAAAACAGCATGTGATTATGGAAAGCCTAGGAATTACTAAAACAACTGTCGATTATTATCGAAATGGGTTGCTAGGATTAAAAAATATGTGAAATATAGAGTAGTCTGTATAATGTTTGACAATTAAAGGGACTGGTAATATAAGTACATATATCATTTCTATAAAGTGGGTCCGAATAATAAAGTTTGATTATAAACTAAATATGAACAAACTAACTTCTTGTGTAAAAATGGCAGGATTTCCAGATTCTAACATATCCTCCAATTCTTCATTAGAAATCTTTCTCTCAGCTAAAATGAAAAGTTACTCCCCATTAAAAAAAAACTAATGTACACACTATGTGTAAAACAAAAAATCGCTTTATTTCGTCTGTTTATATATATATATATATATATATATATATATATATATATATATATATATATATATATATATCATAAATCACATAAAAATATGGGTTTTATAAATGTAACGACAAAAGACGTTGCATATAATTATCTCCGTTTTCGAACACCATAATTAGTTCTAAAGGTTGTGACCGGATTGTAGAAGTGTGTTGATTTAGGTAGCTACTCAAAACCTACCAACAGGTTTAATGTATAAAACGGCCGACTAAAAAGAGGTGAACTTTCAGTGTAACCGATAATCATGAAGATAGATATACTAATTGTTTCGTTTGTAATTTGGAGTCAATAAGGACTAATCATAAAAAACCATCTCAATGTGAGTCAATAATCAAGTAGTTTCTGCACTTCTTGAAAATACTTTTGTTGTATAACGATACAATATTAGTTACGTGGAATGAACTAGGCAGAGCAAGATTCCAACACGTAAATAAAGGTTGGCAGTCAAATGATTCAACCACTAATCCTCCGCTTCAATTTAGGGACAAAAGTTTCGACTCCAACTCACAAACTTTTGTTAGTTTTCTCAAAACGTAAAGGCAGAGCGTGTACTTAAAGAAATTTCAATGCACGAGGATTTACTCGAAAGGGGATCAGAAAATAACTGATGATATCCTCCCATGCATAGTTGAAATAAGGACTCAGGAGATAGTTAAGTGAATAAAAATGAGGAAGCAAATCTTTCATTAAGCTGTTCGGGTGCATGAATCAATTGTGAAGAAGGTATAGGAACTAAGGTTTCAGATAAGTTACGACGATCGGACGTTGCTCCTAAATGAACGGAATATGGTTTACGAAACAAGTGTTAGATCTTGTGAACCCTTGGGATACATGAGACAGAAAGATCATGTGAGACTTGTAGAAAAGCCCAACGCTAAACTCACTTCGACAGTTGCTACAAAACGATTGTCAGTGTCACAGTGAAAAAAATAGTTACTAGGACGGTCAGATAGATTAGACGGTGGGTGGAGGTAGTAGACAGGAAACCCTGGACCCGGGTTTCGTGCTCCTTGGCACTCGTCAGCAAGGTGTACCTGCAATCTTTGAGGGAACTGGTGCTCCGCGGCGGATTCGATCCCGTGTCGCCCAGCTTCACAGTCAGAGACTTTACCACTGAGCTATCCGGGCCGACTTCCTGTAGGACTGAGATGTAATCACAATTGATTGATCACTGGGTGACTAATGTCATGCGTGTCTAGGACTAGACTGTGAAGCTGGGTGACACGGGATCGAATCCGCCAGGGAGCACCAGTTCCCTCAAAGATTACAGGTACAGCTTGCTGACGAGTGCCAAGTAGCACGAAACCCGGGTCCAGGGTTTCCTGTCTACTACCTCCAACCACTATCTAATCTTACAATAGTGCCCGCGGTGTCGAGTCACCTAGACTGGTGGCCACATTGCAACATGATCGATAGCATTCGATCTGCACTAATAATAAGGACTAGACACGCATGACATTGGTCACCCAGTGATCAATCAATTGTGACGGTCAGATATGCATGACGTAAGGGTTAGTATATACACCTAATGACTTAAAATATTTCGTTGAATGTCGATCTAGGGATAGCAAAATTACCCGTGGCAGGTAACGAGAAAACAGACTAAATGAATGAAAAAACTAATGCATAGAGTAATGAGTTGTTTACAGCTGACGAGTTAATTGATAAGTATAATAGGACTACCGACAAACCCGGGACTGTAGTTTTTTCATCTACTAATCATACAAATGTTAAGAGGTTTCGATCAATGAAACTACGTGACGTAACTGGACAATCTTAAATGTGAGAAAAGCTTAAGTCCAAATTTGTATTAAGTACTACTGTGTAACAAAAAAGAACGACTAAATAGACTTGAGAATCTGTATAACATGTTAAGTACGAAGAGAATGCGTGAAATAAAGAATATAAGGATCACATATAAGGTCGAACCGCCATGATATGCTTCTTCACAGGACATTATTGCTTGAGAATAAAAAAGGTTAGAAAATGAGGAAACACTATCAAGGTACAACATTAGCTCTCTGAGTATTTCGAAAATAAAGCAAAAACAGAGATGAGCTGTCACAAAACAAAGGAAGAAGCACTGAGTAAAATGAGCGTTGTCAGGATGTCAGTGCTATTAATCGAAAATGCAACTAGAAGATATGAGGATTCAAAGGTTCGGTATTAACCTCTGTCTACAGGAGCGAAAACAAATTATTCACATTTTTGAAGGCTAACGACATTAGTGTTTATAAAACGCATACATATCAAGGGCCTTAATTATGGTCATTCTGACATTAAATGACTAAACTGGTTCTGAGGTCATTTTAAACCAACAGTTTAGCTTAACAGATAACTTAGCAGTACTTTCACTTAATTGGTCAGACCTATAAATGTTGATAAAATTTTTAAAAGCTTGAAACAATGATAGAAGCAAGTGTAGTGAACTAAAGTCTATACGCACAGAATTTTAGCGCTTTAAAAATAAATAGACAAGCATGTTTGTATCGCAATGGTCATGGACATGGGTATATTATATGAAACTAACCGATCTCCATCTGTCGCTTTATTCGGTTCTTGCAGGCGTCTCTGAAAGCAACTTGAGCTTTGTTGTAGTCGGTCATAACTTCAATAAAGTTCCGAGAAATCGTGGAGTACTATAAACGATTAGCGATGCATGGGACAAACTTACCTGAGTCTTTCTTATCCGTAAATCCGCTGATGTCCTGTCAGAGTTTTCATCATACTCGATGTTCATTTCCATTTCTGCAAATCTTAGGCAGTAAAATCACTTACGCTTCAGTTTCGCACGCACCTTGTGTGCGATAGTCTTAATTTCAGCCATAGCATCTTCAAGTTGAGCCTTCGTGGCTGGAACACAAAAATTATTAAAAGGTTGCAAACTACCTTCGTCTTGATTGGGCGAAGAAAGTATGTCACTATGTTTATTTTTTACATTATCAACAAGAGACTGAACCCGTTCAATCAAGTTTCGAATTTCCTCGACTTGAGAGAAAAAATCATTCATGTACTGAGACCCATCAAGGGGCAAGGAAGTGTCGGGCAGGTCATTTGCATCTTCAGGTTGAGCCTGAGAGACATATAACAACTATATTACACGCTTACAGCCCGAAGAGCGCCTATTAAGTCTTTCGTCATTAAAAAGCGGCCGCCCTGAAAATAAAACTCCCGCGCTTATAAAAACAAAAATTACTCAGTCACTAAAAATATTTTAAGAAATCTTCTTTATGCAAAACTAAATATACAGATAGTGAGATAGTGAGTTTAATTAAATAATATGAGGCGGCATTATTGATCAGTGTTTTTCGTCGTTAATATATTCTGATGGATATAATATCTCAAGAAATATCGAATACTCCTCCTGTTACGTCTGCATACATATCAACGTGTTTTCTATTAACAGTTGCAGTTGTAAGTATCCACTTCAGTCGTTATTCTCACAATTTAGCAACTCAACTTAATTTCTCCGTTTCAATTATATTTCAATCCGTCATTAATAGCGAATAACTTTCAGGTTTGTATTTTCGCGTATTCTTTATATCCTTTTTACTAGTTATGGAGGCTGGTGACGTCGTTTTGCTTTTTTGGATCATTTAATTTCAGTTTTCTTTTTAATATCCTGTTCGCTTATCGATACTGCCGTATGCTGGAAGAAACGTGGTACAGTACGAAAACTGCCGACTTTGTCATGATGTTTCTGTTTTGTGGAACTCTCACGATAGTAGGTTGTCTTTCATTTAGTTATTTTTCAGATAATCGCCTTGTTTGTTAACATGCTGTTTCTCAGCCATGTCTTGACAATGATGCTTGTTTACGTCTGGAGTAGAAGAAATCCACTAGTGAGGCTAAACATATTCGGGATAATAGAAGTAAATGCTCCATATCTCCCCTGGGTGTTTTTTGCATTTTCTTTCCTTCTTGGGAATAATATGATGGTTGATCTAATTGGTAAGGAGGTTTTCATCATTATTAACTGTTTAGGTATTTTTGTTGGTCATCTTTATTATTTCCTCGAAGATGTATATCCTAACCAAGTGAATGGATTTCGAATACTCCGTACGCCTGAATTTATGTAGGCCTGAATAATTAATGCTGACATGTATTTTTCTAATATTAGGAAATATTTGTTCAATAGACGACAAATCGATCGTGCTTATGAGCCTCTTCCAGAAGTGAGAAGACCTGGTGGCTTTAATTGGAATGGTCAGGAGTAATTTCACCGTAATAACAAATAGTTTTCTAATTTATCTTTTCCTTATACCCCTGAGTACGTGTTATGGTTGTGTAAAGTTTCTTCTCTTGATTATTTACTTTGGCTTATTATTTTTATTGCATGGTTTTGCCAGTCTGTAAGTGTTCGTTAAAACTGCCTTACACTTTTGAGATTATCAAACCGCATTGTTGCTACTTTTTATAATCTAAAAATAATCACAATGTTTTGAATTTTTCAATAATATCAGTCAGTTGTACGCAGTGTATGTTTCAGCACATGTGCACATCAGCTAAATTGTCACATCCCACCATTACAGTGTGGTGGAATTATCAAATACAAGAGAACCTTTAGTGATGATATTAGTAACAATATAAACGATCAGGCATAGATCTGCTTTGAGAAAAAAACGTAGATTAGCGTGATAAAGACATCGACAAACCTCTGGCTGTGTAGTGCGATCTTTTTCCGTTTAAAATAAATCTGATTCTTAACACAAATATTTAAGCACACAGCGTACACACGAACATGTATATTTCGCGTTTCATTGTATAATTTTTGGCAACAATATGAGAAAATCGACCGATATTGAAAAATCCTAGATATTTTTACTGAGCTATATATCTGTAAGCTTGACAGTATCAATAGAGCAGTGGCTTAGTAGTCAAGACATTCGACTTTTATTCTCTTGGTCGTAAGTTCGTGTACAAATCCATCTACGTTAGTTTGTATAAGCATGTAATATCGCTAGTCCCCACACAAAATCTGACTGAAATTCGGATGCAAAAACCTGAACTACTCCACTTATGGTTGAGATGGGGAACTCTCTTATCTTTCAAATAAAAAGAAAGATTTTTGCTTGATAATTAAAAATAACTCTGAATATCTCAACGAGTGTATCACTTATTTATACTACAAAAACTTACCAATATTAGTATTTAATTATGCTTCGCTATAAATTAGAAACAGTTTAGTGACACATTTCGGTTGGCACGTAATAATTAGAATGATCTCACTCTCAAACTTAAAGCTATCTTAGGTTTAAGTTTGTATGTTTGGTCGTTGAGAAAACATTCACGGTATACTTAAAACTACATAATGGGTAAGCGATACATCTATAAAGAAACGTACATAAGGTTGCTCAATGACGTGATTCCTAAAAGCTTGTCAATGTATGATTCAGCTTAGTTTTAAAAGGTGGCATGTCAATATCCTGTAGATGTCGACTATATCTTAGTAGTCTTGGACGTGTTGTTGCAGATAGTAGTACACACGTTGCAGCGTTGATTTAAATCTCGGAAGCAAAGGAATAAGTACCGGAAATGCGGACATAGTTTACGCAATAAGCAATATTCATTAATATTTAAAGCCATCGCCTCTACATTGCAAATTTGGGATTGTGTTGTTAAAACCAGTAAAAGTATCTTTTTGCACTGGGTGCTCCTCACCTACGCAGGTCCTTAGCGACCTGGCGTGTAAAATACTTTAGATAGACTAATCTGATCATCCATCGTTATAAGGCAGTCTCCATTAATGTATTGCGTGTAAAGAAACACGAATTATCATACGATTCGTGGAGTCCCAGCTCACGATAGGCAATAACATTGGTGTTGAATTGAGATTATAAATCAATTAATGTTAGATTCCCATTGATATCGATAATGACATTAGTGTCACAATCCAATATATTTGGCTAGTTTAAAAGCAACAAATAATCCGAAGTCAATAGTCATCTACTGACTAATCATACAGGTGAAAATAATCTTGCCTCATAAGCTGCAACCGAGACCGTCTGGTTGTGGTTCATAGTTTTTTATCACCAATTTTTAATATGCTTCGGCTTGACTTTTATCATATATCTTGAGAAATTAGTTCGGCGTTAGACTGTTCGAAATGTATTAGGCTAACATATTACATAGTCCCGATAGAATCTGTCTTATTACCTACTCTATTTTCTTAAGATGATTTCTTCATCTGCTAACTTTTAATTTAAAAGGCTACAGTTGTATTCTTTAATGAAGCCTAGGGTAATTAATTAACATCAAGACGGATAAATTGTGTTGACCCACCCACTTTTCCAACTATAGTTGGTTGACATTACTTTTAGCGATCATTAGCTGGTGCGACTGTTGCACATTTTTAGTGACTCACACGTCAAAAAATTGAATCCGACCATAACCTGGTCAGTGATCAACTAAGCATTATTATTGAAATTAAAATAATGTTACTGTAAAAGCCACTGACTAGTTTGTTTCATGTTAAATTCACCGACTATTCCCTCCGTATATCACAACCAGCTAGATTTAAATAATTGGTTACTTATTACAGCGCAAGATGGTTTCATGAAACACTTGGGCAATGAAAGCGACTCAACTAAGCTGTTTTCTATTGAATTTCACCGGGATGGTCTCATTTGGAGATTTTGTAACATAAGAAACTGTGTGTTATTTTGTATGTACTTTCAACTAGTTTATTTTTACCCACGAGTGAATCTCTACATCAAAAACGAGGAAAATTAGATTATCTGCCGTGTATATCCGGTTAACCTAAGCTTTGGATTCACAAATTAAATTACGTACGGTTCATAACATCATGAACGAAACACTTCAACTGACATGCAAGAATTTTCTCGAGTAAACGGTATCCGAAGTTCAACATACCAAGCTCGTCTTCAATTTACACGCTGTTGTAACTCAACGATTAGAATGACCTATTTACAACATATCTAGATGCTTATAATGTGATGGATGATTAGTACACAATCGATAAACGCTTTCTAGTACTACATGTGTTTCAAAGAACTGCGTGTTTTGATGTAGGAAATTTTATGACGACAGGATCGATTCAATGAAATATTGGTGTGATTTAAGTGACCAAATTTGTCATGGGATCGTTCTAGCCGAACATATCCCAGTTGGGCGACGACTGTTTTGAAATACTTTTGGTTAGGGGGGTCAGTTTTGCCACCAAACTATCATTCCCATAGTCGCAATTATACCAGTATTTTTTTAGTCGGTCTTACTTCCATTACCATCCCGTAGACCTAGTAGACTTTACCACTATGAAGACGGTGATCTTGTAACTCATCGCTTTTCCTATTATTTCACGCAAGATGACATTTAAGAACCGAACTCCTAGTCAAGTTGTGTTTATTGGTAAATGCGCGCAAGCCTTATATCTACATTCATTACTGTAATGATGTTGAAGATATAGAAACGTTCTATAGAACAGATGTGATTGAGCTGTAGTTTTGGACTATTTGGTTTGCTCAATATCAACCAGTTATACCTACTGCATCAAACGAATATGGTTCCCGCTCATCGGTCTCATGAAAGATCATTCGTTGCCTTACAAAAACGGTCACAGTTGTCCAACTAGATGGACTAGTTTAAAGATAAGATTAAGTCAAGTGATAACATTTATATTCAACACGTGCTCGTAGATGACGTTTTCTCCCAGATGATTACGCGGTACGAACCATTTTAGTGATCTGACATGTTCACCGCACAGTTAAGTAAACATCAAATAAGTCGGTACTGCGTGGATTAATAAAAGATATTAATTTACGTTTATCTATACATATATGTTGAGGCAATTTCACAATGCATGTGGAAATGTCCGAAATTTATCGAGCTTAAATGATGACAAATATGAAACCACATAAGTACATCCCAACATGGAAAAAACTTTCCGATTGCTTTGGTTTGAAAAACTAATGAGTTTGCAACAAAGATAAAATATGCTTCTCAATTATGCGTTGGCTAGCACGTGAGCCTCGTCGTATAGCAAAATCCAGTGCTGTCCACCCGTCTGCATTTATAGAAGTAATATCAGCACCCCAATCGAGTAACAGAGACACTATTGCAGCGTTATTGTTATAGGCTGCGAACATTAACGCAGTATTGCACAGTTCGTCGGACAGGTCTACTGGGCATCCAGCTTTGAGCAAGTAAAGAACCACATCAAAGTGACCGCGGCTAGCAGCTAGGAGCAATCCTGTTTCTCCGTTATCTCCAGATAGAATGATATTTGCACCATAGAAAACGAGCAACTCCACTGCAGCTTTCTGTCCATTAGCACAAGCCCATAACAATGGAGTAAATCCCTGGAAATTGAATAACAGAGCATAATAAAACCAACTAATCATTAAAGCATGTACTGGTATCGATATTCACACCACTAAAATATAGATTCTTGAATAGCTTGTAATGAAATAAGACCAAACTTTGTTAAATAAAGTGAACTCATTTTGCGTTGTTTTTAAATCCTCTGCATAAGTATTAGTTGTGTAAACAAGATTTTTTATAAATGTACCATCAAGGGAAACAAATTTATTTTACTGAGAGAAGTAATCATAACTACTTGCACGATTGTAGAGTGAATTAATAATTAATTTTACTGGCGAAATAATATACTTTGTTTTTTCCACCATTTTTAATCTTTAAAATATCCCATATAAGTAATTCAATTTTAAATGGTTTGAATTATCGCGTCATCGGTGTCTAGCTTTATTCGCCTTCATTTAACAATGTTTGTTGTGATTGCTTCATAAAAGTTTACCTAGGGAACTAACCTATTAGATCTCTAAATGATTTATTTTAGTCGCTTTAGACAAATAAACTGGTACAGACGGGCAAACATTCGAAAAACATAAGTCATCTAAAAACCTGTGAGAAAACATAAACCGATATTTACGGTTAAGATGCGCTAGTAAGGATCTTTAGAATAAACCCTTTGATTTGTAAGTTTAAATCAAATCTCTGCTTGAGGAAAAATCTTTGTTTTGAATTATTCAGATCGAAAAGTTGGGAGTTTGCCACCAACTTTTGAAACAACTGCCAAACCAACATTGGCAACAGTACTACATACTGTTGATAGAAGTATATATATATATATATATATATATATATATATATATATATATATATATATATGCTTTTGGTACATAAGCCATAATATTAAAACGAACACAAAATAATCCACTCAATAACTCCGTCAAGATCTCTTTTATGATTTCATTAAACTGTGGTGGCCAGAATACTGTACCTTTTAATTTGAACTACTCAGAAAAACTGTTGGGACTAACAATCAAAGTCAAGGTTAGGAGTTTTACGAAAAAGATGTGGATGGTAGTGTTAATTTTAAGAATTTTCTTTAGGTGCATGTACTGGTCCATCACATATTTACGTAGGTTGCATTACTTTGGTACTAACCTGGTTATCTGGGATATCAATATTGAAGTTTCGACTTTCTATTTCCCTTTGCAGCAACAACAGCTCACCCTGAGCAGCCATTTGAAAAAATGTTAGGTCTTTTGATTCAGTTGGAGCAAGTGTTTGGACATTTCTTCGCTGCACATTAGTTAGCAGAGTAGATATTTTATTTGGTGACCGACCACAAGGTCTGTTGAACTCGGCTTTTGATAAAAAGTCGGGCGCAGGCACAATTGATCGGAACGACATTTCTGTTGATCAAGCCATCAGAAGTGTTACTCGTAGTAAGATTTCACGGCGGGTTTCCGACGACTTTTAACTGAACGTAAATAAAACAAGTAATACCATTAAACGATCTTCCGAAAGATGTGTACCAATATGAGTTACTGGGATTCAAATGCATACTAACAATTAGTAGCACTCCAGTGGATAACCTGAAAAAATTATGATATCCTGAGTGCAAAATCAAACGAATCTCGGCGTGATGTTGCTGTAATACGGTTGCTTAGACAGTACGCTACTTGCGTTTTAACCACTAAGTCCCAGTTTTAAACCCCGTTTCGATCAACTTGTAACCTGACGCTGTCAGCAATCGTGCGCGACTTTATGTTGGGTACACGAACCTATCAACTAAATCAAAATAATTAACGAGTAATGTGTTGGTAGTTTTTGTTTAGAAAAGCTTTTATATGAGCTGAAGCCAAAAGTACTTCAATAAGACTCCACACCGTCTAGTGTCTCAAACAATCTTTGTCAAAGTCTCGAGTTTGACCCCGGTAAGGAAATAAGGATGTAAAAAACTGACTAGCTTGTGAGTCGAGCACAACACATGAATATACAAGCCTTTTTAAATGCTGGTGGTGGCGTGAGTGATGAGATTGATTCACGTATAGTGAAAGCCAAAGTGGTTTAGGATAATCTGGGTCATCTTTGGCGCCTTCACGATGTTAGTCTGGCTGCAAATGGTCGGACCTACAACGCGTCGGTGAGAGCAGTTTTGCCCTATGTTTGTGAATCCTGGCCTCTCCGAGTTGACGGTGTTAGACGACTCTCTGTGTTTGACCATCACTGTCTCTGAGGGATTGCTGACATCCCGTGGCAACATCATGTTAGTAATGCAGAGGTTTGGCATCGTGTGTTCGGGCACAGCGACGACAATTCAACTGGTGTCACTGTCTTGAAACATCGGCTTCGGTGGCTTGGACATGTACTACGAATCTTTCCACAGAATTCCATATCGTGCATTATTTGGCGACGCTGAGGTTGGTTGGGAAAAGCGGAAAGATTGTCAGTGTATAACTTAGCGCCGTTGTATAAAAGGAAGTTGTTATGGTTTGGTTTCTGTTGATTTTTCACGACTCTTTGTTTGGAGTCCTAGAGACCGAAGGATACAGTGGCTAGAGACGTCCTCAGATATGGCTCAGAATGGAAGCCAGTGGCGACCCTGATGCAACTTTATTTTACTTTCTTCATAAAAAAAATGAACTTAAATTCCTTGACTGGAAGTTTTTTTGGTTATACCTTTGCTAATTGCACTGCCTCTCCTATTATTATTATTTTCTGTTTGTTATTGTTCTCCTTTTTCTTATACGCACTTTACGCTCTCTATCTCTTCACGTTTTCATTGTTATTGTGTGGCACATATATATTTGACTCCCCTTTGTACCAATATTTATGTTCCAATGAAGAAATTTCAATTGTTAATTTATCAGTTCCTCGAAGTTTACACTCGGAATAACACATCTGGATTAAGCACTATGTATTAAACTGGTTGATAGTTATGTGATTTATAGCAAAAAGTACAATAATTGCCAAACATGTTGAGCTCAGATCATAGAAATAGTATCAAGTGACTCAACAATATTTTGACTAGATGAAGACATTCTAAATTCTTGTACATCGAGGGACAAGCTCTGAATACTTGGATACTACAAGATGATGAGGTGAGATTTGCTAAGATATGACACCATATGATCGACATGGTCAAAGATATGATGGTGGTTAAAGACAAAAAAATGAAACTTCAGAATCTAATTTTTGGGGATCAGTATTTATATTTTAATAATTAGCTAATTGCATTTGTACACTCAGTCAGTCAAAAACAACGTGAAACTTCGTACGTACGTACATCAGTTTGAGTTGCCATACCACATTAGCACAGAGATCCAGTTGTCGATTCAAATCCCGTAGTGGTAGAGGTAGTGAAAGTATAAGTAGTGATAAGGAACATTAGGGTTTGATGTTACTTAAGGAGTATAATCCAGTGGAATAGATTTGGAAAGAAAATAAAGGACATGAAGAATTCAGAAGATTAGAGTTTGAAAGAACACAAAGAGTGGATGCACTTGCACCATTGCAAACGATTCTGAGCGATGTCAATCAAGATCTCTAACCATCGCTTGCTATCGTCTCGCGGATCCCAACAAGGTAGTCCACACCTAACAACACGGCTCAGTCCACTTGTCAGTGACTTCATGGATTTATGCCATGTTCTGTTCTGGCCGCCCCCAGCTTTTTCCAACCTACTCCTACACCATAAAACATCGCACGTTGGGGCACTCAGTGGTCGGGCATACGTAACACATGTCCCGGCTATCTCACCAAAGTATCTAGTCATATTTGTCCTGCAAACTAAGAGGAAGGTCAGAGTTGTCTTTGAGGTTCATGATTATGAGAGAGTCATCACGAACCGTTATTGTTTTCCTAGGTTTTCCGGTGCATTCAGGTTCAACACCTTGTTGTTTGGAGGTCAAATCCTGGGCTCTTTGATGACCGAACGGACATTCTTGGGGGTAAACTGAGCGATCGAATCGCCAGCTGATTTCTGTACAATACCTGGGATGTTTAGCTTAGACGGTGACGCCCGGTCCTTTTTAGCTTTGTTAACGTGGGTCCAATTACCTAGTTTTTGGGAACCACTGTTGCATTCAAGGACCCTGAGCTGGGAGACCGGAGTTTGCTGACGGAGTCTATTACCGTCGACGCTATGATGGTGCTGAGTTTCAACATGTCATCACTAGTGTTAGTGCATGCTCTATCGAAAGTAGACCTGTCGACATCCCTATTCTTGTTTTCGTTGCGCGTCCTTGTTTGTCTACCCGTTTTATGACCATCTTTTTCCAATTTCGCTGACAACTTATTCCTCAGACCTGTCAACAGGACAATGATGTTACTCAGCAAAACTACAGCATCTGTGTTGCACCTAACACATACCCACTCATGATCCGACTTGCTGAGTCGACTGTAAGCAGTTGCAGTGAGACCTGAGCACGCTTCATGGAACCAACCTTTGTAGTTGTCGCACTGCATGCCAGATGTAACAGCAAAACGGCATCCAGGTCGTTTGCATGAATTTTCCATGACTATATTGACGTAAACTGTATTATAGATGCTAGCAAAAGCCTAAGGCCGTTAAAAATACACTAAAAACGGGCAAAAATAGGTAAAAACGGATGGAATAAACTGAACTAGCCTTTACGTGAAAAACTGAAAAAAACGAATAGTAAGCTGAGGCAAAACCACAGTTAACTATTAAATTGGGTGAAACTCGAAAAACAGTAATCCACCGAACGTATAGGTCAGAATAGATTCTTTAGATCAGAAATGGTAATTTTGTTGCGTAGGAACACAGCAAAAGTTCGAGAAATGCAAATCATGTTGGGAATAAACTTCCCGATTCAACAAACCTCTAATTTCAATTATCAGATTTTCGTAATCTTACACTTGTGTTCTCGTTAATCGCTGTACATTGTTATCGTCATTAAATTTAAATGAATTCTATTTACTTGCTAAGTCATCTGTTCACTTTTTCTTGTTCTTTTCTCATATAGACTCACTACATGTACTCATCCCAGAACATAGTGTACCTTGATGCCACCTCGAGACTAAGGGAAAACGTGGCTTTACAAAACCGCTGTCACAACACCTGAAACGTTTTGATGGGCTGGCGTAAACCATTAAATTTCTCAGTACTTACATATTGGTGTTCTTAAACGGCACATATTCTCGCTACTATAACGTTTGCATTTGTTTGCAACTAGTCCCGTTCCAGATTTAGGTGTAAATTATTCCACAAAATAAGTAACCTCTTATTCTTCGATATGAATGCTGAAAATTTTGGCTTAACGGGAAATACAACCCTAAACCGTCCGGGAATTTATTTCCACAAATAACCACTCAGTTTAGGAATTCTGCGCTACGATACACCTTCCTCTGAAATAAGTATGTTTTCATGTTCAGTCATTTTCTGATTCCCCCTTTACCGTTCTGGAGGCGTTTGAAAGAAGAGACTCGGACACTAGAATATCGGGAATGATTGTGAACGTCCTTCCACTTTTTAAATTCTTCATACATGATCCGAATTTGGTAGTCCACTAATGTTTTTCAAAATATATTGCCTCCCCAAACCACACGCTTTTGGCCCATAATTAGTGTGTCGCTTACCTTCATGGTCTGAGGAAATATTCGTGAGTTCTTGGATAAGTAAATGTTTAAAGAGTCATACATCAAATCAGGTTGCTATTTATAGTCCGAATAAGTTCGAAAGATACTTGATTGTTTCAGGTTTTGCTGATGATAGACAGTCGAAAACCTTGCATCACTTCCACAGTAAAGACCTATTGGTTAAGTAAGTCTATCTAACGGACTGTAATCTCATGATGGAGCAAAGAGTTCCACTAAACGGTAGTTCGGTAGAATATGCCTAGGGTTTCTCATAACAAGTAATTCATTCCGTTTCTGCAAATTTTTCAGTATATCCTCACACGTTTTCTGTCCTGGAAGACGAGAAAAATGAAGATATAGCAGGTCCGAATCCAGCAGTAAAAAACTCGAAGACTGTGTATAAACAGAAAATCGCTATAAAAGGATTACATATTGACAAATATTGTCGTGCATCGATAAAAAACAAGACTATCAGGCAAATTAGGTAAACTACAGGTACAAATGAGATTATGACAAAATATATTCATCATATTTTCCCTACTTCATATAAGAAAAATCTGATCATCTTCGAACATTGACAACTGCAACGCAGGCAAGCCTGGTCAGTACGACAATAAAAACTTGTTACAGCAAACAGAGAGACTCGGCTTTTAGGTTTAAAATAGTGGTAGTGCTATTCGAAATGAAAGTGGTGAGATTTAGAACCTGCACTCCAATGCTCGGAATTCTAATGCTCCACGAAGAAACTGGCATATTTTCGGAAATAATTCTAACTTCCTAAGAATAACTGAATTCAATCTCCGGAACATCTCCGGAACATCTCCGGAACTTTCCAAAGCGTTCACACACATTACGTCACTTTGATAAGTAACAGTTAAATTTTACCTAATAATGGCTTATGTCGATGATGTATGATAGGGATTCCACACCCTTTAGATATTATATATATATATATATCAGAGTGGTACGAGTAATTAGATAATCCACTCATGATATGGAGGTTTTATTAACCAAATATCAGTAATGGAAATGCCGGAAGTTATCTCAGCCTACTTATTGAGACAAATACCAAATTATGCATGCAAAGCCATAGATTTTATCGCTTAATTTTCCAAAGGTTAAACTCTTAGTACTAATTCTGCCAGCTGATTTGTTGTCTTGATGTGAAATACTAACGGAGCTACAGTGGATCCAAGTCTACGATATGGCGGACATATTTTGTGGAAATCATACTAACTGAACCAAACAATATATAATCATAAAACCAAAGCGTAAATTTTAAGGTCGACATCAAGTAGCAACAACACAAACTTGAAATTAATACAATCTAATGATCTAAACAAGATGCTGATTGGACCAACCTATCGCTTCCTTACCGTGACGTTAAGAGTTAAATCAGCGCCGAGTTTGTTTAGTTTTGGATGGAACAAAAGAAGCTTTTGCACAATGTGCTACCGTATCTAGCAGCAGTGGATCACTAATACCTTCAGTCAAAAACCTAAGTATATTATCGATAAAAAAGGGAAACGAAAATAATTGGTAAATCATAGTAATATACTATCCTTAGTCCTTAAGAATATGTCAAGTTTTCTCTTAAAGCACTCCTGAGAAGTCACTTTAACTAGCTCAGCCAGTAGCGAATTTCAGCATTTGACTACTCTTAAAGAGTAGAAAGTGGGTTACAGTCTGTTCTGCTGTGTCTCCAGTTTCTGGGTGTTATCCCTAAGGTTTGTAGTGACCTACTTTTGTCAACAGAACGCGATTGGATCGATGAAAACAATTATTATTATAACCAATTGTACCAGTGACTGTTTAACTGTGCTAATGACAGCCATTATACTTACTCTCCCGTTGACTTCGAACTTGTACGAATCCGGTTACGCTCAGTAACCACACTTGTACTCCTTTGGCACGATCTCGGTATACTTTCGATACCACGAGATCGCCAACAAATACATCTCGACTACAGCCATCATCTGTCTTCTGATGTTGACCTACGGGGATCTTATTGGTTAATTGGCACGTAGTCTTGTAGCGGTGTTCATAGTCAAGCTCAACTCGACACCACGCTACATTTGGTGAGCCAAACCTTGGAACACGTCTCAACCTCGGTCAAATCTTCCAAAGAAGGCAATTTGGTGAGTCTATTGTTTTATCTATCCACGTCTGTCATATATTTTCATATTAATTTTTAATATATAATATGCTCGACATGACGGATAACGATAAGAATAGTATTAATATAATAGACTCCGATGTACGCGTACCGAATCCTCGGCACTTTTTATTCGCGTGACGATAAATTCCACGCCTTATTCGAGAAATTCCCCAGAATAACTAAACCACTCGAGGAGATTTCATCGGTGACCAATCGTGTGGTACACCACATAGTCACCCGCGGACCACCAGTCACGGCAAGACCACGCCGACTGGCACCGGACAAATTAGCTTTCGCTAAACGTGAGTTTGACAATTTACTATCTACTGGTATTGTTCGTCCTTCTCACAGTCCTTGGGCCTCTCTCCTTCACATGGTGCGCAAAAAGGATGGGGTTAGTTGGAGACCATGAGGCGACTACCGAGCATTAAACGTAGTTACGCGCTTTGATAGCAACCCCATCCCCCACATACACGACATCACGGCATCGCTCAAGGGCACGACTATCTTTTCTAAAATCGATCTGGTACGAGCATATCACCAGATCCCAGTCGCTCTTGAAGACATCGAAACAACTGCTATCACGACTCCGTTCGGTCTGTTTGAGTTCCTACGAATGCCATTTGGATTACGGAATGCTGCTCAAACTTTCCAAAGGTTTATCGATAGCATAGTACGAGACTTGGATTTTGTTCATGTCTATATTGATGACCTGCTGATCGCATCATCAAACGTAGATGAACATTATCAACACCTTACGCTATTATTCCAACGTCTTTCGGATAATGGAATAGTAGTCAACCCAGAGAAATGTGAATTGGGTAAATCAGAAATAATATTTCTGGGTCACATCATCAAACAAGAGGGTATTCTGCCTTGCGAGGACAAAGTTCGAGCAATCAAGGAGTACAACGTGCCGTCCTCAATCAAGGAACTGAAGGCTTTTCTCGGTTTGGTTAACTTCTACCGACGTTTCATCCCTCACGCGGCAGAACGGTTACGACCATTAACCGATTTACTACGCGGTAATCCACGCAAATTAGAATTGAACGATACCGCACGTACTGCATTCTCAGAGATCAAGACGGCTCTCGCTGAAGTTACACTTCTCGCTCATCCTGACCCATCAGCCACGCTTAGTATAGCGGTTGATGCATCGGATTTCGCTATAGGAGCCGTTATGCAACAGAATATCTCCGGTAGCTGGCAACCGCTTGAATTTTTCTCACGACGCCTTACTCCCACGGAGACGAGATATAGCGCTTTTGGTCGCGAGCTGCTTGCAGCCTACTGCGCCATCAAACATTTCCGGCACGCAGTAGAAGGACGCCGATTCATTTTATTCACCGACCATAAGCCCTTAACGTATGCCCTGCATACCAAGTCTGACCGCTACTCACCACGAGAGTGTAGACATTTGGACTATATCTCACAGTTCACGACAGACCTTCGTCACATTAAAGGCGAGTCGAACTATGTTGCCGATGCTCTTTCACGTATCCAGACGAATGCAGTTACTTTACCGGTGCTCGATCTTCCTGCCATGGCGGCCGCGCAAGCAAACGATCCTGTCTGTACAGAAGCACCACAATCTTCGTCCCTTCAGTGTCAGGAAGTACCCCTAGCTACTAGCTCAGGTACTATCCTATGTGATATTTCTACCGGTCTACCTCGACCCATCGTACCCTCTACCTATCGCCGTCTCGTCTTCGATGCCCTTCATGGATCGTCTCATTCAGGTATCGCAGCCACATTACGTCTCATCGCTGCACGATACGTCTGGCCGTCCATGAATAAAGATGTTCGTATGTGGGTAAAGCAATGCTTACAGTGTCAACGATCAAAAGTGCACAGGCACGTAGCTGCCCCCATTGGCACGTTCGCTACGCCTGATGCTCGCTTTGATCACGTTCATATAGACATTGTAGGACCATTGCCACCATCGCATGGGTATGATCACATACTCACGTGCATTGACCGTTTTACAAGATGGCCCGAAGCTATTCCCATCACGTCTATCACGGCGGAGACAGTTGCTCACCGCTTCGTAGAACGATGGATAGCATTGTACGGTTGTCCCTCGACTGTCACGACCGACCGAGGACAACAATTTGAGTCCGCATTATTCTCCTCACTGACCCGGCTGCTTGGTACGGAACGCATACGCACTACCACCTACCATCCAGCATCGAATGGTTTAGTCCAACGGTTTCATCGCCAACTTAAAAGTGCTCTCCGAGCACACGAAAACGACAATTGGTACGAAACCTTACCGCTCGTTCTCTTAGGCATCAGAACGAGTTTGAAGGCAGATATTCAATGTTCCGCGCTGAACTTGTATACGGCACGACATTGCGTCTGCCTGGGGAATTCTTCACACCACGGAGCAGTAATGATTTCGGTAAATCAGACTACGTCCATCGACTGTCTGTATTTATGCGAACGCTGTCTCCGGTGTCAACTCGAATACAACATCGACAGGTCGCTCTCCCTCGAGAGTTATCTACCTGTTCACATGTTTTCATACGAGTAGATTCGGTACGCAAACCTTTGCAACAGCCTTACGAAGGCCCTTTCACGTGATCTCTCGTCACGAAAAGACCTTCAAGGTTGATCGACACGGCCGCGTCGAGATCGTCAGCATTGATCGTCTCAAACCAGCACACGTCGATGACAGTGCCCTACCCGATAACTTGGGACTCAATGCTAGACCTATCAAACCTTCTAGCGGGATCTCTACGTCTACCTCGGATCCCACGCTAGATACATCAGAGACCCCGTTCTCACGTCCCGGTCAACAGCACGCGTCATCTGCATCATCTACGGACGAGACTTCCGTCTCAGGTCCAGATCGGCAGACCACGCCGCCCTTGACCTCGGATGAGATCGCAGGCTCACGAAGTACGAACGAGACCACCGTCTCACGTTCCGGTCGCCGAGTACGATTACCCGTACGCTTTCGCGACTAAACGCAGTCAATAACGGATACGGTGTAGGATTATTCCTATACTACACGCATGCTACACTTTTCTTTTTTTTGATTTTTTTCTGTATCCTGAGCCCACGCCTCCGACCATCGTCCATTTGATAACGTCGACTTCAGTCAACTTTGGCAAAAGCTGGTTTGGCTACCCATGCTCTAGTCAACGCACTCAGCCGATTATCTGGTCTCGAATTCGCCTGGCATACGCTTGGTCGTTATGGTCGCGTCCGGTTTCTTGGCTCAACGTGGTTTCGTCTATAGCAACTCACGTTCAATTGAGTTTGCTCTCACCTAATTCTGTTAAGCCCTTTTATTAACTTATTAAACGGACAAAGTCACGTGCACTATAATAACTTATTGTATCCTTATTACTGTTGCGAATGTATGTACCTTTATTATTGTTATCCTTGTATGAATATGTATGCTCGGCAAGCCTTACTGCCTACGCATTTGGAAAGCTATCGTTTATAATGAGTTGCTTGTTGTCCAGACACACAATGAATTACGAGTCATCGTTAGCCAACGCTTAAAAACTGTTGCACACTGCCGTGCGAAAGCCGCCAAAGGTTTCAAAATCCTACGGCCAATACGTTGGCCCTTCAGCCATGTCGATGCTAAAATTCGTGCGTCCTAAACTAGAGTACTGAATACAAGCAACTAGCTCCTTATTAGAAAAAACAGTGAGCTTTTGGAACGGTTTCAGAAAACTGCAACCAAGCTAACTCCCGGAATAGCGAAGCTCCTGTATGTTGCTCGAATGACTAAACTATGTAGTGGCATTGGGCCCTAATCACACAATCCTCAAATCTGAACGAGAGACACTTGAGAAAATATATGTTCAACATTTAACGCGGAGAAAAACCGAAGGATGAGAAAGGAGCGGAACAATGAATAGGAATTGATCTGAATTGATCGGATGGCATGGCTCTACCATGCAGGCGTGGTCCCTACTGAATGTTATCTTACATCTTTTATTCATATTAAATATACTGTTCTATTTCTAGCCTAAGCTTGTTCTCTATCATGTATTGGTAATTGTGACGATGCAGTGAGTTGGTGTAGATGATGATGTGACTTCCACGCAAGATCTTATAGATTAGGCTGTTATATCATGATAAATCTACAATTTTAGGATTAGGTCTATTATTAGAACAGTACTAATATCATAGTAGACCATAATTCTACAACTGAACTTATTTCCATTGTCATATCGAGGAACCAGAAGGAGCTTGATTATAGCTTTCAAATTACTTAGTGATGAACTTGCACCTGTTATGCCCTTATTTTTCTTGTCTTCCAACATGGAGAATTTAGGAGGACACACAAAAATCTTTCACAAGACCGGTACAAATTACTTGTCAGCTGACTATCGACTTCCCCATCGAGTCATCAAGGAATGGAATCTATTGCCTCAACACGTGATTGAAGCCCCATCTGTCGACACTTTCAAAAGAAATTTGGATCAACTGGGGGACTGTCACTGCCTGGACTAACACAGGTCACCTGGCCTCTTGTCCTTTCCAAGGTAAGACTGAGACCGAAACCGACGTATCGAGAAGCGTTTAATCTCAGTTAGCTGACGGTTGTAGGAGAGGCGTAGCACAGCGTACTCACTTGTGATATGGTAGGGACACGTGATTGAGCATCTTCAGCTCCAGTGCGTCCAGTAAAACTAATGGGGTCAGCATCAAATTTCGAAGACATACAGGACTATTTATCTCGGCAAGTTATCTTCCGCTACAACGATAAGGCGCACCATATTATGCAATAACCCCAAGGTGCGATATGAGTGCAGGCCAATTTATACTACTTCCGTCAAAATCGACTTGACCTTTCACTAACGATCTCATTGATAACAAAGAAAGGCGATTTTTCAAGTGAGAACATTCAAGACATCACGCTTGTTTCAGCAATGGACTGTTTCAACAGCGTTATTAAACCGTATTGAGGTTCCAGTAGATGTATATCTTCAGTATCAACAATCTGAATTTCGTATGAATAGACTATAACATAACTAAGTCTTGACACTGTGGACCATTGTTGAATAATCAGTCGTGTGTAACCTACCACCATCAAATTTTAAAATAATCCAACATCACTCCATTGAATAGTCAGGCAAACTTTGCCTAAAATCATCATTCGGCACTCATGAGTTCCTGAGAAAAGTGTTATCGCTTATGACTCTTACAGGAGCTTGAACTGTAACATAATATATGGAGAACTGTGCAAGCACCAAACTCCAATTGTTCGATGTGAACGCTTTAAACGGTTAGGTTAGGCAATATGCCTTTAGCTTTCCGTAGCTATGAGGTTAAAGAAAGTAACTTTACAAAAGTTTCTCAGAGCATTCCAAATCTCATTGTTTTTTCCAGACAAGAGCTAATTGGTTGTATAGAGCACTCTATTTTCAGTTTAACAAATACCGTTTGAAATGGCGTGGATGCCTCAGTATCCAGACTATTCCACATACTACGAATAACCAAAGGAAGTCTTGACAGGACAAAATCAGACAATGCTGGTATCAAGCACTCTTAAGCTTTGCAACAGGAAGATAAGTACCAAGCAAGTTGGAGTATGTAAATGCCTATTGTCTTCCAAATATTAATCAGTAAAGGCTGAGACTACTTTTAAATAACTTATTTCTAACGAAGCAGGCTCACATAGACATTTACAGGCATGATCAGTAATTCACAAAATGTGTTTACAAATAAGGTATTATCCAAGTATGGTTGTCTAATAGATAAAATAAGGGAAATTCTATCACAAAATGTTCCTACAAATATACCACCCAGTTAGTAAATACGTTTACGTAGAAGGACTGTACGGTTAGTCTACAGCCATTATAAACTACCCAAAAATATCACGTCATATGAATTGTGACCCTAACGAACTCATATCGAGTCTGATTAGCAACTCTATAACACCATATTATAGTAGTGATGTCAAGGCAGGAGAGAAGCAGTGTAGCAGAAGAGACGATGAAGACGAGAGATCGAGGAGGCTTAGTTGCTAGCCTTGAAAAATTCAAGGTGCAATTAACCAGAAGCGATAACCCAAACTAACCGTCATTATCAGAGAGATCCATCATTAAATCAAAGATAGATGAATCAAAGAAACAGTGGGTATATCCAGCTGAATTACAACCGAGTAAAACAGGCGGTAACTGAAAGAAGTAAATCTCGTTAATAAAAGAATACGAAGGATTATTATATTCAGAATAGAGAAATAAACATTTCGGATGCCCAAAGAAATTCTTAAATGTAGCCTTCATTTTAGCGATCCTTTAAGATGCAAGTGGCCAGAAAACGCTAAATAAATTCCCGTTCCACAACAATGTTTATAATTAGAAAACCAGTCTCCATGTATTTAAACGTTTTTTTCCAAAATTCTAACCGTATACAGTAATGTGAAAAATCTCACTGTGTATAAACAGAAAATCGCTATAAAAGGATTACATATTGACAAATATTGTCGTGCATCGATAAAAAACAAGACTATCAGGCAAATTAGGTAAACTACAGGTACAAATGAGATTATGACAAAATATATTCATCATATTTTCCCTACTTCATATAAGAAAAATCTGATCATCTTCGAACATTGACAACTGCAACGCAGGCAAGCCTGGTCAGTACGACAATAAAAACTTGTTACAGCAAACAGAGAGACTCGGCTTTTAGGTTTAAAATAGTGGTAGTGCTATTCGAAATGAAAGTGGTGAGATTTAGAACCTGCACTCCAATGCTCGGAATTCTAATGCTCCACGAAGAAACTGGCATATTTTCGGAAATAATTCTAACTTCCTAAGAATAACTGAATTCAATCTCCGGAACATCTCCGGAACTTTCCAAAGCGTTCACACACATTACGTCACTTTGATAAGTAACAGTTAAATTTTACCTAATAATGGCTTATGTCGATGATGTATGATAGGGATTCCACACCCTTTAGATATTATATATATATATATATATATCAGAGTGGTACGAGTAATTAGATAATCCACTCATGATATGGAGGTTTTATTAACCAAATATCAGTAATGGAAATGCCGGAAGTTATCTCAGCCTACTTATTGAGACAAATACCAAATTATGCATGCAAAGCCATAGATTTTATCGCTTAATTTTCCAAAGGTTAAACTCTTAGTACTAATTCTGCCAGCTGATTTGTTGTCTTATTGTAGAAACTGTAATTCGACAAAAAAATATAGAAAACTGTTGGGTTCAACTACCCTTCTTCCATGATACACACGACTGTATTTACAAACGCGATGCACGCAGGAAACAAAGGGCAAATACACTCGAACTCTCGACTAATAACCTTAGATGTATCGTGAAGATGTAGCTACTAATGATTAAGAACTAGACGTTGGTTTTCTTATTTTATTTGACTTCATGGAATAGTAAACATAGCAATAGTGGAATTCAGTCACACTATAGGATTACTCATGTTACATGATTTGATTGATGTGTAATACTAGCGGAGCTACAGTGGATCCAAATCTACTATTAAATCTTTATTCGTGAACAAATCCATTTATTTGACTGTTATCAAAGCTAAGGCTTTGAATGATTGATCGTGTCTGCTCTCTGACTGTCTGTTGTAAACGATTTTTGACTGGTTTGATCCTTGCATATAGAGACTCAACAAATTTTTAATAGAAGTATTCTAACTGATTCTCATGTACGTGTCAGTTGCATTCGCAGACTATTTTATGTCACGTGATACGTTAATTGGTGCTAGAGAGGCTTTGAAAGTATAATGATTATGTAGATTATTAAGGCATTTAGTACTTTTGATGAAAATTATTTTCATTGATTTAGCGCCACACAAATTGTGCACAAACAGTTTGCCTTGATACATTCATTTATTATGAGTCATTCAATGAATCGTTATATAACTCGATTCAGTCGGGCATGTCTTGGTTTTTAGAACGTTTAAAGCGTTCACATCGAACAATTAGAGTCTATTCATACGAAATTCAGATTGTTGATACTGAAGATATACATCTACTGGAACCTCAATACGGTTTAATAACGCTGTTGAAACAGTCCATTGCTGAAACAAGCGTGATGTCTTGAATGTTCTCACTTGAAAAATCGCCTTTCTTTGTTATCAATGAGATCGTTAGTGAAAGGTCAAGTCGATTTTGACGGAAGTAGTATAAATTGGCCTGCACTCATATCGCACCTTGGGGTTATTGCATAATATGGTGCGCCTTATCGTTGTAGCGGAAGATAACTTGCCGAGATAAATAGTCCTGTATGTCTTCGAAATTTGATGCTGACCCCATTAGTTTTACTGGACGCACTGGAGCTGAAGATGCTCAATCACGTGTCCCTACCATATCACAAGTGAGTACGCTGTGCTACGCCTCTCCTACAACCGTCAGCTAACTGAGATTAAACGCTTCTCGATACGTCGGTTTCGGTCTCAGTCTTACCTTGGAAAGGACAAGAGGCCAGGTGACCTGTGTTAGTCCAGGCAGTGACAGTCCCCCAGTTGATCCAAATTTCTTTTGAAAGTGTCGACAGATGGGGCTTCAATCACGTGTTGAGGCAATAGATTCCATTCCTTGATGACTCGATGGGGAAGTCGATAGTCAGCTGACAAGTAATTTGTACCGGTCTTGTGAAAGATTTTTGTGTGTCCTCCTAAATTCTCCATGTTGGAAGACAAGAAAAATAAGGGCATAACAGGTGCAAGTTCATCACTAAGTAATTTGAAAGCTATAATCAAGCTCCTTCTGGTTCCTCGATATGACAATGGAAATAAGTTCAGTTGTAGAATTATGGTCTACTATGATATTAGTACTGTTCTAATAATAGACCTAATCCTAAAATTGTAGATTTATCATGATATAACAGCCTAATCTATAAGATCTTGCGTGGAAGTCACATCATCATCTACACCAACTCACTGCATCGTCACAATTACCAATACATGATAGAGAACAAGCTTAGGCTAGAAATAGAACAGTATATTTAATATGAATAAAAGATGTAAGATAACATTCAGTAGGGACCACGCCTGCATGGTAGAGCCATGCCATCCGATCAATTCAGATCAATTCCTATTCATTGTTCCGCTCCTTTCTCATCCTTCGGTTTTTCTCCGCGTTAAATGTTGAACATATATTTTCTCAAGTGTCTCTCGTTCAGATTTGAGGATTGTGTGATTAGGGCCCAATGCCACTACATAGTTTAGTCATTCGAGCAACATACAGGAGCTTCGCTATTCCGGGAGTTAGCTTGGTTGCAGTTTTCTGAAACCGTTCCAAAAGCTCACTGTTTTTTCTAATAAGGAGCTAGTTGCTTGTATTCAGTACTCTAGTTTAGGACGCACGAATTTTAGCATCGACATGGCTGAAGGGCCAACGTATTGGCCGTAGGATTTTGAAACCTTTGGCGGCTTTCGCACGGCAGTGTGCAACAGTTTTTAAGCGTTGGCTAACGATGACTCGTAATTCATTGTGTGTCTGGACAACAAGCAACTCATTATAAACGATAGCTTTCCAAATAAACGTTCAAACCTCTTCATATCATAATTCTTCTTTGAATGTACTGGCATATCTCGATTATAAAGGCATTACGTGTAAAGGCGTTGTCGAAGTCCGAATATCAGTGGCATCTTTACGTGGTTGCTAGATGACCTACCTTCTTTGATGACTGACTAGAATAATGTCCTGAATAACTGGAGATAAAAATCAAAGAAGAGTAGGGGTGAACACAGCCTAAGGTATCTAGAAGTTCTATGTCCAACACAGACTGTCTGAGTAGGTTCGTTCGTGTCAAATGATTGTTCATATTGACGACATGAAATATAGGCTAAAACAACTGACGAAACCGTTTCATTGTGCACTGTAGTCGTTTACTAGAATCATGGTGGAATTTCAGATAATTCAGTTAGTTTGTACTGCTATGCCATGACCATACACAGTAATGTTCGTCTCAAGAGAAAAAATAATTCACGTAATCTGCAACAGTTTTATTCGTCCCCATCTAGAGTACGGAATCATGGTATTAGCTCCTTCACTCTAAAAGATAAGGACACTCTGGAACGTATTAAACGACGAGCCACGGAATCAGTTTGGATACTCATATTCAAGCCTCATGAAGAGCGTTTCCAATCACTTAGCCTTTATCCATTAGAATGCGGGTGTCTTAGAGGTTATTGTTCAATGGCTTACATCACCCTAAACACTTCAGGACATCCCTTAAGCACCTGCTTAAGCTTAGTGTCAGCACAAACCTTAGGGATAACACCCAGAAACTGGAGACACAGCAGAACAGACTGTAACCCACTTTCTACTCTTTAAGAGTAGTCAAATGCTGAAATTCGCTACTGGCTGAGCTAGTTAAAGTGACTTCTCAGGAGTGCTTTAAGAGAAAACTTGACATATTCTTAAGGACTAAGGATAGTATATTACTATGATTTACCAATTATTTTCGTTTCCCTTTTTTATCGATAATATACTTAGGTTTTTGACTGAAGGTATTAGTGATCCACTGCTGCTAGATACGGTAGCACATTGTGCAAAAGCTTCTTTTGTTCCATCCAAAACTAAACAAACTCGGCGCTGATTTAACTCTTAACGTCACGGTAAGGAAGCGATAGGTTGGTCCAATCAGCATCTTGTTTAGATCATTAGATTGTATTAATTTCAAGTTTGTGTTGTTGCTACTTGATGTCGACCTTAAAATTTACGCTTTGGTTTTATGATTATATATTGTTTGGTTCAGTTAGTATGATTTCCACAAAATATGTCCGCCATATCGTAGACTTGGATCCACTGTAGCTCCGTTAGTATTTCACATCAAGACAACAAATCAGCTGGCAGAATTAGTACTAAGAGTTTAACCTTTGGAAAATTAAGCGATAAAATCTATGGCTTTGCATGCATAATTTGGTATTTGTCTCAATAAGTAGGCTGAGATAACTTCCGGCATTTCCATTACTGATATTTGGTTAATAAAACCTCCATATCATGAGTGGATTATCTAATTACTCGTACCACTCTGATATATATATATATAATATCTAAAGGGTGTGGAATCCCTATCATACATCATCGACATAAGCCATTATTAGGTAAAATTTAACTGTTACTTATCAAAGTGACGTAATGTGTGTGAACGCTTTGGAAAGTTCCGGAGATGTTCCGGAGATGTTCCGGAGATTGAATTCAGTTATTCTTAGGAAGTTAGAATTATTTCCGAAAATATGCCAGTTTCTTCGTGGAGCATTAGAATTCCGAGCATTGGAGTGCAGGTTCTAAATCTCACCACTTTCATTTCGAATAGCACTACCACTATTTTAAACCTAAAAGCCGAGTCTCTCTGTTTGCTGTAACAAGTTTTTATTGTCGTACTGACCAGGCTTGCCTGCGTTGCAGTTGTCAATGTTCGAAGATGATCAGATTTTTCTTATATGAAGTAGGGAAAATATGATGAATATATTTTGTCATAATCTCATTTGTACCTGTAGTTTACCTAATTTGCCTGATAGTCTTGTTTTTTATCGATGCACGACAATATTTGTCAATATGTAATCCTTTTATAGCGATTTTCTGTTTATACACAGTCTTCGAGTTTTTTACTGCTGGATTCGGACCTGCTATATCTTCATTTTTCTCGTCTTCCAGGACAGAAAACGTGTGAGGATATACTGAAAAATTTGCAGAAACGGAATGAATTACTTGTTATGAGAAACCCTAGGCATATTCTACCGAACTACCGTTTAGTGGAACTCTTTGCTCCATCATGAGATTACAGTCCGTTAGATAGACTTACTTAACCAATAGGTCTTTACTGTGGAAGTGATGCAAGGTTTTCGACTGTCTATCATCAGCAAAACCTGAAACAATCAAGTATCTTTCGAACTTATTCGGACTATAAATAGCAACCTGATTTGATGTATGACTCTTTAAACATTTACTTATCCAAGAACTCACGAATATTTCCTCAGACCATGAAGGTAAGCGACACACTAATTATGGGCCAAAAGCGTGTGGTTTGGGGAGGCAATATATTTTGAAAAACATTAGTGGACTACCAAATTCGGATCATGTATGAAGAATTTAAAAAGTGGAAGGACGTTCACAATCATTCCCGATATTCTAGTGTCCGAGTCTCTTCTTTCAAACGCCTCCAGAACGGTAAAGGGGGAATCAGAAAATGACTGAACATGAAAACATACTTATTTCAGAGGAAGGTGTATCGTAGCGCAGAATTCCTAAACTGAGTGGTTATTTGTGGAAATAAATTCCCGGACGGTTTAGGGTTGTATTTCCCGTTAAGCCAAAATTTTCAGCATTCATATCGAAGAATAAGAGGTTACTTATTTTGTGGAATAATTTACACCTAAATCTGGAACGGGACTAGTTGCAAACAAATGCAAACGTTATAGTAGCGAGAATATGTGCCGTTTACGAACACCAATATGTAAGTACTGAGAAATTTAATGGTTTACGCCAGCCCATCAAAACGTTTCAGGTGTTGTGACAGCGGTTTTGTAAAGCCACGTTTTCCCTTAGTCTCGAGGTGGCATCAAGGTACACTATGTTCTGGGATGAGTACATGTAGTGAGTCTATATGAGAAAAGAACAAGAAAAAGTGAACAGATGACTTAGCAAGTAAATAGAATTCATTTAAATTTAATGACGATAACAATGTACAGCGATTAACGAGAACACAAGTGTAAGATTACGAAAATCTGATAATTGAAATTAGAGGTTTGTTGAATCGGGAAGTTTATTCCCAACATGATTTGCATTTCTCGAACTTTTGCTGTGTTCCTACGCAACAAAATTACCATTTCTGATCTAAAGAATCTATTCTGACCTATACGTTCGGTGGATTACTGTTTTTCGAGTTTCACCCAATTTAATAGTTAACTGTGGTTTTGCCTCAGCTTACTATTCGTTTTTTTCAGTTTTTCACGTAAAGGCTAGTTCAGTTTATTCCATCCGTTTTTACCTATTTTTGCCCGTTTTTAGTGTATTTTTAACGGCCTTAGGCTTTTGCTAGCATCTATAATACAGTTTACGTCAATATAGTCATGGAAAATTCATGCAAACGACCTGGATGCCGTTTTGCTGTTACATCTGGCATGCAGTGCGACAACTACAAAGGTTGGTTCCATGAAGCGTGCTCAGGTCTCACTGCAACTGCTTACAGTCGACTCAGCAAGTCGGATCATGAGTGGGTATGTGTTAGGTGCAACACAGATGCTGTAGTTTTGCTGAGTAACATCATTGTCCTGTTGACAGGTCTGAGGAATAAGTTGTCAGCGAAATTGGAAAAAGATGGTCATAAAACGGGTAGACAAACAAGGACGCGCAACGAAAACAAGAATAGGGATGTCGACAGGTCTACTTTCGATAGAGCATGCACTAACACTAGTGATGACATGTTGAAACTCAGCACCATCATAGCGTCGACGGTAATAGACTCCGTCAGCAAACTCCGGTCTCCCAGCTCAGGGTCCTTGAATGCAACAGTGGTTCCCAAAAACTAGGTAATTGGACCCACGTTAACAAAGCTAAAAAGGACCGGGCGTCACCGTCTAAGCTAAACATCCCAGGTATTGTACAGAAATCAGCTGGCGATTCGATCGCTCAGTTTACCCCCAAGAATGTCCGTTCGGTCATCAAAGAGCCCAGGATTTGACCTCCAAACAACAAGGTGTTGAACCTGAATGCACCGGAAAACCTAGGAAAACAATAACGGTTCGTGATGACTCTCTCATAATCATGAACCTCTAAGACAATCTCATTGGAGGTTTTAAATTATTTGAAAATATGAAGTCAGCAACTAATTGAAGAAATAGTCAGAAGCGAACGTGCACAATCGTGTGCTTGATCGATTATCCGGCTCTCATTGTCTCGGATACCCTTGTAACCTGATTCTAGGAGAACTTAATCTTCAGAAAGTTAATTTCGTGAAACATACGTACATTGAAGGTGTCAAATCTTCTGAAGCTACGTTCTTCAACTTCGTTGGAGATTTTAAACTATTTGAAAGTATGAAGTCAGCAACTAATTGAACAAAATAGTCAAAGGCGAACGTGCCTAGACTTCGTATTTACAAATGAAGAATTCCTAAATGACAACCTCTCAAGCTTTGCTACTCTGGGTAAAAGTTATCATGACGTCACAGCCTTCAGTCTTATTAGAAAAAGTGATCCAAAAAGTCCTATCAACAGTGGGCGTTAAAATTCCAAACGGTTGGATGTGTAAGTTTTATAAGACAATGTATAAAAGTGGACTGGGAATTTCACCCTCAACTTGATGTGGATGATAAATGGATTTTCGTACAGTACATGATCTTATGTGCTACAAAACATTCGGTTCCGCATCAGTTCTCCGAAACTACAAACAATGTTCAGTTATCAAGAATTGTACTCTTCCTTCGCCGAGCTGCGAAAGGTAGTACTGGGTAGAATGTGAACGAACTGGTAACAACAACGCATACAGCCAACTCAAATAAGTGATTAACCAGTGCACAAAGGAAATAAGAGAAGACAGGCTTCAGTATCATATAAAGCTAATCGATAAATTTGTTTCTGATTCGATAAGTTTATACCGTCATGCAACCTCTCGTCGACAAGTCAAAACCGACGTTTCCCAACTGCTAGGTTCGAATGCCTCGTCCAACAACGAAAAAGACGCTGGCGACTTTCTGGCAGAACAGTGATTCAGACATTTCAACAGATCCATAGTAATTATAATGATGAGAGCTTCACCTGCGATTCCATGAGAGTCTCAAAAGTGAATCTGTTCGACGACTTGGCGTAGCGGAAATTGCAGCATCTAAAAAAACAGTTCTCCCGACTCGGGCTTATTTCATTCCGCTATATCGAGAGAAGAAACTTCAATCTTAGCAGCACCCTCTAACATGACGTTCTCACATTCTCTAAGAGGAGGCAGTGTGCTAGAAAATCGGAATCTGGTTCACATCAGTCTTCAAATGAGAACAATAGACTGAACATACGTGTTATTGGTCAGTAGCACTTCTCTTAAAACCCTCGAAAGTTATTTGGTCATGGACAGATGGTGATCAACGTGACTAATTGCTATTCACAAACTTCCTTTTACCCCAACACCATGGTTTCCCGGACCTTCACTCTTGTATTAGCAACCTACTGACCGCGGTGAGCAGATGGAGAACCGTCCTTAGTAGAAAGAGGAAAGTTGATGTCATGTACCTTGGATTTTCAAAAGATTATGATGCAGATAATCATGTATTTCAACAGTGAAATAAGGTTATCCGAACACTGTAATGTATTAATGCAATACATTTGAAACTGTTTGATCACATATATACTTGTTAAGAAGATTTTTATACAAACTAAAAGGTCAACTAGACCATAAGTAGAAGGCAATTTATCAAAGCGATTAATGGCGTTAAACTTCAATCATATATCATTTATTAACAAGCTCAAATGATTGGGTATCAAATCATCATTAATTTAGTTACTTACTCCTTATCTAAATGGTCGACATTTTAGGTTTAGAGTGTTTTTCACCTTTTATCAGTCTACAAAATTTCCCAACGGTATCTCTCGTGGCTCAGCATTGTCAGTCAGTCAGTAACAACGTGGAACTTCGTAGGTACGTACATCAGTTCGAGTTACCATACCACATTAGCACAGAGATTCAGTTATCGATTCAAATCCCATAGTGGTAGAGGTACTGAAAGTATAAGTAGAGATAGGGGACATTAAGGTTTGATGATGTTATTAAAAAAGTATAGTCCAGTGGAATAAATTGGGAAAGAAAATAAAGGACATGAAGAATTCAGAAGATTAGAGTTTAAGAGAACACAAAGAGTGGATGAACCTGCGCCATTGCAAACGATTTTGAGCCATGTCATTCAAGGTCTCTAACCATCAATCGCTATCATCTCGCGGTCCCTAACCAGGTATTCCACACCTACCAACATGACTCAGTCCACTTGTCAGTGACTCCATGGATTTGTGCCATGTTTCGGTCTGGCCGCCTCTAGCTTTCTTCCAACCTACTCTTACACCATAAAACATCGCACGTCGGGGCAGTCGGTGGTCGGGCATGCACAACACATGTCCCAGCCATCTCAACTGATTAAGTTTCACTATTTCGTCAATTGATTTGCCATCCTTACCTAGTACCCGTTTCATAACAACTGAGTTACTTACTCGGTAGTCCCAGGATATACGAGCAATGTTTCGAAGACATCTATGGTCGATAACTAGTAACCTACGAATACCATCTCTTACCGGACATGTTTCACTGCTATAAAGTAGGACGGAACGAACTGCTGCTCAGTAAACACGTCCTTCGGTTGATAGACGTATATCTCGCCTACGCCACAAATGACGCAAGTTGGCAAAAGCTAGTCGAGCCTTTTGTACCCGTGCTGAGATTTCGTCACACACCAAACCACAAGGGCTGATGAGACTTCCGAGATAAGTGAAGCGGTCGACACGCTCAACTACTTCACTCCCTATCACTAGTTCGTGTGTCGACGCAACCCAATCCTGAAGCAACATTTTGCATTTCGAGGGAGAAAATCGCATGCCGAACATGCTTGCATTGTTGCTTAGAGTGGTCAGCAGACTCTGTATTTTGTCAGCGTCTTCACTAAATAGAACTATGTCATCGGCATATTCTAAGTCAACAAGTGGATCTCCCGGTAGAAGTTCAACTCCTGAAAATTTAGATGAGGAAAGTGTCATCTCTAAAAGGACGCCAACGACAAAGTTAAACAAGAATGGAGAGAGTGGATAGCCCTGACGAACACCACTTGAGGTAATCAATTCTGATGACAATTCACCATAAGCTTTCACTCGACCAGTTGTGTTCGAGTAGAGAGCCTTTATAAGGTTGATGTACTTCTTTGGTACTCCCTTCAGTGACAAACACTGCCATAGAACCTCACGATCAACAGAGTCAAATGCCGCCTTAAGGTCGAGAAATACTACCATTGTGGGTCGTCTGAATGTGTGTCTATGTTCTAGAACCTGACATAGTGTGAATATTTGATCAATACAACCACGTCCAGGTCGAAAACCAGCCTGGTTTTCTCTAGTCTGCTCTTCACGTGTTTTAGTTAGGCGTCGAAGTATTATTGAAGTTAATATTTTAGACACTATATTAGTCAAACTAATTCCTCTGTGATTGTCACAGGAGGACTTTTGTCCTTTCTTATAGACTGGCACAATCAGTGATTAAGACCAGTTAGATGGGATTATGTCCAGTTCCCAGATTCTACCTAAGACCTCAGTCAATCTCGCTGCTGGATTGAGAATGAATAATATGTGCATCTTTCTCTGAGATTGTTTCACTAACAGTTGGGTTCCTAATACCGGTTTCCTTAACAAGTCTGAACAGTTGCCTGCTGTTACCTATTGCCTCTGCCTTTTCCATCTCTCTTGCTTTCGCTACCCACCACTGTTCACGATCTTTGCGTAGGCTTCTAGTCAGCTTACGCTTAAGCTGACTCCGCTCTTCGTTATGTTCAGAGCCAGATGGAATGAGTTTTCGAGCATCTATCAGTGCGGTAGATGCTGCTGTGATCCAGTGTTTCTCCCTAACCTTATGATTTACCGTACTTGCAGACATCACTGCTGTTTCTACAGCTTTTCGGATGTCATTCCACGCTGCCTCGGGGTGGGCGTCACTTACATGGCTGTCTAACTGTTTTTCTAGATGTTCCTGAAATATACTCTTAGCTTGACTATCATTACGTAGGACCCTAAGGGGTTTCCTTGCAGCATGTTTCCTACGTCCAGTTAGACGTAGACAAATACGCGCTCGCACTAGGGCATGGTCAGAGTCTAAGCATGTGCTCCAGAATGAGCGACAGTCTTCTATCGAGCCCCTCCATCGGTGGCTGATAGCGATGTGATCTATTCGGGTCCAGCGTTGAGACGAATTAGGGGTCGCCATGTTAAAAGATGTTTTTCCTTATGCCTAAAGTTAGTGTTTGCAAGAAACAGGAGGTTATCTGAGCATAGCTGCAACAGACGGTCGCCGTTATCTGTTCTTTGAGCCGCGACACCATAAGATCCACCCAGGTGTCTTTCCTTTTCGCTTAGTTTACCTACTTGAGCATTAAAGTCACCAGCCACTATTACTACATCTGAACGCCTAGCTTTTCGGAGAAGGTCGGAAAGCTTTCTGTAAAACTCATCTTTTACATCATCTGAACTGCAGTCAGTGAGAGAGTAGGCAGAGACGACGAAGAGGCAACGACGAGTGTCCTTATCTTTTCGAGTCCTTACTGTTCCGTTTAGTCGGACAGCACACAAACGACTGTCTACTGGGCTCAGCATTGGGACTCCTACTTCTCTCAATTTACTAAAATGAATTTCTCCAGCAAGAAACCTCTTATTTATTGCGTTTTGTCTGTGATATTGAACTTCGTGGACGAGTTTGTAAACTAGATGACAAGCTGACATTCGAGGAAGATTAACTCAACCTCAAAGTTTGGTGAGTAACCATGGAGTTTGCGTCATTGCATAAATACACTTTTATTTACTATGCAATCTGTTATGTAAGTTAAACAGTTATGGCACTTCTACCGTTTGTCGTCAATATCATCTATCGTATCAACCATAATCTTGACACGCAGTGAAGTAAATGATGTTAAAATACGTGGGAATACGCGGTTAAGCATAGACCTCAATTAATATTCTACTGTGAATACTTTTTAGCATTTATGACCTACCCACTTGGTTGACTCAAGTCACTCTCATCTTTATCCCTAAACAAATAAACGGCTCATTTCTAGCTCTATTAACTTTCTAGCTAGTGTGCTTGAATTATTGGCGTAAAACTTCGATCTAGTTATTATTAGAATTATTAAACTTCCTTGTTTCCAGCCACTGTTGTCAGTTAAACGATTGAGACTATTGGTTCTATATTACTTAGAAGTAATTGAATTATAGTATGAACTAAGAGTCCCAGGGATAACGCAATTGAATCAAGAAGTACTACACAAGCACTAACGAATGTACTGTATTTAGAATTTGAAATCAAACATTCAACAAGTACAAAGGAGTCATTAGTTCATTCAAACACCACATCCACCACAGCTTAAATTGCAGTCTAACTGTCTGTAATCAATTGTACGTCTTCTCCTCAAAATCATACTGTGTCTGTCCGACATTGTATTGGATAAAGACTCTGTATTATCTAGAATGCACTCATTAGTATTAGAATTAACAACTGAAATCGGAACAGACTCACCTGGTTCCTGGAATTGTATTTGATCAACATATAGATTGTGTGTACTTAAGTCATTGATATCTAGAAGTCGCACCATAGATTTCCCGACATTCTTCAAAACAATCACCGTGGATGGTCGAAGATCATTGCCACGATAATACGTAACTTCTGCGGACTCCAAACATCTCATATTCGACCGAAGAGTTCTTCCTTTTAATAGTTTTGATGGAGTCTCTTTCGTCACCGAATGTCTGGCATTTCTATGTTGCAGTAGAAAGGTATCTACTCCCCTCTCCAGCTCATTAAATGTTGAGGCAGCAATAGAATCAATGGCAGTTTTTAACGTCCCGACAAAATTTTCTGCCTGACCATTGGAACAAGGATGTCTGGGAGCAGTAAACAGATGTTTGCACCCCATACCATTTAACCAGGTAGTGACTGCATCTGCAGCAAAATGAGATCCGTTATCAGTCACTAACACCATTGGAACCCCTTCTCGACTAAACACCTTTCTTAATGCTTGAATTGTGAAGTCAGAATTTGGTGAAGTTGTGAAAAAAACTTCAGGCTACTTTGAAAAAGAATCAATAACTACAAGTGCATATTATTTGCCAAGAAACGGACCACAATAGTCTGCATGAACTCTCTGCCAGGCCTCAGACGATACTGGCCATGGAGTCCACTTCGAATGCTGATTTTTCAGCTTATGACACTTTTCACAATTGTTTGCTGTACGACAAATATCTGCATTTATCTCTGGCCGCCAACATGTGAGCCTCGCCAAGGACTTCATTTTTTCAACAACTAAATGTCCACTATGAAGATCTTCTAGGACAGATTTACGCAATGAAGGAGGAATAACAACACGATCATTTAAACACAAAATACCATCAGGAGTTGTAGATAGCTCATCCCGCTTTGAAAAATAGATAGGAAATCTACGTTTCAGATTAGCATTCCAACCTTTCCGTATAGCATTAATTATACATCCAGAGTATTTACGAGTTTCTCTAATGAGATCTGGACGTTTCACTGGTAAAGATTGCACTAACAAACAGTCTGAAGTATTTACAGGTTTATCTTGTAATGACTGTCGAGAAATGTCGTCAACATGTTGAATTCGTTTGACACTCCTGTGCTGAACCGTATAGTCATAGGCACTCAAAGCAATACTCCATCGTTGAACCATAACAGCTGAGGAACGTGCTAAGGATTTTTCAGGATGATAAATAAACTTTAAAGCCTAATGATCAGTAACAATAGTGAATTTCTTTCCGAATAAATATTTATAAAGTCTTTTAACAGCCCAATACACAGCTAATGCTTCTCGCTGAGTCTGTGAATAACCTTGTTCAGTAACAGTAAGTTTGCGTGAAACACAAATAACTGGTCTACCCTCCTGTTCCAAAACTGCGCCAATACCCACAGGTGATGCATCAGTGAAAAGCACAGACTGTACACTAGGGGAGTAAGTTCGAAGAACAGCATCACTTTGAAGAAACTTTAGTAGACTACGTAAGCATGACTCTTGTTCCTCACCCCATTTAAATGAATTGGATGTCAAAATATTAAATAAACAATTCGCACGACAGGAAAAATTAGGAATAAAACGGGAATAGTATTGAAGAGCAGCCACTAGTGGACGTCATTCCGTAAGATTTTTTGGAGACGGTGCATTTGTCAGTAGAGCTAGTCGTTTCATATCTGGTCTAAAACCATTACCATCAACTAGGTATCCAAGACATTCGAAATTAGATACACAAAATGAACACTTATTTGGATTCACCGTAATATTCTTCTCAAATAAACGACGCAATAAAGCAATAAGTCTCTGGTTATGAACTACCTTATCAGAACCATAGACAATGAGATCATCTTGATAAACTTCAACGCCCTCAAGATCACTAACTACATTATTCATGACTTCCTGAAATATAGCTGGAGAACAACTTAGATCAAATGGAAGGAAATTGTATTTGAACAGACCAAAAGGAGTGTTAATTGTCGTCAAAATGGATGAGGATTGATCTAAAGGGATTTGAAGATAAGCATCTTTTAGGTCGACTTTCGAGAACACTTTAGAACCATGAAGTCGATTTAGAATACCTTCAGCCTCTACCGTCGTGCACGTTTGCTTCAACAAACGGGAATTCAGTGTTAATCTATAGTCACCACATATTCTAGGGGTTTCGCCATCCGACTTCAGTGGTGTAACAATAGGAGTACCCCATGTTGAGGACTGGATCGGTTCAATTATGCCTTTCGCACACAAATCGTTTAATATTTTATGTACTGCCTCTCGAAGACCATAAGGAATTATTCTTCCTTTAAGAAAGACTGGTTCACCCTGTACTTGAAGTTTTATAGGCTGAATCTTCATACCTCCACTGCACTTAGCACACGTAGATATCAAATCTTTAAGTAAAGCATCATTATTTTCTTTAGAAACTAGGAAAGACAGCTCCACTTTAAGCCTTTTTAAATTCCTTAAGCCCAGTATTGACAGTCCTGTTTCTCTAACTAAAAATTCACAAGGTATGTATGAAGAATTATCATCTCTTATTAGCAATTCACAACATCCTCGTATAGGCAGTCTGTGTCCAGTAATCTCCAATATTGATACTTCAGTGGGTAGTACCACAACGTTAGGATCTAAAGATTTCAAGTTCTTGAATGAAATAATGGACTCTATACTGCCTATGTCAACAATAAAGTCATGACATGAACCAAGCGATGTATGTAATCGCTTTCGAATATGAGCATTACCTTTCGAAACAGTAGACAAAGATAAATGATCATCACGAACAGCTGAATTATTGGGATCTAGATTACAAGATTTAGTACTACTTGAGGCAAAATGAATAGTAGCTTTGCATACTGATTGAATGTGTCCTATCTTACCACATCTAAAACATTTAGCATTACGAAATGCACATGAATTACGAGAATGAATTTTTCCACATGATAAACATTTGCCAAACTTGGTCTCACCTTTGTGATTTCCATTGTAATTCCTTGTTGAGATATCTTTCATATTTACACGAGAATAGGAACCACTGTTAAACGAACGCAATTTCGATTGACCCTGAGATTGTATTTCATCATGACGACTAAGCAAAGTATTAGAAATATTCATCGACTGGATATCAAGTTCATTCACTGCCTCGTAGTTAATACACGCAGTTCTAGCATCTTGAAAGAAACAGTTCGGCATTCTTAACAGCTCTCTTTCCAAACCCGGCAAGTTAATTCTTGCAATTAATCGATCTCTCAGTTGCACATGAAGTTGATCACCAAAATTACATTTGGCAGCTTGTTTCTGCAATTCAAGAATGAATTCCTTAACCTTTTGGTCATTTCGACGAGTCATCTTATGAAATTTCGCCCTTTCACGGCATTCAAAACGAGTGCACTTTACATGATTTAATAATAACTCCTTAATAGTTGCATAAGGAAGTGAGATAGGTTTTTCTGGATATGCCAAAGTTTTCAATAAGCTGTATGCTTCTCTTCCGATGAATATCAAGAAATGTGCCACAATCTTATCATCCTTAACATCCTTCTTGGTCATGCTCCAAATTTCAAACCTTTCCAAATAATCCTCAAAAGCTTCAGAAGTTGGATGAATATCTAACTGTTCCATCGCAGGCTCCATCGCGACGCCAATATCATAATTAGGAGTAATTGAATTATAGTATGAACTAAGAATCCCAGGGATAACGCAATTGAATCAAGAAGTACTACACAATCACTAACGAATGTACTGTATTTAGAATTGGAAATCAAACATTCAACAAGTACAACGGAGTCATTAGTTCATTCAAACACCACAGTTCACTACTATCTCTACCGCCACCACATCACCTGATTATATTTTCTTAACGATACAACCTCTCTTTACTCCACAGGTGTGACGTCAACGATAATTGCTGAACAGCATGAAGTATATAATCTCCGCGGTCACAGCAAGAATGTTCACAAACCGCAATCTAATAAGCTTGAAGTGGGGTCCCGTTTTTATCATCGAGTAGTCAATGTCTATCTGCGACATGTTACGGACTACATTTACAGCTTAATAAACTGCTCTCTAGGTTTAGGAATCCTGTTACTCTACGACTTGAAGTCTTACGCTAACTGTGACAAAAATACCTTTCGAGCAAAACTTGCACTGGTAACACTGAATCGCATTTTTGGTCAGTTTAACGGAATAACCTTCCACATAATCTTCAACAGTTTTATTCGTCTCCATTTAGAGTACGGAAACATAGTATGTCCTCCTTCAGTCCAAAAGGATCAGGACACTCTGGAACGTATTCAACGGCAAGCCACGAAATCAGTCCTGGGACTCAAATTCAAGCATTATGAAGAGCGCCTCCATTCACTAAACTTTTACCCATTAGAGTATAGGCGTCTTAGAGGTGACCTTCTGATGACTCACACTTCAGGACATCCCCTTAAACACCTAGTTTAGCTTAGTCCCAATACAAATTTAGGGGGTAACACCCAGAGATTGGAGATACAATATAGCATAACGGACTGTAGACACAACTTCTACTTAAGAGCCGTCAAATGCTGGAATTCGCTGCCGAAAGAACTAGTTCAAGTGAACTCCTAAGAGTCCTTTAAGAGGCGACTTGACCTATTCATAAGGACTAAGGATAACATCTTATTATGAGTTACCAACTTATTTTTTTCCCCTTTTATCGTTAATATATCTAGGTTCCTGCCTGGAGGTATTGGTGATCTCCTGCTACTAGACACGGAAGCATGCTAATCGAAAGCTTATTCTATTCCGTCCATAACCATTTGAACAATTCAATGAAGTTTCGAAGAAGTTACAGTTTGTTGTTTTGAAGGTCATACTACACTTCTGTCGTATATACGGCGTTTAAAGTTCATCCACGCTTACCGTTTTGATTTATCCCACTGATTTGTATAATAAACCTTTGCAGTTTTAATGGGTGTGGGAAAGGGGATCAAACGCCAACAAAACGGTGTTCAGTTCACATTAGATTTGAAAGTGAAAGAGCAAATGGAACGAGACCAACTTTTTCTTTGGAAATCACCCTTACTTACACTGTATTATTTCTTCTTGGAGTGTATATTCAGATTCGCCCAGCTGCGTTTTACTGTTTTGCAAAACAAGACCAGATGTGTTTTTGCTGTCAGCATAATTTTATTACTGGTTTTTTTGGACTACTTCGAAGGTCCTCATTCTCATGTAAGCTGCTAATCTAGTTCCGTTATCTTTAGACTTTTGGCCGCATGAAATCTACTTTCTTATGGTGGTTGTGGTGGGTTTGGCTTGGATTTCTATCATCATGTGGATTTGGAACTGGTCTACACACTTTTGTTTTGTATCTAGTAGGTTGATTTTTATTAAACAATAAACTTATTGACAGGGTCCGTTTATAGCTGAAGTCACAATGAGTGCATATGAGTGTAAAACACTTGATTTTCCTCGTCCGCCTTATCCGGATAGGATTGTATGTCCGGATAATCCAAATCCATTTGAAAAAATCACATTTTGGAGAATTATGCGGAAAGTGCAAATTGAGTCAATCATGTGGGTATGTTGACGAGGTGATAATGAATTGGTCGGTTTTGACCCCTTATTTACGTTTCGATGCTCTCAATTTTTGTTTAACACCTAATCGTTTTTTGTCTCTGAAGGACCAGTAACTGAATGCTTTTTTAGTGTTGAAGTCAGATTAAAATTTAGATTTACTAATCGTATGTCGCATTATTGATTGTATATGTGATCTTGGACATTTTGTTCAGAGCTCTGAAAGTATGGATGATTACAGTACTCAAAAAAATTTCAACATCCGCCCAACAGTTGGTGTCATTCAGTCAGCTACAACGCAGGACCAGGCACATATATGCATCGGTCTACCACATAAGCATAACAAGATGAACACCAAATTTATAGAAATAGTTACCTTAATGATAGTAATGTATAAAAGAAAATTTGTGTAAGGATATAATACAGGAAGAAAGAATTAGTTCGTAGAAATAAAAGTACAAAGCAATTTTAGTCTCACGGTTTAAGGGAAGTTAAGGAGTGTATACATCTTCACCATTAAGGTTGATCCTGAGCCATGTCACCCAGAGTCTCCACCAATTAGTTACGATGATCATACGAACCCCAACCAAGTAGTTTGCATCTACCAACATGGTTCAGACCAGAAGTTAGTGACTTTATAGGCCGATGTCACGTTTTGGTTTGGCCGCCCCCAACTTTCTTCTAATCATTCCCAACACTAGTCAGCATTGCGCGTCGTGGTGACCGGTGTTTAGGCATACGTAACACGTGGCACAACCATCTTAGTTGATGAAGATTCACAACCTCATCAACTGACTTACCATCATTCCCTAATACCTTGCGTCTAACCTCACTATTACTTACCCGGTAATCCCAGCACTTGCAAGCAATATTTCTAAGAAATCTGTGATCAAATGCTAGTAAATTATGAGTATCTTCTACTCTTAATGCCCACGTATCGCAGCCGTTAAGTAGAACAGGAAGAACTGCTGTGCAGTATACTCGTCCCTCAATTGATAGACGGATATCTCTACTTCGCCATATGTGACGTAAGTTGGCAAAAACCAAACAAGCTTTTCGAATCCGTATAGAGATTTCATCAGACACCAACCCATTAGGGCTGATCAGACTTCCAAGATAAGGGAAGTTGTCGACGCGTTCGACTACTTCACTCCCTATCCTTAGTTCAGGTGTTGACGCAGGCCAGTCCTGAATCAACAACTTGCATCTAGAGGGGAAGAAGCGCATACCAAAAATTCTGGCTTTGTTGCTCGGTGCTATCAAAAGGCTCTACATTTAATCAGCGTCTTCACCAAACAGGACTATGTCATCTGCGTATTATAAGTCGATAAGTGGACCTCATGGAAGATGAATTCCTGAAAATCCAATCAACGTGAACGTTATTTCCAACCTAAGGTTATGATTTAGACATAATCAGTCCATTAAGCTGAAGTATTTAGTCAGAAGTGTATTAATGGTAGTCATAAGTTTTTTACACTTAGTTGCCGCTGCTTATTTTTATTTTTGTTTGACCACCCTATTTCCAGATCCAAAGCTTTTGAATTGTTCACAAACTGATGATTAGGTTTCTCCACACCTTAGAATTGTGTGACGAATAGTCCTTCGTTTAACCAACGGAGTAGTAATCGGTCACCTCATGCATTTGTTTAATTCATTAGACAGTTATTTGTGACTTTACGTTTGGGATAGTCCCTTTTAGAATATAGTCGGGATACCTTTGTTTCTCAGAGTACTTGCAATGTAAGAAGAAAGTTTTGTAGTGCCTCATCGACAGTCCTCACCAATCTACTTCTCGTGTCAATTGGATTCAAGTTACTGTCTTACACGAATTCCCTATCCTAAAACATTTTAGTTCAAAATTTTTAAGGCGGATACAACCAACGAATTACGTTCTTCTCCTATCCCAAACACGTATCTTAGTCTGCATTCTTATTCAGGGAGGTTTGTGAGTTTACTGGCTCAAGCACTAGGCATTTGATTATCAGGTCTCGATTAAGAGACGTTTTAATGTAACAATATTCAACGATTCATGAAAACTAATATCTCCGTGAAATGTTTATTCAAAATTTTTTGATTATAAGTCAGGTAATAAACTCAATTATTCTATGTAGTTTGTCACCATATATTAATGATAATCTTCCTATACTACTTAGTAAATGTACAAGTAATGATCAGTTCGCTGGATTTAATCCGGCAGTCATGTAGCAGTTTCCCTTAGTTAAATTTTCCGCTTGTGAACTTAGTCGCATCTAGTACCATTTGGAGATCATTAAGGTGTAGATTCTAAGGTATTACTATCTCCTTGTTCAAAAGTTGTCACAGTGAAGCTCTAATTGCATGAATTGGGCTGCAATATGTCTTCAAATTATAAAGTATAATGATTTATTATTTATTTATTTATTTTAACACATAGATATTGATACAAGGAGACACCAAATACATATGTGCCACACAGATCTCATTTGATATATGTAAGGGCTGTGATACTGCCCGGGTGCCCAAACCGAAGCAGGTGGTTTTCTTAGGGGGCCACACCCCGAGCCTTTGACCTGAAGATCTGATCCACAAGGCAGTGGGGCATCGTGAGGAGATGCAGTCCCATGGTAGCCGGTGACCAACGACTGGTTCATACGCCATTTGTTCCTTCAGGATACTGGAGCCCATGTGCACCATTGATTTGGGATCCGGTTATAGCGCCGGACATTCGCTTTTCGTCCTCTTATTTTCGTAAACAACACCCGTGGTACGAGAAGGCAGTGAGTAGGACTTCCCTGGCAGAGGTTGTACACGCGTGGCCATGTGAGAGCATTTCGAGAGGGAGATCGGACTCTCCCCACTCTCAGCCATACCAGGGCGTTTGGGGGCAAGTATAATGCTGGGAGTCGACTGACTGGCTCGTTGGAGTCGAAAGTGATCACCAAGGTTTTCCAGAAAATGTTTGACTTGCAATCATTTATTTCCTTCAAAATTATCAAGACTAGGATCACCATCTGGTTATTATTAGGATTTATTATATAGCATTTTACCCTAAAAGCTGTTCTTAGATGTTCTTAAAACTTACATCATTTCTTGGAAGGAACTCCTTTCATTCAATATCGTCTTGAAGGTCCGTAATTTTCCTCACTAATCAGTTTCTCAAATGAATTTTTAGCTGAGTCATTTTCTTGTGTAATAATTTATAAAGAGCTTAGTTGTCAGAAAATCGGGACTTTATTATCCAAACGAAGTTTGAGTGCATTGGCCGGCTCTTGGCTAATAAACCATGTCATGTTATAAAGACATCCAAATATATCTGCACATTAATTTATATTCTGGTTTTGTAACTACATACATTTTCAAAATACCGGGCTTTATGTTGATTAGTTTTCGTTGGTAGGTTACCTATTAAGTTTCAATTAATCGTGTATATTTCCTTAGTCGTGTTTGTAGTTTTAAGTTTTTCACGCTCTATTTGGCTATATTGGTAAACTTTATCGCGAACGTTGCTGCCACCTTGGCGTGGTAGTCAGGCTCGCCTGTCGTGATAAACCAATTGGGCTATGCTGGCTGCAGCTGCATCTGGTAACTACCGGAAGCTCTTCCAACTCATCCGAGTCACTGGCAACAAGAAATCTGGCGTGAGCGAAACAATCTGTGAGGATGACGGGATGCCGATCACTAGCATCCATCGACGTCTTGGACGATGGGCAGAATTTTTCGAAGGGCAGTTTAACTGACCTGCTGCTCCGGCAACGTCGATCAGACTGTCGTGCCCTTCATGACCGGTGACGACTGATCCACCAAACGAGGCGGAAGTCCGCAAGGAACTCCAACTCTTGAAACGTTACAAATCACCGGGCCCAGACGACTTACCTCCGGCTCTTTTTAAAGATGGTGGTGACTTTCTGACTAAGGGACTGGCGACGTTGTTTGCAAAGGTCTGGGAACCAGAGAGTGTACCAACGTCATGGAATGAGTCGATAGTTGTCCCTATCTTTAAAAAGGGTTCACGTTGTTCCTGTAACAACTATCGGGGGATAAGTCTACTCTCGATTGCGTCCAAGCTACTGGCTTCCGTTATACTACGTAGGTTGTTCAAAACCCGAGAAGGACTGACTCGCGAGGAGCAGGCTGGTTTTCGTTCCGGTCGAGGATGTATTGATCATATCTTCACCCTCCGCCAAATGTTAGCACACAGTCATACCTATCACAGGCCAACAAACGTAGTGTTTCTTGATATCAGGGCTGCCTTCGATTCGTTGGACAGAACTGTTCTCTGGGATTGTCTATTGAAGAAGGGTGTGCCTGAGAAGTTTATTAACATCCTAACAGCCCAATACACAAACACCTCAGGCAGAGTGAGTGCATACAATCACCTCTCTCCACTATTCCATTCGAGCAGTGGGGTTAGGCAGGGTTGCCCAATCTCACCATTCCTCTTCAACTTTGTCATCGATGATATTCTGGAAACAGCTCTGATGGATGTAGGTAATGGCGGTGTGATTCTATTCTCTGGAGAAAGATTTCTCGACCTTGAGTACGCGGATGATATTGTCCTAGTGGGCGAAAATGCTCAAGCCATGCAATCCGCACTTAATCAGTTGGCAATCAGTGTCCGTAGGTATGGTATGTGTTTTTGTAACTTTGAAGTGCAAAGTATTTCAACAAGACTGGCAGGATTCTAATCATTTACTCACCTTGGGTGGTGAGCTGATAGAAGTAGTCGAGAAGTTCATGTATCTAGGTGGCTGTATAACAGCAAGTCTTTTGAAGCGACGTATGGAGAACGAATTTTCAGTACTTCACCAGAGTCGATATTAAGACTTTCTAAAGACATAGTCAGCCCTATCTGTTGTCCGATTTGCATTATTGTGCGAACGTTGAAGGAAGCCAGTTCAAATGGTGCACTTGTTTTCAGAGAAACTGTCTCAGTATTCGTATTTGATGGTTGCATTCAACTTTCAACGAGGCAGTGACTCAAGATCATCTAGATAGAGCCGAGTTTTCACCATAGGCGAGCTGCTGTATAAGTCGAAAAATACGGATACACAAAGTGGGCATAAAAGAGGGTAATAAAGTGACGTAGTATATAATGTAATAGTAATGTGAAATATGTGACTGTTATTTGAAGTGAGAATAGTATTTTCAGTAAATATCGTCATTTCTAAAACACGCACACAGAATCCTGATGTAGTCACTAACTTGACCTCATCTCGCCAAAACAGAGAGCTGACCAGATATACCCTCCGTTTATCTGGCGACCCGACGACTAGTTCTAGTGGACTGACGGGTTTAGGCATAGCACTAAATACGAGGGCAAAACAAGCACTATTAGAGTGGATCCTCGTTAACAGTCGTCTATACGCTGCTCGGCTAAACGGCTCCGTAAGAACTCGGAAGGATAGTGAGACGTGTCGTTGCATTTTCGTTGTTTCTGCCTACGGTCCCACTGACTGCAGCCTGGATGAAGTGAAAGATGAATTTTACAGAAAGGTTTCTGAACCTCTTAATAAAGCTAAACACTTGAGCATGGTACTCAAAGCAGGTGGCTTTGATGCCCAAGTAGTTAGCTTAAACCAAACAAAGATATTTTAGTATTCCGGTTCAGCGAACAGATAATGATGACCGTCTGCTGCAACTGTGCTCAGACATTCGTTTGTTTTTAGCAAGCACTAATTTTAAGTATAAAGGGATACGTTGTCTAACGTGGCGACTCCCTGTACCAAACCAACGATGGACTCAAAGAGACCATCAGTCATCGTTGGAGAGGCTCGATAGAAGATTGCCGCTCGTTCAGGAGTACATGTTTAAATTCTGATCATGCTTTCATACGGGCATGCATTTCCTTGCACCTCATTGGATGCAGAAAAACCACATTAAGTAGACCCATTGGAGTTGAATTCAGTGACGAGAAGGCGAAAAGTAGATTCCAGGAACAACTGAGGTCACACTTAGGCAGTTCTGAAAACGAGGCTGACCCAGATGTTGCTTGGAAAGATATACAAACAGCTGTAAAAACAGCAGCCACATCTATTAGTGATTTGAACCAAAGAGCCACGAAAATACAGTGGATTTCTACTAAATCTATTGCACTTATATATTCTCAGCTCATCACCCCATCAGGCTCCGAACATGATGAAGATCTAGGCCCCCAAATGCCGTGGTATGGCCGAGAGTGGGGAGAGTCCGCTCTCCCTCTCGAAATGCTTTCACATGGCCACGCGTATATAGCCTCTGCCAGGGAAGTCCTACTCACTGCCTTCTCGTGGTGAGGGTGTTGTTTACGAAAATGAGAGGACGAAAAGCGAATGTCCGGCGCTATAACCGGATCCCAAATCAATGGTGCACATGGGCTCCAGTATCCTGAGGGAACAAATGGAGTATGAACCAATCGTTGGTCACCGGCTACCATGGGACTGCATCTCCTCACGATGCCCCACTGCCTTGTGGATCAGATCTTCAGGTCAAAGGCTCGGGGTGTGGCCCCCTAAGAAAACCACCTGCTTCGGTTTGGGCACCCGGGCAGTATCACAGCCCTTACATATATCAAATGAGATCTGTGTGGCACATATGTATTTGGTGTCTCCTTGTATCAATATCTATGTGTTAAAATAATATAATAATAAAAAAAGCTTAACCAAAAGTCTAAGGAACGACCGTGAGCAGTGGTGGGCAACGAAAACAAAAGATATCGAAAAGGCAACGGCTGTAGGTAACGCCAAACAGCATTTCAGACTAATAGAATAAACTAGAATTAAGTCGTCATGTGTGAGACGATCTCTGAAAAAGACAACATGTATCTGCTCTCAGTCCAGACGTTCAGAACTATGAATGGGACGCTTTAACGGCAAGTTCATCTGGCCTTCATCTACCCATCATTTCCAAACAGCCTAAATGGAACATTGAAATAGGCCCCTCGATTCTAATTGAAGCTCAGAAAGCTATAGTTAGACTGAAACGACGAAAAGCAGCCAGTCCAAATGGATTGGCTCTACAGGTCGTTAAGGATGGTGGTGTAAAAGCACACAATCAAATGTGACTGGGGATCCAACCATTTTGCGCTGCCTCAACTCTAGTGTTTACTACAATATCAACACCAACAGAACCACAAGCCTTAAATAGGACTCTCGAATAGACAACTGACATCGATGTTGAAACATCGCATAGGCATAGCTAACCCTATCTATTGTTCGATCTACATTAGTGTGCGAACATTAAAGGAGGCCATTTTGAATGGCATACATAGTTTCAGGAAGGCTAGTGCAGGATTCGTATTCTATGCTAACGTGTGAGCTACTTATGCGGACCGAAGTAAGTAGTATGTAGCAGGAATTAGAACGCTTACCAGCAGATGATCGAGATAAAGAGATGAGTAAAGAAAACAGACAGTAATCGGAGTAACAACAGATTTAGAAGAACGATTGATTATGTAAAAGACTACTCAAGAAAGATGTGCAAATGATGTATTTGATGCATGATTTTCATCTTTTACAAAGGCACTATGTAGTTTTGCATAAAAAGATTAATTGGTTCACTGTACCTGAGATTTTTTTCACTACAGTAGCATCCAACTGTCAACCAGATTACTTACTTACTTACGCCTGTTACTCCGAATGGAGCATAGGCCGCCGACCAGCATTCTCCGACCCACTCTGTCCTGGGCCTTCTTTTCTAGTTCCATCCAATTCTTGTTCATTTTTCTCTTGTCTACCTCCATTTCTCAACGTAATGTGTTCTTTGGTCTTCCTCTCCTCCTTCGACCTTGAGGATTCCATGTGAGGGCTTGTCTTGTGACGCAGTTAGGTGCTTTCCTCAACGTATGTCCTATCCACTTCCAGCGCTTCTTCCTGATTTCTTCCTCCACTGGGATCTGATTTGTTCTCTCCCACAGTCGGTTGTTGCTAATAGTGTCCGGCCAACGGATCTGAAGTATTTTGCGTAGACAACTGTTAATAAACACCTGTATCTTTTGGACGATGGATTTCGTAGTTTTCCAAGTTTCCACCCCATACAGTAGAACTGTCTTCACATTTGTATTGAAAATTCTGACTTTGGTGTTGGTTGCTAATTGTTTTGAGTCCCAGATATTCTTCAGTTGTAAATATGCTGCTCTTGCTTTGCCAATCCGTGCCTTCACATCTGCATCAGATCCACCGTGTTCATCGATGATACTGCCCAAATTTGTAAAGGTTTTTACATCTTCCAAAGCTTCTCCGTCAATTGTGATTGGATTGGTGCATGCTGTGTTGTATCGAAGAATCTTGCTTTTCCTTTAGTGTATATTGAGACCTATTGCTGCTGAGGCTGCAGCTACACTGGTTGTCTTCTCCTGCATTTGTTGTTGCGTATGCGATAGAAGAGCCAGATCATCTGCGAAGTCTAGATCATCCAATTGCATCCTAGATGTCCACTGTATCCCGTGCTTCCCTTCAGATGTTGATGTCTTCATGATCCAGTCGATCACCAGGAGAAAGAAAAAGGGTGAGAGTAAGCAACCTTGCCTAACACCAGTCTTTACTTCGAACGACTTTGTCAACTGTCCTCCATGCACGATTTTGCAGTTTAATCCATCATAGGAATTCTGTATGATATTGACTATCTTCTGAGGCACGCCGTAGTGTCGAAGAAGCTTCCATAGGGTTGTTCTGTCCACGCTATCAAATGCTTTTTCGTAGTCGATGAAGTTGATATAGAGTGATGAATTCCATTCAATTGATTGTTCCACAATGATCCGTAGAGTTGCGATTTGGTCTGTGCACGATCTATCCTTACGGAATCCTGCCTTGGCATTTAGGTCTCCCATCAGAATAGTCAGGTCTTTTGTTGGGAACTTCTCGACGATTGACTGCAGCCTATCGTAGAATTGATCTTTAGCATCTTCATTGTATTCGTTGGTAGGCGCATAGCATTGGATGACGTTCATTGTAATGCCCGTTTTCTTTGTTTTGAAGGAGGCTTTGATGATCCTTGGTCCATGAGATTCCCATCCTATAAGTGCATTTTGTGCTTGTTTGGACAGCATCAATGCAACTCCTTGTGTATGTGGAGCATTTTCTTGTTCATGTCCGGAGTATAACAGCAGCTCCCCTGAAGCTAGTCATTGTTGTCCAACTTGCGTCCAATGTGTTTCACTGATCCCAAGCACCTCTAAATTGTATCTCCTCATTTCTGCAGCAATTTGGAAAACTCTCCCAGTCTCCCACATTGTGCGAGCATTCCATGTACCTAAGTAAATGGTTGCTCTGGTTGTCAGAAGGGGCATCGGCCTCGTGACTTCCGAAGAAACTCGGCTTTCATCATGAGGCGTCATAATTCTTCTAAACGAAGACCTCCTTACTCCCAGGGCAGAGTTTAAATGGTTAGAATAATTTTTTCTGGTTAGCGTTTTTTTAGTGAGTTAGTTTTCTACGGGATGGGGTCGCTAATCCCATGCCCAACCCCCCTCCTTTATCCGGGCTTGGGACCGGCAGTAGCCCCTGGAAAGGGACTCCAGATAGTCACTTAAAATCGTTTAGGTATGATGAGATATTCACGATAGATAAGATGTATGAGTGGAAGAATAAAGGAATATTCAAAATGGGAATAAAAAAATAGATAGGTGACACAGTTTATGATAAAAAACGAATATTAACATGTAGTTCTAAGTATGGTTTGCGAGACTGGGAGTTAAAGCGTGAATAGTTTTTATAACTGTAGTCATCATTTAGATTTGTGTGGGCTAGGTTACATTCCGGGTGCCTGTGCCTATGTCCTATGGTCCTACTACCTCAGACTTTGACTCAGAGGGTCAATCCACTTATGCTATGCAGTCCTATGGCAACCGGTGACCAAGAGTAGGTGCACGCGCCATTTGTTCCCTGGAGAACATGTACACCCTTGGTTTGGAATCACCGTTTTCCGTCTCCCCTAGGTGGATCATCCGTACCCATAGACCGTGTTTAAGTGCGGGACATTCACTATTCGTCCGTAAACAACATCTCGTCACGAGAAAACAGTAAGTATTTGATGGTGTAGTTTAGAAGGTAGTAAAGCATAGCCAAATGACACAGTCCAAGGAGGATAGTGACTAGAGTTGGCTTGTACACTATACTTATTATCTTGGAGCTTATGTAGAGCATTGGTTTGGAATTAAAGTCTCCCTTTAGTGGATATCGGTATTCATTTACCTGATTTAGAGGTTGAATGTCACTTTCACATCTCCACCATGTGAATCTAGGAAAGACTTCTCTAGAAAAAGCTGTAAACGCTCAATCGTATGAGGTATTTCGAATAGAGCAGATACTTACCTTTGGTTGTGTAACAGATGTACATTATATGCAAGAGGAAGATAAAGATTTTTATACTAAGTTCAGTATTCTCAATCAGACATTGAAAATACACTTCTCTTTAGTTAGTTCTTCATAATAGCTCTACTGTGATATATTATACAATTGAAACAAAACAGAAATCAAGTAGCAGCATATCTTCATCTTGTCTTACGAAAATAATAGTAAGCTAGTAATAAAACGAATATAACAATCAATCAATCGGTTGATGAATAATAATGATCACGTAAATACGGCTAAAAATAAATGTGTACAAGGTTGGGTTTAGTAATCAGTTAGTGATTGGAAATGATTCCATTGGAAATAGAAGTTGGGAACTGGTCTGGAATTCAGGATTTGAAACCTAGCCAGACAATGTATTTATTGTACTATCTAAACTTTGGGATACTGATTGTAAATGATCGATTGGAATATTCAATGCCTTCATAGTTTTTTTATGGAAGCATGTTTACATTGTGGAGTGAGGTAATATTGGGTATTTATTTACATCGTCACTTGTTATTTTTACTTAACAGACTATAAGTTTGTGTTTGTTCATCCATTTTAAGGGCTTAGGGACTGCGCTTGGCGAATTGCCTCCTTATTTCATGGCTCGAGGTGCCAAGCTTTCCGGGGAATACAGTGATGAATTATTGGATTTACAGGAATCCATCTCGTCGAATCAAAATCTTTCAGACCAAACAGTTACTTTTCAAAAGAAAGCTGAACGTTTTTTGCATCATCTAATCATGAAAGCTGGATTTATTGGAATTTTACTTTGTGCTTCTGTAAGTTATTGGTTTACAATGTAATAGCTGCTTTAGAAATTGGATTACTCTTTATTAACTTTTAAAGTTTTTAGAATTAAACTAGCTAGCCACTTTGTCAGTATTACTTCATTACCTAACTAATTTATTTATTTAAATATGAATTCAGGAAAAATTAACAAGTCGTTTGTGTAGTATATATTGTGGCATAACCGTTTTCTCACAATTTAATAGTCTCGTTTTAGTATTTAGAATGTTAAAAATAAAGGGTGTCAGAGCAAATAATTGTTTTCAATAAATTTGCCGTAATAATGCAATAATTACGGATTTAAAACTGTAGGGTCTAATGATGAAGTTACTGGAAACAGTTGTTCACTCTAATATTCTAAGGGCTTTGCATATTCTGTGGAGATTTTTCAAAAATGTTTTCTTTTCACGTAACATGTAACTATGTTAAGCGAATTCTATATTTTTACATAGATTCCCAACCCACTGTTCGATTTGGCTGGAGTAACATGTGGACACTTTTTGGTGCCATTTTGGTCTTTCTTTGGAGCAACTTTTATTGGAAAAGCCTTGATCAAGGTTCATTTACAACAGCTAACTGTGATTGCTTTAAGTTCTGAGCACCATGTAGAAACATTAGTTGAGTTAATCGGGTAGGTAGCACGTTTTATTCCTTTGAATATTATATAATCAATTGCATTTAACTAAAATAACTGTAAATGCCATAACCTGAGATAGAGAACCATTTTTACACCTAAAATTCTGTTTTAAAACTTCAAATGTACCGAACACTTAGCTTTTTGTCTACATGAAGTAAAATTTTATTTTCTCTACTTTGAACTGTTTCATGTTATTCTCCCATGAGGCTTCCGTCAAGACTTGGATAAGTGAATTCAGGAGGTGGTATCTCTAATATATTGCTTTTCCATTTAATTTTCCCTTTTTATTTACAGATTGAAATGATATGTCCCCGATTACCAAAACTCAACTAAATATTTTATATAAATGTAAATCGCTTCATATTTTTAAAATCTTAATATTTTAATAGTTTAGCAGTTTAAATATCCCCGTAGAATATTCAAAAATAAAGAATAGTTGAGCGAAGAGTATTTTCAATAATTTCACCACCAGGTTCTACATTTATAAGTCTATAATTATATTATTTTACAAAGGCCAAAATAAAGCATGCATTAATGTATCTAACGATGTTGTATGTTAAAAACGGTTAATTTTCGCATCTGTTACGACATAAATACTTCGAAGCTGCGTTATTTGTAGAACAGAAAGTTAATTTTCTTCTGAACAACATCATCAACACACACTTTAAGTATAAGTGAAGTATTCAAACTCCATTATATAATTTGTCCACCATGTATTTGAAACAGACATTTGACCTTTTATTGTGGATATAACTTTATTTCTCAAAAATGTGAATATACGTAATTGTTTTTTCTTTGTCATGTGTTCCAAAATACGAGATTATCATGGGGTTAATGTTGGGAGATTGACAGTGGGGGAAATTTTTGAAATTTTGCTACATGTGTAACAAGTCAACATAATAGGTTTTAGTCTATATCTATCCCTGGGATACACATTCTGAGTATGCCTTCATTTGCTTACCTTAGTTGTTATTACGTGAATAATGAATATTTGGTTTCGACTCCCTGCCACTTATGTCCGCGAAGGACAACCACTTCCTGTTAACTAGTACCTTATATATCACCTAATTGATGGATTACTCACGCCTGTTACCCCTCGTGGAGCAGCATAGGTCGCCCACCAGCAATATCCATCGAACTCTATCCCGAGCCTCCTTTGTCCTTGACCGGTCTCTCTGGTTTACCATATTTCCCTGCCAGTTTCTTCGTCGTGTCATATGTTAATCATATGTTAACTGGTACCCCTCTCAGTTTACATCTAATTGTATGTATCAGTTCACTCGTATTACCTCAATAAATTACATTAGTCAAACAGAGATAACAGATTATCTTAAATTCTTCGGATATGTTCCGAAAAGACTGTTCTTTAGATAAATAAAGATTTTCAGCAGTAATGTTTCCAAATATCTGGTTGACTAATGACAAGAAAATCATGTTGAAAACCTTCAAAACGAATAAGCAACAACTAGACTGTTCTTCAAAAGGTTACTGAAACTACATTTGTCAAGTTTAATATGATTTATTTTAATAAGTATATTCCTTTTATGATCCAAGCAAATTATCTCAACTAAAATGACGGTTTAATGTTATTTGAAAAGTCTGCAGATTAGTTATTATGAACAATGTTTATGTTTCGGAAAAGTTATATTGTTCTGGTAAGAAACACAGCTCATACAAATAAAGTTTACGAAAGTTTTTATTCAGGTTAGACTACAATGATTATGTTATAAAGTTGCATTCTATTGACTACAATACCCGATGTTCATACATTAGGTTGTTCATCTTCCAGTCCTGTTCTACCTACTTTTATTTTGCTGCTATGTTAGTATTTTTAAAATTCATCCAAAATGCTAATCACTGATTCGTGTTGCCCACTGAATAGTTAATATAATTTTAAAATATTTTATTATTGCAATAGGAGTAAGAAATAGAAGCCTTAAAAGTATGTGAAGAATTGCACATTGATTATCATGACGATTTCTTGACATGTTTAATGTTCCTCTAATTTTTCATTACACTTAAGTATGAGTTTATTTACGATCTAGATCTTAAAGTAGTCAAGAAACTTCTGGACCCACTCTTTTTACTACTGCAGTCAAGTGAACCCAAGAGAAGCTCGTTAGTAAAAAAAGGGCTGTGTTGGAGAAGTGCAATCTATATTAGCAACAAGATGTGTATGAGTATCAGGTTTTGGTTCTTACTTTATTGCTTATCACATACAAATAGATAACATTTGTCTTAGAACTTTATAAAATATAGAGGAAAAACAGAAGTCAATATTTTAAACAAAAGCATTTTTTTCAACAAACTATGTTCAGTGGTTATTTAATTCAGGTAGCTTTCATTGTTGAAAGCAAATACTCTCTTGAAATTCGATATGCCAGTATGTAAGATTTTCGTATGAATTTATCTTTTGACTAATTGTATTATGGTAGCAACTTGTGGGATGTATTCTTATCTGTGACGTTACTAGAATTATCTGTTGTTATTTTTTATGCTAATCAAGTTTAATGAGATTGTATTGTTAGACCTAATACCAATAAGTTTTCAGACGAGTTAAACAATCTAGGCAACTGTACTGAAGTCACACAAAATAGCAAGTGAACACTTTTTTTTTAAAATTATTAAATGAAGAATGAAGAGCGCAAATGAGAGGTATACTTATTCCAGTGACAACAAAGTGATTTTCGTAATTTATAAAGGTCAATTTGATCTTAGTGCAATAAAAAAGGAGTATAACTTGTTTGTGTGCACATGTATTTTAAGTTGGAATGATTGTTTCGAACATTTTAGACGACTTGAGTCTGCGCTTCTTAGTAGAACTTCATGATTCATTTATATAATCCACTAATTTTAAATGTACTCCATTTACCAATGTAATTAAATACAAGAGATTTTATATTTTGCTTAGTATTACGTTATTGACTGATGCATATTTATTTTCTAGCTCTAACTATGTTTTAAATCATAAGAAAATGCTTGATCACTCTCGAACAGTGCAATCTGAAACGGGTTCCTGTGTATTAAATTATATAAACTAACGTGCAAGCCGTTTTGAGTGCAAGTTATTTTTGCGCACTTCAGTTAACTGGTAGATTTTCCTGGATTAATAAAGCAGTCGTTTATCTGTGTTCTCGTACATGCCAAAATAAAAATTGTCTTTGTCCAACTGTTGTTTCATACCAACATGTGTTTTTCAAAAAAATAATATTGTATAAATTGTTTGGTTTTTTTATTTCGAATGATTTCAGTCGTGTTCCAGTGTATGGTAAACAATTACAATCTCCATTTCTTGAATATTTACACCAACAAAAAGCTAGTCTACACAATAAAGAATTTAATGGAGTAAGTAATTTGAACTACCATTTATTCCATTTAGTAGTTTGTTACTAGAATTAGTTTTATTATTTACAGTTATTTATTTATAAAATTAAAATATTTGTAACATCACAATGAGTAGGAAAATTAAGATTTTAAACTTACTGACGTTTCATGACTCAGCGTAAGCCATTTCGTCGTAGAAATTATCAAGTAAAACTGTGGTAATAACACCTACAGGAGATTTATTTTTTAAATTACTAAGTGTCTTAAACTTACAATGTTTATGCACAATAAATCCTTAACTGTCACTGAATATTTCACGTATTTGTTTGTTAATATGTATGGTACATCATCTTATGTTCATGGATTAGATCGTTTATGTGTTGTTGAGTATTAAAAAAATTAATATGTCTTTAGCTGGTTGTTGTTGATATGACGGGATTAAAAAGCAAAATTACTCAGTGTAGTATTTATTTTGTTTGCCAATGTATTATTTTATTTGGTATAACATTTGATTTATCCAAGATACGGTATTCTTGTATTGAATTAAGATGAACTACGCTCAGCATGACATGTAGCATGTGATATATTATTATAACTCACGATCTTTTTCATATATGTGACTTCATCTTAATTAGTAATCAAAATGGGTTAATAAATCTTAACTTGTTCCGGTCTTGGTGTTATTACTTTGCGTCGTGACAATTGCAGTGGTTCTTCGTTTTACAAATGTGAGTAATTGGTAATTCCGACATAACAATTAGCGAGGACCAGACATAACAGTTGGCGACACAGTCATAACAGTTTTACGTGTAGATTAACAGGGATTATCCTGAGTGGTTTTCATGAAATATAAGTATTCTGAATCATCGGATACTCGACAAATCAGTTAATTATTGCGTAACAACAAATGTCATCGATCCCACTCTTAATTCAATTATTTCCACCTATCTTCGTGGGACTGTAACCTGTTCGAGGGGGGGGGTGCGTATTAATTTTTAAAGTCGAGTCCAATTACGTAACTGCCCTAATAAGAAATCTTAGAGTAAAACAATTCCTTGCAAATATTGTATTTCTATTTACTCATCCTAGAGTAATAATTGGGATGCAACTGTGATCGTGTATTCATGGACTTAGTCTATGGAAGCAAACTTTAGCGTAAATCATTGTGGAGAACTCAAATATTTTACACTTTGTGTGCTTCAATAAATTTGTTTCTATAAATGATTTTTAACATTTTCTGTAAAGTATTTTAGAATATTTCACTGCTCTATCACTTTCTTTTCAAATGAATTTTAGAAACAAAGTTGGCTTCAGTTTGTGTTATTTGTCCTCATAACTGGACTCATTATTTCATTTCTCGTATCCATTATTCATGCGCTTTCGAGGAGTTATCATCGTAGATTATGCGAATGGCGGCGGCTTGCAGAAGGAGAAGTACATAGTAAAGATGAATAATTGTCAATATTAAAATTGTGTTAGTTTCGACTTCTAAAGTTATTTCATTCCATATTATTTATCAGTACATAGTTTTACGTTGCCTTTTAAAATGTGATCCTTTTACTCACCCAATGTTGTTTCCAAACGTGTTATACAACAGTGAAAATGTTTCGAATTTATTGACACGATATTTTATTTCGAACCGTTGGCAAACTTCATCTTCAAAATTTTTACAACCATACAATTGTCATTTCTTTGACATTTTTTAAATCCAAATTGTGTTCATTCTAGTTTATTTCGAAACCAAGTGTTTCTGTACTAAAATTTCTTAGGTATTATATTCTGTGCTGAAATCAATTTGGTCTACTCTTGATTGCAGTTAGTATGTAACATTGACTATTCAGTGATACATGTACAAATTTTCCTATCTTTCTATGAATGTTATTTATTTCATTTGTTGAGAAGACTCAGTCAGTCAGCAACGACGTAGAACTTCGTACGTACGTACGTCAGTTCGAGTTGCCATACTACATTAGCACAGAGTGTTATATGTTGTGACCGCCGACTAGAGGGCAGTGAATTATCGATCGGACAGAGGACGCGCAAAAGACGTGCGGGCGGCCTAGAGTTCTGATTGGTCCTGCTTTCCGCCTAGCCCAACCAGTTAGGTCCAGAACGCCAATATCAGCTTCTGCAATATGAATCATTATATTTCGAACATACTGAGTTTATATACCAATCAAACAGACCGCAACGTAGCATGAAATAGAAAATAACATTCGTGCAAAATTTGACCAAATATGGCTGTGAATGTGGGTGGCAGTGACTAATAGGCAGGGCATAATTCAAGAATGGTAAAACGTATGATAATGGTTCGTAGATCTAAATAAAGCTTATAATAAGAGGAATATGGATATAAATGGTTCAGTTATTTATATGATAAAAATATACGTTTAGTATTGGTCTTCAAATGGATCCCAAAATTACCATTCATTATTGTCGGGACATAACAGAGTTATAATTGTTGATTCATATCCTGTAATGGTGGAGATAGTATTGGAATAAGCAGTAGTTGGAAAGATTGGGGTTCAAGGAGTATAATCCAGTGAAATAAATTTGGAAAGAGAAAAAAAAAGAAACGACATGAAGAATTCGGGAGAGCACAAAGAGTGGATGCACCTGCACCACTGCAAACTATTTCGAGCCATGTCATTCAAGGTATCTAACCATCAATCGCTATCATCTCGCGGACCCTAACCAGGTATTCCACACCTACCAACATGACTCAGTCCACTTGTCAGTGACTCCATGGATTTGTGCCATGTTTCGGTCTGGCCGCCTCTAGCTTTCTTCCAACCTACTCTTACACCATAAAACATCGCACGTCGGGGCAGTCGGTGGTCGGGCATGCACAACACATGTCCCAGCCATCTCAACTGATTAAGTTTCACTATTTCGTCAATTGATTTGCCATCCTTACCTAGTACCCGTTTCATAACAACTGAGTTACTTACTCGGTAGTCCCAGGATATACGAGCAATGTTTCGAAGACATCTATGGTCGATAACTAGTAACCTACGAATACCATCTCTTACCGGACATGTTTCACTGCTATAAAGTAGGACGGAACGAACTGCTGCTCAGTAAACCCGTTCCTTGATTGGTAGACGGATATGCGAGTTGAAACTACTTACGTGTTTATACTCACATTGTTTCAAGCAAACTATTAGTGTGATGTCTATTAGAATGTATTTTCAAATAATTCAACATGACAATCCTTAAATTTATCAAAGATGTGGGTTGGTCTTAAGATATCTTGGCAAAATCATAACTATTGAATATTTATCTGACTGGGCGAAAGCTGTCTTAGATTGATAGATCCTTTGTAACCTAGGTTAGTATCTGGTGATCAGGGTACATAGAGTAGTCATGTATCTTAGTTTGTGTACATTTTAACATTATTATCGCGAAACTCGCAGTTTTAACTGGTGCATTTGGTGTAAAAGCGAACCAGTACACGGCTCCTCGAGGTAGGTCCGAGCCCCGTGTTCGAGATTGCAGGTGCGTACTACTGAGAAGTCCCATTCTTTGAAGAAACAGCCGTCCGGCGTTTCTAGGTCTTGAATCGTTCCGTAACTTCGATGAAATACGACGAGACCCATGGCCTCCTGTTGACGACTATTGCTAATTTACCCGATCGATTTCCAGAGAATATGTTGCTGGACTGGTAATATTACATAACTATGAGAGAGAAAGTGGCGTTACTTTTTTCAATGGTGATCAAGTACGTGGTTTGAGATTACTATTTGTCTCACTCATGCTCAGCAAGATACTTATATGATATTGAGGATCAAATGTCTCCAAATAGATCTTTCTTGATGAAATCAGTTTAGACGTGGGTCATAATTGCAGTATTCATATACACATGTCTCGTTGCGCTTTGAATATTTAAAACTTGATCTCAATCATTCGAACGCAGAAAAGATCTTCCTACTTATTTCTGAAATTGCAGTAAAGAATGTTGATAGTAGCTGGTCCATTCCTCCTGACCTGTCCTCTACAATCCAAGGATTCAAATAATGTTATGGTCAGAAAAGTGTGCTTCAATTCTATATTTATGGAAACTTTGTGCTAAGAACAATTTTCTAACGATATATGATTCTGCTAACATTTCACTGTAGAAGTTTATTCAAATACATTTGTTGTGTCCTTAGAAGATGAGTTATGTACTTTTTACAGAGAGGATTCTGGAAGTCATCAGAAATTGTTTTCTCGATATAATCACGTAATTCAAAATAGTCAAAACTAAACCTAGTATGTTGATTTTGTAGAATTTTATGAGTAATACAATGTCACTTAAGCACCAGTCTTTTGAAATCTGAGCAGAAAAAATAAGCATGATCAAATAAAATCGGTTAGTGTCATGGTTCGGTCTGCGTCACTGTTTGTAGATTCATCTTTCAAGAAACTGCTTATGTCCGCTGTTATTTATGGCCTCCATGGGTTGACTAGTATTCTGCGTTTCGGATTTATCTGTTAGTTTCTGTTTATTTTATTAGGATCAATACTTCAAATTATAAAGACTGGAAAGAATTTAGATTGTCATTCCAAGAGTCATTGGATTCCCTCCAGTTTGAAGAGACAGTTCAATTTACATAACCGTGAATAAACCTTACATGTTGAATATTGATTCAGTTTCAGTTTGGAAAGGACAGGAGGCTTGATGGCCTGTGTTAGTCCTGGAAATTGTGTTCTCTCAGTTGATCCAACTTTCTTTTGAAAGAATTTACCGATGGAGCTTCAACCACGTGTTGAGGTAATAAATTCCACTCGTTGATGATTCGGTGGGAAAGTCCTCGTAAATTCTCTGTTTTGGAAGACAGGAAAAATGAGGGCATATCAGGTGCAAATTTATCACTAAGCAGTTTGAAAACTGTAATCAAGTCGCCTCTAGTTCTACGATATGACAAAGGGAATAGGTTTAGCATGTCCAGTCGAGCATCATACGGAAGCTTCGCTATTACTTGAATCAGCTTAGTTGCTGTTCTCCGGACCTTTTCCAAAAGCTCACTGTCTTTTTTAAGCAGGGGCTAGCCGCTTGTATGCAGTACTCAAGTTTAGGACGTACAAACACTGTATACAAAGTCAAAAACGTTTGAGCGTCGACATGAGTAAAAGCCCTACGTATTGACCATAAAGTTCTAAAAGCTTTGGCGGCTATTGCACGGCAGTGTGCAGTAGTCTTTAGATCTTGGCTAACGATGACTCCTATGTCATTATATGTCTGGACAACAGGTAGCTAAGTGTTGTTCATTGTGTATGTATCTGAACCTTGATGACTGATATGCATCACAACACACTTGGAAGTATTTATCGGCAGCTGCCATGTATGAGACCATTCGGATAATTTCTTCAGGTCATTTTGGAGTTCTACGCTATCACCCTTACACCATATCGTTCTCCATATCTTGACATCGTCAGCATATAGCAAGACCGATGATGATAGTAAGCGAGGAAGGTCATTTACATACAAGAGGAATAGCACTGGCCCCAAAACTGTACCCTGGGGCACTCCACTAAGCACAGTTTCCCAGCTAGATAATTTTGAGTTTACCCGTACTCTTTGTTGGCACCCAACAAGGAAGTCTTCTATCCACATCAATAGATTGTCTCTAATTCCGAAATTTTTTAGCTTATATAACAGCCGGTTGTGCGGAACCTTGTCAAAAGCTTTGCTGAAATCAATGTAAGCCACGTTTACAGGTTACTTTTGGTCCTTAAAAGCGCACCAGCTTTCTCGAGTGACTAATAAGTTAGTGAGACAAGAATAACCTATTCTGAAACCGTGCTGTTTCTCCGAGAGGATTCGGTTCACATCGAGGTATTTAAACAGCTCTTTCCGAATAATCTTTTCTAAGATTTTAACAACCACACTAGTTAGGCTAACGGATTGGTTATTCTCAGGTTTATGTTTCGTACCTGTTTTGAAGACAGGACATACTATGAAGTTCTTCCAGTCTTTTGGTAAACGATCCTGCGTTACGGATATCTTAAAGCATATACTTAAAGGGTTCGCAACGAAGTTAGATAATTCCTTTAGTAGCCTAGGATGCAATTCAACGGGCCACATGGATTTACCTATGTCAAGCTTATTTAGCAGACCAAAGACATCGAGTTCATTTATGGTCACGCTATCCAGTGTATGTGTGGGGGGGTTTGTATGCTCTGGCTGGAAGGGTGCTTCTATGGTATATACATTGCTAAAGTAGTTTGAGAACACTTGAGCCTTACCAAAGTCATCTTCCACTAATGATGCGGCAGTACTGTCTCCCCATAGTGCAGGATTAATTCCTCTTATTTTGTCCTTTGGTTTGTATAGGAATACAGGCGTTTAGGACATTCTATGGATTCCTTAACAATTTTTTCTTCCTACAGCTTTCTATACTTACGGAGGGTCGAGGAACAGGTATTCCTTGCTTTTCGGTACTGAGATTTTGTCTCATCAGTTCCCAGTAATCTAAATCTATCCCACATTTTTCTTCTCTTACGGAGAAGGATGCGGACCTCCCTAGTAAACCATGGTGGGGAGTTTCTCGGCCCCCTTGGTATAGTCCAAGGGATGTGGGGTGCGGTAAATTTTAAGTATAAATTTCGGAATGCAACCCAAGCCGTTTCAATTGAGGACTCTGGGTCTATTGTCCAATCTACTAATGATGCCGAATGCATGATATCTGGTATGCCTGCTTTCCAGACGTTAGGTCTGGATTGAGTTGACTCTTGCTCGTGATTGACAGTTATATGGAAGTCAAAAGTTGAAACTGCGTGATCACTAGAAGTGGAATGTAAAGGAGGTTCGCAACGTCGTCCTCATAGTGAGTTAATATAAGATTTGTAAGGATGATTCAGTGTCCTGGTCGTACCTAGTCGCTTCTTTCACATGTTGCACTAGGGCACATGTTATAACCGCATCAACTAGTTCCTGCTCGAAGGAATTATCTGATGATTCGGTTCGCAGATTTCCCCAGTCTACCATAGATGCATTAAAGTCCCCTAGGATTAGACATGGACCACTTCGTGACCAATTTTAAGCCTGTTTAACAGGACATCATTTACCTCACAGCTTGTACTGCGATAGACCAAACCAATTAGCAGCTCTTGCCTCTTGAGTTTCATGCGGCAACTAACCAATTCACACGTCCCACTTTCATGGGATGCACTATCAATAATGACAAACGGGATAGCATTCCTAATGAATAGAGCTACTCACCCTCCTTTACGCTTATGTATTCTGTCGGTCCTTACTAAAGTAAAACACTCAAAATCGAGTTCCATATTATCTATAGACTGTTTCAGCCAGGTTTCTGTGGCTGTGATTATGTCTGGCTCTGCAGAGTCAATCTGTTCACCTAGTTCCGATAGTTTATTGAGCAAGCTACGGGCATTAGTGTAACAGATCCGTAGCCTACTTAAGAGGCTTCGTGTTTCACCCAGAGTGGCTTCGCCATCATTCTCTGACGAAGCCTCACAACCCGAAAATTTACAATTTTCAGGTCCAACCTCATTTGTAGTTCTTTTTCGGCTTCCCGTCTTTTTACATGGTCTGCCAACGGCAAGTCCTTTCGGATAAAAAATCCCGAACTCTTTAATTTATGTCCATTCTGTGAAATTAAATCACTTTCATACGAAGATTTGAAAACTACTTTAAGCAGTCTAGATCGATTAGGCTTCAAGTTCGCTAAATTACCTAGTCTATACACCTTTAGCAAGGTGACTCCGGAGATATTTAGAGGCATGAGTTGATTAAGTAGCTGTTTTATCAGGACAATGTCATGCTCAAAAGGAGTTTTTGGTTCGGAGCTTTTGCTCTCGTTGATCCTATGAAAAATGTCTGATCTGTTACTGTGATCAGCCTTCGATTTTTCGACTACTTTTATGGGGGCAGGGTTCTATTTTATATCGTTTTTCTGCTTGGAGAAGCAATCACAGTCGCGTCAAACATACTGTGGGATTCCGGAGGGTTTTCGATGACTTGGTAGGTCAGGTTTGGTGTCCCATTAGAAACTGATCGAGCCTTGCGGTTGCGGCTTCTATGTGTTTATTTCTGGATACATTTTGAGGACGTGGGACAGAAGAAACGTTTTTCCTTGAGTTTTTTGTGCAGACAGAACTCTTCGGGAACTGTTCTCCCTCCTTTGGTCGGTGCGAGTCATCTGATTTCGAACTCACTTTAGTTTGCCTCACGCCAATTTTCGTGTCAACGGAGCAAGTACTTGATGATGTGTCGCGGCCACTCTTGCCAAAACATTTTTTAGCAGCACTAACCAGTGAGATGGTTTCGGTTAGCAAACTGTTAGCATCCAAAAAGCACTGTTGACAAAGCCATACGCAACCATTCCTACTGAACCGTTTGAAAGCTGCAGGCATTAAATTTGTGCAAACTTCGTGGTACCATTCTTTGCACTCATCGCACTGCATGCCGCTTTCAACGGGATAACGACAGCTCAGGCGTTGGCAATTACTTTTTTGCACTGTCCAGTCATTTAAACACCGGTTTTTTTAGAAAGAACTAGATGCAAAAATAGTCAGGGACAAAAAAATAATCTATGACCAAAAAAGTGAAAAACTGTGGATCGTTAGAACCAAAATGTTAAGGTTTGAATGAGAGAGAGCTATCACGGGTTCACGTAGTTTGAGAACGAAATCGAGGATTCGGTGACCAAGGTCCAGTAGGCTAACTATTGACGCGTCCCAGCCCGCCATCTAGAGAGAGAAGACCAAGCTTGGAATGAGAAGCATATTCTGCAACAACCCGAAACCAGCAAACTTTTACAAGAAAATTTTAAAACGTATATATACAATTATATATACATCGATATTGTCATGGAGCTTTTAAACATTTAATCGATAGTTCGTCAGTTGACTGCCATCGAAATATTTAAGCATTTAATCGATAAATTCGTCAATCAACTATGTGCGTGTGTGGTAAGAAAGGCCCACGTATACATCTGCATACAAGCTCCACAAGATATATTACAAACTATGAGTTTTTGGGGACAAAAAAATAATCTATGACCAATAAAAGTGGAAAACTGTGGATCGTTAGAACCAAAAGTACTAACAGATACTATAAAAAAAACAGAGTACTCAAAAGTACTGACAACAAATTACTTTAGAAACAGAAACGATAATCTTATCGAATACTTTAACTGAAAGAAACACAACTAAAGTGAAAAACAGTAGTTTTGATACGTATAAACGATCAAAACAATAGAATTTACTCAGCGAGGAAAAATACCACTGTCTTTTTTGAATTGCGCGCGATGATGTAATATATATTTTGTGAGGTTTCACATTAACACCCTTTAAATCGACAAAGCTTCTGGTGTCCATTCAACAGTAAAAGTAACTTCATGATAAAGTTAATTAACATCTCGTGATAGAATACAAAGGACTCACATCAAATGTGTTTAGATATTTCACTAGATGAAATTTTATTCTACCATTTTGTAAAACTGACATGTGCTAGAAGCAACTGTAATTAGTCAAAAATGCGCCTGCTGCAAATATCCGGTGTCAAGACGAATGTTCGCTTCGTTGTCAGTCACCTCAAAGTTGTTGTCAGTCATTTTGTAAAAACAAAACATTTTTGAGACGAGGTATTTTTTAAATGCACTTTTTATCCATTATGTGTGATTGTATGCTCTACCAGCTTTTACTTCATGTAACTTGGGCTTAGAAAATCAACGCCATGATAACCATATATCTCAAAAATTGTTAAACGTCATATCATAACTATAAGATATTCCTTCTTGTTGAAAGCCCGCCCACTAGTTCCTGAAAATGAAGTTAAGTTAGTTTTAATGGACTCATCAAATGAAGGCGCTCGGTCATGTATCCACACCGGATCACGAGTGGTACCCAGTCTAGATTAGTCTATCCTTGATATCTTCTAACCTCCTCGTATTTGTGTTTTGATTTCGCTTGAAGAGGTACGATATATAGCAGAATGTATTACTAGCTAAAGCGTTATCAAAATCCAAATACTTGTGGCATCCTCAATCCCAAACATAAGGCGACGTGACTAGAGGATATTCGGTTGCACCCTGTTAAGCAACACCATTTTCAAAAATTTCTTATACGAATAGCTTGAGGCCAATTGAACCTAAAGTCAGAAGTGAAGGAGCACGAATTTATATTTCAACAATTGTTGATGCATTAAGTATTACGGGATTTCAGTCGATTGCTTATTATATTAGATGTGCAGTATGGCGCACATAAATGTGATCTGATGAGCATGCCAAATCGAGTGGTGATGGTCAGAGCTTGGCCTGAACGCTGCGCATTTAGTTAAAAAGTGTTTTATGTGCTAGGGGATCATGCGCAGTAGCGTGGAAGTGGAGCTTCTGAACAAAAAAGAATAAAAAAAAGAAGAGTCGACGTTCCGTTAAACGTTCACAGTGCACTTGAATATATGAAGGGAAATACTGGCCTTAGATTGAGATAATATTGAGTTAGAAACTGGTATTAGATAGTTTAACTCGCAGCATGTCTAGTAACGCTAGTGTAGACCTGTAACATTACTTACTTAAGGGATTTATTCAAGGGCATTAGGTGTTGGGTTTCATCAGATAAACTAATGAGTAAATACAGACAATTGTTTAGGATACTTCAAGAATCCGAATGCATAATGTTCGGTAAGGTATTTGTGATGATAGTTTGTTTCTATTAGTACACTAACAGGTTGATTCATTATGGCAATGGTTTCTACCGTAAATTGATATCAGCCATCAAGCAAGAATAAATTTTAAAAACACAGAGGGAAAAGTAATAAATATTAGGTCACTCATGTATCGTATATTTTTTGATTGTACATAGGATGTGGGGTTCGAAGTGATTTGTAGTTCAGCGAGTACTGTTGCTGGATTAATTAAACGCCTAATTTGCATGGTTTTCGATATTTGCAGAATTTAGACATGGTTCAAAATAAACTTGGCTGCGTTCTGCAACTTAGGATTGGAGTTGCTCATTCATTTACCTTACGCTTTAGTAGCACGCTCGTTGTTTGACCTTCAAGGGCGTAACTACCTGCATTTTGTACTGTATCTAAATCTGACCTTAGGCGCGGTAGTCGAAATGATCAGTTTACTGCCATAATCCAGTAAGTTCATCCAATTGTTACTGAAAATATGTAATATTACCATACTTCATTGAAGTTGTATCAAGAACACTTAAATTCCTTCGTTTTTTCAGAGCAGAATGTATTACTCGATGTAGTGTCATAAAAATCCTGTAGCCCAAGCAAACAATAAAAAGGAAAATGATAGCAAACGGAAAATACAGGAGGAACTAAGTTGGAAAGTAAAGGGGAAATAATAGGGAAACGCGATAAAATGTCTACTATTTCGTCTGTCTGCGGAAATAATGCGGATTTTTTTCTTTATGTCGCTCTGTGTTTTAACTGTCTCTGAATTGTCTTTTTTAGCCTAAATACACGCAAAATTGTCTACTTATGTTCCGATTGTCCAGTTTTCTCGCATTTATTTGAGACATGGTAAACGGTACATTTATTTGCACAAAACTGGTGTGTTGTACACGTTACCCTGATTCGGGTTGTAATTTATAGTTATTTGCTAAGTGCAGAACAGCTTAAGTATTCATTTTTTTTTACAGTTCAAGCATATATTTCTTCCCCAGTTTTCCCTCATGTAACAGTATGGGCAACATATACGCCTGGTCTATTTCCCTACTTGCAATATGAGAGTAAATGTAGAAACAATCTCGCATTATTATTCTGAAAAAAACTTTTCAATCAGTGTATTAAAGATATGAAAAGCCAAACGTTTTCTGCAAAGATTGATCTGAATTTTTCTTGGACAGAATCTCACTCATTTGACTATTAAGGATTATAGAACTTGTTGTTCACATTTTAAGGTACAGGTTGTTACTTCATACGTATTTGCCGTAAGCCACGATCATTAAGGTCTTGGCATTATTCACGGTAAAAATAATGATCATTCTACACTGTCATTTGGCGACTTTATATTTCATAACCTTAAAGTTCTGCAATATAATCTATAAATAGGTGTAAAACCTTAACAACCATGCCGTGTCTGTATGAGTCAGTCAATGCGCTCAGTTTTAGTAACCGTATTTAGTTACTGTCACGCCGTGTAATTTAACCACATGTAAAGTGCGGGAAAGAATCAGCCAAAGAAAAAATCCTTTACTTTGACGAATGAAGTTCAACTAAAACTACTTGAGGTTTCAGTACCCAGATGAGAAATAGTAATAATAATTACTTAAAATAAATGTCTCTTTTGCAGTGCACATATAGTTGAAATAGGTGTGATACGAAAACTTGAACTAATGTGAACTGATTAGAATGGTTTATCGGAGCCATCGTAGTTTAATGTTGAGTTTCCAACACATGTCCTGTTTCACAAGTGCTTATTTGGTAATATTTGAGTTAGTTTGTTTTTATTTCTATCTTTCTGTGCTTCCATTCCGTTCAGGTTTTTAGTAATCTAAAAGAAAATAAAGTATAGAAAATCAAGTCTTTGTACATGGGTATTTTCACCAAAGGGATATTCGGTATTCATCATATGTGTTATAACGGGGAAAGGTTTGGATATTTGAAGTAAGGCCCCGCAATTCTGGAATGAAATTAGCCTTTAAGTTGGGTGAAATTCCAGTCGATGCTTTTTTGTAGTAAATTGATCCATTTTGTTTGTGTTTGTAGTCACGGATAATCAATAATAAAACGTACGCAGTATTCCAATGAATACATATAGGCATTGTCATGTAAGTTGAAGTTGATGTACAGAAATCTCGCAGTAGAACGCTTTTCTTATACCTGCTCAGTGATTTCATTAAAATATAATGCAAAGTTGGCATTCAAATACTAGCAGTTATTATGTTTTGTGTATCATGTGAGGATTAGTGAATTACCGTTTCTCTAGTTAATATAAGGCTTTGACCTGGTGAGTGGTAGTCTGGATACCATTATTATTCATATCTCAGGTAGTTTTTAACTTGAAAGAAATTCATCTTAGACAATTGACATTGTACTATCTTAGATATACAGATATAAAAACTTAATTTTCTACCTATATGATCATGCAATGGTAATTTCACGGTGATATCCTGTTTCTTAAAATAGATTGGTTGTATACTAGTTTTTACTTCAACTTTTCTACAGTGAAATATTTTATTTCTTTAGTAATATCAGTCCTTTGGACAATAAATTAATATTTGCCTCTATTTATTTTCCAGATACTATAAGCATTTTATGCTGCATTTATTCCCGCATTATTTCCATCTTACATTCTGCACTGTATATTCGCACTATGGTTAGTGTACATTCTGATTTTGCATTACAAGTTGTGTAGATAAATTTTATGTTATTGTTTAGTCGTCAAGGTAAAGTGCGACTTCAAAAATGGTATAGCTCTTATACGGAGAAAGAAAAGAAAAAGTATTTGCGCGAAATTATTTCTCTGGTCTTTGCAAGGAAACCAAAAATGTGCTCGTTTCTAGAATGGCAAGACCTTAAGATTGTGTACAGGAGGTGTGTTTATAATTTATTGCAACTACACTTTAACAGATATGCTAGTCTCTATTTTGTGTGCGCTATTGATCAGACAGATAATGAATTGATTACATTGGAAATTATTCATCGTTACGTGGAGATTCTGGATAAATATTTTGGAAATGTAATTCATATTTCACAAAATTGTATTTTTAAGGTCTGTGAATTGGACATAATCTTCCACTTTGAAAAAGCTTACTTTGTTTTGGATGAATATTTACTAGCTGGTGAAGTACAAGAGACAGGGGCAAAAGAAATTCTTTCTGTGATAGATGCACAAGATATAATTCAAGAGGTTTTTTATTAGTTCCATTTGATTTTCTTTCAGGATGAAGTCCCACAAAAACTTTTCGAAGATCAAAGTCTCAATTGACAAAAGTACTTCATTTGGGTCGCCAGATTATTTAAGTCTTACGTTTACCTCCCTCCATGGCATTGTCAGATGTTCTTGAAAATAAACTTTACTTTTTTACTGCCTTGATATTAATATTGTCTTTTTTAAAGTATGAAAAATATCGTTATCTACGATTAACTCTATATAAAGATACAGGATAAGATGACAAGTAACCGAATTGATTTGGTAGTGTGTGGATATAACTATGTATATGGTTTTTTATCATTTTGGAGAGAGCAAGAGAAAGAATTTTAAAGATGATAACATGAATTTATCTTATTTCGTTCGGTTCTCGTTAGTTGCCTTCAACTTATAGTATTTAAAAGTAAAAATTACAAAGTGGGTTCAAATTATTTACATGAAATTGTTTATTTAGTTGTGGTGATCACACATTCATATAATGTAACAACGTTGTATAAAAATTTAACAGACTAAATAAAATATTAATTATGTATATCTTATGTGAAAGAATATTTTGTAACATTGATAGTAACACAAGATCAAAGGGTTAGAAACAATCAGTTACGTAATGAACGAACACCGATAATAAGAATAAAATGAGAGAAGTTCATTTGGTTGCCTCCGTGTCTATAAATTTATTTGCACCTTTCAAACGAGCTACATTAACCGAACAAGAATGGGGGCTGGCTCCCAAATCCCTTCGGACAAGAGAAAGTACTATTTTAAATAACCCGAACACTAAATATCTTTTGGACACAGGACATCAAGTCGATACTTTAAAATCCTTCAAGGAGATTAATAAACAACCAAACTCCAGTCATTTGAAGTTCACTAAACCCATCTCTATCAGGCATCAGAAAACTAATTTGTGTCCAAAGAGAGATGGTTTCTTGTCTTTCTTTGCTCTGGTGACAAACGTGCTTTTCAATACGTCATTAAAGGCTATCCAACTTTTTCAATTAGTTGCATCAGTACGCCTGTATTGTTAATGTCTTCTAGATTGTTAGCCTTATTTCACCAAAATGAACTTTATTCGTTTTATCCTTATTATGAGCATCTGTCTATTGCGCAACCACTTGTTTCTAGCCCTTTCATCTCAAGTTACTATCAATCTTGAAAAATATTCTTTCATATAAAAAATATATATTTGCAATATCTTGGTCTGTCACTTTTTTCATATTACTGCTAGACTGTATTGACGTTCGATCATAGCAACCTTTAAATATTGCGGGATGCATGTAGTTGGAGAGAACCAAACGAAATAGAATGAATCCATGCTCTTTTGATATAGCTATTATATATATACCTTTAACAAACCAGACTATATTAGATACGAAACCAAATATCCTACCGTCTGGTGGATATCAATAATTCTGTTTTTTTCACCTTCCGATGGATCTTGGTTTTGTGTTGCCCATTGCAATTGTTTGTCGTAAAATCTCAGTATATTTTATCTGAAAGTATTTAGTTCAGCCATAATATTCAGCAAGCTTTTCTTATTATTAGTTTGGATAACTTCAGGTCAATTTAATCCATGTAGTGTTTGAGTCACTAAATACAAAATATTCGTTAATAAATCTTAAGTTTGTGGGCTTATCTTCAAATATTTAGTGCCTATAGGAGAATTAGTCCAGAAACAATTAGCTTTGCCGTAGAATATTAGTTTCATGCCTTTCACTATGTATTTATTAATAGCTTACTCAACGTTATCTTGATCTAGGTGTTTCATGAGTATTAATAATAAAATGTGTTTGCATTTGTACTTGCGGAGTAATGAATTCAGTCTATAATTAGTTGTTTACAAATTTTACTACATCATCTAGTGATAGTCCACATCTCATTGCGTTCCCACTTTAATAGTCACATTATGAAACTATAACATAAAGATATAAAGTTCGAAAATGAAGAATTTTTCGTAAATAGGGTTAAGCAACCACCTATTTAATTACGCCTGTTGACCCTCATGGAGGAGAATAGGCCGCTCATCAGCCTTCTCAATCCATCTCTGTCCTGGACAATCTTTTCCAGTTGCTATTCACTCTTTTGATGTCTGCTTCCGATTTCCGTCACAGTGTGTTCCTTGGTCTTCCTCTTTTCCGTTTCCTTTCAAGATTCCAAGTTAGTGCTTGCCTCGTGATGCAGTTTGGTGATTCCCGCAATGTATGTCCTACCCACCTCCAGTGTCTTTTCCTAGTTTCCTCTTCAGCTGAAGTCGGGTTTGTTCTGTCACAGAAGTTTGTTGTTGATGTTTTCCGGCCAACGGATATTGAGTATCTTGCGTGGACAATTGTTTAGAAATACTTATACCTTTTTGACGATGGTTGTGGTAGTTCTCCAAGTTTCAGTTCCATACAATGAAACTGTCTTGACGTTCTTATTGAAGATTGTGACTTCGATATTGGTTGACAGTTGTTTCGAGTTCCATATGTTCTTCAACTGTAGGAATGTTGAATCTGCTTTGCCAATCCTCACCTTTACATCTGCATCAGAACTTCCTTGTTCATTGATGTTGCTCATATATATATATATATATATATATATATATATATATATATATATATATATATATATATATATATATATATATATATATATATGAGGGACGAGGAATCAGTGTGATGCGTGTTGGGAGGAATTAGTAGATATCTCTTCATAGTCATAATTAAAGCCACATTACTGCAGTCTTATCAGATTCTTGGATTAAAAATGTAGGACAGCAACGAATAGATTTGGAACATAGCTAAGTTTTTCATCCATTCCTTTTTATCAATTTGCCAGTTGTTTAAAACGCGTCAATATTAAAAACAAATCATTGCTCTGGTGTTAGATTGTAGCGAAGCGTTCGACTCGCTGAATTATTTTGAACTTTCATATTATTAAAGTACTTTGAAAAGCACATTGTACGAATAGTTATTATTGTTCCTGTCTTAATGTTTAACAGAATATTTATTTCAGACCTTGAGTTGAAAGCAAAAGAGCTAAACGATTATTCTCGAGAACTTTGTGATAGGTAATTGATTTAACATACAATGACTTTGCACTGTCTTGCAAGTTATCGGTCGGCATCAAAACTGGAACTATTTTGGTAATAGTGAGTAATTCCATGTATGGCGTATTAACGATTTTATGCTTAACGAAGTTAGACAAGCTTTTTAGTATTGATTATACTTCATTGTCAAATACTTTGAGGTAGGCATTGAAATCACGACATTAATTTTAACTTCGATGGTCAGATAACCGTTGCTTTGCTACAATTACGTACCAATTTCCATAGTGCTTATTTAACCAGGAACCATTTGTCTAAGCTACATTTAAGTCACAGTATGCTTTTATATAATAATAGTCAACGAATTTGGACAAAAAGTCAACTAACTGACTGACATCATGGCTAAGTACAAAACCCAAATAAGTCTGATTTGGGAAGACGAAGTAATCCCTCATTTATTTGGATCTATCTGTCATAAAACGTGTGTTGTAGCACATAACCAACAAAAGCACTGGTTTTAGAGATTGTATAGCAATTGTACTTACAAATGGAAACTTATTGTTATGTAACCCCTAGTGTTTAGCTGAGTTTTATTTTCTTACAATCACTCATCATGATGAATGTGAGAACAGTAAATCACCAATAACAAGGAAAGTCAAAAATCTTGCAGTAACTTTTCTATACTTTTACATAAATGGTTTAGTTGCAAGTCCTTGACATCATTGAAAACAGTGCAAACCTTAAGGAGAAGTATGCTATTTGAATTGGGGTGTTGAGATCCGGATTTTAAGTTTTCCGTGTTCATCCTCCCCCACGAAACAATGTTGGGTCCACATATACCCAAATTACAAATAACTTGACTGTATTTAAAACGTATTGAGCAGAGAATTCAGTAAAATGGACCAGGTAGTGAGGATAAACGCCATTTAATTTGAGGTCATCAGAGTTTGAATCTTCTGAAGTCTTGTTATCAATTTTATTGGGAGCTTCATTTGTAGATGATGAGTCATTAAGATAATCAGCATTTATCAAAATTTTGTTAGGTTCTTGATCAACGTTTGATGCATCCGACAAAGTTCCCTCATTTTTGTAAGAAATTTGATCGAAGGCATTTGATGCATCTGTCTTTACTATGCTGATTGATTGATTTTCTGTTTGTTCGTGGGCTGCTACTGTAATAAGTTCATGAGCATTTAATAAGACACGGTCTCTGTGTGAGCTGAACATGCTGTTTCGGGGATAATGGAGATTGGATCCATTACCGGGCATGTTTCTGGAATGGGGAGTACTGGACCACCGAGCGGATCTTGAGTGACAGCTGTATCGTTTGAAATATGGTTTGCTAAGGATTCATGAGGGCTGCAATTATTTTCTAGCTCGGTGCTCAATTGAGAAATTAATCCATCCACTTCCGTCGCATCTTCAAAGCATGTGCGTAAATTGACTAAAAACTCCAATTGCCGCTCAAATAGCAGCTGTAATCGATCGGAAGGGAGAGTCATTTTTTCTTAATCAGAACCGGCTGACTTTGGATTGTATTTTTTTTACCCCGTCGTAAATGAATGCTTGATGTTTGGTACCAGAGTCCCTTAGACCAAGGGTGCTAAAGCAATTCCACACTGGTCATCCGGGTATAAAACGAATGAAATCCTTCGCCAGAAGCTATACTTATTGGCCCCTCATGGGCCAACATATCGTGGATTTAGTAGGCAAGTGCACACAATGTTAGCAAGTGGCCAAGTGTAACGCGAAAGTACTGCCGGTCCCATGGCCACAGCCGGAGTATCCATGGTCCAGGATACATGTCGATTTCGCAGGCCCAATTAATGGAATCACCTACTTAGTCGTTGTTGATGCCTTTTCGAAATGGCCAGAAATCGTTCCCGTCATGCCACCAACGACAACCCAAATGATGAAACTTTTGACAGACATGTTCTCCCGCAACGGATTACCGGATATAATTGTATCCGACAACGGTTCGCAGTTCACTTCCAGTCAATTTCAAGAATTTCGCAAACGCCTATCGATCAAGCATTTCCGCTCTCCACTTTACCACCCACAGTCAAATGGCCAAGAGGAAAGATTTGTGGATACATTCAAGAGAGCTCTAATGAAATCGAAAGGGGAGGGGACACCAGTGGAAACACTGAAGAATTTCCTGTTTGTTTACCGAACAACACCTAGTGATATGCTTCCACAGCAGAAGTCCCCGGCAGAGATCCTAATGGGAAGGAAATTGAGGACGATCCACAGTCTGATGTGTCCAAGAACCACACCACCACCACCATCTCAGACCAGATCTCACAAGCTGCAAGCATACGAGGTTGGATGCCCGGTGTTCGCTCGAGACTATAGAGCGAACCATGGTCCTTGGATCGAAGCATGTGTGGTTGGAAGATTAGCCCAAGTTATGTACGAGACACAGAAACCAACTGCGGAAGCGGATAACGCCAGACCGCCTATCAACAGAAGCAAATCTCCCTCTTGACATCCTGCTTGATACCTTCAACTTACCAGCAGCCCCACCACGAGAAGAAGCTCAACAAGAAGCTGATCTCCGTTCCAGAAGGTGGCCTCCCAGTCAACGGCGAGCAACGGACAGGATGCAAGTTGACCCTAGAAAAGTGCGCTACTAAAAAGGGGAAGAGTGTTGGGGACGATAGATGCCCAAAAACTCATAGTTGTAATTTATCTTGTGGAGCTTGTATGCAGATGTATACGTGGGCCTTTCTTACCACCCACGCACATAGTTGATTGACGAATTTATCGATTAAATGCTTAAATATTTCGATGGCAGTCAACTGACGAACTATCGATTAAATGTTTAAAAGCTCCATGACAATATCGATGTATATATAATTGTATATATACGTTTTAAAATTTTCTTGTAAAAGTTTGCTGGTTTCGGGTTGTTGCAGAATATGCTTCTCATTCCAAGCTTGGTCTTCTCTCTCTAGATGGCGGGCTGGGACGCGTCAATAGTTAGCCTACTGGACCTTGGTCACCGAATCCTCGATTTCGTTCTCAAACTACGTGAACCCGTGATCTCTCTCACTCTTTCAAACCCTAACACTTCAAGTTTGACAATTCCATGATTTTTATTTATTTATTTGAACACATAAATATTGGTACAAAAGGTCACCAAATATATATGCGACACACAAAACAATGAGAATTTAAAGAGAAGGAGAAATATATATATATATATATATATATATATATATATATATATATATAAAGTAATGAAAGTGGGGAATAATAAAAAAAAGGGAGAGAACAATGATGGGGAAAACGGAAAGGTACAATCAGAAGAAATCTTTCAGTTAAGGAAGATACAACATTGTTCATAATAACTAATCTGCAGACTTTTCAAATAACATTAAACCGTCATTTTAGTTGAGATAATTTGCTTGGATCATAAAAGGAATATACTTATTAAAATAAATCATATTAAACTTGACAAATGTAGTTTCAGTAACCTTTTGAAGAACAGTCTAGTTGTTGCTTATTCGTTTTGAAGGTTTTCAACATGATTTTCTTGTCATTAGTCAACCAGATATTTGGAAACATTACTGCTGAAAATCTTTATTTATCTAAAGAACAGTCTTTTCGGAACATATCCGAAGAATTTAAGATAATCTGTTATCTCTGTTTGACTAATGTAATTTATTGGGGTAATACGAGTGAACTGATACATACAATTAGATGTAAACTGAGAGGGGTACCAGTTAACATATGATTATGCTAAAGAAGATGATAAATTTAGCTACAATACAGGTTTTAGTTATTGTGTTTTTTCGATTATATCTTAAATATTTTTACATGCTAACTACATTAAACCACTGTTACTTTGTAATTGACTAAATCAAGGCTATCAAAATCCATGCGTAATCCATTATACGTACTCTTAAAATAAATTAAACACTGAATTTTGCCATCTGATCTTCATTGTATCACTATATCAAAAAAGTGGGACCTCGTTCCGAGATAAACTGTTTTTATTTGTTTCGATGAACAGTGATGCACAACTGGAACGTATGTTTTTGATTGATATCAATGATAATGCTTCATCAACATACTTGGAGTAGGACTAATAATTGAATGTTTAAGCGCGATCTCAAGATTAGGTAAAACAATATTATAAGGAATGAAAAAATAGATTTTTCATCACTAATCCATCAATTCGGACAACTGGGGAAACAGCGTTACAAAGGTTCAATACAGCCTTCCTTCAACATTTATTTATTTATTTATTTGAACACATAAATATTGGTACAGGGGGGCACCAAATATATATGCGCCACACAAAACAATGAGAATTTAAAGAGAAAGGAAAAAAAGAGGTAAGGAACGTAGAGAGTTATAAAAAAAAGAGAGAACAATAATGGGGGAAACGAAAGTGTACAATCAGAGAAAATCTTACAGTTAAGGAAGAAGCAACCACTTTTTATGAAGAAAGTAAAAGAAGTTTACAGCAGGATCGCCACTGGCTTCTATTCTGGGCCATATCTGATAACGTCTCTAGCCAATGTGTAACACCATCTCTCGGACCCCAGCCAGGGAGTCGTGAAGGATCAACACAAGCCAGCCCTTTGCAGCTTTCTTTCATACCACGACACCATGTCATATACTGACCACCTCTCCGCTTTTTCCAACCAGACTCAGAGTCTGCAAATAATGCACGACGTGGAATTCTCTGGGACGACATTCGTAGAACATGTCCAAGCCACCGAAGTCGGTGTTTCAAGATGGTGACATCAATTTCATTATCGTCTCTGTGCCCGAACACACGATGCCGGACCTCTGCATTACTGACATAGTGTTGCCACTGGATGCCAGCAATCCTTCGGAGACAGCGATGATCGAACACAGAGAGTCGTCTAACATCCTAAACTCGGAGAGGCCAGGTTTCACAAGCATAGAGCAAAACTGCTCTCACCGTCGCGTTGTAGATCCGACCTTTTACAGCCAGACTAACATCACGAAGGCGCCAAAGGTGGCCCAGATTGGCATAAGCCACTCTGGGTTTCACTATACGTGCATTGATCTCGTCGCTCACGCCACCACCAGCACTTATGCAGCTACCTAGATACACGAACTTCTCGACTACTTCTATCTGCTCACCGTCCAGAGTGAGCACAGGATTAGAATCCCGCCAGTCTTGTAGAAGTACTTTGCACTTCAAAGTTACAAAAACACATACCATACCTACGGACATTGATTGCCAACTGATTAAGTGCGGATTGCATGGCTTGGGCATTCTCGCACAGTAAGACAATATCATCCGCATACTCAAGGTCGAGAAATCTTTCTCCAGGCAACAGATCCACACCACCATTATATACATCCGTCAGAGCTGTTTCCAGAATGTCATCGATGGCAAAGTTGAAGAGGAATGGTGAGATTGGGCAACCCTGCCTAACTCCACTGCTTGAATGGAATAGTGGAGAAAGGTGGTTGTATGCCCTCACTCTGCCTGAGGTGTTTGTGTATTGGGCTGTTAGGATGTTAATAAACTTCTCAGGCACACCCTTCTTCAATAGACAATCCCAGAGAACAGTTCTGTCCAACGAATCGAAGGCAGCCCTGATATCAAGAAACACTACTATTGTTGGCCTTTGATAAGTATGGCGGTGTTCTAACACTTGGCAGAGGGTGAAGATATGATCAATACATCCTCGACCAGAACGAAAACCAGCCTGCTCCTCGCGAGTCAATCCTTCTCGGGTTTTGAACAACCTACGTAGTATAACGGAAGCCAGTAGCTTGGACGCAATCGAGAGTAGACTTATCCCCCGATAGTTGTTACAGGAACAACGTGAACCCTTTTTAAAGATAGGGACAACTATCGACTCATTCCATGACGTTGGTACACACGCTAGTTCCCAGACCTTTGTAAACGACGTCGTCAGTCCCTTAGTCAGAAAGTCACCACCATCTTTAAAAAGAGCCGGAGGTAAGTCGTCTGGGCCCGGTGATTTGTAACGTTTCAAGAGTTGGAGTTCCTTGCGGACTTCCGCCTAGTTTGGTGGATCAGTCGTCACCGGCCATGGAGGGCAGGACAGTCTGATCGATGTTGCCGGAGCAGCAGGTCAGTTAAACTGCTCTTCGAAAAATTCTGCCCATCGTCCAAGACGTCGATGGATGTTAGTGATCGGCATCCCGTCATCCCCACAGATTGTTTCGCTCACACCAAACTTCTTGCTGCCAGTGGCTCGGATGAGCTGGATAACTTCCGGTAATTACCAGATGCAGCTGCTGCTTCCAGCTCATTAGCACGCTCCGACCACCAGGCTTCACGGTCCTTACGCAAGCTTTGCCCGATTTCATTACGTAACATCCTTCGTTTGTGGTCAAACTCACGGTCACCCGGAGTAGACCGACGGGCTTCAATCAGTTGTAAGGAACCAGAAGAAACCCAGTGCTTGTAAGCGGGACGTTTCGCGAACCCACAACTGACTTGACCCGCCATTTTCATGGCGTCATACAATTGCAACCAATGCTCATCTATACTTTTCGGTGGAATAGTAGCTAGCCTAGAAGCTAGCTCGGTTCGGTGATTACTAGCAACAGAAGTTGCAACCAGCTTGCTAACGTCAATTATTTTGGTGGCGGTCACTTTGTTGTCCACTGAAAAGTAAGGTCAGATTGGCGCAGACCAGGACATGATCAGATTCCAGATAGGTACTCCAAAATGAGCGGCAGTCTTGTACACAACCACGCCAGCGGTAGCTGATCGCGATGTGATCAATCTGAGTCCAGGCTTGAGATGCAGAAGGGGGACGCCAGGTGGCACATCGGCGATGACTGTGCCGAAAGTTAGTGCTAGCCAGAAACAGGTTGTGGTCTGTGCACAGTTGCAGTAGACGTTCCCCGTTATCTGTCCTGCGACCAACAAGTTCCCATCGGCCACCTAAACGACTCTCTTCTGTGCCTAGACGCTCGACCTGAGCATTCAAGTCTCCGGCTAGTACTACAATATCTGTCGAGCGCACTTTCTGGAGAAGAACAGTTAACTGGTGGTAGAACTCATCCTTGATTGCATCCGGGCTGCAATCTGTCGGGGCATAGGAGGAGATGACGAAAAGACATCGTTTCTCACGCCGATTTCTTCTCACTTTGATGGAACTTTATAAACTAACAGCACATAACCGACTGTTAATGGGGATCCAGTCGACTAGTGCCGCCTCAGCTCTAGCGCTTAGTGCAACACCAACGCCAGCAAGACCAGACGAAGATGCCACAGGGTCCCCGGATAAACGCACGTAAAACAAGCTTTTTGAAGTGACAGATGGAGAGCGAACTTGTAGTACTTCACCAGAGTCTTGAATACGGGTCTCGGATAGACAACACAAGTCAATATTAAGATTTTCCAAAGACATAGCCAGCCCTATCTGTTGTCCGACCTGCATAAGTGTGCGAACGTTGAAGGCAGCCAGTTTGCATGGTGCACGTGGTTTCAGAAAAACTGCTTCAGTACTCATATTCGGTGGTAACGTACAATTTTCAACCAGGCAGTGACTCGAGAACGTTTAGATAAAGCTGAATTTTCACCATAGGCGAGCTGCTGTCTAGATCGAAACGGATACATAAAGTAGGTATAAGAGAGGGTGAATAAATGACGTGGTAAAATAATAATAATAATAATAATAATAATAATAATAATAATAATAATAGTACGAGTCATTTCAATGTTAATCAGAGAGAAGGGAATATTTTCCATAAGCAAATTGTTCATCATGATTTTAGTGCGTGGGCTGAGATACTGCCCGGGTGCCCAAACCGAAGCAGGTGGTTTTCTTAGGGGGCCACACCCCGAGCCTTTGACCTAAAGGTCTAGTCCACAAGGCAGTGGAGCATCGTGAGGAGATGCAGTCCCATGGTAGCCGGTGACCAACGATTGATTCATACTCCATTTGTTCCCTCAGGATACTGGAGCCCATGTGCACCATTGAATTGGGATCCGGTTATAGCGCCGGACATTCGCTTTTCGTCCTCTCATTTTCGTAAGCAACACCCCGGCCACGAGAAGGCAGTGAGTAGGACTTCCCTGGCAGAGGCTATATACGCGTGGCCATGTGAGAGTATTTCGAGAGGGAGGGCGAACCCTCCCCGCTCTCGGCCATACCAGGGCATTTGGGGTCATTTTGTTAAGCTGATCCACGATCGATATATGTTTAAGCCATTGACGGTTTGAATTTGTGTCAAGAAATCTATAAATCTGTCTTCTATGTATGCTATAATGTTCTAGATCTTAGGTAGTCACTGAAGTAGTGAGATGTTCAATTATCACTTGTCGTTTTTCTGTACTATTAAACTGAAAAAGACCATTACTCTTGAATATTAAAGCTTTATCTAGAAAAAAAAACCTGAATGGTTTTACTAATATTATTCATAATAGAATTTCATTGCTATAAACACCGATGAGATCCTATATTGAATAGTGAGCGAGGTGTAGATTAAATTTATCCCTCGAATAAGTGTAGTCATACAATATATATGCGATTTTTCTGCTAAGATTATATAATAAGCTTATGAATAAGAAAATTTATGTAAGGTAAAAACGAGTCACAATGATGTGTATCTCACTGTAATAGAGATATGTGGGTTGGGTTACTTTTGAGAAATAAATAATAAAACACTGGGTAGCATAAACATAAATACGAAACGGATAATCTACGTATTTATGATGTTGATTATACTATATCTAGACGATTGTTCAATTTCAAGTCAGCTTCGCCTGGAGTATCATAATCCATGAGTTCTTTCAATTGTTTCTGACCTAAATGTAAAGCGAACAGCCGTATTAACGGTTCACAATTCGAATGTAACGCTAGTGAATGTGGTGTTTCTTTACGATTATTTTCTATTTTCATATTTGCACCACATCTATGTAGAAAATAGGAAAGAAAGAAGGTAATCATAAATAAGAGGGGGAAAAGATGTGCAGTAACTAATTCGAGAAAACGCTACATAAGTAAGAACCAGATCTAATGAGAATTAAATACGGAAATAAAAACTTATTTGGAATAAAATCTTTAAAAAAAAATTGTTCTAGAGTATTCAGCAAAGGTTTTTTGTCATTCACAAATGGGTTGGCCCATTCAGTTACACCTTGACACTGAGACTTCTAGTAGTCATCTGAAACCATCCGATAATATAAAATATCAGACATTAGACTCAGGCTGGTCGAATTGAGATTTAAGATTGATGGGGGATCAAAGAATTCGCACTGTTGTGAAGTTCAGCATTAAAACAGAAGAGTTTACCAAACTTTTCATTTTTTCCAGTGATTTCCGGCTAACAATAATGAAAAACGTTTTTTGGACAAAAAAAGTTGTTAAAACTAACTATTTGGAAAAAAATGATTTTCTTCACATAACAAAAAGCATCTTCAATTCATAGGGATTGGTGGAAACACAAAAATTCATAATGATATTTTTAAATCATGAGTTAAAAGTAGTCGAAGGGGTTTTATTGTCAGTTGGTTATAAAATAACTCAGTACGTAGGTACAGCGTGGTAATCCAAATACCTTTAATTACGATCTTCAAAAAATGCCAGTTAGAAGCAGTGTTAGGACATTTGAATACTAGTAATAAACTGATTGTTTTAGATATTTTTAGTTAAAAGACCGATACCTGATATATTGAAATTACAAATAAAGCATGAATCTTGACCAACAGCTTCTGAAGATTCAGACCGATGGTCTACCCGATTGGGCGATAAGATCCTAATACTGTGTATGCTTTAATTTCACTTCATTAATTAAAAATAGTGTCTGACTCTCATCATAATGAGAATACGCTTACTCAACTTTATCTCATTAAGCTAGATTTTCGCACTGGATAGCTTACTGAACAAAAAACAATGACATCAAAAGTTCATGCGCATCCAACTTACCTTAATAACTCTTTTGCCAATTCTAATCCGTCAATGCCACGCAGAACTGCTTCATGTAATGCAGTGTTGCCTAATCTGACATTTCAAAGAGAAATAGGTTAATGAAATAATACTAATAGCGAGTACAGTGTTATTGCATTTACCAATTCTTTAGTCAAATGTGTCATTTTGATCTTATTAATGTGAAAATTCCCATCCAGACATTTAATAAAAAGAGGAATAAAGCAAAGAAGTATTTTCATTCAATTAGTTTTTCACTGTGGATATATATATATAATTTACAGAAATGATCAAGATCAGTCCATGATGTAAACTGAAAATTCAACAATCTCTGCAAAAACTTATAGTGGTTACGTAAGAAAAAAGATTAAAGCTGAGTAAGATTTCGGTAGATGACTTGGAAAGTCCTATTCAAGTCAATTTGTCGGCCTACATCAATCAATATAATTCCTAATCGGTTTTAACTGCCCTCTGCTCAATCAGGCTGGATAGTATTCGGTGATATGATGATGAACTGAAAGGGTGCCTTATGTAACTAGCTCTACAGCAGTAGCTGAACTGACTTTTGTTATGAATATAGATATTATTTAGTACTAACTGTACTTATATCAGCGTCAGAAACAGTGTCAAATGCGATTCATGATAGAATTTACTCCGACAGATAACTGTTAATGGCACGAGTACAAATGACGATGTTTTAGATGCAATAATTAACAATATCAAACATATTGTGCTTAGATTGGAACGCTTTAAGCAGCAAACGTTTCTAATTATAAAAAAACAACTAGCAGCCATCTGCAAGACAGTGATTGTTACTTTATTGTCTATGGTGTGGGATGTATGCAATAAAAGAAAACTAAATAAACCGAACACCAAACTTAAAAAGAACTAACAGAGGATATGGTTTCCGTTTTGGAATAGAAATACGATTTTTATGGAAATATTTTTTTTCTTGAGAAGACAAAAACTATGAAAGGCAAAAGAAAGGAAGAAATCAATTGCAAACTGTCTATTCATGTGTTCTTATTACGTAAATTTGGGTGTTCTTATAGGATAGTATCAGTATTGGTACTGACTAGGTCTAGTGTGTTTCTCCCAACACAAAACAATGTTACTGTTGTCTTTAATATTTTTCCTAGAACGGTGTTTTAGATTTATCATGAGATAATCTAAATAAACTAATAGATTTTGTGGACATTTATTTCAAGTGAAACATCACTCCTTTTCCATTCAGTTACTTTATAGAATGAAATTTCTGGATCAAGCGAATATAGCGCTAGTAATAAGATTTACCTACATCACAATGAAGACAACACTCATATCCCAATATCTCTATCATAATAATAAGACATTTAGTAAAACACTTATCTTTATATAAATAGTCAAAAAATAGTGATAATAAAAAAATGAAATTGAGACAGGAAAGATGGTGTAATATAAAAAGATTGACTGAATGTTACACTAGCACTGACATTAAAATAAATAAGAGTTATTTAGGGGAGATCCAAGTGAGAGCAAATTAACTTTGTAAACATAAATTCTAATCATGTGTTCCTTAAATAAATAAAATAAATAATTGCACACTTTGTTTAATGAGTAATAAACATTTAATAATTTAAATCTATGGCATTTTTAAACGCAGTTCATTTTGTTTCTAAGTAATCTTTTACTCAGTAACTATTATTATAAATCATGTCATATTTCACTAGGAAAATGAAAGTCTAGGTATAGCAATACGATTTAGACAATTCAAAGGGAATATTTATACATAGATAGCAGCTGACTCTTTATCGATTAATAAAAATATAGAAATATAGTCACTAATAATTTGAATGTTAGACAGAAAAACAGCGAGAGAATACAGACACACAACATAATATATGTCAAAAATGAAAACATTTGTAGTTAATGTAAAGGCGCATATTGTAATGACTAATGTTTTCAACAGTAGTAGTATTGTGAAACAGCATATGCATATCTATAATGACACGAAAGTCATGTGTAGCCGTCAAGGTTGTTATTGTAGACGCCAAACTAAACCTAACTATTCAGTTTAATCACTATGACAATATATTCTCATAAGCGATCCATTAGATGAATTTTTCAATCGAATTATTGATTGGTAGCCAACGTTTATTCGGAAAATTAGTGTTAATGGAAAAAAATTAGGTATTAATATCAGTTATTAACTCCGACGACCTATGAAAACACTAGATTATTTTTAAAAGATATTCTTATTACACGTGGATAATATTATTGTAACATTTAGTTATCTAGACGTACTGCAGGGGTGTTGTAATAATAGGCAAATAATTGGTCGGCAACCAGTCATCTCACATTATGAGATTGATTTTTGTCTATTTAAGGTAGTGGGAATGTTATGTTAAATACAAAACAGATTGATTCCATGAAAAATTACTTAGTGATATTTGACTGACTCTCATTTTCCCATTCCTTGAAGTTGGTTTCCCAAATGTGTGTATTCCTGTAGGTCAGTTCATGAAGTTATGTGAAAAGGGAGAAGTGATAAAATTGTACAAGTAGGTTGAAAAATAGGGAACCATTAAAAGTCCCTTAAGAACTAAAAATATGTTCAGTCTTCTTTTTTAATAGACGACAAATACAAAAAACGGTTCTTGTGTCCCCCTAAGTTACTATTAAAGGTCGTCAAAACTAAATAGTAAGGACATATCGGTAGATTGCAATAAACTTAAACGAAGTACATATAAATTATTCAGCTTACGATGTTCCGGTAGCATTAACCTGTGCACCATTTTCTTTTAGTACAGATATCGCTTCAACGAAGCCATGACGTACAGCACAAATTAATGGTGTTTCTTTAGCAGCATTAATACAATTCGGATTTGCACCCTATTTTATTGAATGAAAAAAATGGTGATGAACAAGGAAGTTAGTTAATTCGACAAATACAAAATTTAAGATGATATATTAAATGCATCAATTGAGTATTATGTATTACGATAGGTTTCAGAAGTTGCATAGGAATAAAGTAAACCACTAAACAACATTATTCAGGGGAATAACTCAAGCCTATCAGTATATTTCGGAAGTCAAATAAACAGCATATCTTAAGTCCGATGGATTGCAAAATCTCCACATATTTGACTTAATGTCCAACTTGTTACCATAATCATACGGGGAATATTTGTTGAGCACTGAAATTCCCAAATAATAGATTTTGTCTAAGGTTGAATCCAACTTCTTTCAATAGAAAAAAATGTGAGGTTAAATTTACTTGAGTACAAAATAACTAGGAGTTCAAACTGATATTCTAATCAACTGGTTATTTTCCACCAAGTTTTTTATTATTAATTCGTTTGATTTAAAAGTAGTTACTGTACCGTAATAAACGACCGCTTGCCTAGGATAGGTGTATAAAAAATATTTTTATATTGAGCTTATCGTATGCTTTACGTTAAATAAACGTAGGCGTAATTTACTACGAAAATGAACTTAACACAGATCTAAGAGTAAAGAGAAATATGTACATAAAAAAAGGAAGCATATCATCTTTGGACAATATGATAAAAAAGAATGGTCAAGTTGATTATTAGCAGAAATCAGTAAGAAAAAAAACAGTAAAAGTAATTGTCTTACAGTCTTCAAGTAGAAGTGAACGCCTAAAATATGAATAATGATACGTTGAACTTGATTAAATTGTTAGTATTTTTTTAAAGATATTTTCGATTATTATCTGCTTTTATTCAATACCTACAGACCGACTTACAAACAAATCTAAGAACGGTTTTTAGTGTCTGATATTTACTTCATTTTAATAGCTTTCTTTTTCATAAAATAACCAAAAACGAAGTGCTTATGTTTAAGTAAGTATTCATAACAACTATTTGTATACTTACAACACATCTTTCACTGGCATTTTTTCTAAGCCCGGAGACTTAAAGTCCATTTGTGAACTTTAATTAATTTGGTCTGTACATATACTTAATAACATACTTTCAGTATATCATTAATATTTATATTAAATCCTAGATTGGCAATAGTATGCTACAGAATTAGTGACTTAACCAATCAACTTTCAATGATTAGGTTACATGTTTGAAGACAGCAAAATCTAATTTCTTTTCATCATTTGAATGACAGTATCGTAAACCTATCACAAAAATAATGTTTCGATCACTATTGAGGATATAAAACTTTAATTAACAAATAAGTTATACATAAGTAATTCACTTTAGAATCATAATGAAGAATCACCTTATGATTACTAGTGACGAACTTCTAAGGGTAATTTTCTGAGTGCTGGTGTGGAGCTGTGCTCAGTTAAAAGTTCAACCGTGTTGTGTATAAGACGAATCTCATGAATTTACAATCAATAAGAATCGTACACTATCGTGAATTGCTAAAGTTGAACAGATTAAACATTAGGTGCTGAGTCAGTGGTTTTAAGGTTAAGTGCTCGCAACAAGACCTAAAGGTTCTAATTTCGATCCCCGGTTGGGTCGTGGACGTGAAACAACTAAGGATTCCCATATTCGGGATGAAACAACTATCAAATGCTTCGTGGTTTATGATGGCTGTTAAACTAAAGTTAGTCCTTGATGAAATATAATGAACAAGTTTATGTAAATAAATATTGATATTGCCAAAAGAGAATAATAAACTTAGCTCTAAATATTCACGACAAGAAAAAGAAGCCTCAAATGAATGACCCATTTTATAACCTTTTGACTAGTTGTGAATTTAGTCTAGTGAATGAGACCCCTACATTTAAAGTGATAGGGAATAAAGCTGGAGTCAGAGTGAGGAATAGCAACAGTAGAATGTAGATGCAATCGATTAACGAGTCTTAAAGCATACTTCCTGCATTCTACTTTTAAACACTATATAATAAACTAGTAAATACAGACATCTATTACATATATTTATTAAAGAAGTTTGTATATCAACAGAGAATGATTAATTCACTCCTGAATATAAACAACAAAAAGATATAAGACTTCTGATTTATAAACCGACATTTCTAAATTGTTACAATACATTTTAGAAATACTTAAAATCAAAATATAATAAGTGATAAAGAGAATATACATTGTTGCTTGTCCATTTCTACTTGGATTTAAACCCTACAACCCGCACTCCAATTTAATATTAAACAAAAGATTAGCTAAAACATACTTGATTATGTTAAAATGTATGCCAATGTGGATTTTAATTGTTTTTCTGACTAAATTATTCATCATATATAAGACTGGATCATATTGATGAAAATCTACCAGCATAAATAATGGTTAATTTACCACCAATAAATAGTTAAATATTTGTAATTTTTTATTGGTAAAAAGATAGAACATAAATATCTACATCACTTGAAACATTGGATATAAAATTTTTGTTACAATTTGTGAATTATCAATGATAAATCGAAAATCTCATTTAACATTAAATTGAATTGATATTAAATATTGTGAATAAAATACTCACTTCATTAAGAAGACGTTTAACTTCATGAATATCTAATTTCGGTTGACATAATGTGTAGAACAAATTAAGATCTGAAGTCTATGAACAGAGAAGAGGTACAAAAAACATTAGCCAGCAAATTATTTTCGAAAAACAAATTAATTTTAGAGAAAAAAGGATAAAATGCAGTAAGTTATCCCTATTTTTGCATTGTCAACGTACGTCAACTGGAAACGAATATTAGTATATTGTTACTGATTGATCTCCCGATAGAAATGAATGATCTGGTCTTAGTTACTGCATCAATACATAGCCGGTAAAAACAAAATAATAAATGAAATTGAAAAAAAGCAGCTTGAATTACATTTGAATTGACACTAGTATATTGTTGTTGATGCTAAAGTCACTGGCTTGAATATATAAAATGCGATTCGATTGTCTTGAAGCATTCTTTACTCACCAGTATTAAATAGATTATGCAACAATATAAATTAAAAATTTACTAAGAAAATGGAAATTTTCATTCAAGTTTTAAAGACCGTGAAATTTGTAATCTGTATTTAAACCACAATATAATAAAGAATAATGATGACAATAATATAATAAAAATCCTTTTTAAACTGTTACATATATTGTACTGTATGAATATAATTCATAGAAATGTAAAAAAAACTGAAGAATTAAACATGAACTTTATTTTTTAAATGTAACTATATTATTTCATTAATCATTTAGTATTCTAATTGTGTATATGGTCGAAATTGAAAACCTTTGATGAATTCTAAAGAAAAAATTATTGCAAGATAGAATGAAACTGTCTTTTTTTAAAATCATTCATCTACTTTACAGTATTACCTAATGAATTTCCTAATAAACGCAATGAATAAAAGCTTGATTATGTAACTAAAGCATAATTAATATAAAGTAAATGTAATAAATCTCATGAGCAGACTGCATATTTAACCAGTCAAAATAAGCATTTGGAAATATATTTATCTTCTTCGAATACTTTTTCTTTCTTGGTAAATACAACATTATTATTTTACATGGAAGTTACATGATTACCTCGATTTAAAGAGTGGTGTTTGAATAATGACAATGACACTATTCTCATTTGTCAACTTAACGCCATAAATCAATGTGATATAGAAAGGAAGAGATTACTACAAATATTTAATGATAATAATAAGTATTATGATGGTTCTAAAATTATAACAGATTCTAAGAATTTTAACACAAACCATCAACAGTTAAGTAAATCTATCACTGTGTGTGTATAAAATACTTGGAAAAGATAACGTTTAAATTATCTGAATATCAAAACTTTTGAAGCGCCGCTAGGTATAATAGTTTTCAAGACAGAAATTTGAAGTTTTATGTACTATCCTTTTTTAACAAGATGTGAAGAAACTGAGATAATATTTTGGTAACCGACAAATACGCAAAACAAGAATTATAGAGATGATTATGATATTATATAGTATGGAACAGTAAGATTCCGATATAAATATTGAAGTCTAAGGAAAAAACCTGAGTTAAGAGAAAGTAATTATTCTTGAAAATCTAACAGAAGTCGTAAGATCCTTGAAGCACATTTAGGTAATTAGCATTATAAACAAGCTATGCACTAGAACTTTGATTGTAAAACAAGAAAGATTGGTTCAGCAAAACATTCTGTTTTCAGCAAAACCATTCCCAATGCTGTACAGTGGCAAATATATACTGGAATTTTTGCGACGAAAGCTGATAATATAATTGTTCGTAGCGATAATTTAATAAGTATAGTAACAGAGAAGCAAAAAATGCTAATCTTATTAATAGATTGAAACTGTAATGGTTAAGCGATTGAATCGATTTGCTTTGTTGTATGACTTAATGGCCGTTTTCTGTTTATTCAGATTGTATAGTCTAATTCACAATTCTAGTACATACTGAATCATGAAATAAAATTAACATCCTATCCGGAGCTAACTTGCAATGATGCATACTTCCTTTACTACAACCGTTTGTAAAAAAGGCACGCTAACTAATCAATTACCGAGTAAATAATCACGATAATAATCATCAAGAAGCTATTTAATTTTAAGCAAAAAGAAAATGCGACACACCGATAATTTAGAATTTCGTAGTAGAGCAACACCGACTTCACCATATTGTAAGTTAGGATTAGATTGTATACTCAGTGATTTATCATTTGATTTTGTTTTTATGGAACTTGTTGATTTAGTAGGAGGTTGTGTATTTTGTCTAGATTCCTCATCATCCTCATTACTATTAGCATCTTCCCATTCAATTGACTTAGTTTTGCTTTTATTTTGATGATCATCCGCTGGGTAATAAAAAATAAATAAAAAACGTACTTTTTTTAAAAAGTGTTTAAAGTATAACAAACCTTAATAAAAAATTTTTTCATGTGCATGACTATATGGACTATCAGTTAGCTAGGCAGTCAGTAAAAAAAAAGTGGAGTCTGGCACAAATGTACATGTACTTAAAGTTTAAACTAGTACTGAAATTTGATGTCAACAGAAATATAAAAAAATGAATGTACGTAAGTTGTTAAGAACGATTTTGAAAGTATATCATCAAAGGTCTCTGACCCCTGATCAGAACTAACACGCTGAATCGAACCTGGAAGTTAGCGCTTTCCTTCATGGCTCAGTTCAATAATAGATGACTTCTTAAACTGATCTCAAGTCTAAGTTTGCAACTTAGCTTTTTTACAACATTAGTCCTACACCAGTCACTATAGTCTTTCGAGAAAAGCATTAGGTGGAAGTGTATAGGTTAAGCTAACTTAAACTTAACTGAACAAAGGAACTAAATCTTTATAGATAAAATATGACAAAGATTTATATTGAGCAAGTTAATTTACATGTTATACACATTGTAGAAACATTGAAAAATTCTTAAAGTTGACTATCATAAAATTATTCTTCCTTAGTAATGGGTGAATTTTAAACAAATTGCATCTTAACTATTTAGTGCTGTATTTCCAACAGCATTTAAGACTGACTTAGTCATTTCCTATGAACTTTTAAGAGTCCGAAAAATTTATGTTTCTTGAGGTATAACAATTAATTATGAATGGAACGCTGGGATATCAATAAACATTGAATGATTTGTCTGTTCGCTAAGTAAATGACAATAAATTAACCATCTGTTACCGCTTTCTAATTGACCGAATTCGGCATAACTATGATCGCAATTAATAATATATATTCCATGTATACATAAATATAAGTATCATTTATATTAAATTCTTTCTAATGTATACACTTACCTTTATGTGGAGATCTAGAAGACGACCGGTTACTATTGTTACTATACAGACTTTGTTGATTTGGGATCGGTCGAAATGATTCACAATGACCATCCCTTGTTGGAAACAAATTGATAGACTCTTTATTATTTGATTTACTGTCAATTGACTTCTGATCTAAGTCATTTTCATGTTTATCATTTCTGAAATCACCAGAGTTTGGTATAGTTTGATTTGAGTATTTATTGAAGTGAGGGATCACGTCATTATTATGATTATCACAGTAATCTAAATCCAATGGAATTTTACTTGGACCTGTTGTATTTAGTGTTCTAGATGTATTGTTTTTGTCATTCGGGAGTGAATAGATTAAAGTAATTTTTGCCTGATTGGATGCCAGTGCACAAAGGTCAGCGGACAAAAGCTTGATACAAAAATTATCTGAATTAATAATAATACTTATAGTAAGAAAGTAAAAAGACAATATACCTAGTTGCAAACTAACGTCTTAATTAATTAATATAAATCCCTAAGACTGCTAGGAATGATTCGTACGTGTTCAATGGCTTTATACTACGAAAATCTAAGATGACGGTTTACAGAATAGGGGGGCTTTAGAGTACCACTGAGATAAAAAACCGACAAGCATTGAAACAGTTCCGGAATAGGACTCAAGAGTATGCAATCACGGTCACACGGAGGATTGAACCCAAGACCTTTAGATATCGTGGCGAGTGCTTTATCTTTAGATTAGTGAGCCGGTATCCCATATTCTATATTTCTAGCTGTAATCAATGCACGATTTCAAAAATATTCAATAACCCTCTCCATTCTGAAAATTATGACATATTAGTGATTAATTTTAAGAGATAATTCTAAGAGTTCTTGTGAGAATCTGAGACCAGTGAAGTCCAGCTGTGTCAGAAGTGAGGCATATATTCCCTGAAAACGATTGACGATCGTTAGGTAATATCGCAAATTGATTGGTGTCAGGCATATAAACTACTGGTTGTTGGCGTACTGGCTGAAAGGTTAAAGGCTTGGTGAGATCTGACGGTTTCGGGCTTGATCCCTGGTAGGGTTGTGGATGCGCATAGCTTAAGGGTCCCATACGAGGATTGTTTAAAGTAGACGAATACAACAAATTATCATTACTATGAAATACTCAGCTAAGATATTACAATTAAAGTGTTATTTAACTAGTCAGCAAATGAATAATTATAGAATACAGGTCTACATTAACAATGATTATTGGTTTGTGTTTGAAATAAAATTGATAGACAATAACAATTATTCAGGACGAAATAATTATCGATGATTGTTTCACCCTAATACTAATTGAACATCAAAGTTACTTTATAACTTGAAAAAAGTTATCACGATACTGAACAAAAATTGAAAATCATGAGTTTCATGGCAGAAAATTTACGGTGCCCAAAATAAAATAATTTATTTTTGTAGTTTACATGATTTTCTTAATTAGTTTTAAGAATACATTTACGGAAGTAACTTAAAACAAATAGCTAAAATATAATTACCATTCTTCAGATAACAAAATTAACAATGGACAATAAAAGATGGATAGTTAGTGCAATTCTATATGATGAGATTCCAATCTATAGAGTAACTATATCTTTAATCATCTAGAAGTTACTTCTTGCTCAATAAAATTTGTATTATAACAGAAACATTGATGTTGGTTACCTAAGGTTTCACTTATGAAGCCTTGAGTTAAATAAAAAAATATTATTTCTATTTTTTACCACCCACTACATAGTACAGTGTTAGTATTCTGCTACACATATACTTACATCTAAATTTAACATAATCTTATAACCTAGATAAAATACAAGCAGCTTCAAGCAACTATTCGTCATATTGTGACTGAGATTTGTAATATTAATTGTGCACTACTGTGTTTAACACACAATTTTACGTGGATGTTTTAAATGGGGTTTCAATATCACACAAGACTATTGCTCCATGATTTAAACATCAAATAATTAAATAACTATGTATGATTGATATCACTTTTCCCATATAAATTCATTTATAAAGGGTTTAAATTGTACAAAAAGCTAAACGAAATGCAGTATCCCGTAGGCTAAACGGTATTTTAGTTCAAGCTAATCTTAGAAAAATTGAAATAATCAAACAACTTACTGGATATTCAAAAACCTTAAAGACAGTAACTGAGTTACCGAAGTAAACTGAGAAGTATTTGTGTGAAGTATACCAATAACATAATACAAGCAACATCAGCTAACAATAGTAATTTAGCATTGGTTCGTTCGTTATCTCATTCACTATTAAATTTTTGAAGCACACATAAACATATTTTTAAATAAAGAACATGCTAAAATGTGCTGATCAGAAATAAACCTGTTTTACGTATATAGGGGATTCTTCAGGCACTTTACAAAATAGGACAATTGAGTAGTCTATTTAGTGATCTCACATCAGTCATTCTAATGAAGTCCTTCAATGCAAAAAGTTGTACTAAAATGGAAATTGGGACTAACGAGAATAAGTGGTCTTGGTTTTTGGATGATGTGATGTCTAGTGACTCACAACGAATAGATTTCGACAGAGTATGGCGATCTAAATTCCTCAGCACTCATAACGAACATTTAACTGACTAGATCACTATATCTCCTAAGATCTTAGTACAAACCATATGTTCCCAGACGACAAATCAAAACATTAGAAGAACCAGTCAATTACTTTGCATATTTTAAACTTGCAACTGAAATGATGATATATTTAAGATATCAGACAAGATAATAAAAATAACAAGTCAAAATACTTAAATAACTAAAACATGAAACTAAATAATGTATTGATTGGTCATTTATGAAAAGAGAAAAGGCAAGAATCAACAAATCAACAGATAGCCTACAATCAGGGTCATATATGCATATCATGAACTAATTGGTTAATAAATACACATAAAAAACACATAAACTAATTCCTCTAAAATTAATTTTCTGACTTTTACAATCTCTTTTTCTTGCATTATCATAAGAAGTCGTTTAATGGTAAAACATTTGGCCAGAGATGGACGGTGATAGGATCCATGACACTCATTTCGTCATATTTAGGACTCGTCCCCTGGATGTACTTGTATCACACAGTCGATGTTCACTCCAAGACTTGAACTTAGTGTCGTTCGCTTCAATGGGAAGATCCAAACAACCAATATCTATGTGACAAAGCATTTATTTTCAAACATGTAGGCGTTTGATTTAATGCAAGAAGGGGTTTAGAACACACATAACTCTAACGAGTTTTGAAGCAGAGAAATTAACTGTTAAATAGTACTACGAACAATCAGAATTCTGAACAGATTTTTGACGATAAGGAGTTTGCTATAGTTACAATCTGCGTGTTAAGATTTTGCTCATAATATACGCAGAAAATATAATTTAAAAGAGCTTGTTTATCACTAGGATAACTTGATATAAAATATGACTCAAATATTCATAAGCTAGATATCATTAATATTTTGATATTTCTTTAAATATCTTATTTTAAAAGAACAAACTAACGTGAAATGATTAAGCCCTATTAATGAAGAAAATAACTCCTTATATAAAATGTTCAATTGTAGTAAAAAAGTATATGTCAATCATTTGTTCTTTTATTTAAAAAGGATGGAGTTTCGCCTTTTCTGATAGTGGAATTTGAATCAATAATTGATCGATTGATTGAGTAAAGGTTACATTCAACTATATTTCTATTCAAATTTCTTTTAATTTACAACATGGAAACAGTAGAGTTAAAATCCGTCTATAGATCTTCTAGGGCTAATGCTGATCTCAAGCCCTAGATAAAGAAAAAGGATTGGGCGTGAAAATGGCGACCCCATCCCGTAGAAAAACCTTGCTAAAACATACGCTAAACAGAACAAGTAATATAAGCCAGTCAAATAGCAACGGAAGTGAAGAGAACAACTTGATGGTGCTCGGAATAAACGAAACCCATAAACACAAGCCGAACAGAAAGGGACAGATTCGAAAGAGGTGCTAGAAGGAAATCAAAGAAGCACTAACTCCAACGTGTCAGGAGGTTCTGGGTCGCAACAAGAATCGTCAAAAGGAACGGATGGTTTGGACTTCGCAGATATATATATGTATATATATATATATATATATATATATATATATATATATATATATATATATATATATATATATATATGAGCAATATCAATGAACAAGGAAGTTCTGATGCAGATGTAAAGGTGAGGATTGGCAAAGCAGATTCAACATTCCTACAGTTGAAGAACATATGGAACTCGAAACAACTGTCAACCAATATCGAAGTCACAATCTTCAATAAGAACGTCAAGACAGTTTCATTGTATGGAGCTGAAACTTGGAGAACTACCACAACCATCGTCAAAAAGGTATAAGTATTTCTAAACAATTGTCCACGCAAGATACTCAATATCCGTTGGCCGGAAAACATCAACAGCAAACTTCTGTGACAGAACAAACCCGACTTCAGCTGAAGAGGAAACTAGGAAAAGACACTGGAGGTGGGTAGGACATACATTGCGGGAATCACCAAACTGCATCACGAGGCAAGCACTAACTTGGAATCTTGAAAGGAAACGGAAAAGAGGAAGACCAAGGAACACACTGTGACGGAAATCGGAAGTAGACATCAAAATAGTGAATAGCAACTGGAAAAGATTGTCCAGGACAGAGATGGATTGAGAAGGCTGATGAGCGGCCTATTCTCCTCCATGAGGGTCAACAGGCGTAAGTAAAAAAGAATGTAAGTATATTTATTTCACTACCACAACTTATGTTGCACAGTCTTCAAAATACAACATATACATGATTAGTTATTTTTAGATCATCTAAAATCAATTTGTTAATGAATCATCTAGAATTTTTTTTAATTGAAGTAATGAAAAATTATAAAATAGAATAAATGCCCTTAGTCTATTGTTTATAATTGGTCCATTAGCATACATCTTTAAAGAATATTATTGAATTTGATTTTTTCTAAGGAAACAAAACTAAACCACACATGGTTTTGTTTTTGTTAAGACTAATGTTTGAATCGTTTAGTGTGAATTCATATTCTATTGGTAATGCTCAGGTTTATTTGCTTTAAAAGACCATTGATTATGTGATTTCTAACATACACATCTTGTTTCATTTTTATCTAGTGATTACCTCATAGTTATTTAGTTTGTCTTTCCTACACAATGCAGAATATGATATAAATATATATCCATTCTGATCTACATATTTTACATCAACAAGGTAATGAGGTAAATTTATGGGTTACATGGGATAGAAGGGCCAGGTCATCTGCGAAGTCCAAATCGTCTAGTTGCATCCATGCTGTCCATTGTATTACGTGCTTCCCGTCAGATGTGGAGGGCTTCATAATCCAATCAATCATCAGAGGAAAGGGGAAGGGCGAGAGTAAGTAGCCTCATCTAACACCGGTCCTCACTCGGAATGCATCTGTCAACTGTCCTCCATGCACCACTCTGAAGTGTATTCCGTCGTATGAACTCCGGATGATATTGACAAACTTCTATGATACACCATAGTGTTGAGGAAGGTCCAATAGGGTTCCCCTATTCACTCTGTCAAACGCTTTCTCATAGTCAAGGAAGTTGATGCATAGTGACGAGTTCCATTGAATTGATTGTTCAACGATGATCCGTAGTGTCGCGATTTGGTCTGTGCACGACTGTTCATCACGGAATCCAGCCTGTTGATCTCGAAGTTGGGTGTCCACTGAATCCTTCATCTGGTTCAGCAACAATCTGTTGAAAATCTTTCCAGGTATTGATAGCAGTGTGATGCCTCTGTGGTTCTCATATTTGACCAGATCTTTTTTCTTTGGTTTCTTGGTGGAGTACCTTCTTTTTAGTCTGTCAGTGGCACTTGTTCTTCCCCTCCCCAAATCTCCTGAATAGAAAGTGGAGCATGTTCGCAGTTACTTCTGTGTCTGACTTCAGTGCTTCAGGCGGTATGTTGTCAGGTCCTGCTGCTTCCTCATTCTTGATTGGTCTGATGGACATCCCGATTTTTTTTATCATTCGTGGAGTGAAATCTGTAGGAAGGTCTGTAGGTGCTGCTGGTCTATTCAAGAGTTCGTCAAAGTGTTCTACCCATGTGTTCCCCTGTTCGTGAATCTCAGTGATTTGCTTGCCTTCTTCCTTGTCTTTGAATTTCTCTCTAGTTTACCATATTTCCCTGCCAGTTTCTTCGTCGTGTCATATAGTTGTTTGATATTCCCTTCACTTGCAGCTTTTTCCGCCGTCGCTGCTATGTCTTTCACGTGTTTCTGCTTGTTGTCTCTAATGCTCCTTTCCACTTGCTTGTTCGCTTCTGTGTATTCAGCTTGTGCCTTGACTTTCTCTGTTCTTGTCTGGCTGTTGTTAATTGCTGTCTTCTTGTTCTTCCTTTCTTGAATCTTGTTTAGGGTTTCGATAGAGATTCGTTCCTTTTGACGATGCTTGTTGCGACCCAGAACCTCCTGACGCGTTGGAGTTAGTGCTTCTTTGATCTCTTTCCAGTTGTCATTTATAGTAGTTTCTTCTTCTTTGAGTAGATGTTGTAAGGCTTGGAACCTGTTGTTGAGAGTTATCTTGAATTGGTTGAGTTTGTCAGTATGTTGAAGGAAGGCTGTATTGAACCTTTGTCATGTTGTTTGTCCAGTTGTCCAATGCCTCTTTAGCTTCAGTTTGATCTTGGCAACTACTAGGTAGTGATCTGAAGCTATATCAGCTCTTATCCTGATTTTCACGTCTTCCATTGACCATGTGAATTTTTTACTGATGCAAATATAACCTATCTGGTTCTTCGTGGTGTGATCCGGCGATACCCATGTAGCTTTGTGTATGTGTTTGTGGTGGAAAGTACCGCCACCCACAATCATTTTGGCGATTTGAGAATCTCTCGTCATTGTCGTTCCTTTCTCCCGGTCCATGTCGTCGCATGATATCTTCATACCCGTTGTTGTCCATTCTGACTTTGGCGTTTGGATCTTTCATCAGGACTGTCAGGTCCTTTCCTGGGCACTTCATTATGACTGGTGGTAGCCTCTCATAAAATTGATCTTTATCGTCGTCATTGCTATCATTAGTGGGTGCATAACATTGGATAACATTTATTGTAATTCCCTCCTTCTTTGTTTTGAAGGATGATTTGATGATCCTAGAAGAGCTAAAGCTGGAAGTTGCAATATATTAACTGATCCATCATTTAATTTTAGGACCAAATATTTGTAATTCCTATAAAAAAGAACTGTCGAAGATCGCATTCACTATGAGAATGTACAATTTCGACGATATTAATATATCGCTGTATATACTGGGTGACTAAATAGTCGCATAAAGAAAAACAAATTTGAAAGCAACTCACGAGCTAATTTTAAGGAATTACATTAAAAACTACTAATTAATTAGCAAAAGATATACTGATATGGTTTGATGAATCTTGGAGTTTTGAAAATAAGACGAAATTTGAAAAATAGAAGTCTCAAAACTTAAATAGTGATAAACAGTTGTTTATTTCAATCTAAATTTAAAAAATTCAAAAGCGCATTTTCAATCATATCATAAATCTAACATTATGAATATAAATATGATTTAAACAATGAAATTACAACATTAAACATTAATTATTTCCATTAGGCAGATTCAATGAATGCATGACAAAGACTTATGATAGCTAAGAACAATTGTTAGCGAAATGATTAGAAAGAATAGAACAACTAGAGAAAGAGAGAGCGAGAGAGAAATTCACACATAAACAGAAAAAATCAAGTAATAAGTGAATTGTGCTATTCTTTACTGTATTTGTGAACTAGAATAAAAATTCAAGACAGACAAAATCTAAGTATAATAACACACACTAAGTGAAAGTTGGGAGAAGCGGATGACAATGTGTAGAATAATAAAATGTTCAGAATAGCTTTTTGTATTCGCATCGCATATTCAACAGATAAGGAATATATATCTTAACAAAACATATAATTTACTATATAGAATAATTAAATTTTAATGAAATAGTATTACTTGATTAATCCAATAAGATTATCAAACATTGCAATGAAAGAAGTTTTAAAGCGATTTAATTATCGTCATAATCTGCAAGTGAATAAACCACTTTTAATACGATTTGTTACTTTATAACTAAACGATTTAAAAATGAAGATCTAACCATTATTTCACCCATTCACAAATACCTTCAAGTAAGCTACAGAAGAACAATTTTATTTGAAAAGCAGAAACAAAACTCTAGTGCATAATAAGGTATGAACAATCAATGAAGCTATTTTGATGGAGTTTTGTTCTCTGAGCTGGATCAAAATCATCCACCTGAGCTACAAATCTTCTCCACCATCTCAAAATCAATGAAGCTATTTATATGCCTATTATAGAACCACCTCTATAATGGTTGCTAGAATAGTCTTATTAAGCATCGAAATAGATTTACTGAAATAAAAACGTATTCAATAATGGATTACATATTAGATTATAAATAAGTTTAAATAAATTATTTGAGTACATGTAATCAAGTTAAACATACTTTGCCAAATCTAGGTTGACCAATCGAAGCGCGAAATTCTGAATTATTATTTGTATATAATTTTAAATGTGCAAATATATGGTCTAATTGCTTTCGCCAAAAACCTGTTGAATTAAGTTTTACGAAGAAAATATGGATAGTAAAAATTAATATCTATAATAATGAGCAGTGCAAAATCATCAAAATAAACTTCACTTGTTCAGAAACGATGTAATCCAAAAAATATGGGTATGTGTAAAGTTTAGTTGACGAAAGAGTAAAAAATAGATCCAAAAGTCCTAGACTACATGGAAAAATATTATTTAGATATTTAATGATTACCTATGAAGCTTTAAGTGATAGCAAATTACAGAAACTACATACAAATCTAATATAGAGAGGACTTTCAACGCAAAACGTTAACTGTCCGAGAAAATATTGGAATGCCGTTTGGTCTGAGTTTATGGGATGGAATTGAGGATTCGGCAACTGATATCAGCTTTCAATAAGTCTTTAGCTGATGTCCATTTGTGATAAAAATTATCACCAAATACTATAACGGCTCAACAAAACCAAGTCATGTCCATTTACTGTTCATGAACATATGAACTGGTAACGAGCTGATCAAAATAATTCTGATACGCTACACTTAGTTCAAATGAATGAATATTATCGTCTTCTTGATCAGTATAAAAATAACGCAATAAGTAATTACTAGTAATTTCACTCATCATTTTTATTTAGTTGAGCTTCGTGTTATCCAATGGTAACGATGTGAAGACTAAATATTTAGAAGTAACAACAACGTACTGTTGAAATTATGAACTTGTTGGGGTATTCAGAAAAATATCCCAGAAATTATCTAATGCTATTCCTGGGTTAACATTAAATGCACGGCCATTTTTTTATTTTTTTTTTGAGTGAAATTTTTCTTCGTCCCATTCGAAAAAATCTTTCATCCCCATCTTCCAATAATTTTCATTCTGTTCCGTCCAATCAAATAGCTAGTTTTGAGTTCGTTATAATTGGTCGTTTATTTCTTAAGCTTGATATAAAATGTCAGGATCTGACGACAGAGCACATTTTCTTCCAATTACGGGCGGTAGTAAGGTGCAAAGCACGAGCTCTGTCGTTCCTTACGTTGTCACAGAAACCGATAACCTATTCTTGAGCACATTGTATCTCGTAGCGTCTCAATCACTTGAAGAGCGCCGTTAGAACTTATGAAAGAGCTATGTACTGCCATTATGCGGTGAGAGATTCTCATTTCCATAGAGATCGGAAGCCGTATATTAAATTCGTATGTTGAAGAAATGGCCTTAGAACACCTAGCGGTTCCTCACAGCCGAGTAGACGAAAGAGGTAATTTAATTAGTGTTATTATAATTTTTCAAAAAGGTCTTCCGTGAACACTCAATATCCTTCCTTCATCTTTTGTAAGTTACTAACTATCAAAATAACGTCGATATGGATGTAACGTTAAGCAATGACGAGGAGGAAATTGTTTCGATTAACTCAGAGGAGTTCACTGAACGAGACGACGACAATGAACAGGACACGTATGACAACAGACTTTGTGATATTTGCAATGTTGCGCGACCGCCACATGAAACTGACGATGGAAGTGCTTGGATTTTTCGCCCATGCGAAGCAATGTTTCATTTATTTTGTGCTTACGACCCACCACTATTTGTCTATGGAATCCACTGTCCCATGTGCGGCGCTGTAACGGAATCATAGCAACGCCTTTGTTAATGAAATTCGGAACTGTTTAGAGAACGAGTAAATTTGATTTAAATCCTTTTGTTTCAATTCCTTATTTCCATGGCAAAGGTAAAGTGATGAAGCTATCAAAATTCATTTAAGATTAATAATTATTATGTGATTATCGCCCACGTATTCGTAATCGCTTTTTAAGCTTTATCAAATATACGGTTTAAGTAAACGATTTCGTATAGGAAATGTCATCTAATGAACACTAATGTGTCTAACAATGGCACATGCAAAACTTATTCAGAATGTTTCAATGTTTTGTCATATAGTTACGATAGACGAATGTAGTACTACCAGTACACTAGTACAACGACATTATTTCTATGGGAAAGGTCAACTGAACCAACATTGATGAATTCAAATTAAGCCTTAGTCATTAAGCAATATAATCAATTGAGATTTACAAAGATTTCGTGGATTAGTTGAAGTTAAACATTAGCAGGTTTTCCATGGTTCACTAGCTTCAATTGGCTCATGGTCTAAACTGTTCAAATCAAAAAATAATTCTTTCTGAAATTTATTTCGTCAGACATAGGCTTGTTCTTTTACACTTCATGTAACCAATATTTCAAATACGTGTCAAAAATTTTTATTTAACAATATATAGAATATTATTAACATTTTTACCAAAACTCGGATGGAACAGTCAGAAAGAATTATTTTTTGATTTGAACATGGAACAGTGGATTCCATAGACAAATAGTGGTGGGTCGTAAGCACAAAATAAATGAAACATTGCTTCGCATGGGCGAAAAATCCAAGCACTTCAATCGTCAGTTTCATGTGGCGGTCGCGCAACATTGCAAATATCACAAAGTCTGTTGTCATACGCGTCCTGTTCATTGTCGTCGTCTCGTTCAGTGAACTCCTCTGACTTAATCGAAACAATTTCCTCCTCGTCATTGGTCTCATTTCCCCATTGGTCAATATTTTTCCAACGTGTCATTTTCCCGTTGGTCAATATTTTTTGTGCCATTTCCTGGAGGTCAAATCTTGTACAAATGTTACTTTTTATTTTATGGTACGATGTAGTCTGTTTGTTTGGTATATAAACAGAGTATGTCTGAAATATAAAGATTCATATCACAGAGGCTGAGACTTGCGTTCTGGACTCAACTGGCTGGGCTAGACAGGGGAGCACGACCAATCAGAACTCTAGGCTGTTCTTACGTGTTTTACGCGTCTTTGGTCCCATCAATAATTCTCTCTCTCCTCAAATCGCACGTCTCTCTCCAATATAATGTTAGACCATTATTGAAAGTCTAGAAACACTGAACGGCAGTTTTGTCCTAGTATGGGACTTTTCAGGAGTGCGCGTCCACGACTCCACAGACGAGAATCGAACCCTAGATCTTCGGTCTCGCGCGCCACATTCTATCTGTGACTTCAAGACTATCCACAGACTCTACCACTATCCACAGTCTTATTTTTGAACTGAATTTAATCCTGATTTAATAATCTAGTAGTGGATGATTAGAACAGTTTTCGGCTGCATGCTCTCCCTAAAGTCATCCGCAAACTATTTTATGTATTGTCTTTTTAAAGTGTCGGCTAACTTCTTTTCCGATTTCCTCATGGTTTGGCTTGACATAGATGAGATGTAGAAACATTTAACATCTGGTATAACAACATCACAAATGTGATCAGGATGGGACTCATTTAAAACATATTTCTCACACTGGTTGGAGAATTCACTAGGACCGAATATTTTGTGAGGACATACAATATCTGTTATCACAACAAAAGAGTAATCAGTTGTGAATTCATATTTAATGAGGACTACACTGGAAATACTTATACTATTATTACTAAACTTTATTAAAGTAATAAGATAAGTGGAATATTACAAGAGAACTTTTGAACATTGCTCAACGTTTAGCATGCTAAGAACTTTATTAACCTCTTCTTTAACCATGCAACCGTCCTTTAAGTTAACAGATGACGAAGCAGTCGGATCAATATATATATATATATATATATATATATAATTTTTGAATGTGATTTGATAGTTTGAGCATATGCTTTTTCAGCAAATCAACGATTAGTAAGTGAGATCTATTGAACACATCTTTACCAAATAGAAGGTGACATTATTTCCGTCATTGAAATCGACATTTTTACACTTGTTTGTTGCAACAGTGACTTAAAAAATATGAATTCAGTTACAATTGAAAACTGGATTGAGGAGAAGATGGAACCGAAAATTGAGTTGCAGCTAGAACCAGACTATTGTAATAAACAAACCGAAACTTGCAAATTGACCCCGTCATCATAGTTAAGGATTCCGAAGATATAAGAGTGACAGATATAAGGCTACACAAGGTTTCATGTGTACCGGCCTCAAAATTTAGCACATGAAAACAAAAACTATCCCTAGTGTGTGACTATCTCATACAAACTGGTATGTGCCAGCTCTACCTGGAACATACTATTAACATGGTCACGATCAAAAGTAAACTCACCACATTTAACAAAGTATACATTGTTCAACTTATAAAGCTTACCTCTTCCGGGACTTATTGCAGTTAGTGTAGGTATTCTGTCTCGCAGTTGAACATCGACTGACAAACGATTTTGAGCTAACTGATCTTGCCGTCGTAAGTCTGTTGAACTTGGATAAAATATCCCATAAGTTTGGGTAGAAACATTTGCGACTACAGGTTGTAGGTACTTGTGCTGTGAAACCGACTTTTCAGGTTGATTTCCGCCAATCTCAAATTCATGGTGATCTAAAATTTAGTAATGCAAATAATAAAAAACTGTGTTTTTAAAAATCATGATAATAAAAAACCACAACATACATCTTAGTATGCCCTGACCGTTGTTGCTACCTTGACGTGGTGGTCGGGCTTGCCTATCGTGATGAAGCAACTGAGCTATACTGGCTGGAACAACCGTTCCTCAAGGTCCTACCATGCCAGACAGGTCGGTTGAAGAGCGGTAAGACTAAAAGCAACAAAACCAAGGTCCGAAGGCGAAGTCGTACTGCTGACTGTACAGAGGTGTGACAGCAGTAAGGTGTTTCCTTCAGACAACCAGCGTAACAGCGATGCTGCCTTCCCAAAAGGAGTGGAGGGGTTAGAAAAGGTCGACCCTAAAAATGCACACCTCGCCTTATTCCACGGATATCCGTCTCCGGCGGTAAGGACTCAACAAGTACGGAGCTAACACTAAAACTACTCATTAAAAGGTCGTGTGTGACCGACCTCAAGCAGCTGTCCCTTGGGCACTGCGGTCACGCTCTCAGGTCACTATGACCAACTCTAATCCAATTTCCTTTTCAGGTAACTCCAGCAGAACCCTTCCACGGTGTGAGCAACCGGGAAGTGATAATCGCCCTCATACCTCTAACAGCAGTCAAGATCACTGTATTCATAATCAACCTACCTCTTCAATTCCTATTATTCCTCTTACATCGACTTTCAAATCTAAACTCCCTCTTTCGGCTTCCTCCTCAAGTGTCACCACAGCCAACGATTCTAGTGCTCAAAACACTGTCCCAGGTCTACTGAAACCTCGCTCCAAACTATACATTCGAGCCTTCAACGTACGCACACTATGCCAAATCGGTCAGCAGGCTTCCTTGGCTAAAACCTTAGAATCTCGTACCATCGGAAAAAGACGACACTCTCATCTGCTCCCAGTCCAGACGCTTAGAACGATGGGCGGAACATTTTAAGGAGAAGTTTAGCTGGCATTCAGCTACTCTACAACTACCCTCTATTCCCAGACAGTATGAATGGAACATTGAAGTAGGTCCCCCATCTCTAACTGAAGTTCTAAAGGCTATAGTTAATCTGAAACGAGGAAGGGCATCTGGTCCAGATGGATTGGCCCCAGAGGTCTTTAAGGATGGTGGTCTAGTTTTAGCGACTAGGTTGACTAATATTTTAGCTAAAATCTGGGAGTTAGACGTTATTCCATCTAACTGGTCACAATCACTTATCGTCCCAATATTTAAGAAAGGGTCAAAATCATCCTGTGACAACCACAGAGGGATTAGTTTAACTAATATAATATCTAAAACACTAGCTTCGATAATTTTCGGACGCCTAACTAAGACTCGTGAACTGCAAACACGTGAAAATCAGGCTGGCCTCAGTCCTGGTCGTGGCTGCATCGACCACATATTCACCATTCGTCAGGTTCTAGAACACAGGCATACTTATCAGCGTCCGACAATGGTGGTATTCCTTGACTTAAAAGCAGCGTTTGACTCTGTTGACCGAGAGGTTCTGTGGCAGTGTCTGTCATTGAAAGGCGTACCTCAGAAGTACATAAACCTTGTGAAAGCTCTTTACTCGAACACCACTAGTCGAGTTAGAGCTTATGGCGAACTGTCATCTGCTTTCGCAACCTCAAGGGACGTCCGCCAAGGCTGTCCACTTTCTCCTTTTTTGTTTAACTTCATCATAGATCTACTGATGGAAATAACGCTCTCATCGACTGAATTCTCAGGTATTGATCTCCTTCCAGGAGGTCCACTTATTGACTTAGAATACGCAGATGACATAGTCCTGTTTGATGAAGACGCTGATGAAATGCAGAGTCTTTTGGTAGCACTGAGCAACAATGCTAGAATGTTTGGGATGCGCTTTTCTCCCTCTAAATGCAAGTTGTTGCTTCAGGACTGGTCTGCATCAACACCTGAACTAAGGATAGGGGGTGAAGTAGTCGAACGCGTCGACAACTTCACCTATCTTGGAAGTCTGATCAGCCCTAATGGGTTGGTGTCTGACGAAATCTCAGCACGGATTCGAAAAGCTCGTTTGGCCTTTGCCAACTTACGTCATCTATGGCGAAGGCGAGATATCCGTCTATCAATTAAGGGACGAGTATACTGTGCGGCAGTTCATTTCGTTCTACTATACGGCTGCGAAACATGGCCTTTAAGAGTAGAAGATATTCGTAAGTTACTAGTATTTGACCACAGATGCCTTAGAAATGTTGCGGGTATCTGCTGGGATCACCGGGTAAGTAATAGTGAGGTTAGACGCAGGGTATTAGGGAATGATGGTAAATCAGTTGATGAGGTTATGAATCTTCATCGACTGAGATGGTTAGGCCACGTGCTGCGTATGCCTGAACACCGATTACCACGACGCGCAATGCTGACTAGTGTAGGGGATAATTGGAAGAAAGTTAGGGGCGGCCAAACCAAAACGTGGCATCAGTGCTTGAAGTCACTAACTTCTGGTCTGAGCCATGTTGGTAGATGCAGACTACCTGGTTGGGGTCCGCGTGACTATCGTAACCAATGGTTGGAGACTCTTGGTGACATGGCTCAGAATCGATCACAATGGCGTCGGTGTATACACTCTCTGTCTTCCTTTAAACTAAGAGATTAAAATCACTTCAAATCTTTCTTTCTACGAACTAATTCTATCTTCCTTTACTATCTCCTTATACACAATCTTTCTTCTATATATTACCACCACTGAATTAACTACTTCTATGAATCCGGTGTTCATCTTGTTGTGCTAATGCGGTATGGCAACTTGGACCGATGCATATACGTGCCTGGTCCTACGTTGCAGCCGACTGACTGACTGACTCTTAGTATGCCGAAAAATACTAGGTAATTACACGTTACCTTAATATAGAGATCACTTGGAGTGTCTATTTATATTCTGTTACATAAGATTAATCCAAAATATCAAGATTCGTAGAACATATCACATTTCAAATTACCAAGCTAAAATTTACCAGTTAATTATTTTCAGTTGAACAAAATATTGTAGAGAAATTATCGTGAATTAATCAAATAATCAAAAATTACAAACTCATTACATTAGGAATATAGGACGAATTGAAATATGAGTGATCAATAAAGTATCCAACTGAAAACTCAGGCAGCAAATATGATCAACTCACAATGAAATAAATAAATAATATATATTTGTAATATCCCAATGAGTAGAAAATTAGATTTTCTGACGTTTCGTGACTTAGTGTAAGTCACTTCTTCCGAGAATAAATAACCAAAATAAAATTAATCCAAGTTTAAATAGTACAACGGAACAATGCAATTTTAGTAAAATACGTTCATGAACGCCTTTTTCAGAAGACAGGTGTTCTCATATCGAAGATAAGAAAGACATCTTCATATCTGACAACTCTGATTGTTAACCAAGAACTCATAATATTTCATTGATTTTTATGCATCTTATGAACAATGTTTTACTGATCCAATTATTGATTTGACTTGATTACTTAAGATGTAGCAGAAGTTTTTGCAAGCCACAATATATATATATATATATATATATATATATATATATATATATATATATATATATATATATAATTTACTAGTAAGCATTTATAATAATCGAGTAATACACGAAAGTGGAGTCAGATCGTTCTTATTCCTCAAAGTATTCTATGTAGCCATTCACTGAGGCAATGCGAGACGGATCGCGATACAATAAACAAGCTCAGATATAAAAAACAGCGAGATAAAAAACCAACAGGACTGTTAAAAGTGCCCGAGAAAAACGAGTTATGTATTCCTCTCTAATATATTAAAATCAATTATTTATCATCAGAAAAAAAATATTTCATAGGTTAGATACAAATTTATCTTAGAATCTTTTATCTGTTATATAAGTGATAACCTGGGAAGCAAGTTAACTTTAATGACATGAATAATGTAATTCAGATTATTGCATAAAACAAGCATTAAAATATTGCTTATACATATAAGTGAATTTACTTACTTGATCCATTAATTATTGGAAACCATCCAGTACAACGTGGAGGAGGCATCAAGTTTAATCCACAATAAGAACAATAATTTGCTTCTTTTGGATTCGGTAAATCGCACTTTATACAATGAATAAAACCATCTCGTAGAGTGATTTTATTTTGATTATCTTTTGGAGTGTTATGCAAACCAATAGATGATACATCTGGAATCGAATCTGGATAATCCGGGTTGAATAACTGTCTGTTACCACTAATATTATTAGAAGATTTCAGTTCACCACCATTCAGTGATTGTTGATAGTGTTTTGGTACTTCTAAACCACACCAATCACAATATCGAGCATCAAGATTATTTTCACGATGACAATAAGGACAAGTAGAAAAACGTACATTTTTACACATTTCTGGATAAGGTAGGGGAGGACGAGAATCATATGTAGACTGGAAACCCGAAAGAATGACATTAGTTGCCCCTGTTGCTAATTTAGCTTCACATATTATACAACTTTTTACGTCAGTAGGGTTCATTGTTTTACATGTTGTACACAAACGAGATTCTTTACGACATTGTCCAAACTTCTACGAAGTTATTTTTACAAGCAGAAAAAACAGACATCAAAGTGTAATGTTTAAAAATGTTAGATTAAAATCAAGACTGTATCAAAGATGTCTTATGGTTTGTTTAAATTATTTCTAACCCACAAGACAGGTTTTCAAAACTAAACAATGTATCGAAGTAATGATAGTGTGTACGGTAGAGATTATTGGAGTAAGATTGAAGCACACAAGTTAGATTATGATTCGTTGAGCCAAAGACAAGCACTCATACCAAGACGAATTTGGTCACTTTGCGTAACAAGAAATACACATACGTAGTGAGCGTTATTCGTATAACAGTAAAAGTTACCACACAAATAGTCCGATCACTTAGTAAAGATACGTTTGTCAAGGGTTGTGAACTCGGCATGAAATATTTCAGGAAGGCATTTATACGGAAAAATGTCGTGGTTCATATTAATCCACAATAAATAATAGTTTATTCTATCTTACGGTATTTGATTCACATTTCAAATAAAGAGTACTACATCTAAAGTAGTATCCAAGCCTAAACAGGATACATAAAATCTCTTGCAGATTTTATACTAATGGTTAAAAGATACGTTTGTATATTTACGATATTCACATTTGTGAGGATCTGTTTAAGAACCTTACATGATTTCTGACTTGAATATGCTTTATAAGAAGCGTCTGTGATAACCGATTAAGATATTTTACATTAAAACATACTACTCATAAGTAACAAAATATGTAAAGCAAAACAAAATAACAATTATAACAGCAAAAGTGGAAGAAACGAACGTGAAAACACATGATTCACCATTTGACCTAAAGTTCATTTGTTCTACCACAGAAATATTTGAGAACGCACATTATTGAAAAAGTTCCAATGAAGAAGTAACTACTAATAAATGTTCATTGTCACTAAAATCATGAACCGACCAATGTTAAACTACCATTGCAAATCTGGAAGCAGTGGACGGCGAATTCGTCATAGTATGGGACTCCTCAACAGTGCGCATCCACGATCCCGCACGCGGGATCCGAACCCAGGACCTTCAGTTTTGCGCGGACGCTTAACCTCCTAGGTCTGAATTCCGCGTGTGGTACTGTAGATATGCACTGCTGAGAAGTCCCATACTAGTACGAATTCGCCGTCCAATTCTTCCGGGTTCTCAATTGTAGTCTAACATTGATCAGCAGATGGTTTCAATGAAATTCAACAATCTCCATAATCCAGAAATTAAAATGTTCATTATGTTCTAGGAGCGAAATATTTAAGTGAATTGAGAGAATAAATCCAGCAGATGAGAGGTGATAAAAGAAAGCTCAAAATAGTAGATGCAGTCATCACATAACATACCTAAATAGAGAAATAAAAATTGGTAATTATAAGTTAAGGAAACGTTTTCGGCAAAAGAAAATCAGTTAATCATATGAAGAAAGGTAAGTTTCATGCATGCTAATCTAAAAAAGTTAAATAAAACAAGCATACCTGTATCTGTAGTGGACTTTCACAAACTAAACAACTAGTTAAATTTAATGGTACATGCGCTTTACAATAAGGACATACACCAATATTTTCTAAAGCAGAAGAACCATATTTTGGTGTCGACAGTGTGGGTAGATTTACGCCACAATGGAAGCAAAAGTTTTGTTTTCTACTCACTGGTCTTGGATGGTAACAATTGGGGCATCTGAATGGTATTAATAATAATAAACATTTTGAAGTTTATGAGGACAAAGAAAACATGTGAGTTGAAATCTTTTAGTTTTTGCATAGTAAGTTCAACAAATAAAAGACTTACAGACATTACAACTTTAAATATCTATTATTACTTTCGGACGAAGAAAAATGCAAAAATGTTAAAACCACGAATGTTAAACAAATGAAGTTCAGATATGTATTTTCCTGAAGAAGTGTAGGAATAAGTACCTCAATGTCTATTAACCTAATAATGGTAACTGAATTGTTATTTCCAAGCATTCTTTTTAATCAAAAAATATAGAAATGAAATCTCTAGATTGCCGAGGCTAAATAAATTTTGTATATAACATGAATTCATGTTGAAAACGTAGAACACCATTTATATTTAACTTACCTAGCATGAAATCTTTTAATTTATCTTAACAATTTTACTTGAAAAAAGTTGCAAAATGTCGTATAGTTCTTAAACCAAAAACTGATTTAGAAATTATGAAATTAGGTTTATAACACAAAACACAATTTAATTTCCAGGAAAAATGTTTACGAAGATCTAGGTTTTAATGTTATTGTGTTTGCTATTATAAATTATGGTAATATTCTTAAGGATAACAGAAATTTAGAAATGCTTTAACAAACTACAGAGAGTTGACATGTCATTCACTTCTTTAAACGAAAATATAGCACCATTGTATTATGCTCTTCTGCAATAGAATAAAATGAAAGCATGCCAAAGACAATTTCAATAACACGAAAAATGACAATATGCTTTTTGAAGAAAGTAATCATTACAAATCATCCCTATTTCTTTCATGTCTAATTTAAATACAACGAATTGTATATTACTAATCATTTATTGCAAAAATGAAAGTGTTTTGAATGGGTGCTTAACGAACAAGTTGAGTGTGGGGCAGTTACCTAACTATGATATTGGAGGACAGTCAAACAACATCTACAATTTTCCGAAATTAGTAACGTAAACCACAGAATGTCAACTCAGTGGTCTAAAGGTTAAGTGCTCAGTGTGAGGTCTAAAAGTTTCTGGGTTCAATTTTCGGTAGGACAGTGGATGCACGCAGCTGAAGAGTTCTAAACTAAGGTGAAACAGCTGTCCAATGCTTTTCTGTTCTAAACGGTTGTTTTACTACAGTCAGCTATGAAATTAGAAGGATGTTTTATTATTTATCGGTCAAGATGAGAGCAAATGATTAAATACGAATTATATCATTAAAAAAATTTTTCACTATCATTAAGTACTGTTAACATGGTTACAACATAAACTAAACAAATAAAGTTTGTTTATGTTGACTTGGTAACGAATGTTATATCATCTGAATGATAAAAGATGAAATTAGCTTGTAAGTCTGGAAATAAGTTATTGATGGCCGGTGATAATGAACGATTAACATTCACCTGATTATATAAAATACACTGCATGCACAGATATGATAACTTGTGGTGACATGTAAATATTTCGTGCGACGCATAAAGAATAAATTGCTATAATTGAGAATCAAATTACCACTACGGCCAGTAGTATGTGCTCCTCTTCGAAACGTAAGACATGATGATTAGTTACGCCACCAATGATGTTTTCTCTCAACCCTATCGATTTTTTATTAAATGGTCGAATAATTCGAAGACTTATTCTTTCCAATTAATACGACTAAATTTCTTAAGTGTGATAACCAAGTATAACAGCTATACCGAAGTAATGATGAACGAGCTGAAATATATTTACAAGTTTATACAAAAACCGAACAAAGTGAGCAATCACAGAGGAAAAAACATTAAAAGCACAATTGATAAATTTTGGCTGGTAGTGAAATCCAGGATACGCGTTTTATTCCATTCGAGACTTGTTAGGTGAATGTAACTAAATCCTGGGACAACAACTTACCAAACTTCAGTCTTGAATATCGTTAAAATAAAAAAGTGTGCAGAAATAAATCAAAAAACTAACCGTAAAATATCTGTCGTCTGTTGTAGCTTATTAATCATATGAGATGAAAGCTCAGGGTATTCATGAATCAATGACGATTTTATCGATATATTCTAAAGGGAAAGTAGAATTTTAAAAAGACCATTGTGATTTTACTAGTATAAAAAGAAAATAATATTAGGAAAAAAGTGAATTATTTGTATTTCATTCCTTAATTCATTTGAATAGAAACAATTGATTTCTTGTAGTACGAATTAATGAAGAGTCTGGAAAGCTTAGAATGATCTTCACTGCAAATCGATATTAGCAGACTAATATTATCAGCCTTGGGAAGTAAAACTATATTTTTTTGAAAATGTTCATTCAAGACATAAAAAATCTACATAGATAGAATTTTCATGAAAACAATAACAAGATTTATTCACGTTATTTTCTTACTAATTCATCTTTGTGGGTTTTTAGCACTATTTATAGATTCTTTAAACATTTTGACATTTAATGGTTATAATATTGCAGAAGTTTTTGGAACTCAAACAACTTCAATACATGAAAATGCAATTTCATCTAGGTGTCATTGGAAAATAGAAATTTATAATTATTATATTGTTATTAAAACTAGGTACCCAATCATTATTGGAACCATTCAATTTGGTAATCAAATGTTTAAGTGTACGCGGATTCGAGTCCCGTTTTTGGTGTAAATGCTAATGATGCTACCAGGTTGTTAGAACTGAAATAGGTAGGGATGGGTTCGAACCTACTATTAAATAGTCAAAAATCAAGCGATCTAGTCACTGAACCACCATTTGGAATTAAAAATCTGCTTAATCATTTTATTATATCGTTAGAGACAACAAAGGTTATGTAGATACTTTTTTAAAGTATTTCAGTTGAAACGTTTAGTAAACAATGATATGAATTAACTGTCTAGAATTTTTTTTCTAAGGGGAGGATGAACGCTTAAAGCGTTTTATTTAGAGTATAATACTTTAGATGTATTTTAAATGTAGTATGGTAGAACAAGAGGGATTCAGGAATCATGTTTCTAGACAATATTATTCCATTTAGTTTCTATACTTTATTTATTATTCTTATTGAATGGAATTCATATTTTGAATATGAGAAACTATTTTGAGCCAATAACACTTGTTTAGATACACAAATTTCTAAAACTTTGTTAAAGAAAAAAATTATAGCCTTAAAATATTACTTTTAAAGCTTAAGAAAATACCAAACTGTTTCAACTCTAAGAATAAAAAAGAAAGAAATGGTTCACATTACACTTTAGTTCATTCAGTCAATCAACAAGGCAGTAAATGGCAAGTAGTTCTAACAGGTTAACAGGTTACACCCTTGTTAAGGGAAATAAGAATTACAATAACTAATTTCCTGTTACGTATACGTGTACACTTGGATACTGCATGAATTTGTGTAGATTAAATTCAAAACAGAAAAATAAACTTCAATGGTTATCTATATCGAAATTTCAGTTTGGAAAAAATATCTTTACAAGTAATCATTTGTGTTTCCTTTTTTCTCTCTCGTAAATAAAGACACTAATTAGTTTTTAAATAATATTATGACTTTCACCAGTAAAAGTAAAGTGGATGATTAGGTTTTTTAAAATAATTTTAAGCTTAGAGGTACTGAATACACATTAAGAATAGGATAGGGTGCGGAAAACAGTATCATTAAACAAACTGTAGTCAATGAGTAAAATTTATGTTAATTTATTTTACATATTATCGATTTAAGTGTAACGTAATTCATTTATCAGGTACAGTTTTATTCAGCCAACTATGAACTACATTTCAGTTGTGTGAAAACTAGAGACCCTACTCCGACTGCTCAAACGAAAGTAAGTGAATCAGAGTTTTAGCCAACAACCTACTGACTGAAAGCCGAGTACTTTAACCACCACTCTTTATTACATCTCAACTGCTTCAGTTTGTTTATATGTTTCTCCGCTAAAATACCTTATAAACTTTTTGGAGCTAATTAGTTTAACAATTAATGAATACAAATAAGTAGGAGATATTTAAATGTCTTAAATAATTTTCAGGTTCAGTTAACTGACCATCTAAATGATATAGACCCTAGAAATATAGGTAGATATATAAAGTTTATAAAAATAAGTTTAAGAATAAAAATTAACTGAAAAAATGGTTTTGCAATTACCTTGTCATAGTTCAATATTAGTATTTAAAGGTTATACAAGTGATTGCAAAATTAATACTGATCAATTGGTTTTGGGTTCATTAACATTAGGTATATATTTGAATTAAGTGTTACTTAGAACCGATCGAAAAATATTTCATATGATTAGTCATTAAAACTGCGTGCCAGTAAGTCAGTCAGACACAACTTATAACTTGGTACATGTGTGCATCAGTTCGACTTGCCAAACCCCATTAGCATAGCGAGAGCAGTGTAGAGGTAGTAAGTTTTAGTGTTGAAATTGAATATGTAAGTATAAGAAAGAAAATGAGAGATGTCAGTACAATTTAGGATTAATTAGACAGTCAAGATACAAGAAGACATTGTATAAAGTTCATCTGAACGCAAAAATTATTTGTGTGAATTCCTGTTTTTTTGGCTGTATGTAAAAAACCGAAAATTTAAGACATACAGCAGATTGAAAGATATTTGATAGGTAACTTTATAAGCTAGTGTTACTTCAATTTAGTCCACACTGTTAACTAAATGTGCTTTAAATTTTGTAATAAATAATGCTAAGATAAATGCAGATCTTTTTTAACTAATAAATGGTTGTATTCTTGAGCATGTAATAAACACCGTAACAAACATTCACAATCTTTCCACCTTTTTATCCCCGCTTTTCTATCAAAACTCTACTTACTTAAAGTTAAACAAAACTAAAAGGTCGAACCAACCAAACAACTGCTTGTTTTTACAGTTACGTAAACTAATGAATACAATAACAGATTGGTATTGGAATCTAATACCATAAATATCCATCTTTATTTTCCTGAACACCTTCTAACGTTTGTGTAAACTCATGCTTAGACGGTCTAATCCGATTATAGTAAATTTAGATTATCCTTTTCAACATGTTAATAAGTCACGATTAGTGCTAAACTAAATAGACCATCTTTCACAGGTGAATGAATAACTTACAGGAGCTTCAAGTGGATATTGAAATATAACGTTCCCGAATCCCTTGTAGTTTTTTTTGTTAGAATTGTAATAATTGTGATAATATAAAACTGAAAACACTTTATAGTCTTTTAAATCACATATTTAGTCAAAATTTCTTGTTTCGCTGTACTAAAATGCTGTAAACAGACTACACAAAGTAACCTACCATATTGAATAATGTTATCAACAACAGTTCATTAGAATATGATTCCTCATTTATGCAAACTGAAATTAAAAATTTCAAACTTGTTTAGTACACTTTGTGTAAGGCCTTACTGTTGGAGATACTTACGTCGTAAAAGTTTACATTTCATCAACCTCAATTTGGAGGAACAATATACAATAAAATAATTTCACCTTGTTTGGAAAACTGAGACCCCTCTACAAAGGAAATGATTAAGATTTGAAACAAGCCTGAGTTGCTGTAGGATTATAATCAGCAGCAGTCAAGTAACCAACTTGGTGCTCGACTGTGCTATAAAACTTAACTTTTATAAAAGTCGCGATTTTATTTCAATCATTTTACACAAGCAAAAAACTCGTTATCTGACTGGGGGATCAGGAAAATCATTTTACAACAAGTAAACACTTAAAGATCTATTATTTCGCTGTCGGGTTACCTAATTGTTAGCGGAATCCGTACAGGATTATGTTGAAGCACGCTGATTGGCTATTTCTTAACCCATCAGTGCTAGGGGATATATGGAGAAGGCTAAAATCTCATGTAAAACCATAAATATACTAATCTTTTTCTTATCGAGCTTCCTATTTCTATTCTATCTACCCTTGTTACTTGGAATTTAATTTGATTCCTGTTCAACGGTGTTCTGATTTGGGGATTTGTCGAGGGAATTGGTGTCCAGGAATACGAAGCAATAGGAATAGCTCGGTCGTAATAAGAGAAATTATAACACTTAATAATGGACAATGTAACCAAAAGGCCAGAATAAAATCAAAGATAAATAGTTACAAATTGAAGTTAAAAAGAGAGCATAGTGTAATAATAAAAACAACACGGTTACGATTTGGAAAAGGAAACATAACGTACATTATTCTGGTTGTCTGTTGATAATACACACTCACTTTTCAAATTAACCTGATTTTCTTGATCTAAAATAATGTTAATGTAAATAAATCAGTACATTTGACAGTGAGTAAAAGGGTTTCATACATATAAATGTGATCAATTATGATAAATACTAAAGGCAACTTGTTTAGTATTACAAGCATATATATTTGCACAAATAAAATACGGTGTTATTTGTTCAAAGACTGAAACGAATTTTTATTGTTACCGTAGGTTTCTAGCTCTTTAAGGCAGTTAGAATTAAGTTATCCTCAATTCAGATTAGATTTAAGCAAATGTCACAAATAAACAACTGAGCCAATTAAACAGCTATTAAAGCACTCTACCTTCGGCTCACTTAATGTCTATTTGTAATCTATCAATTTGAATATTAAAGATTAACTAATGAAATGCTATCATATATTCATCTCAGGTGCTCCTTACATGTTATTTATTCGAAATAATCCGCTAATATTCTCTAGGATGCTCTTTCGTTCTAATGCACATCTAATTCACATCGAAGACTCGCATTATCTGACAACTATAAGTAACAAATTGATGTTATTGAAAAACTCCACTACATTTTACTAAAACCTGAATCCTAGTATTATTTTACTTTTTATCATAATTTTTCAATCATATACAGTTAGACATTAAGAATACATCGGCTACGGTCATACCCCTTTCGTATTTAGCAGATATGAATAAATCCAGGTATATGTAGAACAATAAAAGATAATTATCTTTAAATATACAATTTACTGGCATATAAATGATTTCTTTAAAACAAAAATCAAATGCAGTGAGGCGAAGAACCTATTAGCCTAGATGTTTATAAAACTACTAGAGATAAACCTCGAACTTATCAATAAAAAGTCGAGACAACGGAACAATATACAACACTACACCACCAGTGGAAGTTACGCTCCCTACATAAAAGGTTAATTAGTTAAGTTCTACTGTAATTATACACAATCAATACAATTTTATACAAATAACAGCACGTATCACCGCTAACAATACTATAACATAAAAATGTAGAAATAATGCTGAGAATAAAAGAAATGAGGTGAGCAACAAACAGAAGATAAATTCTACATAACTAGAAATATTAACTTGACTATCAAGTAAGAATGCACGGAAACAAGAACTAAATTATGAAAAGAAAAATCCTGATTACAAGGAAAACAGTCTCGTAAAAGTAGTACAAAGTAAACAAAAACCATAGGCAAGAACCATTTTTGTCACTGAGACTAACCAATCGATTTTAAAATCCTTGAAAGTATAAAAAGTAATACGTATTATTTGGTTAACTTCAACTGAAGAATGACTAATTTTACGATTTAGAAAGTTTATCTCAATTGTTTGAAATATTAACAGAAACAAAAGAGGTAAATATTATTATGGAAATGTGTATGAATAGATGAGTATACTGTATAGATCTGATGACCTAAAAACAATTTTTATTCCCAAGAATTCGTAAGAAACAAAAAGCAAGATAAAAAAAATAGTTAGTTTGCAGCTTTGTTTTAGTCAACTAATTCAACATTGAAGAACTTCTAATCAAAAAGTGAAAGCAAAAACATGTGGACCGGACAAAACCAACTACCTGACTTTAATATACGTTTTCACGAATGAGTGTTACCATTATTTAGAACATTTGAATGTTGGGTAACACTTTTTAGATATATACTTCCGTCTCGTAACATTATGTGATCATTTACGGCTAGTGGAGAGGAAAATCAATTATTGAGAAACTGTTATTAAGATTCACCCATAACTGACACTCTGACGGCTGAAATTAACCATTAAAACTAGTTATCTGATTTTTATACTAAAATCATTTAGCTAACCAATAAAAATAGCTAACCTTAATCTAACACAGAACAAATTCCTAAACGGGTAAATTAGCAGAATTCATAAATCCAGTATTTAGTAGAAAGGTACCTTTAGTAGACTTCTTGATTACGTGACAGCAATTTTTTTCTGAAGAACATTTTCGGACAGTTTCATTATCTTTCTCCGATAAGCGGTGAATAGACTCATGAGTGTCAGAACGATCAGCTTCCGACTGGAAAAGTTCAAAACGAAAAGGGTAATTTATAAACAAACTAGGATAAATACATTTATATCAAAAGGAATATTTTAATGAGTTCAATGGTTGAGCGAATTGTAGGTAGCATTTAGAGATACACTTATTAACTCTTAGTTGCATATCTAAAATCATAGTATCAATTTTTAAAATGTGATAATAAAAGGATTCCGTAATTTAGGTATTGTAGATTTGATCATAACCCATAAAGCTAAAAAACTAAGACTCACATAATTAAATATTAGTGTTAAAGGCCGATGATAGTAAAACCCCCATATAGCAGGTTTCAAAATTACTTTGTCAACTGCTCGAACGGACAAACAAACTTTGTGTGATTTTCTCCTATTTACAGAAGTTTAAGAGGAAAAAACACTTCATAGCGTTGTGATGTTCGTTGAACATAAACGTTGTAGAAATGTTTGTTTTTTCATTCTTTAGTTAGTAAGCAACCAAAAAGTCTATTGACGGAGAGACTCAGGTATTTATTTACCTTAATATTACCATTGTGCGCTATCTCATTTCAAAGTAAAAATTTTACTGAAAAAAACCTTTCAAAAGAAGGGTAACGTTATGAGAAAAAATGGTAACAAGATAACTCTGCGCGTTCGTCGAAAGAATGAAACGAGGAAACTGAGTGATCTCTTCCGAACCAATCTGAATCCGTCGACACTTTTAGGAGTTTCTTCCCAATGGATACTCATTAGTTGAATGAGCTCATACCCCAATATCGTTGTTAATCCCTGCATTCCACTGCTAGCTACTATCAACCTTTACTGAAATGAAAATAAATGCCAACTAAACATAAAGAGACGATTTCTACTAGGAAGATAAAAATACTATGTCAGTAAGTTTACAAAATTTAAAAAATAACACAGTATCTATTACATTAACATAATACGAATAATTAAGTAAAAAATGACATCATTACCAATTGTCTTCGACGTTTGGAATCGATTAGCTTTAGTTCATTGAGAAAACCATAATCATCTCCGAAGTCATTTTTATCACTAACATGAAAACTCTTGACTTTGACCACATCGAATGTTTTTGTAACTACACTGCTTTCATTACCATTATCCCTAATATATTAACAACAGAAACAAGTTTAAAGCAATTTGTCCCTTTGATAAATTTGGGTAATGTAACAAGAAGACGAAGATTATTAGAGCTATGTGATATATTAGATATATCACATAGCTCTGATAATCTTCGTCTTCTTATTACATTATCAAAAAAAGTTTAGTTTGAAGAAACGATGAAGAGTTAATAAAATTATTATAAACTCTAAACGCTTGATAATAACTTGTTACAAGCTAGAAAAGTGTTTGTTATAAAGCAATATTGGTCGGAAGGTGAATAAAAACCATATAGAACTAAATAATTGACTTGACCTAACTTGTGGCTCTTTTTAGAAAGACCTACCTATCAATACTGATGCTAGTTGAGCTAGAAAATACATTAAGCATACGGAATAATAAAAAAATGGATGAGTTTTAAATTGGATTCCAGAAGCCGAAAACAAGGACATATAGAAAAGAGTTAATCATCAGCTTCTGGGACAGACTATGGATACAGAATGAGTATTTCACAGGACGATTTAAATTACCTAGGAGCTATTACTGGCCATTTATCTAACTTCATTATTATGGGATGATAATGCTAACGAACGAACAATGAATGAAAAATGGACATAAATTCTCCTTTGATTTCATGTATTGTACTTAGGCTAAACCCGTTTGGACGGCGGCACTAATAAAAAGCTAAAGATGAATTAGGTCGAGCTAACTTATTTCAGGTTCAGGTTTTCTCAGACAGACACCAAGGTAAGATGTGGAGAATATGAGTTCGCTTACTCAATTTTGTGAGACATGACTCAATAATTATAATCGGAAAAAAATTGAGCTAGGCATATGATGAACACGTGCACACAAGTACGCTCACATATGGAAACGATTAAAATTAAAAGCGAGTATCCAACAAGGTCAAGTGAATACGTGGTTAATTTCCCAAAAGTGAACTACTCAACTCATTTTTTAAAAAATCTAGAGTAATCAACACAGAAGGTAGCATAGTACCAAATCATACAGTGTCATGCATTGAAAACAAATACGAATGCTAGAACTAATGGGGTACTGAATGATATTAATTTATGAGCGCAAGTTATAGATACAACTAATATCCACAGAGATTTCGTTATATAAGATGGAACTTATTTTCACTGAGAACTATTTGTAAGCTTGATTTTTGATATTATTAAAGCTTGTCAGTTTGGCTGTTAGCGTTTACATTAATTTTTATTCCATAGAACCATCAATCCTTCTGTGTCGGTTGGGAATTTAGTAATGAGAGTGATACCTTTTTAAGTTAAACACGGCTTGCCCAACACTTTGTCACAGACACAAACGATGTAAAAGTTTGTATCCACCTATGGAACCACACTATATAAACAGAGAGAAGTCGACAAGTGATGATAACTAAAATGCCGACAGCAATGCGGGATTAGACAAAAATCAAATGGAACTAAACAATCACAGGTACAAAAATACTATGTTCAGATTAAGATGGAAATAAATTATGGATAGATATGTGCCACTGAAACCAATCGAGTCGAGTTTCTCTTTCGATATATATATATATATATATATATATATATATATATATATATTTGAGTGTAATTAGGAGTAAATAATCAAGTAAATGAACGAAAACGTTACATTCCTCAATAAAAACAGAGATAAAGTATATATACAAGTATTTTTTATTACTAGCCATGATCAACTGGATGCGTTACAAAGCAGATGAAGTGTTTTGGATGTTGTGTGTGCTATACTTCTTGGATGTGCGTTTATATCATAGCGATATATCGATTTCATTAATCTCCAAATATAATTAGTAACGAAAATTAATGGAATAGCAACACATCGTGAGCTGACTACGGTTGGAATATGTGAACCATTAGAACTCAGTTAAGTAACTGATCAATAACGCGTGTTCCGCGAGTTCCAATGTTTAAAGATTCGATACAAAGTACGGTTTTAATCACATACTATAGTAGTTCCAAATGAAGATGCAAAACATTTTTTTAATGACTGATTTGTGATGAAAACCGCCTTCAAAAGAAAAATTGTTTGATACGGAAAGACTATCTAATTTCTTTGATGTAAAGATAAATTAATCTACAAAACAGCTTTTAAAAACTTACAGAGAAACAGCTACTGCTCGTACTGTATGACATCCAGGCGGTAAAGTAAAAGGCTTTTGGAATCTATAGGTCCCACTATTTTGCAGTTCCTTCCTACTTTTTGCGACCGTTGGTCTATTCCCATTAATTGTAAAATAAATAGCTACATCTGGCGTATCACAAGTAAGATCCAGATATGTATTTGTATCCAAATGTGATTTGAACAAGCCTAAATCAGGGCTCCTCAGGGGGATAACAAGTGGGGCACGAATAGCTCCGGCAGACATGTTCTGTAAAAAAATTTCTACTATTACAGAAATAAAGATCGAAAATTTTGAAAACTGGAATCTACGCAAGAAATCTTTATTTAAAATTAGAAATCTGAAAAAAAAATTAAATTACAACAAGTGCAAAGATGAGCATTCGGCAGTCCACGTGTTACAGCAAATCCAACACCAGTCAAGTCCACATATTGAGCAGTGAATATGATTACAACCACCATGCTTTTGAGTAGGAGACTTGCAACCCGGGCAAGGACGACATGTTTCATTGATACATTTGCGACTTTCTGCATCATCTACTCTTAATTTTAATGACTTCCACACAGAGTTGGAATTCACAGAGAATGCGTTCCTAGAAGAATCGTGTTTTTCTTCACAGAAACACTCCAGTGATACATTATATGAGCATTCAGGATCTAATTGGCTACAGCTCCAACCACATGAAGAACAAAATAGTGACCCACAACCAGCAGGTGGGAGACAACGATGCCACATGCCATGAGACTTTATATTACCTCGCGAGTCCGTGATTTGCCAATCTACTCCACATGACGGGCAAAATGTGGAGCCTTTAGAAAGCAAGTACCGTTTAGCCGACTGCTCTTTGTAACGTGAATAAAATTCCGAACCCAGAATTCGGAAATGATGAGGATCCATAACAAATGAATTGGGACATCCAGCAGGACAACTGATAGTGTACCCAACGTTGTCAATGTTACGGAACATTCCAGAGTAAAAATACTCTTCTGTGTACTTTTTGAAACATTCAAGGCAAAGAGAATGTCCTTCCTCCTCGCAAAGACATATTATAATCTCTATTTCCGAAGACGTACATGCAGCACAACATATCTCCGTACTATTTTGTCTTATATGCTTCAAGAAAACCGTTGGACTATGAGAGGACATAAAAGTGCATGAAAAATTTATCTTTGCTTCTGCTGAATCACAGTCATTAGAAGAGCACCTTCCCCTACAGATCTTTGAGTCAATGTCCTGACAAACAGGAATAAATGCCGATTGGCAAAGTGAACAACTAAAAGTCATCAACGCAGGACGAATAGATTCACATGGATAACAAAAAACAAAATAATGTCTTTTTGGATGGCGCTCATGGAGATACAGATAGCAGTTAGGTGTAAGATTATAATCTAGTAATTTGTAATCTTCATGCATTAATTCATAGCCACGAGATTTCTTGTGTGATAGACCATAAATATCTGGATTTAGATTTAAATCCTGACAAATTCTTTGCTTTAAAAAAAGTACATTCCATTTATCGTCTGCATCTAAACTATTTGCTACATCATTATAAACAACAACTAAGAACATAACTTGTATTTCCCCCACAACCAAACACTAGCTCTAGTAATATAAAACAAACTATTCAGTGTTACTTGAAACTTATTACTTTTGTAGTCTTTGAATTAATCCGATTAGATGAAAAGCAGAGGAAATATCGAGTGTAAATTCAATGCGTAGTATAGTGTACGAGCCAACTCTAGTCACTATCCTCCTTGGACTGTGTCATTTGGCTATGCTTTACTACCTTCTAAACTACACCATCAAATACTTACTGTTTTCTCGTGACGAGGTGTTGTTTACGGACGAATAGCGAATGTCCCGCACTTAAACACGGTCTATGGGTACGGAAGATCCACCTAGGGGAGACGGAAAACCGTGATTCCAAACCAAGGGTGTACATGTTCTCCAGGGAACAAATGGCGCGTGCACCTACTCTTGGTCACCGGTTGCCATAGGACTGCATAGCATAAGTGGATTGACCCTCTGAGTCAAAGTCTGAGGTAGTAGGACCATAGGACATAGGCACAGGCACCCGGAATGTAACCTAGCCCACACAAATCTAAATGATGACTACAGTTATAAAAACTATTCACGCTTTAACTCCCAGTCTCGCAAACCATACTTAGAACTACATGTTAATATTCGTTTTTTATCATAAACTGTGTCACCTATCTATTTTTTTATTCCCATTTTGAATATTCCTTTATTCTTCCACTCATACATCTTATCTATCGTGAATATCTCATCATACCTAAACGATTTTAAGTGACTATCTGGAGTCCCTTTCCAGGGGCTACTGCCGGTCCCAAGCCCGGATAAAGGAGGAGGGTTGGGCATGGGATTAGCGACCCCATCCCGTAGAAAACTAACTCACTAAAAAAACGCTAACCAGAAAAAATTATTCAAACCATTTAAACTCTGCCCTGGGAGTAAGGAGGTCTTCGTTTAGAAGAATTATGACGCCTCATGATGAAAGCCGAGTTTCTTCGGAAGTCACGAGGCCGATGCCCCTTCTGACAACCAGAGCAACCATTTACTTAGGTACATGGAATGCTCGCACAATGTGGGAGACTGGGAGAGTTTTCCAAATTGCTGCAGAAATGAGGAGATACAATTAAGAGGTGCTTGGGATCAGTGAAACACATTGGACGCAAGTTGGACAACAATGACTAGCTTCAGAGGAGCTGCTGTTATACTCCGGACATGAACAAGAAAATGCTCCACATACACAAGGAATTGCATTGATGCTGTCCAAACAAGCACAAAATGCACTTATAGGATGGGAATCTCATGGACCAAGGATCATCAAAGCCTCCTTCAAAACAAAGAAAACGGGCATTACAATGAACGTCATCCAATGCTATGCGCCTACCAACGAATACAATGAAGATGCTAAAGATCAATTCTACGATAGGCTGCAGTCAATCGTCGAGAAGTTCCCAACAAAAGACCTGACTATTCTGATGGGAGACCTAAATGCCAAGGCAGGATTCCGTAAGGATAGATCGTGCACAGACCAAATCGCAACTCTACGGATCATTGTGGAACAATCAATTGAATGGAATTCATCACTCTATATCAACTTCATCGACTACGAAAAAGCATTTGATAGCGTGGACAGAACAACCCTATGGAAGCTTCTTCGACACTACGGCGTGCCTCAGAAGATAGTCAATATCATACAGAATTCCTATGATGGATTAAACTGCAAAATCGTGCATGGAGGACAGTTGACAAAGTCGTTCGAAGTAAAGACTGGTGTTAGGCAAGGTTGCTTACTCTCACCCTTTTTCTTTCTCCTGGTGATCGACTGGATCATGAAGACATCAACATCTGAAGGGAAGCACGGGATACAGTGGACATCTAGGATGCAATTGGATGATCTAGACTTCGCAGATGATCTGGCTCTTCTATCGCATACGCAACAACAAATGCAGGAGAAGACAACCAGTGTAGCTGCAGCCTCAGCAGCAATAGGTCTCAATATACACTAAAGGAAAAGCAAGATTCTTCGATACAACACAGCATGCACCAACCCAATCACAATTGACGGAGAAGCTTTGGAAGATGTAAAAACCTTTACATATTTGGGCAGTATCATCGATGAACACGGTGGATCTGATGCAGATGTGAAGGCACGGATTGGCAAAGCAAGAGCAGCATATTTACAACTGAAGAATATCTGGGACTCAAAACAATTAGCAACCAACACCAAAGTCAGAATTTTCAATACAAATGTGAAGACAGTTCTACTGTATGGGGTGGAAACTTGGAAAACTACGAAATCCATCGTCCAAAAGATACAGGTGTTTATTAACAGTTGTCTACGCAAAATACTTCAGATCCGTTGGCCGGACACTATTAGCAACAACCGACTGTGGGAGAGAACAAATCAGATCCCAGTGGAGGAAGAAATCAGGAAGAAGCGCTGGAAGTGGATAGGACATACGTTGAGGAAAGCACCTAACTGCGTCACAAGACAAGCCCTCACATGGAATCCTCAAGGTCGAAGGAGGAGAGGAAGACCAAAGAACACATTACGTTGAGAAATGGAGGTAGACAAGAGAAAAATGAACAAGAATTGGATGGAACTAGAAAAGAAGGCCCAGGACAGAGTGGGTCGGAGAATGCTGGTCGGCGGCCTATGCTCCATTCGGAGTAACAGGCGTAAGTAAGTAAGTAATCTGGTTGACAGTTGGATGCTACTGTAGTGAAAAAAATCTCAGGTACAGTGAACCAATTAATCTTTTTATGCAAAACTACATAGTGCCTTTGTAAAAGATGAAAATCATGCATCAAATACATCATTTGCACATCTTTCTTGAGTAGTCTTTTACATAATCAATCGTTCTTCTAAATCTGTTGTTACTCCGATTACTGTCTGTTTTCTTTACTCATCTCTTTATCTCGATCATCTGCTGGTAAGCGTTCTAATTCCTGCTACATACTACTTACTTCGGTCCGCATAAGTAGCTCACACGTTAGCATAGAATACGAATCCTGCACTAGCCTTCCTGAAACTATGTATGCCATTCAAAATGGCCTCCTTTAATGTTCGCACACTAATGTAGATCGAACAATAGATAGGGTTAGCTATGCCTATGCGATGTTTCAACATCGATGTCAGTTGTCTATTCGAGAGTCCTATTTAAGGCTTGTGGTTCTGTTGGTGTTGATATTGTAGTAAACACTAGAGTTGAGGCAGCGCAAAATGGTTGAATTCCTAGTAACATTTCATTATGTATTTCTAGATTAGAAAGCCCCATCAATGTGAGAAAACGGTGTGGGAAATGATGTATTTTCGTTATCGCTGACTGCACTCAAATAGATTGCAGCCTGTATACGATAAAGAATACGTTTAATCACCAATCAACTGTTCTTTAGGAAGTGTATTCGACAGATATTGTAGCACCAGCTAAAGACTTGGATACACAGTTCTTGAATCTAGGTACAGACACAGTCATTTGATTTGTCAAGGAGGACTTTTTGTTCACATTTCAGATGGTATTGGCCATTTATTACAACTTTACTCAGAGTATAACTTGTTTCTGGCTTGCTCTAACTACTGAAACAGTCATTGTCGATGTCTCACTTAACCTCCTGACTCTGCACCTCACTCAGTGACACATTGCGATCAACTAACGCTGGCGTGAATGAGTGCAACCCTCCCTAAGCTTCCTGAGTACTTTTCTAGACTCTGATCATTCCCTTGTTTTTACTAAGCTTATCTAACTTTATAGCCATTTCCTTGTAAAATCTTCTGCATACATCCTTGGGCAGTTCTATGTGAATTTTCGGTACCATAAATCAAATTTACGACGATGTTCGTCCCCTCAAGCAATGGTTTACCGTACAGGTGTTACAAAATATTTTAGAAGTAATAAGAAACACTCCGCTATTGCAGAACAACTAAAAACACAAAACGAAAAGAATCCAACAAGATATGGATATACCTTTTTTAAAAGAATAAGAAGTGGAAAATGTGCACCCCGAAATTCTTTTAATCAAAGTGTACCGTGAATTTCTTGTTGTATGAAATGAGATTAAAATCAATCCAAACCAATGTCTTCAAATGCAGAACTTTATTCTCACAATCATGAAACTGAGGCATTCATTATCTTTGTTATGACTCGGTACATACTGGTTGAGATACATGGATCATCCACACATCGTAGCACTAAGTACAATGAACAACTGAGCAAAGAGCAGGAACTTACCATTATAAAAATCAATCTAAGACTCACGCTTGTGGCCTAAAATTACATGTAAAATAAATGTGTTTATCAGATGAGACGCTGGTGTTTATCTCGGTTTAAAATTTTCGCAATAAATGTTTCTTGCTTAGTTCCAGTTTGAACAAGTTAAATCCCCATAATTTGACCCCTGTAAAGTTGATGTCTTTATCTTCCCTATTTTTCCCCTCTTGCTCATGTATTTCTACACTAAAGTTGTTCTTAAACAACCTAAATATCTTAAACATCATACCGAGCTATAACCGCACAAACACTTATCCGACCATCAAACCTTACTACAATCATAATGTATTTCCCCATTTATTTATTCATTTTGTAATACATGTATTACAGTGTATTCTTATTCTGTTTCACAAACAAACTTATTAATTTCTTAAATTATCTAATTATTTCACGTTTCATTCCTTTTTTATCTAAAGTTGACTCAACATTCTCATAAATTCTGAAGAACCCTCTTAAATATGACGGATAGTATACAAGCATTATTGAAACTTGTGAATAACTGCATTTTTGAAAAATATTTAGATGGTCTCTTCCCAATACCTCTGTACCAATAATGTTACTGTAAATAGTAATAATAACATATATATGCAAAGCCAACGTTTGAAGAGACGCGAGGTATTTGCAGACCAAGCTAGCAACTAAAATGGAAGCTATTCCAAAATAACTTCATAATATGGTGACTAGGATAAAACCCAAACACCAGGGGTTATGTGTTCTCGAAGAGCCCAATAATGAGGATCTTATCAACCTAGAAATTGGATAATATAAGCTCAGAACACTTCTCAGCCCTAAGCCACATGATGGCTAGAGGAATACCGATCTGTTCCTCTGCTTGATACTGAGAGAACTAAAATTCTTGTGCCCAAGTAAATCACCAAAATGTAACAAATCTGCCCCGCAGTGTAAATATGGAACGCTGAATTCATCAGTACACCACTATTTGACCTGTCCTGACTTTCACCAGAATCACAGCGATGTCTTCTATAGAACTTAGCAAAGGTTTGCGAAAAGTGGATATGTAGCGGCCCTGGGCCCTAATCATACAATCCTAAAGGCTGGAAAGATAGATATCGGACATTCGACGTGGAGCAAAACCCAACGACGGAGAAGGCGGGAGGAGGGAATCCGATGAATTCGAGTTGGTCGGATGGCATGGCTCGGCCTTGCAGGCGTGGTCCTACTTATGTAACAGTCTTTTATCTATAATAAATATATTGTTCTATCTCCAGTCTAAATGCGTTCTTCATCATATATTGATGATTGTTACATTACGAATGAGTCTGTGGATAATTATGTGACGTCCACGTAAAATCTTATAGATTAGGCAGTTACATTATGACAAGTCTAAAATTTCACGATTAAGTCTATTAATTGAGCAGTACTAATATCATAATAGACCACAGTTCTACAGACTTCAAAAATCTAATCTTTTCATGGCATGGAACAGCTGGACAATCTGCTGGAAAAAAAAACAACGGTTCCTCGAATTCACGAAACTGTTTGATACGGTACCGAGTATGATACTGATAGAAGAAGTGGGTTTTACTGATCCATTGTATTTCAGTCCCGTAACTATGTAGAGATCACGATGTTCTGCACTAATCCAAATAGAGTTCACGCGATTTAAGGATATCGCATTCAAGAGCTTAACGGAGGGCCACTTTAGGTTCTCTCCTCTCCATGATCTTTGTTAAAAACTTTACAGATGAAGTTTTTTCATTGGCACTAATTTATGTGGACAATGAAAAGATTCAGAAGTTCATGAGAATCAGACAGCATTTACCTGAGTTTCAAAACGACCTCACAACCATAGAGAAATAATTAGCAAAAAAGGGTTAGCACTAAATTATCAAAATGTTATGAACATTTGGACTCATGAGATAGATGCAACTTACATCCTCTCTCAACTTCAATCACAAGTGTCCCGTCAGGGCACGATATATAACTCACCGCTAGCAACCAAAACAGATGCAACCTCTTACTTTTCTTTCCTTCATTTTCACCTTTCTTTGTTTCTAAAAAGTCAACTCAGTGTTCCCTCAAATACTACGAGACCTGTTTTAAAATTGCGAATATTATGTGAACATTATTAAAATTTGTATATAAATGTATTCCCGAAGGAACCTGAGGTGGGTGCTTCTCAACACCTATGTACCAATAAGATAATTGGTAATAATAATAATATTAAGGTGAATAAATATGAACATTTACAGTCGTCAAGTTCTATTTACAATCATACTCGACTTTCAGGAATCTGCAGGGTGCTCCTGAAAGACTATTTCGGCCTAGATTGATAACCCTTTCCATGTTTCACGGTTAGAGAAGGACACCACATCGAGGTAACTCGTAAAACCAAAAGTTCTTTCAGAGCAAAACTAGTATGAGTATTCAAGTGTGTTATGTTCAAATGACAGTTGAGTTGTGGGAGTATGCACCTGCTTCTAAGGAAGTTGAGTTTATTTTAAGTGATAGTTTTTAACAAGATGTCTATCTTCATTAACAAAAATAAACAAACAAAGTCTATGTAATTCCAGCACGTCAGAACTTTTCCAAACTCGATTTAATTAGTTTGCATGAAGACAAACAGCGTAAAACAAAATGAACTGATTCAACGACTTCACTAAACTGCTCAGAATAAATTCCAAGTTGGTGTGATTAACAGTGTTAGACAGTTTAAGTTTCGAGATTGTTTATTTAATTGAATTTTGGATATTGCCCAATAGTCTCCAAAAATTGATAGCCATCTAGTGAACGAACAGTGATTGCAACATAAACGGAGTCAAATGCAACTAAACATCCGAGGTTATCAGTGGTAAAATTGAGATCATCAATGAAATTCCTCATCAGTGTTCTATCAGTTAAAATTTTGTTTAATAATACGCACAGATTTAACGACAGCTATAGTCCGTACTCCAAAGGCAAAACACTACGAAAGAAAACGTACAAAACACATGACCCCATGTGTCCATCCTTAGGACAGGTAGAACATACAGTACTCATGGTCACTGTCCTAAGTATAAAGGGCTCTAGGGTACATATGCACAGCTTGAATATGTTACACAATTTTCTTCGACACCGTCCTGCATTCCATCTAACAATGAAGAACGTCCGTCCAAATGGGTATGTGACATTGGTTCCTATTGCCGCGATTCCTGAAGCTGAATATACAATAAATAGGAAGACTTGCATCGAAAGTCGGGCACCTGAAGGTCAGAGTGGGAAATAACTGAAGGCGGGATGGTTTTCAGATCGCATATACTATTTTATTCTCGGCTCAACTATGTTTCCAAAGTCACTTAACAGCATATTAATGACTATCAGGCAGGAAAAGTCAGTATACAGAATTGTGTGACTTCCATGCAAAATCTTGTATACTGGATTGTCATACCACTGAAAATATGCAATCTCGGAATTAGGTTATACATTCTAGCAGCAAAGATAGGAACATTTAATACTGACTAAAATATTATTCTGACATGTCCTTGTTTAAAACGTAATTCTGCTCCATGTGGGCTTTGAATAGTAAAACTTTTGATAGATTAGTTGGATTATCTTCGTCCTTGATATAAGTTTTGGATGTTGTTGTTTTGCATTTTTGTGCTGGATTCATTTTGTCACATACTAAATTATATCAGAACTAATGCAAAATGAAAGCAAAGCAGATGAACGTAACTTGTTATTGTAATGAGTACGAAATCCCTGGTAAAATATTTTGATCGTGATGATTCTTGGCTGTTGTTTGTGCAACTGGGGCATGGCTTTACAAAACACAATGATCGAATAAAGCCATTAATAACAATAGTAGTCAAGAAGGCAAAAGTATCTTGATTGTCACCCTATGTTCCGAGTGGCTTAACGTGACGATGTGTGAACGATAAGGTCTTTCATGATTATTCACAGCAATGCGTGTTCTGCAAGCCTTCAGGCTTATGATCTATAAAGTACAAGATGGCCTCTTTAGGAGGAGATCTTAGCTCCAATAATGCAACAAGCATCCACGCTGGATAATGTAGTTTGATGGATAAATTTCACAAAGTTTTCACTATTAGGGACGTAAGGAACCTAAATTATAAGCTCTCCTAGAGTAAGTGTACAGCTAAACATTTGAAAGCTGGCCATTCTTGAAATGATGGAGTGTTGAAATATTTTACAGTAGACGGCATTCCGACCAGATGCTTTTGCGACCCAATAATTGCATGGAAAGTATCCTGAAGTGTTGTGGATTGATTCGACACAGAGTTTAAATAAAGACGGAAAAATATTTACTTCAAAAATGATTTTGTAGATACTCTTGGTTCCTATTAGCTATCGCTAATAACTGCAATTGCGACCACACTGTTCCGTTTGGCTAGACGAGACAAGAGTTTTTCGGCGTCATGGAAAGAATATTGGATGCCGTTGCATACATTATGGGGGATTCCTTGGACACAAAAGATTTAGTCATGGATTGTATGCAAGTCTATATTAAACATAGGCATGTCAATATCCATCCGTGCTCTTTACATGTTGAATGTGATTGTAATTATCGCGAATTTTTCCTCAGGTTTTTGACTAAGTCAAAAGGAAAATACCAAACGATAGTTTGTTTCATGTATATTGTGCGGTTGTAATCATAAATTATGAGTGATTTCACGAAAACACAGATGATTCCCAGTACATTTAACAGCGACTGATAATGTCCATAAAACGACCCCTAAAAATTGCATAAAAAACAAGTGTAGCCGCCAAATGAACAACTCCAGAAATACTCAGTGTCAGGATATGCGTTGCACATTTGTATGATGTTGAGTAGATATCACAATACTCAACAGAAAACCTGACGACGAACTAATTGCATTTATCTGAGGTTATTCCATCTAGGTCGCTTACTTTATCTGTGCATCTAACTCAGTTTGCGACGAAAAATGCCTTGCACCAGTTATGAGAAATAGAACGGAGTTACGGATATTTTTAGGACGAATAAGCGCCATACTAGGTAGACTTATTATCTGAGGAATTCAAATGGAGAACTAACCGGATTTTCCGCTGTCCATGTTAGCTACACATTTGAGGAGACAACTTTTCACAGATGAGTGCTAGATCTACAGAGAAACATCAAATTGCTTTGAAGATGACAGTGGGTGTCATATGGAGATCCGCTTGCTCATGGTGCTTCTTATATTCTCAGACGTAACAGAGATTGCTGGCTAATATACAGTGCATTCGAGTGAACAACCGAAGAATATTATTGGCTCCTGAATACCCCGTGACTGTCGAAATCCAGGAGTAAAAGGTTATCTGTCTGGCAGTACTACTCCGTAATACACCTTAATCGGTTCCTCTATTTTCGTCAGAATCAGTAGCATTTAACCAATACTAATTATTCACATCGAATCTTCCCTAAAGTCTCATAACTTCACCTAATGCCTGCCTCAAAAACATCTTTTGACAGGAAAGTCAGCATCACAACTAGTTCACAGGATACCATATATTATCGCAATTTTTTGCAGATAGGAAATTATGTTTAGCCGTTACAAAGACTGATGTGTTGGCGTAAAATTCTCACTTTCGACGGTGACACTATAAGGGACTTACAAAACGTCATTTTCGTATTCTGAAATGTTAAACGCAAAGTACGACGTGCACGCCGGTCGTTATTTCATACCTCAGGTGACAACCAATCAAAATACGAAACTTAGCATTTATTGTTATTGATCACCATGCAACTACCATAACGGCCGTTATTTCGTAAGGAACCTGTTAGGTGTGGTCTTGAACATCATATCAAGAACACAAAGGATTTTCCAGCATCCGGACAGACCGACTTATTCATCCTATACAAACCACATTTTGACCTCGTTAATTATTGGCTTATTAACCACGGTTGTTTCATTATGGGCGTACTTGTGCTAACTGTTCACAATGTTCATTACATGCCTGTTTCTGTCTGACCATAAATACCGACTTACTATCAAAACGATTTGGTTCACCAGCCCTCTCCCCTCCGCTTTGCTTCTACGCTTCCTATTTTGAATGTTTGTACGGATAAACGAATGCTGGGAATAAGTTCATTCAACACTATCCGTATTTTGCTTCAAATTACAGCCATCACACAAACGAAGTTAGCCTAAGTAACATACGGATTTAGAAGATTTACAAATATACCACATCCATCCGTCTACGCAAACTCAGTTGTAATCCCACCTGAAGCCCTTTTAGGGTTATTACTGGGTAAAGTAGAGTTGCAAATGGTCGAGCAGCTCAACCGCACAAAACCGGACTTAGGTGAAACATTTCAGCCAGAAAGCCATTTTAACCAAGATCTATAATCGAGAGTTTTGAAACTTCATATCGGCAGTCGAGATTCATCGAAAGCCGCGAGTCCGACGCTCCTTCTGACAACCAGAGTAGCAGCTTAATTAGGCATATGGGATTTCCAGACAGCTTAAGAAACTAAAAGTACCATTCAAGTAGCTTTGGAAATGAAAAGTTATGACCCAGTTTAGTACAATGGAAACGCATTGGACACTGACTGGACAGAAAACATTTGCTTCGAACAGGTCCCGTTGTGACGAACATAGACAGGTCAAGTGTTTTACCGGGAAGAAGTACAGAGAACCAGGCTAGCCGCGTCTTGTCATCTAACTAATACAACATAAAATTACAACCTAAACTTCGACACCATACATATTGAATTTAGAGTCATTTATAGTTTATGCGCTTCTGCTGGTCTTTTCCATTGAAACGTTTTTTATTTTTTTCTACTCGACATATCAAGCTTGTGAATCTGTAAAGGTATTGCGTGATTTGAATTACTGTAAAGGAGACATTGGTGCTCTTTCAATTCGCTCTAAAACAATAAACATCGCTTATCAGAAAATACATACATGAATCAAAAGATATTTTACATATTATACAGGATGTTTAAGTATCATCTGTTAACTTTTCTGCAGACTATCCTCGTTGACTGGTTTGTTAACCACATGGAAAGAGACTTAAATGTGTATTTCCCCATATTTGGTAGAAGAGCTTATAGTATTTGGATTACTATAAAACGAAATTACGAGTCAACATAATGAACCAACTGTCCATACAAAGGGATGGGAAACTTAAACGCACCCAGTATTCTAAAGGATGAAGTGAATAATCCACCTGAGAGTGAATATGTGAACTACAGTATATTATACACTGCTTGGAACAGAATATCTAAGACAAGACAAAAAGACAAATCCGTACAAATTAAGGAGTGAAGAAGCGAATACATACCGACTGTATATGGGTGGTTTCTAAATAGAAATACATACACATACCATTATGGAGCAAATTACAGGTGAAAAATTAAGTGTATAATAAGTTTGTAAAGAAATGATGCTAAAAGAGTATCCAGAATGGCATGAGGCATGAATTAAGATATGAATGATCATTTGGCGTTAATTTTGAGGGTTAGAAGTGGAATTTTTGTTAACTTTGAGCATCCAATTGCGTTTTTGCGAACACCCTAAAAATAATCAAAAAAGGGGGAAACACTCCTATAAATATATACTGAAAATAATCTACTATCAGACATGAGGATATGTAAAATTTTTTGTGCGTCTTATTATTATTCGGGGTGCCCTATGAAGCAAACATTATTAGTGATTTAATAAGCCGCGGAGTGGGTCAACAGTTAGTAAGATGAAAACATCATAATATGGAGTAGGTGTTTGATAAATTATCATGTTTAATATGGAGAAGGTTACAATGATATAGACTTACCATTTGCCAAAAATGTTCACTACTTTGACTTAATCACTCAAAAGATTATTATAGGACAGCGAAATTATATACGCCATCCATAATAAAATCTCAATATCATCTGACAATTAATTAGAAATGAAATGTTTTTGATTAAAATACGATCGAAAGGAAATTTACTGATGATAAATCTCGGACGACAATCGTAAACATTCAAGTGATGTACATTTGTACAATCATACAAAATAAAATCTATACATTTGTATCACATTCATGGAAAATACTACTTATCAAATGTTAAAATAGAGGAATAAAAAAATACAAAATGCTGTGGTTGGTAAATAAATTTGGATTAGTCAACTTGACATAAAAACAGAACACAAAATATTCACGATATTAGTCATCATAAATGTACAACAACAAAGTTCTCTAATGAATATTAACAAATAAAACGAACACATTGTTTATCAATAAATATTTGTGAGGGGTCCAAAACTATCTATCAAAGTGCACTGCACTCACACACACTGAAATTAGTACTTACATACAAGTCCGTACAACAGGTGGAGGTACGATTTGTTGTAGGATAGTAAAAAATACTATCTATTTAAAATACGTTGGCTACAGCGAGCAGCTGTTCATTAGAAGTCAAGTTCTTAAAACTGTATGTCTAAATTAACGAGCGGTGTACATAACAATCAATCGAGTAATGGAAATTTGTGTGAGAATACTGAAAGTGATGTAGACATTAGTGTGTAAAACCCTACTAATACGTGATAAAATATTCAACATTACACAATAATAAACTTGATTTCGCTACAAACTCATGACTTTGAGATCTTAAACAACATAAAAAATTGAAACAATCAATAAAATTTTCTAGTTTTAGTTTACAACCTGTCCAAAAAACTAAACACTGCTGGAATGAACTATTTTATAAAATACTCAATTTGCCGTTACAGAGCACAACCAAAAAGCATTTAAGTTATGCTTTATCTATTTAAAACTTTAGTATTACATAAACATTGAAATTTATGTTATTGTAAATAACCAGTTAAAAAAAACGTTGAATCAATGAAGTTTAAATATTTAAAGACATAAGCTAGATACTAACACAGGTTAACTGAAATTGGTTTAAATGATTACTTGTTAAAAACAGTAGTTATACAAGGAATGAACCTTTTCTTTACTTTATCAATTATAGACAATGATTAATTCCCTAAATATATTTGTAAAACTATGGACATAAATAGTAATCTGAGTTGAGAAAACTATGGTGAAATAGTGTGAACTATATAACAACCTGTATATATAATAAAAAAATGAATTGAACTGACTTGTTCATATTGTAAAAATATAACTATTGTTCGATTGTGACAAAATGACTTACTTATTCTGTCGGAAATGAGTATTGAAAAAGTTCTCTACATAAGCGCGTCTAAAAATAAAAAATAGAGGTCATTCAAGGACATGTAAGATTTAAGAAAATCTTGTTGTATCAACAATATTTTAAAATGAATTAAGTCAAGAAAACTAATCATGATGGGTTATGAAGCACATCATGGCAACATAATGAAACATTTAACTTGTATGGAGACTTAGGTCTCTATACACCGATATTAAAAGGGATGCATATAATGAAAAAAGGCCGACGTCAAATGCATAAATAAGAGGGTAGTCACATGGGAAAATTATGTAAAAACTAATAAAAAACATATGAAGATCATAAAGTAAAAATTAAATATTTCCGAAATGTACAAAAGTGTTGAGTTAATCATCAAGAAGTTACTACATATTGCTTCTTAAAACAAGTAAATCTGGATAGACATTTGGTTTAAGAATAGGAAGTTAGAAGTTTTTAAAAAGCTGTTTATTTATTTTTACCTCACCAGTACAAAAAAGCTACTACATTATTGGAACACAAATCAGATACAGCATGGCCGCCGAGAAATGAATTAAAGAAATTCATTCAACTAAGCATCCAAGATCATTTTAAGCCAAATATGATAAGCGACGAGAAGAGATGCTAACCAGTTACCCCTAACTAATTAATCAAAGTGAGATACAAAGTTTAAACCAAGAACAACCGCGACTCCGAAAGAATAAAGAACGAAGTGAGAGAAGTCAAACTACCGAGATGGGTTACGTTATGTTTTACGAAATGTCTAGAAGGATATTCATTAGAGAGAAAATACAATTTCAGCCATTTTAACACGACAGCAGATGGAGTTGTTTTTTACGTTGGCACAACGAAGATTTAGTCTTCCATAAGTGGTAAGTCAAGTACAGATCAAGTATATTTTTACTAAGTATTCAGAGTTGGTTTGGCTTATGTTAGAGTCCAACAATCGCAACATTAATATTTATCAAGTATTTTTTGAGAGGATGATGAATAACCATCGCAATATTTGAAAACTAATTTCAAGATAAACTTAGTTTACTTAAATTCATAGTACTGTCGTAAGAATGAGAAGTGAATGTAAACAGGAATTGTGAGAATATTTGAGTGCACATTTCGTTTTGAACGAACTGAAGTGAAATGTACTTAGTGCAAGGACGAGAGGGATACTAAATAAAATTGTTCGTTTATGTAATATAGGAGACCTTGTGGAGACTATTTCTAAAAACATGAAGAATAACTGGCATCTGGAATCATATAAATAAACTAATTTTGAAAAAAACTTCATTAACAAACCCTAGGGAATAGCCAGTACCAAACACAACTAGATAGGGGGTGAATCTAACCATATTTTAGCGGATGAATACTCTATCCTAATATGGGACCCCATTTATCAATAAATACTGTGACGTACAGGAGATTACATATTCAGGCCATTTATTGATACTGTTACCTCCAAGGCAAGGACAGGAAATGGATAAATATATTTTGGGTGAACTAGTAAATTGAAGAACAATGGGTGCGACAGAAAATTTCGGTAACCATGTTTCGACTGAAAAACATGGATTCCAAATAACTTTCTTGCCATCGTATGGAACATGTCTGGAATATAAAGAAAATATTTGTTGTACCACTTTACTCTGACATGTTAAAACATCGCAGCTTGATAAGTAACTTTTCGATATAATCCATGAACTTAGTAAAATTATCATTGATAATTGTTAATGTATCATACTGATTTTTTCTATATCACCATACTTGTAAGACATGAACTTATTTACAAAATACAGGATTTAGTACTTTGTTTAGAACTAGATTTTCGTGTGAGAGGATAACGATACTACTACTCTTCAAGCTGTATTCACCAATGCTTGGTCTTTCTCACCTCCGTTGATACTACAAAAAGTTCGACACTTGCTACTTGATGCAAACACCACGCAATTTTTTTTCTCGTACTGGAAATTAAAATGTTAATTTACAGGAAAACAGAATAAAAATAAAATGTTATTGAAAGTATTAAGTACAGAACATGTTTAATACTTAATCGTAGTAGTTGAGAAATATAATTTAAACTAAAAAAACTATTAGACATGAAACAATTTAATATTTATATGATCAAATTATGAACTAAATAGCCATGCTCACATTTTAGTTGTAACACTATACATATGCTGAGTTATCAAATCAATGTAAATAATTAGTATAATAACTATCAGTGAGGTGCTCACTTGGTGTTGAAGCCACCTGGAGGATAATTGGGAAGATTCATACTTTTAACTGCACTGGCGACATAATCCACATTCAAAAAGTTAGCATCTTCGCCGGCTGAATTAATTATATCTGAGTATGAATAAAGGTAAATGACATAAACACTTTGTGTACCAGTTCATGAATGTTACGTTAACTAGACTTTAAAATCCAAACAAATGACTTATAGTGTGTATAATGCAAATTAAAATACTCATTAATTTACTTTGTATGGCTAGTTAAGCCAATTTATGGTGAAAACATTTTAAAGCGAGTGACTGTATAAAACGAAGGAGATGAAACTAGTACGATGCAGGTTTGATCTAACATAAAGGGCGATTAAATCGTAACGTCGAAAGATTGGACTTTATTTTCAACCTACTGTTCACAAATGAATCGGTAATTATTGGTGGAACTTTATTGTCTCAAAGACAATGTGAAACGCCTTGTGGATTTAACTTTCATGTTGTAGGTGTGTTGAGTGATCAAGAACTTGAAATGTGGATAAAGGATAAAAGATAACAAATGTTTGAGAAAAGTAATCTTATTCGTAAAACAATAATACTAGCGGTACTATTGTATTGTATTTTCCAATTAAATACATTGGGTACTTTACAATAAATTTCATGGAATGAATGAGTGAATGGATAATATGAGAAACAGGTCCAGGTTGATATGATAGGGAGATATTGAAACTTCGTGCTTCATTTGTTCACCAAGAGTCCTCAACGTAAGTCTAAAAAATAAACACCATCGTAAGGAAATCGATCTACGCGTGTTTCAATTAAGGTAAATTATGACAAACAATAAAAAGTGGATTTACTGAACATCTGTCCTAAATATATTCACTTATTTAAACGATGTGTAACTGTTTGTTTTAATATAAATTTAAAAACATAAAAGCAGAGGAAAGATCATTTATCCAGAGTGTTTGAATGTCTTCAACAACCGATAGAGCGGTTAAATGAAAATGTTGTTATTAAAAAATATAACTATGATGAGTAATCTTACCAACAATCATATTGTTTAAGGAAGTATCTAATTCCATTTCTTTACAAACTGCTTCTGGATTCACAGTTGGGGCGGCATCTAACGCTACCAGGAGGACACTCATATTATCACGACTACCCTGAAGAAACCAAGGTAACAAAGAAACAATATGATAGTAAACATCACACAAGAAAATGATTCTAATTTCATTTCGAGACTTTATTTTATGAGACTAACAAAACTGATTACTGTTGAGTTGATTATTAGGAACCGAGCAATTCAAATGAAGTGTATTTTAGAACAATTGTTCATCTAACATATAAATGACATGCAAGAATCGTTCAAAACTAACCATGAAAAAATTGAAGTAACAATTAGTAGACAATCAATATGTGAGGGTTGCAAATTTATTCATTTTCAAACTAATTGTGATGAGAAAAACTTAATACTCATAGTGGGTAAGTTGGTGATCTGACTACAAAATAAGCAATTTAAAATTCTAGTAATATGGTACAATGAGACTAATATTTTAAATTATCTTTCAGCATTAAATATACCCTTCACTAGCTAAACATTAGTGCTTATTACCTGCTTTGTAAGTCATCGGAACTGTGGCACACCATTTATTATGTACATGCCAGGACTAAATGATGACCCTTGTATGTATATTATTAGTTATGTTAACAAATTAACTTTAAAAGAAATAATGGTCAATATACATATTTCCGATTTGTTTTTAAGCAGCATTTTGATATATATATATATATATATATATATATATATATATATATATATACGGTAATTGAACGTTGGTATTTTCAAAGCACTCTTAATATTGATTATTTGCACTAATACTCACATAGAAAAAAACAACTACGGTTGGAAACATGGTGAATATAAAACCGGAAATGTAGTATGTTTTGTAATAAGTCACTGTAGCGTCTAGTAATTTTAGAAAGCAAACTTAAATGTTTGTCACTGATGATTAAAAGCAATCCTTTCAGCTCTGAATTTTAATTTTCAAGTTGCAATCATCAAAACGTAATGATGATAGATAAAATTCATTTCGTGATGGAGTTTGTGTAATTAGCATTCACACACGTGATTGAGATTGTTTTTAGCCTATATCTAAATGACATGTAATTAAACTCAATCTTAGTATTTTTAAGAACTTAGCAGTACAGTGATAAAATCAGATGTTTGCTTTACAATCAATAAACGACGACAGTTTTCAATCACAACGACAATGGTAGTTCACTGGTCACTTAACAAACTAACCTTGTGCAAACTAGTGTCGAGAATTTCTGAACAGACATCCGCCAAAGACGGTAAGCAACACAACCGATGAAGGACGTATGTAGTGAGAGTGTCATTTTCAAACACGTCCCAAATTCCATCACAAGCAAGAAGAAGAACTTGATCGAATTCTTTTCTGCGTTCAACAATGAATATATCTGGTTCGGGAGAAACAAGCTGCTCTGTTGCTCCGCGATTAAGCACTTGTTTGTATTCGAAGTCACCCAGAGATCTGCAAACAAAAATACAAGTTACTATGAAACACTGGAAATAAAAATATAGGTCACTTACACAAATTACCCGACCGTAGCTGCTACCTTGACGTGGTGGACGGGCTTGCCTATCGTGATGACCCAACCAAGCTATATTGGCTGGAACACATGTTCCTGCAGGTTCTACCATGCCAGGCAGGTCGATTGGAGAACGGTAAGACTAAAAGCAGCAACTCAAGGTCTGAGGGCGAAGTCTTACTGCTGACTGTACAGATGTGTGACAGCAGTAAGGTGTTTCCCTCGGACAACCAGCATCTACAGCGATGCTGCCTTCTCACAAGGAAGGAAGGGGTTAGAAAAGGTTGACCCTAAAAATGCACACCTCACCTTACCCCACGGATTTCCGTCGCCGGCGGTAAGGCCCTTTGAAGAACGGAGCTAACACATTAAAATCCTCCCACAAAAAGGACGTGCGCGACCGGCCTCAAACTGTTGTCCCTTGGGCTCTGCGGTCACGCACTCAGGTCGCTAAGACCAACACTAATCCGATTTCCTTTTCAGGTTCCTCAGGAAATACCCTTCCACGGTGTGGGCAACCGGGAAGTGATATCAGCCCTCATACCCGTAACAGCACACGAGACCAAGTTGGTCACATTCAAATCCTTCCTACACCTCTTAATAACTCTCTTATCTCCACGACTAACCCTTCTCACGTCCCTTTATCACCTCGCCCCGCTAGTGCGAACGATTCGAGTACGCGGAATGTTATTCCTGGTCTCCTGAAACCACGCTCTAAACTACACGTAGGAGCTTTCAACGTCCGAACACTGTGCCAAATAGGACAACAGGCTTCCTTAGCTAAGACTTTAGAATCTCGCTCCATCGATAAGTGCTGTGTCTCCGAAACGCGCACACAGGATCATGGTAGTGTCATTTATTTGACCTAACCATGTCAAAGTAACGAACCAACTCGATTTACGCTTCGTGTATCTGGAAGCCCTGATGCTGCTTGCCGTGGCCTCACTGGCGTAGGTATAGCATTGAGTCCTAGGGCAGAACTAGCTCTCTTAGACTGGATCCCAATAGACAGTCGTTTGTGTGCCGTCCGACTAAACGGAACAGTAAGGACTCGAAAAGATAGGGACACTCGTCGTTGCCTCTTCGTCGTCTCTGCCTACTCTCTCACTGACTGCAGTTCAGATGATGTAAAAGATGAGTTTTACAGAAAGCTTTCCGACCTTCTCCGAAAAGCTAGGCGTTCAGATGTAGTAATAGTGGCTGGTGACTTTAATGCTCAAGTAGGTAAACTAAGCGAAAAGGAAAGACACCTGGGTGGCTCTTATGGTGTCGCGGCTCAAAGAACAGATAACGGCGACCGTCTGTTGCAGCTATGCTCAGATAACCTCCTGTTTCTTGCAAACACTAACTTTAGGCATAAGGAAAAACATCTTTTAACATGGCGACCCCTAATTCGTCTCAACGCTGGACCCGAATAGATCACATCGCTATCAGCCACCGATAGAGCGGCTCGATAGAAGACTGTCGCTCATTCTGGAGCACATGCTTAGTTTTAGATCATGCTCTAGTGCAAGCGCGTATTTGTCTACGTCTAACTGGACGTAGGAAACATGCTGCAAGGAAACCCCTTAGGGTCCTACGTAATGATAGTCAAGCTAAGAGTATATTTCAGGAACATCTAGAAAAACAGTTAGACAGCCATGTAAGTGACGCCCACCCCGAGGCAGCGTGGAATGACATCCGAAAAGCTGTAGAAACAGCAGTGATGTCTGCAAGTACGGTAAATCATAAGGTTAGGGAGAAACACTGGATCACAGCAGCATCTACCGCACTGATAGATGCTCGAAAACTCATTCCATCTGGCTCTGAACATAACGAAGAGCGGAGTCAGCTTAAGCGTAAGCTGACTAGAAGCCTACGCAAAGATCGTGAACAGTGGTGGGTAGCGAAAGCAAGAGAGATGGAAAAGGCAGAGGCAATAGGTAACAGCAGGCAACTGTTCAGACTTGTTAAGGAAACCGGTATTAGGAACCCAACTGTTAGTGAAACAATCTCAGAGAAAGATGCACATATTATTCATTCTCAATCCAGGAGATTGGATCGATGGGCAGAATACTTTAGGGATCAGTTCAACTGGCCTTCAGCCACACTTCGGTTTCCCACGATCCCCAGTCGACCTGAATGGCAAGTTGATGTAAGTCCTCCGACTCTTTACGAAGTTGGAAAAGATATAGGAAATCTGAAGCGTGGGAGAGCAGCAGGCCCTGACAGGTTTACCCCTGAGATTTTTAAGGATGGCGGTCCAGTATTAGCAGCGAGATTGACTGAGGTCTTAGGTAGAATCTGGGAACTGGACGTAATCCCATCTGACTGGTCTCAATCACTGATTGTTCCAGTCTATAAGAAAGGACAAAAGTCCTCCTGTGACAATCACAGAGGAATTAGTTTGACTAATATAGTGTCTAAAATATTAGCTTCAATAATACTTCGACGTCTAACCAAAGCTCGTGAAGAGCAGACTAGAGAAAACCAGGCTGGTTTTCGACCTGGACGTGGTTGTATTGATCAGATATTCACACTACGTCAGGTTCTAGAACATAGACACACATTCAGACGACCCACAATGGTAGTATTTCTCGACCTTAAGGCGGCATTTGACTCTGTTGGTTGTGAGGTTCTATGGCAGTGTTTGTCACTGAAGGGAGTACCAAAGAAGTACATCAACCTTATAAAGGCTCTCTACTCGAACACAACTGGTCGAGTGAAAGCTTATGGTGAATTGTCATCAGGATTGATTACCTCAAGTGGTGTTCGTCAGGGCTGTCCACTCTCTCCATTCTTGTTTAACTTTGTCGTTGACGTCCTTTTAGAGATGACACTTTCCTCATCTAAATTTTCAGGAGTTGAACTTCTACCGGGAGATCCACTTGTTGACTTAGAATATGCCGATGACATAGTTCTATTTAGTAAAGACGCTGACAAAATACAGAGTCTGCTGACCACTCTAAGCAACAATGCAGACATGTTCGGCATGCGACTTTCTCCCTCGAAATGCAAGATGTTACTTCAGGATTGGGTTTCACCGCCACCCGAACTAGTGATAGGAAGTGAAGTAGTTGAGCACGTCGACCGCTTCACTTATCTTGGAAGTCTCATCAGCCCTTGTGGTCTGGTGTGTGACGAAATCTCAGCACGGATACAAAAGGCTCGACTAGCTTTTGCCAACTTGCGTCATTTGTGGCGTAGGCGAGATATCCGTCTATCAACCAAAGGACATGTCTACTGCGCAGCAGTTCGTTCCGTCCTACTTTATGGCAGTGAAACATGGCCAGTAAGAGTAGAGGATATTCGTAGGTTACTAGTATTTGACCATGGAGTTGTTATGAAACGGGTACTAGGTAAGGATGGCTAATCAATTGAGGAAGTAGTGAAACTTAATCAGTTGAGATGGCTGGGACATGTGTTGTGCATGCCCGACCACCGACTGCCCCGACGTGCTATGTTTTATGGTGTAGGAGTAGGTTGGAAGAAAGCTAGGGGCGGCCAGACCAAAACATGGCACAAATCCATGAAGTCACTGACGAGTGGACTGAGTCATGTTGGTAGGTGTGGACTACCTGGTTGGGGACCGCGAGATGATAGCAACCGATGGTTAGAGACCTTGAATGACATGGCTCAAAATCGTTTGCAATGGCGCAGGTGCATCCACTCGTTGTGTTCTCTCAAACTCTAATCTTCTGAATTATCCATGTCCTTTATTTTCTTTCCCGATTTATTCCACTGGACTATACTCCTTTAATAACATCATCAAACCTTAATGTCCCCTATCTCTACTTATACTTTCAGTACCTCTACCACTATGGGATTTGAATCGATAACTGAATCTCTGTGCTAATGTGGTATGGCAACTCCAACTGATTTACGTACGTACGAAGTTCCACGTTGTTACTGACAAATTTTCCCCAAGGGGTTACATCTCAAAAGACTTCCAAGAATATTTGGTCTAATTTCCCGCAACTAAATATGAATCAGTTAGCCAAAGGCAACATAGAACCTGGTACTTATGTACATTGGTTCAAGTTGTCAAACCCTATTAGCATAGCGCGATGAAATGGCCATGGCGAATCTCGAAGTAGCAGAGGGAGTAACATTATCAGTGGTAATAGAAATTAAGAGTCGAAGATACAATTTGAGTTTTATTAAGTCAAACGACACAGGGAAAATTTACGAGGTTTGGGTGCCTCTAGCTTCCTACCAATCTACAATTACATCAACCATCATCGTCAAGGTAGTCCGTGGATGAACATAGGTAATACATATCGCAACCACCTTAGTCAACCAAGAACAATTACCTCGGCAAGTGCTTTACCATACTTTCCTAATACTCTGAGTCCGACACCCGAATTGGCAACTTGATAAACTAAATATAAAGATCAAGATTGAACATATTTTATAGTAATAGTGAAGCTATTGTACAATATTTTCGCTCCTAAGTTATTTGTAATTAATTAATGTTTTAATACGAACGGAAAGAGTTTGCCAGTGTGCAGGACAGAAATCAGAACAAATACGTGCAAGGCTGGAGAGAAGAATACTAGATGCTGTGCTGATTCTAAAACGAACAACAACCTTACTTTTTATTACAATGCTGATAAATAGGTGAGTAGAAGATTATTGAGATCCAGGAAAACAAAGAAACGTGGTGTATCAACACACTTCTTTGATAAACAAAAACCCGACAGAACTAGTGAGAATGAGTTATTTTAAACGAAGGTACAAAGAATACGAAGGCTTTCACAACAAAATGTTACGCCGTAGAAATTTTAGGCCCAAACGATGCACTAGTACCAATTATAATGTCCATAACACACGTAACACATCCAATATAGATATCAGATATTTGTTTGCTGATTTTCATATCAGTTATAATAAACGGAAACGTGAACTTTGTTTTCAAAACACTGGTAACCATTTTTTTAAACCAGTAAACAGAAGATTTTTATGGTTTTTAAGCTTGTGTGATTCGTTTTCCGCCATCTTTGTTTTTCATTGCATACTTTCAAAATCGCGTTTCATGTCAGGATAATAATAAAGGATCTATCAAGAAAATCAGTGCTACCTATTGTTATTAATGGTAAAGTGGACCAAACACAAGATGTTTTTTAGAAGAGAACGCTTATTTGCAATACATGCGAATACAGGGCTATCCTGGTCACCTCTCAAATTATGAAGTGGTATTTAATATTTACAACTTTGTAGATAAAATTATTGAATCACACAATAATACTTAGATATAATGGGAACAAGCGCTTAACAGGAAGTAAACCTTATGTATCATGTGCATAATATTAACTGTGACTCCGAGTTGAAGCGAAATATTCTCTCTCCAACTTTATGTGTGTGGAAATCTAATACACTCGAAAACAAGTAGAGAAAATATTTGAGGAGTGTCACAGCTTTTTAAGTATAGATTTATCATCCACTTAAATTATTGCCTCTCTAAAGACTGGTCTTCAATAGCTAAAAATGCATAGAAGCTAAGAAAAAAACATGGAAGATAACATGATTTACCTTGAAACAGCTAGGGATCCATTAACGCGAGACAACATGACTTTGCCGCCGGCTTCGGAAATTCGTCGACTTTCTATGGGATTATATGGTTTGTGGTCTTGGGTTGCTAGGAAGGTTTTGTTGTCGCGAATAAGTATTGCTCTTGAATCGCCACAATTTGCCATAATTATATGAGTTGGTGTGACAAAGGCAATTACGGCTGTAGAGCCCGATTTTTCATCGGAATCATCAGATGCTAGGTCTCGGTCGAATGATAAAAATCCATTAATGATGCCTTTCTTGACCAAAGATATATCAAGCTCTTTATCAAAACTAAGCTTCTGGAATTCTTCTGTGTTAAGAATAGCCTAAATGTAACCGAAATTAAAAAGCAGATTACTAACTTACATCTAGCAACTTGGCCGCACAAAGCTCTGAAACGCGAGATCCTGCATGACCATCAAATACGCCGAAATACGACCAGTATTGGAAAGGACTGGGAAGCTCGGACTTAGCTACATGGGCATCTTCCATTTCTAATCGCCATCCTTGCATGCTTGAAATGGCATACCGAAGTCCGTTTCCTTCCCCCACGTTAACTACTTTTTCTGTTTTGGGTTTTTCCAGGAAGGCACCCATAAGCACATAAGAAAGCGCTAAAAAGTTTAATTGAGAAGTTAGTTACTGCCGAAAAGGATAGGAAAATTGATAAAATAACTTATCCGGGACTACAGAGGATGAAAGTGAACTATATCCAGATTTATATAGTGAGATTAAATAATTTTTTGAGTAATACATAGACTTTTTAAGCTAACCAACTGGATCACATGTTTTGAGAGTCATCAGACAAATGGACCGTTTACAAAAAGAATACCAGCCAGTATTATAATACCGCCTTTAAAGCTTGAAAGGTTGAGTACATTTTTAGAAGTAATAAGTAAGAAATTTGTGTACGTGGAGGAATTGAAGTGACTAGCTGTTGAAGCAGATTCAGCGTAGGCACACCAGATAACTACCTAATTTTGAACTTCTAAGTGGTGCTTAAGCAGTCAAAATACATCTTTCAACCAGGAGTTTGCATTAGTTGAACATCGGTTCACTAGCTTTGGTTTAGTCAGATAAGCATAATTAACAAGCGGGTACAGATGTACGTTGGATTAACTGATTCTACACTAGCCCGAAGAGATAAATTTATTTATATTATTTATTTGAACACATAAACATTGGTACATTTATTTATTTTAACACATAAGTATTGGTACAAAGACGGACCAAATACATATGCGCCACACAAATCTCAATTGATATGTGTGAGGGCTGTGATACTGCCCGGGTGCCCAAACCGAAGCAGGTGGTTTTCTTAGGGGGCCACACCCCGAGCCTTTGACCTGAACGTCTGACCCACAAGGCAGTGGAGCATCGTGAGGAGATGCAGTCCCATGGTAGCCGGTGACCAACGATTGGTTCATACGCCATTTGTTCCTTCAGGATACTGGAGCCCATGTGCACCATTGATTTGGGATCCGGTTAAAGCGCCGGACATTCGCTTTTCGTCCTCTCATTTTCGTAAACAACACCCGTGGTACGAGAAGGCAGTGAGTAGGACTTCCCTGGCAGAGGCTATATACGCGTGGCCATGTGAGAGCATTTCGAGAGGGAGAGCGGACTCTCCCAATCTCGGCCGTAGCAGGGCATTTGGGGGCAAACATTGGTACAAAGGGGCACCGAATACATATGCGCCACACAAGTCATCTGATTTGCGTAAGGGCTGTGATACTATACTGCCCGGGTGCCCAGACTGAAGCAGGTGGTTTTCTTAGGGGACCATGCCTGGAGCCTTCGACCTAAAATTCTAATCCACAAAGCAGTGGAGCAACGTCAGGAGATGCAGTCACATGGTAGCCTGAGATAAATATAACATAGAAATATTGTGAAGGAGCCTAAATGTTATGCTAATGATGATGAATGAATATTCGTCATACCCCGAAATGCCCTGGTATGACCGAGAGTGGGGTGGGTTCGCCCTCCCTCTCGAAAAGCTCTCACACGGCCACGCGTATATAGCCTCTGCCAGGGAAGTCCTACTCACTGCCTTCTCGTACCACGGGTGTTGTTTACGAAAATGAGAGGACGAAAAGCGAATGTCCGGCGCTTTAACCGGATCCAAAATCAATGGTGCACATGGGCTCCAGTATCCTGCGGAAACAAATGGCGTATGAACCCATTTCTTGGTGATATTCTCTGAAAACTCTATTCACGCCGCGATTTACCGTCAAACAATTCACATTATTTTTATTATTATTATTTACCACGTCATTTATTCACTCTCTTTTATTTCCACTCTGTCTATCCTTATTTTTCGATTTATACAGCAACTCGCCTATGGTGGAAATTCGGCTCTATCTAAACGTTCTCGTGACACTGACTTGTTGAAAAGTGTATGTTACCATCGAATAAGAGTACTGAAGCAGTTTTTCTGAAAACACGCGCACCATTCAAACTGGCTGCCTTCAACGTTCGCACACTTACGCAGGTCGGACAACAGATAGGGCTGGCTATGTCTTTGGAAAGTCTTAATATCGACGTTTGTTGCCTATCCGAGACCCGTATTCAAGACTCTGGTGAAGTGCTACAAATTCGCTCTCCATCTGTCACTTCAAAAAGCTTGTTTTACGTGCGTTTATCCGGGCACCCTGTGGCATCTTCGTCTGGTCTTGCTGGCGTTGGTGTTGCACTAAGCGCTAGAGCTGAGGCGGCACTAATCGACTGGATCCCCATTAACAGTCGGTTATGTGACGTTAGATTAGAAAGTACCATGAAAGTGAGAAGAAATCGGCGTGAGAAACGATGTCTTTTAGTCGTCTTCGCATATGCCCCGACAGATTGCAGCCCGGATGCAATCAAGGATGAATTCTATCACCAGTTAACTGTTCTTCTCCAGAAAGTGCGTTCGACAGATATTGTAGTACTAACCGGAGACTTGAATGCTCAGATCGAGCGTCTAGGCACAGAAGAGAGTCGTTTAGGTGGCCGATGGGAACTTGTTGGTCGCAGGATAGATAACGGGGAACGTCTACGTCCTGACCGTTGTTGCTACCTTGACGTGGTGGTCGGGCTTGCCTATCGTGATGAAGCAACTGAGCTATACTGGCTGGAACAACCGTTCCTCAAGGTCCTACCATGCCAGACAGGTCGGTTGAAGAGCGGTAAGACTAAAAGCAACAAAACCAAGGTCCGAAGGCGAAGTCGTACTGCTGACTGTACAGAGGTGTGACAGCAGTAAGGTGTTTCCTTCAGACAACCAGCGTAACAGCGATGCTGCCTTCCCAAAAGGAGTGGAGGGGTTAGAAAAGGTCGACCCTAAAAATGCACACCTCGCCTTATTCCACGGATATCCGTCTCCGGCGGTAAGGACTCAACAAGTACGGAGCTAACACTAAAACTACTCATTAAAAGGTCGTGTGTGACCGACCTCAAGCAGCTGTCCCTTGGGCACTGCGGTCACGCTCTCAGGTCACTATGACCAACTCTAATCCAATTTCCTTTTCAGGTAACTCCAGCAGAACCCTTCCACGGTGTGAGCAACCGGGAAGTGATAATCGCCCTCATACCTCTAACAGCAGTCAAGATCACTGTATTCATAATCAACCTACCTCTTCAATTCCTATTATTCCTCTTACATCGACTTTCAAATCTAAACTCCCTCTTTCGGCTTCCTCCTCAAGTGTCACCACAGCCAACGATTCTAGTGCTCAAAACACTGTCCCAGGTCTACTGAAACCTCGCTCCAAACTATACATTCGAGCCTTCAACGTACGCACACTATGCCAAATCGGTCAGCAGGCTTCCTTGGCTAAAACCTTAGAATCTCGTACGATTGATGTATGCTGTGTCTCCGAAACACGCATACAGGATCCTAGTGTGGTCATTCACTTGACCTCACCTCGGCAAAACGGAGAGCCAACGAGATACACCCTCCGTGTATCTGGCGACCCAATGGCTAGTTCTCGTGGACTGGCAGGTGTAGGCATAGCACTTAGCATGAGGGTGGAACAAGCGCTATTAGAGTGGATCCCCGTTAACAGTCGTCTATGCGCTGTTCGGCTAAACGGCTCGGTAAGAACTCGGAAGGATAGGGACACACGTCGTTGCCTTTTCGTCGTTTCTGCCTACGCTCCCACTGACTGCAGTTCGGATGAAGTGAAAGATGAATTTTACAGAAAGCTGTCTGAACTTCTTCAGAAAGCTAAACGTTCAGACATAGTACTCGTAGGAGGTGACTTTAATGCCCAGGTAGGTAGCTTAAACAAAACAGAAAGACATTTAGGTGGGTATTTTAGTATTTCGGCACAGCGAACAGGTAATGGTGATCGTCTGCTACAACTGTGCTCAGACAATCGTTTATTTTTAGCAAACACAAATTTTAAGCATAAGGAGAGACATCGTCTAACATGGCGACCCCCTGCACCAAACCAACGATGGACTTGTAGTGTCTGTCATTATGTTAAGCCCAAATACCTTATTATTCTAACTTTCGAACAGCCCATTCTATTCGAGTCACATTCTGACCTTGTTAATTATTCGCTTATCAATATCTTGACTGCTTCATATGAGCGCGTAGGCGTATGTACACTTCTTATCCTGTTACTCATCACATGTCTGTAATTTATTTTTGTGGGCTTATAAATATTGATTAACTGTTTGTTAAGCGGGGAGTTGGCTTACCAGCCATCTCCACCGCGCGCCAATTTAGCTTCGCTTTCTTCTCTTCGCGTCGTTCTCCCGTTCGTTTGTCTAATCAACAATTATACAAAATAAATGCATTCAAAACTCCATTCTCGTTATTTGACTTGTTTAATTCCGTTATTAACTATCGCGATTTAACTCAATGATTATATACGAGGATAGACGATAGCAACCAATCATTACGATCAAATTGGAGTCAGATCACGGGCCACTAAAGACTCAAATAGACCATATTGCCATCAGTTATCGTTGGAGAGGGTCAATAGAAGATTGTCGCTCATTCTGGGGTACCTGCTTGGACTCTGATCATGCCCTAGTACGAGCACGCATCTGCTTGCGCCTCACTGGACGCAAAAGAGCCACACAAAAAAGACTCATTAGAACCGAATTGAGTAATGAGAAAGCCAAAAGTAGGTTCCAGGAACAACTGAGGTCACACTTAGGTAGTTCTGAAAACGAGACTGACCCAGATGTTGCTTGGAAAGTTATACAAGTAGCTGTGGAAACAGCATTGACATCTACTAGTGAGTTAAACCACAGGGTTACAAAGAACCAATGGATTTCGTCAAGGTCTATTGCACTGATAGATTCTCGCAAACTCATCCCATCAGGTTCTGAATACGATGAAGAGTGTAAAGAAATCAGATCTAGATTAAGCAAAAGTCTAAAGAATGATCGTGAGCAGTGTTGGGCAACGAAAGCAAAAGAGATGGAAAAGGCGGCGGCTATAGGGAACACAAGACAACTCTACAGACTAATAAAAGAAACTGGAATTAATAAATCAAGTGTAAGTCAGACCATTTCGGAAAAAGACGACACTCTCATCTGCTCCCAGTCCAGACGCTTAGAACGATGGGCGGAACATTTTAAGGAGCAGTTTAGCTGGCATTCAGCTACTCTACAACTACCCTCTATTCCCAGACAGTGTGAATGGAACATTGAAGTAGGTCCCCCATCTCTAACTGAAGTTCTAAAGGCTATAGTTAATCTGAAACGAGGAAGGGCATCTGGTCCAGATGGATTGGCCCCAGAGGTCTTTAAGGATGGTGGTCTAGTTTTAGCGATTAGGTTGACTAATATTTTAGCTAAAATCTGGGAGTTAGACGTTATTCCATCTAACTGGTCACAATCACTTATCGTCCCAATATTTAAGAAAGGGTCAAAATCATCCTGTGACAACCACAGAGGGATTAGTTTAACTAATATAATATCTAAAACACTAGCTTCGATAATTTTCGGACGCCTAACTAAGACTCGTGAACTGCAAACACGTGAAAATCAGGCTGGCCTCAGTCCTGGTCGTGGCTGCATCGACCACATATTCACCATTCGTCAGGTTCTAGAACACAGGCATACTTATCGGCGTCCGACAATGGTGGTATTCCTTGACTTAAAAGCAGCGTTTGACTCTGTTGACCGAGAGGTTCTGTGGCAGTGTCTGTCATTGAAAGGCGTACCTCAGAAGTACATAAACCTTGTGAAAGCTCTTTACTCGAACACCACTAGTCGAGTTAGAGCTTATGGCGAACTGTCATCTGCTTTCGCAACCTCAAGGGACGTCCGCCAAGGCTGTCCACTTTCTCCTTTTTTGTTTAACTTCATCATAGATCTACTGATGGAAATAACGCTCTCATCGACTGAATTCTCAGGTATTGATCTCCTTCCAGGAGGTCCACTTATTGACTTAGAATACGCAGATGACATAGTCCTGTTTGATGAAGACGCTGATGAAATGCAGAGTCTTTTGGTAGCACTGAGCAACAATGCTAGAATGTTTGGGATGCGCTTTTCTCCCTCTAAATGCAAGTTGTTGCTTCAGGACTGGTCTGCATCAACACCTGAACTAAGGATAGGGGGTGAAGTAGTCGAACGCGTCGACAACTTCACCTATCTTGGAAGTCTGATCAGCCCTAATGGGTTGGTGTCTGACGAAATCTCAGCACGGATTCGAAAAGCTCGTTTGGCCTTTGCCAACTTACGTCATCTATGGCGAAGGCGAGATATCCGTCTATCAATTAAGGGACGAGTATACTGTGCGGCAGTTCGTTTCGTTCTACTATACGGCTGCGAAACATGGCCTTTAAGAGTAGAAGATATTCGTAAGTTACTAGTATTTGACCACAGATGCCTTAGAAATATTGCGGGTATCTGTTGGGATCACCGGGTAAGTAATAGTGAGGTTAGACGCAGGGTATTAGGGAATGATGGTAAATCAGTTGATGAGGTTATGAATCTTCATCGACTGAGATGGTTGGGCCACGTGCTGCGTATGCCTGAACACCGATTACCACGACGCGCAATGCTGACTAGTGCAGGGGATAATTGGAAGAAAGTTAGGGGCGGCCAAACCAAAACGTTGCATCAGTGCTTGAAGTCACTAACTTCTGGTCTGAGCCATGTTGGTAGATGCAGACTACCTGGTTGGGGTCCGCGTGACTATCGTAACCAATGGTTGGAGACTCTTGGTGACATGGCTCAGAATCGATCACAATGGCGTCGGTGTATACACTCTCTGTCTTCCTTTAAACTAAGAGATTAAAATCACTTCAAATCTTTCTTTCTACGAACTAATTCTATCTTCCTTTACTATCTCCTTATACACAATCTTTCTTCTATATATTACCACCACTGAATTAATTACTCCTATGAATCCGGTGTTCATCTTGTTGTGCTAATGCGGTATGGCAACTTGGACCGATGCATATACGTGCCTGGTCCTACGTTGCAGCTGACTGACTGACTGATACACAAATGTCCAGACAATATCTGTCGGTAAAAATTCACGACTTCATCGCGAGTAATGTTTTGAAGACACCAACGATTGAAAAGCTGCAGCAACCATGTCCTCCAACTTTTATAGATTATGCTCCACAGACACAAAATAATGCACGGCGGACTGCTGAGCAGCATTCACATACTTTGTTAACGAGTGGATTTCACACCTACAAATGACGCAAACTGGCAAATTCCAGAAAGGTAGTTCCATTAAGAAACATGAAGTGTGGCTTGAATTCATGTAGACTAATGATACCACACGGCTATCGTAACGGATATACACAGAGCAGTGACTGAATATGTGATCCAGTAGTTGAGTATTGAATGTTACTAAGAATCTAAGATAATCGGGGTGCTAACTTTCCACAGTATTTTCGCTTAGCAGGGCCCCTGGTAGATAAATTAAATTAATTAGTCAGTACGTGTAACGAGAGGGTGAATGGTATTTGATGTTAATTAACAAAATAAACACAAGTTGCCCCGTAATACATAAGGGTATCCAGAAATAAGGAGTGTTAAAAGTTAAGTACATCTTACGAGATATGACATGAAAGCAACATATTGTACGGGTTATTAAGTTTTTAAATTTAGAAACATACATAATGAGATTCAACAAAATTAGTGAGAAAAAACGCCGGGAAGAACACAACTTGGCTAGGCCTGAATACCTAACTTGTAATATAGAGAAGTTCAAGAAATAATAACGAGTTGGTAGGGCAGTGGAGGTTCAGATGCAGACGTCAAGGCGAGGATTGGCAAAGCTAGAGCGGCATTCCTTCAACTGAAGAACATATGGAACTCAAAACAACTTTCAACCAATATCAAAGTCAGAATCTTCAATACGAACGTCAAGGCAGTTCTACTGTACGGAGCTGAAACTTGGAGAACTACAACAACCACCATCAAGAAGGTACAGGTATTTATTAATAGCTGTCTACGCATGATACTCAACATCCATTGGCCGGAAACCATCAGCAACAGCCTTTTGTGGGAGAGAACCAACCAGCTTCCAGCTGAAGAGGAAATTAGGAAAAGACGATGGAAATGGATAGGACATACATTGAGGAAATCATCAAACTGCATTACGAGACAAGCGCTAACTTGGAATCCTGAAGGGAAGCGGAAAAGAGGAAGGCCAAAGAACACATTACGTCGGGAAATAGAAGCAGATATGAAAAAGATGAATAAGAACTGGAAAGAGCTTGAAAGGATTGCGCAGGACAGGGTTGGATGGAGAATGCTGGTGAGCGGCCTATGCTCCTTCACGAGGAGTAACAGGCGTAAGTAAGTAAGTAAGTGGTAGGGCAGTGATTACCTACAATAAGTATTATAACTTGCTGTTGACACACCTTGAAAATGAAATCTATTGGTAATCAAACGATTTATTTGCTTTTACAGAGGAAGCGATACAAAAGTATATTACTGTTTGAATTACTTAAGGTGATAGATTAGATTTATATTATTTATATTTTTTTGAACACATAAATACTGGTAAAAGGGGGAACTAGATTCATGAGCCACACAAGCCTCATTTAATTTATGTGAGGGCTGTGGTACTGCTCGGGTGCCCAAACCGAAGCACGTCGTTTACTTAGGGGGGCCATACTCCAAGCCTTCGACATACAAGTCTGATCCACATAGCAGTGGAGCAGTGTAAGGAGATGCAGTCCTATGGTAGCCGGTGACCAGCGATTGGTTCATACGCCATTTGTTCTCTCAGTGTACCGGAGTCACGTACACCATTGGTTTGGAACCAGGGTTTTCCAACTCCTCTAGGTGGGCTCTCCGTGTCCACCAACCCAGTTAAACCAACGGACATTCACTCTCAATTTTGTAAACAACATCCCCGCCACGAGAAGGCAGTGAGTAGAACTTCCGTGGCAGAGGCTATGTACGCGTAGCTATGTGAGAGCATTTTGAGAGGCAGAGCGGACTCTCCCTACTGACGGCTGTTTTGACTCTGACCGAGTCAAAACCAACACACATTTGAGAACAAGAATAAATGCCAAGTGAAATTTGCAAACAGCAGCTCAGAACGAAAACTTACAATGTCTAATGAACAGTTACAATCTGAAAATCCATCGACAACAAACACCTACATTTATTATCGGACACCTGACTAGTGAGTACAAGTGGTAGTATTGTAAAGACATGCCTACTGTAGTATTTAAGGAAGCAAGGAACAAAGACGTGTCGAATACTTAGCATATATATATACCCAAGATAACCATACGAAACTAATCATGTCATTGATACAGCACCATATCAACAGGGATTTTGGACTACCTAGTCGAACCACATGAGATTATTGATCCGATGGTTGACTAGGACTATGAAGGTGTCACGCTGTGGTCCCAGGGTTACTTTAATTGTTAATCTGCAACAATGACTACACAGAATATGGAGTAAAACGGATGTGTAGGAAACGGCTTGCAGGTCAATTCAAGGAATAGAGCGAGGGAGTTCGAAACCAAAAATCAAGACAATTTGGAAAACTAACTCCCTTACTGGGAACCAACTACCTTGTGGTCTCCTCCATTTAAGTGAATTAAGAGTAAATCAGACACTCACAAATGTACTAAAACGGTTTCCCTGTCGTCTAATCGGAACATGACACAGCAGTACAATGGCACATCGACCAGATTCGTTTCATCATGATCAAATTTCAACGTGTTTCAAGATAATGCTGGATGAACAAATAAACCAACTTTACACATGACTAACTCAGAAACACTTTATACAGCTCTGATATAACCGTGGAATATTTGCGATTCGTAGGAATTTTCACCTTGATCAGCATAAAAAAGAACTACCGGTATGCAGAGAAATAATAAAACCACAATGTTTAAATAAAATCATCACACTTAGCGCAAGTCTCTTAGAGCAGTTATAAAAGTTACCAATACAACATACACAACCGATGGAGTTCAACACCAAATCATCAGAGCAGTAACATAGACCTTCGAACAAGTTTAACAAAACAACAATGTACTCATTGGTTAAGTTACAGTAAATTAAAGTGAAATTATTAAATTAAACCTTATGCGGAGATATATTTAGTTTTTTGTTCTTCATGTGTTAAAATGGCATATTCAAACATCATATGTCGATAACGAGTCATGTATATCTGCCTACTTATAAACGAGTTGTAGTAAAAGTGATCTCTTAAACATAATATGTATTAAAAATTGATAATTCGTATGATAGTCTTGTTATTGTATGATTTCATTATTTGAGGTAATTTCAAATGTTTCGCTACACAAGGTGTTCGATTGGGGCTTCTGTTTGATTATTCAGGTATCCTTAAATTGCTTTTATTACTAGCTTTAACCTCAAACCACCTGTTTTTCTACAATAATGGATCAAATGTATTGTTGGTTTTTCCGGAAAGTTTCTAAGAGATGTATATGGCATGAAAGCTAGTAAATATTCAACAAATATTTGTTGATAATTATAATTATCGACAGCCAAACAGCTACTAATTAGTTCTTGATGAAAAATCGTTGGTTAGGAAATAATAACCCTAAGTTCGTAATGAAAGTTCCGTTGATTACTTATATCTGTCATTCGTCAAGATTGAGACTTTTCCCAGACCATACTGACGTAGATATTCTTGCATTCGTTGTCTTTGTTGCGGTTGTAAACTATCCTGGGACTTCTGGTTGTGATTGCATTTCAACACGGAACGGTAGACTGTAATATTCCAGGAATTGAATTTAAATTTGTGACACTTAGAAATATGCATTGAAGATGGTTGGGAATTATTTCGTTATGTAGATGTTAGTTATTTATTTGAACATATAAATGTTGGTACAAAGGGGCACCGAATACATGTGCGCCACACAAGGTATCTGATTTGCGTAAGGGCTGTGATACTGCCTTGGGTGAGCAGAACGAAGCAGGTGTTCTTTCAAGGGAACCACGCCCGGAGCCTTCGACCTAAAGGTCTAATCCGTAAAGCAGTGGAGCGACGTCAGGAGATGCAGTCCCGTGGTAACCTGTGACGAGCAGTATGTTCATAAACCTTTTGTCCGCTCTGGATCCTTGAGCCCATTTGCACCAGGACTTTCCAACTCCTCTAAGTGCACCCTCCGTATTCACGATCCCGATTAAAGCATCGAACATTTGCTTTTCATGCTCGCAATTTCTTGAACAACACATGCCGCTAATAGCCAGTGAGTAGGTCTTTCTTGGTAGTGGCTGTGTACGCGTGACCACGTGAGAGCATTTCATCCGTACCAGGGTATTTGAAGGATGAGAATATATGTTCCTAATGGGTCGCGAGACTTATTCCTAGGGTATTCACTGGAATCCGAAAGGCTTATAATCTAGTATATACCTGGATTTTATCAAGAACTGAGTGTATCCACACAGGAAAGCTATTTTTCAGCAAGTTTTAACATCGTTCCACAACTTTGGGTATGCAAACATATTTCACACGTCTTATGCATATAACCTTGTTTTAGATTGTGGCTAGTTACTTGCTTAAATGAAAAAAACTGTCGTTTTGTTATAATATTTAAGTGGTCTAATCGGATACATACATATACATGTAGGAAGCTATGTTCGGAAATGAAGATATGTTTGATGACGGGGAGCTATCCGTTGAATATTCCTCAGATGACAACTCCGAACCCAATGTCGACTTAGAAAATCAGTACTACATGGCAAAGTCGCGGAAAGATGACAATCCAGACATGGCACTTTTAGAATTCCAGAAAGTTTTAGATATTGAAGGTACTGGGAATAAAGGTGATTGGGGATTCAGAGCATTAAAGCAAATGATTAAAATAAATTTCAGGCTTGGAAGGTTTGATAATATGATGGAAAATTATAAAGTCCTCCTCACCTACATAAAGTCAGCTGTAACTCGAAATTATTCTGAGAAGTCCATTAATTCGATTTTGGATTACGTATCAACCTCCAAACAAATGGATTTGTTGCAGCAGTTTTATATCACTACTTTAGATGCCCTCCGTGAGTCGAAAAACGAAAGATTGTGGTTTAAAACTAACACAAAACTGGGTAAACTTTACTTGGAACGTGGTGACTATATACATTTACAAAAGATTGTTAAGGAGTTACGTGAATCTTGTCAGACAAATGATGGAGAAGATGATCTTAAGAAAGGAACTCAGCTGCTAGAGATTTATGCATTAGAAATTCAAATGTATACAGCCCAAAAAAACAACAAAAAGCTCAAAGCATTATATGAACAGTCTTTGCATATCAAATCAGCTATTCCACATCCTCTCATAATGGGAATAATACGAGAATGTGGTGGGAAAATGCATCTTCGCGAAGGAGAATATGCGAAATCTCATACTGACTTCTTCGAAGCCTTCAAGAACTATGATGAATCTGGATGTCAACGTAGGACACACTGTCTAAAGTATCTTGTCTTGGCCAGTATGTTGATGAAATCGGGTATTAATCCATTCGATTCACAGGTTTGCAATTTATTGTTTTATTATTTAAAGCCATGGGAAAATTGCTTGATATGGTTACTAACCAAATATTTTGTAGGCTGTATGGCTTCATAATATTTTGAATCTATGGTTGTGCTTGACAATGCAACTAATACTCCTCTGTAACTGGATTGTTTAGAGTTATAGCAAACTAAAAGTGCTCCATAACTTTGAAGCAAAAATGGCTTATTATCTCCCATCACAAGGGGTTAGACAATTGTCAAAGCATAGAAATTCGTTCTAAACAATTTCAAAATATGTAAAAGACCGACTCATAAGTAGCAAATCAAGTTTATATCAGATGGTCGATTCATTTATTACCTTTTTATTCGTATTCAGTTACCTAAATGTCACATAAATTACAATGGACTAATCCTTTTATGTACTATGATGTAACCCATCTACTAAATGCAGTTACATGTACTTAGTATTTAGCCATAGCTTTGGTGTGCTTGTAGTACTTTTCGGTCTTAGTCTGAATCCTAATGGTTGAGATTTGAGGGTTTTGATCATTTCAGAGCTGTCGTCAGTGTGTTGAACCAAAATATGCTCTAAGAGGTTTGCTAGAAGGCAATATGGTTAGTTTTTTTAGGTTTTAAAAGCCCTATTAGAGTATCTTGATTATGCTAAGCAGTATAATAATCTCCACATAGTTTCAAACCAAAGAGTTCTTAGAGGGTCCCTTAAACTTGACATTCCTTTGTTTTTGGGGTCATTAACCACTTTATAGCAACTTTGTAGAGGTTGAGTGGTAGTAATGTTGATCGATGCTTCAAAAGCTCGTAACTACATGCATGATTTCACATATTCTTATGTGGTGTCATCACTTCTTAGTATATTACACTTCTTAATTGCCTTTGTTACACTTTTTTCCTGTTCAGATAAGTGAAGTACGCTAAATGTGCTTCATTTTGATTTCAAGAAGCAATATGAGGATGTATTTACAATTAAAATAATGAGCCAAAGTTCTACTTCACTTCAGTGCATTACCCTAATATTATTTACATGTTTTTCTTAAACTGCATTTGCTTTGTAGGAAACAAAACCGTACAAAAATGACCCTCAAATTGTGGCTATGACAAGTCTTGTAACAGCTTATCAGAACAATAATATCGTAGAATTCGAGTCCATTTTACGACATCAACGTGATTCAATCATGGAAGACTCTTTTATTCGCGAACACATTGAAGACTTACTTCGTAATATCAGAACTGAAGTTCTCATCAAATTAATTCGCCCGTACACTCGAATACGCATACCTTTCATTTCACAACGGTTAAATCTAAGCGACCCAGAAGTAGAAAGTCTTCTAGTGGCTTGCATTTTAGATAATACAATACAAGCGCGAATTGACCAAGAGCATCAAATTTTAGTGCTTAGTACAGAGGCTACTTCAGAAGCGCGTTACCAGGCCCTCGACAAGTTAGCCCTACGGTTACGGCATTTACAAACGGCGATGTCCAACAGAGTTCCTATAACTAACTAAAGAGCTTTTGAATTTAAGCAATGACAACAAATCCATATGACATACAACATAATATTACCAACTTTTTGTCGCTACACAAAATTTACAAAAAGCGTACGATTTGTAAACAAACGTTGTTAACAATCTTATGTAAAATTTATTATGGCAAAAATATAACTGATAATGCAAGTAATTTACGTTCATCCATCAAGTGATAACAAATACAATGTAGACTGTGTGCATACCAAAACTGATGGATAGGGTTTGTCTGTAGCAACAAATCCAATTATTTGGTCATTGGTTGGTAGGGTAACTACATGTTGTGATGCGACATGTACAATCTGTTGCTTTTTTGTCGAAGATGAGTTAGCTGTTGTGCGTCTCCGGAGTTCTGTATCCTTAGAATCATTTGATAGGGGCTGACAATATATGTAGATTCTCCTTGTCAAGTCTGCAACTGCCACAAACTTTAGTGGAGATCCGTCGGATAAAACTGGACTGGAAACAAACCTACTTTCACGTTTACTGGCAAGAACGTAGCCAAATGCTTGCAAAGTTGAGACATGTCTCCATACACATGGGTCTTTTCCTGTCATTGTATTCTGGCATAGTGGTAACCAAACTATCCCGTCTACATCATGACGGATACAGAAAGCGTGAGTAGCATTCGGTTTCCCCGTAGCACAACGGATTTTGAACAACCATTGGTGTCCTGATAAATAGGCCTAAATTAAAGCAATTCGCTTATTAAACAAATTTAATATAAAGAGGGTTATCTAGTTAGTTCGAATCATGTATAAACAAGAACTAAAAATGAGCGCGAAAACTAGACTGCTTGGATTGCGAGGCTGGAAAAATAACTAAATTTATGGGTCTTAAAAGCTCACATCTAACATAAATCAATTTTTTTAGGAAGGAGACTTAGCTGAAATAGTTTCAAAATAATACTCACAGAACGCTCTCGGCCATACCAGGGCATTTGGGGGCGAACGCTTCCATCAAGAATGCGTATATTACTTTTAAACACTAACATCAGTGCAAATGTTTTCGTATCAATAACGAAATCATATCCACAAAATATGAAAGGCGTTACATCAGTCGTCCCATCAGATTCACCTAGTTGTTTTCAGAAAAACACCCATATTGAAAACAGGTCTACTTGGGAAATCTGTCCAAACAGGTTTCAGTGTGAACTTGCAGCAAATCTTCCAAATAACAATCTCATCTATCAGTCATATTTCTGACCGTAAGAACGGTATGCTTACAGATTATTCAGTTTAAATGATTAGTTCGCAGCTCTCCGACAAACAAAACACAAAATGTTTAACCTACGGTCTTACTGGGCCAATTCACTGTATGCAATAGGTAAAATATGGGCAGGTCTTAGAAGTTGGTAGCTTACCTGGTCGTTTATACTTTCTAAATGGTTAATAATGTTTATTTCTTGCCAATGAACCGTGAGTTTCCCGGTTACAAGAAAAGGCTTGTGAATCAATGTCACTGGTGTCCTATTGTGATGTAGCTAAATCGAAGCCATTATTTGGCGTGGCAAGTCTGCCTATTAATATAAAAATGATACGCACAAAAATAACTTAGAACCTGGAATATTGGGAATTTAGCCCAAATTGTTATATCAACACATCTGGGGAACTGTCTCCTGAAGTCAAATGTCGGAAGCAGAGCATGTCAGTTTCTGTTAACTGTTTCAGGTTTGGTATTAGTAGAGTAATTTTATCAACAGACAGTATGTTTAGTTTAGACCAGACGATTACAGCATGCACAACCCGTAATTTTCTACCGTAAAGCTGAAACACTACTTCCCATTTAAGATGTTTAAGACATGCAAAAGTTAATGAAGTAATTAAATTAATAACCAGGAAAAAGAAAAGGCAAAAATAGGTGGATCTTGTGGTGTCCTAAATCACAGAGTGTAGCCAGGTGTTTTTGTAATACACGGTACAAAGCACATATTTAGGATAACTGAATGGTCACTAAGCATGTAAGACAAATCTCTGTTCGAAGAATATCACCTAATCAAAAGTTTCTTAATTTACAATGGTCTACTTACGGATACGTTTGTCATTCCCTAACTTCATTTTCACGCAATGTCTTAATGAAACAACTAACTAGTTTACTACATACCACTATTTTGAAAAATAATTTTGCTCCAACAAATTTTCAGTTCTTAATGTTTTTGTACTGATATTAACTGGATGTTACTTCTGTTTAATTTTGCATCCTCTGAGTTATTAACTGACTGAGATGTATATTACTGATTGACTAACCATCATTTGTTTGGTGTTGATTTTTATATTTCATCATAGTTTGGGGCCGTGACGAGGAACTAATTTAAGGGGAATATTTTTTTTCCCAATTAGTATTTAAAGGTCTCGAAAAGAATACCTAACTTGTCAGAGAATCAGATACCGTTTTGAACTTATTCTATTGTCACTGACAAAATAAATACATATAGCCTTACTTTAGCAGTCATATTAGATTTAACAATGCAAGTTGGTAACTAACTTAATGTAGCTCATTAACCCATAGATTTGTGTACCCACGCATCGATCCATACTTTTATGTGAGAGCTGGCGACACTAACAGGGTTCCGAGATCGAGGTAAATGGGGACTTGTAGCTTGAATGGTTGTGAGTCGCGCGCTCAACCACCACTCTAGATTTTAATAAGGCAAATAATTCCCTACACATACCTGATGAGTACACTTGAGAGTTTCATGGTCGAACCTTTGTAATAAAAGATCAGTTTCATCTTCACTCATTGGGAAATCAACTTCTTCTAGCTGGCCAACATTGAAAGGCGGTTTCGGTGTCAAATCAGCCTTTTCATCTGATTGTACACGCATTTGATCATCCAGACCAGAGTGATGTGAGCCGTGCATTTCAGTTAATATTTTATTTTGACGTGGATCGAGTAGCAAACGGGGCCAATAATGAGAATTCTGTTTGGTCATACGTATTTCAATGCTTTAAATGAAAACCATAGTTCGTACTTTCAATTAACTGAATATAAGGCAAATACAGAAAGGTAATAAACTGTGCACCAACCAACCTTATCTAGTGAGGTAAGAATTTATCATTAAAACATTGAGACATTGGGTACATTTTACTACATTTCAGCCAACAAACGAAACACACAGTATTAATTTTTACATGAACAACGAAAAAACTGGCTCATCTGTATTGAAAAAGGATATTATTTAGCCTGCTTTTATTATTTATGGAGCTAAACTGGTCTATTTCGACAGACAGAAACTCAGATAAATATTTATACTTTCACATACTGAGACATTTTCGATATCTACTATTTGTGCATTTCGCTGTATCAACTGCACAACACACAATTTCTGCTACACTTCAGAATGTGAAAACCATCTGAATCATGGGGAGTTACCAAACTATTTTTATGTATATAATCGTTTGCATGAGTTTGACAAATTATCACCAATGGTCTACATCTCTGTAAATTAGCACAGTAGAATAATTCGAAAATTGTTCTCAATAGGGCAATTATTTTTCATTTATTAAAGAGCTAGTTAGGATTAATTCATTTAGGAAGTATAGGGTTTATAAACTCGGCTTTGAGACATCGTTAGTGTGAAAGTTAATCAACTACTCCACCCGTCTTCTGTTAAAATAACGAGCATAAAGATCGGACTTATAATCTTGGATATTTAATGACGTACCAGTTATTTTTTCGATCATAGGTCCACGAGGAATTGGGTTCTACTGGTTCATAGAGCACCTGATCAATCAGTGTGATAGGGCGATCACTAAGCTTTTTAGTTTTCGTGACTGGAATATAGGAGTACAGGTTCGCGCGGAGTATCTGGTGTTTAGATGACTCTTCACAGATTGGAATGATTTCCACAGAAACAATATTCGAATCATACGAAGATGGGAGAGTGATACCACTTAGCGTAAAAGTGACATTGAGCAAACTAGAATTGATATTTTCATCGGCGTCAGTTTGTGTCCAAGTTACGAGAAACTCGGGATCCTGTCCAATACATGTATCTTCCGTATCCATTTGTTTAGACTCAGAATCTGTTTAAATACAAAAGAGCTGCCAATTTCAGTAACGTGACTGTTTGTAATTTTTTTAGATAACTGTAGAGAATGGCAAATATTAACGGCTGGGGTAACAATTATGGAGAAAATCGTTAAAATTCAAGAAACTAAGAAACCACATGTACAAACCAGTCATTTTAATACTGTGAATATGAACTTGATCACGTAGCTTGTTCGAACTTAAACCATAGTTCGGAGGATTACTTATTTGATATTCAATTACAAGCATGAATGGTGAAATTCTATTCCACCTACATCAATTTCCACTCATGGGTGAGGTCCGTAGTTATCATTTAAATGCCGTCACAAGCCTAGTAAAATTACGTAGTTACTATGTTGTATTATATTTCAGACTAGTTTTGATGTGACAAAGAAAACCTTTAGTCCTTTCCATCATTATTTTTTATAAGCAATTGTTTTTTCCAGCAGCCACCGAAATGTGGTTTTCTGGTATTTGTACGGCATATCTATCATGTGTTAGGAATAAAACATAGCGGATAACCTTTGAAAATACCACCATAATAAATGGTACAATATATCTACAGGAATATTAAAAAAAGACCCGGAACGGATGCATTTGGAAAGTTAGTATAACAAAGTTTGACGTTCAAGTGTAAGTTCGTGTACCCACCTTTAAACCATTTAGTGAGTAAAAGTTGAAGGATATCAGTGAAATCATATTACTTTCAAACGGTATACAAAGTGCTTGAGCAGTAAATTCACTTGGAATTTGTTTACTTGAATCTTCCCATTGATGTTTAGGACTGCAATTGATCAGTCTCGTATTGGCATATGTGCATTCTTTGCGGATATCCTCGATATTGCCTTAATTTACAAGCATTATAAGCAAAGATGGGTAGTCGCTAGTAGTGGAACCCAAGACGCGCGTTTCACCCTATTCGCATATCAGGACTTAGTAGCTAAGTAGATAACGCGATGGTGTTTGAAGCGGATGGTACTGAGTTCGAGATCCGGAGCGAACATCGAATCTGGGATGCGGGTACATCCAGCTGACAAGTTGCAAATAGGATGAAACGCACGTCCTGGGTTCCACTACTAGCTACTATTTCTTTGATTATAATGCTTGTGAATTAAGGCAATATCGAGGCGATCCGGAAATGCCCGATTTGTTCAGAACATTTTACGTATTTCAACAAAAGGTATGGAAACAACCAGCCCCTTATAACGGTTCACGAAACTTACATTTATTAAGGTAGTTTTCATGAACAGATGGATTGCAGGAGTCGTAAATAGCATGAAATTTTCTTTCTGAGCAAATATGCAGTGCTGAACAATCGCTCTCGAAGGCAGCGAACTCAGGAAATGAAGATGCAACGAATTTCTGGTGCCGCACTATGGACCAAGACATGTTGGATTCTAGGAAACGAAAACAATAGAGCCTGTGTTTTACAGGGGTTTTCAAAAACAACTTGCAAGTATTCAGTTAAATGCTATTAGAATATGAGAATATTCAAGGTGCAAACGTCGATGAGCAGAGAATATGGACGCTTATTATCTAGTGAAATGTCATATGAAGAATCAAGTCACACTTTTGATTATACATATCATTTAGAAATTATAATAACCAGCTATATTGGTATTAACCGTAGGACCATTACTTCAAATTTCAACTGTCCAGGTGTAAGGGAATCGAATAACTCAATTAGTTGTTGTTTAATATTTTCGATCATTTATTTTTTTCTATTCGTGTCCTCCTTATGGGTTGGTTATTTAAATGTCAGGATGTACATCAAGTGATTGGTAGACTTCTATCATTTTAAATTGTTTGTCTAATTGACTCGTGGGAAGTTGAACAGGTCAACTAGTAAACCTGTGGTATGATGTAGTAGAATAACCGCAGATCAGTGACTATTTTCGTGTCTATGATCCACAACTATTGAATGCCAATAACAGAATTGTTGGGAAGTAACTGGTTTCTCCATAGTGTTGGTCGTTAGAAGTCAATTTATTAACTTATATGTTACTCACATAGGTTGGCAAAAAGGAATTGCGAATGTATCATTAGTATTGTTACTCTTACTAGTTTACAAACTGATACAGTTTGTTCCATCGCAAAGTCGTAAGACAGTAAGTGTTGGAAGAGTGACTTTATGTGCTTAGTTGAAACTAATTACATAAAAGTGATGAGACTATGTGTAGCCATCGCGAACGGAATATTGAGTCTATATTTTGTATCCCATGTATGAATCAGATGGTTGACTTCGGAAAGTTGAAAACCCTTAAATCCTGAACGTCAAGTTAATACTACTCGAACTGCCTAAGAGAATCAGACAAACTGAATAGGAGGAACGATGATTAGTGGATTACCTGGAACATGATAATGAAGTAAAACGTTAGGTATTAACCAAAAATAACTGAAAATGCAATTCTGAAGCTGAATCAGATTTATGCAATTGTGAAATTTAAACGAATGCGTTGGAACCAAATTTACTCCATTCCCTATCACCATACGCGAATAATATGATGAAGAATTGGAAAGTGAGCAAATAACAATTTCTATGATATAAGTAGTGAAGGATTCTTTTATGCCGTCTGAAGTTTGAACTGCGATTGTTCAGAATCATTTGAGCTTCTTTCATTTGTTGGATAGATGAGAGATATAAATATATACCAATGAGAAACATTTACAACTCCATCTCACCGCTAACTCAGAGCAATATTTAACAATGAATTATTGATCAAACAGTTGCTAGTAAAACCAGGCCTACAGGTTTTTGTATAGATGATCAGTATAGTTAGGATTAAATCCGTGTCTAGCATAAAAGTTGGGTAGTGAAACGTTCATCTTAAAACAAATTTCGGTACGAACAGGTGCTATCTAAAACTGTCTTCATAAAATAATCTAGCGTTTTAGATTATGAGCGGTAACTAACATGAATGATTAATATAAAAATGTAACCACATACCTGGTGAGCTGTAAGAGATCCATTCAAGATACGTCACATAAGTTGAAATCGAATCGTTACATATGGGATCTTCTTCAGATTTTTTAGAAACACCAACAAATAAACAATCCAAAAATAGTTGATGAGAAGTGTCGTCAGAATTAAGTAAACAGTCTAATAGCTGACTATTTTTCTCATGTACAGGAGGTTGGATTCTGCTAACAACCTGAAAATATATTTAAGATTCAACAGATATAATAACAAACCAGACGACGCAACTAAGTTAATTGTGTTTATTCAGTTCGTATATTACGCCGGAAAATTCGAGTAAACTGTTCACTTCACATAAAGACTTCAGAGTAGTTGAACTTCATGCTTAATTTTTTGGTTTGGCAGTTTTTATACACATATGTAATACTTTATTGCAGTGGAAAAACATTTCCAACAAACGCGTGAATAAAAACCTAGCATAAACTTCACAAAGAGTAAAGGAAACAGGAATCTGAATCTTCAACTTATTGAGCAGTCGAAATTGTTGAGTCAGCACTACCACTTTTGGTACACAATGGTAATAATCAGAGATTGAAGAATGTAGTGGCGGAAATAAGAGTTCATATTCTTTACTCAGTATCTTATTACTAACTTGTCATGTCAATTTTACACGACCAACCTCTAATCATCAATTTTGTACACATGCATTAGTTCTTTGCGATAAAACTTTAAATATAGCAATAAAACATAAATATTAGTGATATTACAAGTAGAATTTTTAACGTCCTGCCACTCAGTTTAAGTTGCTTCTTTCATGACCTTAAACTCACTTAAAGATGCTTCGTTTTAGTATGTTTTAATGATATTATTAGTAGAATTAAATCGTAAGGTGTTGACATTGTTTTTCCCTTAGCTTATCTTTCTCTAAGATAATCATCTTGTTAGCTCCTTTAAGTAACAACTCAAAAGAAACGTTATGGATCAGCATAGTAATTTTATCTTCCTGCTATAGTACAATGGAAGAACCGGAACACATCTCGAAGCTAAATAGAATTAAAACTGTCCATAAAGCAACCAATACTCTTCGAAATGCTTAGGTTAGATCAAAGGCAAAGATCCCGTTCGCACCAATACAGAATTATATCTACAGACTAAGTTGTATCAAATGTGATGCTTTCTATTTTGAAAAGTCTCTTCGTAAAATCTCAACTAGTGCCACGGAACATCTAAGCTACACAAAAATACACAACGACCCCGTGAAACTGGAAAATTTACAGACTAAATGGACAATAATAGTATATGCTGTATTCAACAACCACGAAATCGATATTAAAAGTATCGAAACAACTCGGAGAGACTTTTTAAACTATAAGGAAGGGCGCGTAGCTGGACCGTTTCACGTAATCTTAAAAATCTTAACTTTACTTCTTCAAATCACAAATCTCCCATTCACTAGCACACGCATAAGTACACACCATGATGTCTCATACAAAATCACTTTGACCAATGAAAAGACGGTGACAGAATCAGAACAGTTTTGATTTCGACTGAACTAAATATTTGATCTAATCCTCTTTATTACTCAAACCTTTGTTAATTCGGTTATTTATTTATTTACTCTGTAAAAAAGCGAACTGAACTAAGTTGCGAAATGTCAGAAATTCTAATTTATTACATTACATTACAATTTGCCACTATTTTATTATTACCAATTTACCGAGTATACCATTTGTTCGGAATTATCATATCATACATCGGTAAAAATACTTTAAAAAATACATATGGTAGTTCCAAATGAAGTAGATGTTTTTTGAACACAACAAACAAATATCAACTCAACAGAACATAATATATTGAAATCAACGATTTGACTTGATTATTTATTTGATGTCAACTGAAAGAGAAGTCTTCCATGACTTCATACCAATTTGAAGTCTTTTGCAAGTCCCTCATGTTCAGTATTATTCTTTGATGCAACCTATATTCAGAGAGCGGAAGTGATTAGACAATATCATTACCAAGGTTTGAGTTGATAACTTCGAATAAATTGAGCATTGGATAGATTATTCCAAATAAAAATAATATATTTGTAATATCCCAATGAGTAGAAAAATTAGATTTTCTGACGTTTCATGACTTAGTGTAAGCCACTTCTTCAGAGAATAAATAACTAAATCAAAATTAATCCAAGTTTGAATAGTACAACGGAACAATAAGAATAATATAAACTTGGATTAATTTTAATTTGGTTATTTATTCTCTGAAGAAGTGTCTCACACTAAGTCACGAAACGTCCGAAGATCTAATTTTTCTACTCATTGGGATATTACAAATATATTATTTATTCATGATTAGACAATATTTTGGAACTGAGATGAAAGTCTTGCTGGGTTAGTAACGGTTAGATGACCGCTTCTTCGCGATAGTGATTACAATAAAGTGAGAAATACTCACGTATTTAACCTGAAGTATCACGAGTTAAATTTTAATAAGGATGTCACAGTTGACTCAAAATAAGTTACGATTGGATTTTCCAAAATGTTCACTCAATTTATTCAGAAATTTGCAATTAGTTTGAAGATCTATTCAGTCCTATAGTTTTATGACGTGATTAGGAGTAAAACTTCGAAAACTATTCATGCACAGGGCTACATTATTACGAAAAGCAACTACAGTAAGTACCGAAGCCAATTTATTGTCAGCATGCAAAACTCTGAAAGACAAAGAGCTAAAATCGAATGTCGAAAAGGTAAAATATAAAACTTACGTTGAGTAAATCATTGCCTTGTTGAATATTTGACTTTAGGAGATATAGGTTACCTGAACCATCATACAAAGATACAAAATATAGCGCAGGAAACTGGATTGACACACTACGAAGCTTTTCATCAGATGGTTCACACCAATCAGGAAGTGTGAAAACAATGGTTCCTTGGTTGAAGTTTTGTGGATACTGTGGTACCTTCATCGACACTAACTACAAAACTATTTGTTTAAGCAACATTAAGAACTTACAGACCCATCAGTACTCATGTAGTAAACATAACTGGTATCAAATGGATTAATAGACAGGCAGTTAATATTATTGTATGCTTTGAGATGTTGTTTAGAAGTAACTTCGTTGAGAGGTTTGCGGTAAATTCCATTTTGACTACTTGCTTCATAAATAGGTATTTTAAGCAGACTGAGTTTGTAAGACTCGAAATTCGGGTCGAGAAGTGAGTGATCGGGTCTTAAACTAACATTCATTATGTAGAGTGGCGACCCGTTCAGTTTTCGTTAGACTTTTTACGGAGTTGCTGATGAAAACGTGGCAATAACAAGGTTGTTGCTCCAGTCGACACGAAAGTTTGAAACATATACTAAACAGTTGACTGACCAATCTGAAATTAAAAATATACAAAGCAGAAAATATTATAGTATTTGCATAATAAATAGTGTTACCAGTTGTCAAAATACTAGATTCTCTGGAATTGGTATATATGGGAACGAGTTGTATTGTCCTATAAACTTAGAACTATATGATGCCAGCAACTAACTATGTGTTTATATGTTTATTTTCTATTCTTTGTGAGCAGTTGATATGAAACAACTTTTTTCTTCACCCAGGCAGCTTTATCTTAAGGATAGATCCAAAGTATTAAGTGGCATTTAGTGAGGTCAATTTTCTTAAGCAAAAACGAATTCCAATGTTAGCACATCTGAGATGAGTTTCGTTCCTTCTGGATGCAAAATGTCGCTTTAAGACTGATTTGCATCAACACTTAAACTAACAATGGGCAGCGAAGTAGTTGAGCCTGTCGAATGTTTCATTTATCTTGGAAGCCTTACCAGCCCTGGTAGGTAGATGCCCGGTTAAATCTTACTATGGATTCAGAAGGCTCAAATGGACCTTGCCAACTTATATTACTTGTGGAGTAGTGAGATGTTTATCTACAAGTTCTCTCTGTTTTATTCTATGATTATGAAATGTGGCCTTTAAAAAGAGAATTTTCTTAGGTTGTTGGAATTTGATCATAAATGCCTTTGAAGCGTTGTTCGTTTACGTCGGGAAAGCCAAATGAATAGTGATGAGGTTAGACAGAAGGTACTAGGTAAAGGGAGCAAGTCCATTGATGGTATGGTAAATCTTTATTGATTGAGGTTATGGGGACGTGCTGCCGCTTACCTCAACTCACGATGGTGGCTAATGTAAGAGTACGCTGAAAGAAATTTAAAAGTGGCTAAATGCAAACGTGGAATCAGTTTATAAAGTCACTGATTAGATGGAGATTACCTGGCTGGCCCCAAGAGATTATTGTAAGCAGGAGTTGGAGTTTTTGAACAACAAGGTTCAGGATCATTTGGAACAGTGTAGTCAAATTCACTCTTTGTCTTCCCTTAGATCTTAAGCTTTCAAATGACCTTATAGTTTATAATTATTCCATAAATACGTGTTTTTATTGAAGTCATATTTTCAGTTCCTAGTCATATTTCTACTAATCTAGAATGTCTTGACAGTTTCAACTTGCTTTGTTGAGGTTTGGCAGTTTTAAATGATACATATATGCGCCAGGTTTCAAGTTACATTTAACTCAGTGGCCGGCACTATTACTTTAACCCAGTACGGTGAAGAGTTTAACGAAATGAAGCAAAGGTGCAAAATCAATGCAATTTTAGGACTTTATGTTCTGTCGACGGTATCTAGCTGAGGAACAAAATTTACTTTTAAAAATTAATACCTTAAGTATATATATCTAGGTTGAATCTAGAATATAATCTGAAAGTGTTTTTATAAACAGTTCATAACCAACCATGTGAGGGTAGCAATAAGGCCGCTGGTTTATCTAAAGGAGTAAGATCTGATAGTGGGAAAGGTATCTGATAAATCTTTGAAGAGAATGGGAATGTTAACAGAGTAACTGACATGGAAAGATTATGGTGCATGCAATGTGAGGACCAGGATTTATCGACGTAAGCGTGGTGTAAAGATATGAATAATTGAGAACAGAACTACCCAATTTCCCTATCTAGGGGTTTTCCCCAAAATTTGAAGATATTCGAGAAAGCTCCAAAATCTTCCATACCTGGAGAAATTCGGGGTTTTTGTGCCGTTTCTCCAAAAATTTCATGAAGTTTTCTACTGAGGATTCCCCAAAACGAACACAATTTTCTCTAAAACAGGGAGATTGAGTACACTATACCGTCTTTTTAAGGAACTAAATATATCAATGACCAGTACTAGGAATAATCAAGTCGAGAACGCTTATGGACAATTAAAACGCTAACAATCCAATTAATCGAATTTGATGAAAATTTTGTGAAGTATAGGAAGATTTCTGGGAAGCCATGATAGAGAATTTTGAGAACAAGGCATAGAATCCCCAAATTTTCCTCAGGTCTAGGGAAAACTGTAAAGTTTCACATGAATTCGGGGAAAACCCCTAAATTTAACTATAATCGGCAGACTCTAAAGGGATGTATCTCCGACATTATAATGTCGGATTCATGAATGTGGATTGAAGAAGATCTACAACATGGAGAGGTTGAGTGTGACACGATGTGATTAAATTTCCACCAGCGTGATGTAATTTTTCTACAAATTACTACATACTACCTAGGTTGCTGAAAAATATAGTTGAATTGAAAATATTGCTTCGATTAAAACAATACGTTTGCACATAAATCCCTTGTTTTAACATAAAATATAGTTTTGGACTACAGGTGTAATGAATTCTATGAATGATACAAAATAAACGAGAACCCACAGCCTGGCTTCTTTACCGTCCTCGTTTTATGACCTTGTAATACGTATTGCTTCCAAAAGTTTTAGGCGACCTTCAAAACACTGTTCAATACGTCGGAGTAAATCTTCGGTCTCAGTTTTGAAGATTTAGTAGTAGAAGTAGTGTACTTACCTTTTTTAAGTATTTGAGTTATGGCTCGTTATTAAAAATAATAAGATGTTGCACTTGTCGTTTAGATCCGATAAAAACAATTTGTTGTTCTTTCAGTATTTTAATAGTTGAAACTGGTATTGGAATTATTTTGAACGGCTCAAAGAAGGTTTTCGAAAGGTGCGCTGTCGATAAGAAATGCTTTTACCAAATATAACACAAGTAATTGGAGTTTGGCAAATCGTTCACACTCACCACCTTTATAATCAAAATATACCAACCCAGTCACATCAGAATTTCGAAGTGAAGGGCTTGAAGATTTAATAAGAGAGTTATCGATATGTCGGAAAATGTTTGGTTTAGGCTGACTAGCAGTTGAGAAGGACGCGTAGTATAGCGTATTCGTGATCTAATCCGGATGAGCGACCGAGCATCTTCAGCTAGTGTGTGTGAGGTCAGTATTTTATTTTAACCTAAAAATACTAACCAGGCATGAATCCATATATATTTTAACTGTTTCTTTCTGACATTGCTGACAATTAATTGGTTGATCACTGGGTGGTGGTCGATGTCATATATGTTCAGATTTAATCCTATCGACTAAGCTGCAATGTGGCCACCAGTCTAGGTGACTTGAGATCGCGTGCACTATGTTAAGATAGGATGGTGGTTGAAAGTAGTCAGCAGGAAATCTTGAGCCTAGGTTTCGTGCTACTTTGAATTCGTCATCAAGATGTACCTGTAGTCTTGAGGGGACTGGTGCTCTCTGAAGGACTCGATCCCATGTCACTCAGCTTCACCACCAAGTGATCGATCAATTGTTAATACATCTCAGTTCTGTAAGAGGTCAGTCGCAGCCCGGATAGCTCAGTGATAATATCTCTGAGTGTAAATCTGGGTGACACGGGATCGAATCTGTCAGGGAACAGCAGTCCCCTCAAGATAACAGGTACACCTTGCTGACGAGTGCGAAGTAGCACGGAACCAAGGTCCAAGATTTCGTGTTGACTACTCCAACCACCATATCTGACAAAGCCTGACACGATTCTTCTATGCACTGATTCCATTGAATAATAACCTGTTCCTGCAGACTGTCAACAAACAACCACCACACCTCATAACTTTAATTTCCGTCAAGTAATACGCTGTTATCAACGTTCGAACATTAATGTACAACGAAGTCAAACGATAAAGACAAGTCCCCGACAGAGCAAAATTATAGCGTAGTGATCAAAGAAAATATAGAAATATAAAACATGCTTGCACGGATTTTGGTTATAAGTTGATATACTGAGCAGGAAGATGAATCAAAGCAGTGATAACACTGACAATAAAGGCATTTAGGAGGGACTTTCGAAGTATTCAATTGGTTTACTGGTCACAAAAATTCCTCCAGCTGTTTGAAGGCACTGTTGAATGCATTAGGTCATGGTTCCCATTGTTAACTTACATATGTTTGTGAAATATATAGGTCTTACAAAAGTATGGCTACCCACAATTTTTTTACTAAAGTGCCGCAGCTTGCTTAATCCATTTTCTTCCATCACACTTGTGATGAAGTCGTCGGTTTGTAAACATAGTTAAAGCATCTGTAAGAACATTATCAAAAGACTTAAATTCCTTGTATATTATCTTATATTTCACACTCAAACTAATTTGTCGAACTAGTTCATTCAAAATATAATGATGCTGAACGAGTGAGTCATTATTACTGATTTATTGCCATATTAATAATGATACTTTGTCTATTGAAGTCTTTAGTTAATCAGCGTCCGTTGTTAAATTTAAAGCTTCGAAAAATGTATGTCGTACATAGTTTTGTATCTTATTTGGAATAATAAAAGCTTAAAAGATATTTACTTTATTTTTACTTCCTCCAAACGTTTGACAAATTAGGTTTATAACCGTGTCCCAATGGAGTTTGAGTGACACAATAGTCAAAACAATTAAAACATGGTTTTAAGCTCTTGATCTGCTCCTCATGCTATTAGGATGGTTTTACGATATTAATAATCAGAAGACGGACGGTTAAGCACAGAGTAATAATGGGAAGCACAGCATCTAAGTAATTATGGGTCGCAGTCGCAATTACAAGGAATATAAAGTTTTATGATTATTAATTAAATAAGCACAAATGATATGGAGGTCTTACTGTGGTGTGTGCTACCTATACGGACAAATGTAAGTAATATGTGTCACGGATCGGGATTAGAATTCCTATTGACAGAAGCGAAACATGAAGAGAAAAGAAAGAAGAGCAAAAATAGTTCAAGTAAAAAACTTGGTTTATTCTGCCCAGGTCTTCGACCATTACAATACTAGATCCGACTGTGTACATTCAAACACTAAAAACTACGGCTCACTTGATTTTAAAATGAAATTAATAATGGGCTAATTAGTAAATTTTAAAACGATGAAGAAATTTTTTATTGCCCGAATTACTGAACAATAAAAATTCGTCTTATGTTTAACAATTCAACCATGCGACTCTTTTTGTCGTACAAACCAGGACCTTCTACGTAACATGGCAACTGCATGCCCATGGATTTTACTGATGATGCCAACTGTAAGACAAGATTATAGTACTTACCGTAGTAATCACTAATGATTTATTTAAAAAAAACTATGGAGCCAAGATAGCCACCGAAGTGTTTGATGAATTTGACTTTTACCAATCATTAATACTATGGACTGTATATGAAGTCTTGTATAAGATTTACAAGATATTCCTTTTTGTATGACTTGCTAGTGTAGAACCAACCTTTTTTTGGGCTTACTTGTCGATGTTAAGGTACGACACAACCTCGTTTGTGTCTTTTATCGGTATTCCGGAAAGGCACTGAATAAGAGTCGTCGGACTTTCTACTTCCACATTGATGCCTTCGTTAACGACTTGTTAATCACCAACGTAAGCGATCTGTTTAGGTGGTTGAGGTGTGTTGGGGTTGCATGAGAACGGTTTGACCTCCTAGCTTACGTCGAAGTCACACCTCACGGTTAATACAAAATGTGTATTACCCTCTCGTCGTATCCAGGCACTGTGTCTACTTTGATGACCTAGTAGAATAAGGATAATGTTATTAAATAAATGTGTTACTAAGAAAGTGCCGAAGAAATAGATTATGATTGTTGCTACATAGATTAGTTCATAGCGTACAATCAATCTGTAACATATCTGCCGGATGATTCGGTTAGGGCCCGATAACATTTCACTGACCCTAGAAACTAAATCTCATACCAAGAAACCTTCATTGATACAAAAAGCTATACAAAAAAGTAAACCAACTGGTTTATCTCTCTTTTGCTTACTTTAAGTCCTAAGGAGAGATATAGAAAATATCCATAGAATCAATTTATGTAGGTAACATTTTGACAACTTAATTAGCATGAATGTTTTCAAAATTATTATTACTATTATTACCATTATTATGAATCTTTTAGTCAAGTATTAATTTTTGAAAAAAATTAGATTTTTTGAGTATCAATTATTAACAACTTAATCACAGTAATGTTTGAAATTTTGTATCACCATATAAGTTAAATTTATATGAAGAATAAGTTATGAGCACCATACTGAATGCTATAATAACTTTGAACCCAATATCTGAATAAGGTAACCAGTATCGACTGGTCAGTTCGATCGAATAAAAAATGCGGATCTATCTATGACCATATTAATTAATAATAGAATGTTTAGTGCCCAATATACTGGTGTGGTATCACGATTTCTCTTAAATAATTTTATCTCTATTCCTTATACTTACGTGTTTATACGGGTTCATTTAATCAGGTAAGTAAAATAAAGGTCAACTTGAGGTCTTGCATTCATGTAGAACTCTCACACCACACACATAGTCTCAACGATTATCATTGTCATAGCTTTACTAGTGCATAACATATTTTATAGTTGTATTCTAAAAACGGCTTGCTAATCGAATTCTAAAACATTTTTCTATATTTTACTTGGATATTTGCATAACTTGAATCATGAAGCACGTGAAAGTACTTCAGTGTAGCTAGAATAAAAAAAAACAACATACAATCAAAACCGCTTTTCAGATGAAGGCAAAAATAATGAATTATTTGACATGTGCTACCAGAAGTTAAGCACAAATAACAATAATACTAACAAATTACATACACACGTATAAAGGTGATGAATAACAGTTCAAAGAGGATAACATAGTTGTAATTCACTTTCTTATAACAGTATTAATTATGAATACATCTTTGTATAATGATCATTGTATAATATTTGCCAACATATTTTCATATTTATCAAAAATAATTTTCAAAATAATTTTGAGTTAATAATACAATTGGCATTTTATTGATGATATACTTTTGATATTACATGTGAAAAAATAAGAAAGTTTAATTACTTTGCTTTGATAACCTGTTTCATACTAATAAATCAATTGATGAATATCAGTCATCAATCATTGCACATAATATTAGAATAATATAAAAGTAATATTCTTAGGTTATTATATTCCTTTTCATTTATCTGAGTAAGATAGAATAAGTCGTCAGTTCCAAAAATGTTAAAAGTAATACAATTATGTGATAATTAGAAGTGTTTGAATTATTATACAAACTAGGGTTTCCAGAAATAGCGCAATATAAAACGAAAAAAGAACTAGGTGAGCACTAACGAACGTATTGTATTTCGAATTCAAAATCAGGCAGACATCAAGTACAAAGGAATCATCAGTTCATATAAACACCATAAATTATTCTCTTATTAAGTATCAATAGTTCAGGATTTAAAAAATGAGTTGCCAACTATAATTCCTGGTTAGAGAATATCTATGACTAGAATGATCCATTTCATCAATTCAACTTTAAATTATAAATAAACTTGACATGAAGCGAATAAAATCTATTATTAGACTAAATTACTAATTTACAATACTTGTGAAATTTTAAAATCAAAAGGTGTTTTTAAAACAGAATTGTCTTAATTTGTCCTAATATACAGTTTCATATTAAGATCCAGATTATTGTAAAAACATAAATTGTCATATTCACCAATTCAGTTGAAGAATTGTTATTTCATTGAAAGTATACTATTATTGCTTAATTTGAAATCACACTTAAGGGCGTTTAATTTTTCCTGAGAGAAATTTTCATAGTTGAGTCAATGGTATATTTATGAACGGTTTTGAAATAATCCCTTTGGTTAGTATTTTGGTAGAACTTCCTAACGTCATCTAATTTGTGATGCAAAATGTTCAATATTACTGTAACTGTTGTGTAAACTATGTTCAAATATTAATGAACTACTAATCGTTTCAATAATTAGTCAGCTTTAAATGAATGGTTAGAAATTCAATCTAGCCTGACATTAAAAAATATAAAAAAATTCGTAACATCAATGAGTATTCAAGAAATTCGAATATCCTCGGAGAATATAGTATATTTTCAACTTAAAAATTGAAAATCTTAGCATCAGACTGAATGTGCTTTTTAAGAAAATTAAAATGAAGATATTTTCGTTAGTACGAATTCTTAATTCAATAATTTCGGTACTTAGGTATTAAACTGCAAACGTTCACCTCTAGTCCGTAGGTTAAGGTAATTACAGAAGGCAAAGTGTGTTTAAAATGTCTTTTAGGAAACAGTACTTCATCTATTATTATTAGTATCATTATACATACTTGAATTAATAGTCTGTGTTAACAGTGATATTGATACATTTATTTTATAAGCCTAAGCATAAATTTATTTGATGAAAAGTGTAAAAATAAAAACTATCCTTAATTTTTACCCATATTAATGTTCATCAAAAATATTTCATGAAAGGAACTTACGTTTTTGGTTACTTTGGAAATAGATCTTTGAATCTATCATCAATGAAGTGGGTTAAATGATTTGATTTATTTTTAACATTTTATTGAAAATCTCTGAATTATAGCCTTTCAAAAAATAAAAGTTCCATCCTAGTTTTGATTTAACCAATGGGAATGAAATCAAATTACTAACAGTACAAACTTCATAAAACCCTTTTGGAATTAAGTCAATCTAGGATTATTATTTGTACTACTGGCAAGTAGTTTAATCATGGCTGTGTCAAATTTTCTCAGGTTAGTTTTTACTTCAATAGATTTGCTAGTGGTGCTTCAGAAATAAGTTACATAACGCAAAATAATAGACTCCGATTTTTTGGATACAGATCGTGAAGGAAAGAAATATAACAAATAATTTTTTGATTAGTACTTCTACACGTTGAAAGCAAAATATTTACTCAAACGGAAGTACGTTGCTCTACATATGCCACATAATAAGACGGATAGTAGGGTATAAATTCTTAAAGTCATAAGACTTAGTGAAATATATAAGAGTAATTTAATTAATAAATATTATTCTATCTTACTTCCGTTGTACCAAATAATTATATATTTCATTGGGTGAGAATTGAAGAGACAGGACAACTATGACAAGAAATCTTTATTTTCGATTGTACTAACTCACTAAGGTACATGAACAAATATCTAATAACTGGAACACGATCTTCAATAAATGAGAAAATATTTGTCAAAACAGGGTCCAAAATAAGGTATAAACGTCGCATTTAAATTACATTCAATTTGCAATAAAAAGAGATGTAAAGATAATCGGTTGATTAAACAAATGATTATGATTTAATCGGATAAGGCAATCACGCGAACTAAATATTAGTCAATTCAATCTGCAAATTAAGCGGGTTTTTTTACATCGTTTAAAAGTTTTGTTATAAATTCAAAGAAATTATAGTTCAAAACCATGTACACATTAAGTCAGTAATTCTTAACTAAGTTATAGATCCATGCAATTCATCGGTAAGAATGCAATCATGTTATTGAATAAATCAACTGATGGGCTTTAATATTCTGGTTAAATAAATTTCCAGTTAGTAGTATTTTTATTTCCACTTTCCCATTCTAGTTTTCTTGAAAAATTAATCCAGTTTAAAAAACTGTAGCTTTTCATCCTTTATAGTCATCGTTTTATGAATGAACCATTATCTAATTCAAAAGTGTTGACATTTAGAATCTAGGAAAACATTTACTTGCTTCTTAGGAACATTTCTAGAAATAGAATAAAACAGCTGTTCATTATTTGCCGCTGCTCGATAAGTCTTTAGTTGTAATGAGTTAACGACAAATGATTATCTTCCAGTTTAACTGAAATTTGCGCAGGACTCAAAAAACCCTTATGAGTTTGATTATGTGATGAAAGTATTGTAGTTAGTTATATCAATAATATATAGAAAACTATCACGTAATATCATTTGAATATGGAATTAATTGAGTCAAATATTTTTGTACAGGTTCAGTATAAAAACAATCTGAGAAAAATTACACTAAAATATATACATCATAAGTTGTATCATAGATTACTACAACTGATACTCACACTACTACTACGACGATGAGGTCTAAGACTACTACCAATGTAGTGAGTGCTAACTTGATTAATACGAAATCACACAGTGTGTCAGTATAATATGAAACTCATATATTAAATACAATGTTTGCATATCCTCTTTGATTTACTTCTTGCAAACTTCATTGTTCCTCCATTCCTGTTGTTATCATGATTGCTTTCAGTTTTATTCTCTCTTCTCTTCATTTCAGTTTTCTCAATCTACTCACAGACACTCCACTTTCGATTGGTGCTATGTACTACATATATCTTTCAACATATGTAGCATACACCACACTACCTCTACATCGTACACTCATTTTTGTCGAAAATTTCGTAAATTGTACGGTATGAAAAGGTGAAGTACGTTAGTGAACAACTTCCGTAGCAGTTCCATTATGCAGTGAGTCAAACTTTATTTTATGACTAGACTAGAATATACAATGAACATTATCCAATGTTATGCACCCACCAATGATGGCAACGACGACGTTAAAGATCAATTCTATGAGAGGCTGCAATCAATCATAGAGAAGTGCCCAAGAAAGGACCTCACCATTCTGATGGGAGATCTAAACGCCAAAGTCGGAATGGACAACACCGGATATGAAGATATCATGGGACTACATGGACTGGGAGAAAGAAACGAAAACGGGGAAAGATTTGCAAATCTGTGTGCATTCAACAAATTGGTCATAGGCGGCACAATATTTCCACACAAACGTATACACAAAACTACATGGATCTCACCGGACCACACCACAGAGAACCAGATAGATCATATTTCCATCAATAAAAAGTTCCGAAGGACAATGGAAGATGTGAGAACCAGGAGAGGAGCGGACATAGCTTCAGACCACCACCTGGTTGTGGCCAAATTGAAACTGAAGCTAAAGAAGAACTGGACAACTGGACAAACAGCAATACAAAGGTTCAATACAGCCTTCCTTCGAGATACTGACAAACTCAATGAATTCAAGGTAGCTCTCAACAACAGGTTCCGAACCTTACAGGACCTACTGAAAGAAGAAGAAACTACTATGGAGGATAACTGGAAAGGTATCAAAGAAACATTAACTTCAACGTGTCAAGAGGTTCTGGGTCCCAAGAAGCATCATCACAAGAAATGAACCTCTATAGAAACACTGGACAGGATCAAAGAAAGGAAGAACAAGAAGACAGCAATTAACAACAGCCGAACACGAGCAGAGAAAGTTCAAGCACAAGCTGAATACATAGAAGCAAACAAGCGAGTGAAGAAGAGCATTAGAACTGACAAGCAGAAATACGTGAAAGAACTAGCAACGACGGCGGAAAAAGCTGCAAGAGAAGGAAATATGAAACAGCTTTACGATACAACGAAGAAGCTAGCAGGGAAATATAGTGAACCAGAGAGACCAGTCAAAGACAAAGATGGAAGACCGGTCATTGAGATTCAGCAACAGCGGAACAGATGGGCAGAGTACTTCGAGGAACTCCTGAATAGGTCGGCTCCAATGAATTCACCGGACATCGAAGCAGCACACACAGATCTTCCTATAGATGTCAATCCACCAACGACGGAAGAAATCAGAATTGCCATCAGACCAATCAAGAGCGAGGAAGCAGCAGGACCTGACAATATACCAGCTAAAGTACTGAAGTCAGACATCGAAGTAACTACAAGCATTCTCCATCCTCTATTCAAGAAGATTTGGCAGGAGGAACAAGTGCCGATGGACTGGAAGGAAGGACACCCCATCAAGATTCAAAAGAAAGGAGACCTGAGCAAGTGTGAAAATTACAGGGGCATCACACTACTGTCAATACCAGGAAAAGTCTTTAACAGAGTGTTACTGAACAGGATGAAAGACGCAGTAGACGCTCAACTTCGAGATCAACAAGCAGGATTCCGTAAGGACCGGTCGTGCACAGACCAAATTGCGACACTACGGATCATCATCGAACAATCAATCGAATGGAACTCGTCATTGTACATCAACTTCATTGATTATGAAAAGGCATTTGACAGTGTAGATAGGAGAACGTTATGGAAACTTCTTCGACACTACGGAGTTCCTGGGAAGATTGTCAATATTATCCGGAACTCATATGACGGACTACAGTGCAAAGTAGTGCATGGAGGACAGCTGACAGATATATTCCAAGTAAGGACCGGAGTAAGACTAGGTTGTCTACTCTCCCCCTTCCTCTTTCTTCTGGTGTTCGACTGGACTATGAAGACCTCGACATCTGGGGGAAGACACGACATACAATGGACAGCTCAGAACCAATTAAACGATTTGGACTTCACAGATGTCCTAGACGTCCTATCGCATACACACGAATAAATGCAGATAAAAGCAGCCAGTGTAGCATCAATCTCTGTATCAGTAGGCCTCAACATACACAATAGCAAAACCAAGGTCCTCAAATACAACACGGAGGAAAGCAATCCAATTACTCTTGATGGCGAAACTCTGGAAGATGTGGAATGCTTCACATACCTGGGAAGCATCGTCGATAAACAAGGAGGTTCAGATGCAGATGTAAAGGCGAGGATCGGCAAAGCAAGGACAGCATCTTTTCAGTTGAAGAACATATAGAACTCAAAACAACTTTCAACCAATATCAGTCAGAATCTTCAATACGAACGTCGAGGCAGTTCTTCTGTACGGAGCTGAAACTTGGAGAACTACAACAACCACCATCAAAAAGGTACAAGTATTTATCAATAGCTGTCTACTCAAGATACTCAACATCCATTGGCCGAATACCATCAGCAACAGCCTTCTGTGGGAGAGAACAAACCAGCTCCAGCTGGAGGGGTAATTAGGTAAGGCGATGGAAATGGATAGGACATACATTGAGGAAGTCATCAAACTGCATTACGAGACAAGCGCTAACTTGGAATCCTGAAGGGAATAGGAAAAGAGGAAGACCAAAGAACACATTACGTCGGGAAATAGAGGCGGATATGAAAGGGATGAATAAGGACTGGAAAGAGCTTGAAAGGATTGCCCAGGACAGGGTTGGATGGAGAATGCTGGTGAGCGGCCTATGCTCCTTCACGAGGAGTAACAGGCTTGTGTAATGTATGTGTGTGTATAAGTTGTATCTTATTACTTAATTCACTAATTTAGACGAAATAAATAATGCGTATTTATAACACCGAATCGACTTTTAAATGATACTGACCAACGAAAACGACATTTTCTTAGCTATCAACCTTACAGAATAGCGTTAATATTCATAACACTAATAATGGTACCACATAAATCATGCTTTGCACTCCCACGAAGACTGTAATGAGATTATGCAAGAACTAAGGATTTCTATTTTGAATTAGAGATCAAATAACTTTCTATTTGATTTTATGTTCTATAAATAGCCATTTATCTGAAGCATGAGAATCAAGTAATGTATTTGCATGCTCAGGAATATTACCTGTGGGTTCGAGCTTGTATGAGTTCGTGGGTTTACTCAACTGATGAATTTTAAGGTAGAAAGAAACAAATGTCTAGTATTTATCGATATTCTCGATATTCTACAACTAATTTTAGTCCATGATAGTAATTAATTTCATCTTGAACAAAGTCCTTACAATTAACTTAAGTATTTTATTCATTAAGAGATCGAGTATAAGAGTGTAGTTTTTATTTGATTTAAATTAAAACATATTTATGAAATATAACTTGGCGTCACCTGATTTTATTGATTATTTTGTTACTCTATGGGTCTCTCTTTTTCTTTCTATTACACACATAACCCCAGATGTATGTAAACACAGAGCTTTCCTTTCAAAATTTACATTTCATAATGAATCGATAACTGACGATAGAAACATGTACACACGATATGAACACATAAAGTTTTGTGGTGCCTGTTTTATAGAAAAACTCTCAGTCATAGAAAGGACAAAAACACAAAAGCCAATTGAATGAAACAAGTGATTCATTGAAATGTTTTATGTGAAATGGTAGTTATGCATGTTTTTATACTTATTCCAAACTGGAATTAGAATATAATCAATAAGTTATTGTATATATATATATATATATATATATATATATATATATATATATATATATATATATATATGTTTTATAGTTCTAATTGTATATACATGGTAGCCCTAACTACATACTGACATCAGTTAGGTGAGCATTGAAAGCAAGGGATTGTAGATGAGTACTTCGTCTTAAATTCGGAAATCCTAAACTCTACAGACTTACGATCTTCAAAGCGTTCAAATTGTTTTAAGATTTGTTTAATGAAATAAGAATTCTGGTGTTGTCTTATAAACATTTTTGTGGTAGATTTCCTAAAGTTTTACTCTGTAATGATAATCCGTTAAGTCAAACAAGTGAACAGTGATATAAATAATCATTGATTTCTTTAGACCAGTTCTTTGAGGTTAAAGTTGTAGATAACGGAGTTTTAACTAAATGATCGAAGGGTATTTGAGAGAATGAATTTGAATTCTATTTTGGGTCATCAAATTAAATTATCACTAATCTACTGATCTAAATTAAACGTCAATTCGCAGATCTTTAGTTTTTTTAGTAGATCACTGACGTAGGCTAATGATTTAAGTAGTTAAGTAATTTAAACATTCTATTGTTTTACTACAGCTTGCTTTACATTGTAATATTAAGCTTACTGGTCTATTAATTTAAGACATGTAAACCTACTCACTAGTTTTACCAATGATTATTCATTAGATTAAACGTTAAATTTACCACATACAATTAATTAATATTATGAAATTAACGCAGCAGATTTTCTATTATATACAAGTGAGTTCTGGCTCAATGAATTTTCTGTTGAATAAACTATAAGTTTCCTGAATACTTTATTGTTTAATAAACCTTTGCTTGGTTAATTTCACTGAAGTAACAAAATTTCACATTAAACCACCCATAGTAATAGTTTTTATACCTTGAATTTGAGTCGGAAATACCTACTTTAAAAATAAATAAATGTTTAATTATATTTATGTTCACTTAAATTGTAGCGTAACTGGTTTGTTTATTTTTGAATCAATTTTGTTATTAGTATATATAAATGAACTTGAATACAAATTATTGGTTTGCATTTATCACAAAGATCTGATTCCGATAAGTTAAAGAAATGTAATACCTTCTCAATAAAGAAAGGTTTGAAATATATAAACAATTCGAATATTATCCAACAATTTGAAATATATATGGATCGTGATTGGTGGTGGAATCTAAGATAGGAGGTTTTGTTCTTTAAGGGACTTATTGGTTAGATGTGCCTTCATTCCAACAGTGATGTTTACAGTAGGACCTCCTAATAGTTTCGTGCTATTACATCAATCATTTTTAAAAAATAAAAATTGAAGATGAATATAATCTATTTAAGAAGTGTGACAGAGAACAATAAAATCATTGAGACGGGCTTATTTAAAACAAACTTGTATGAAGCGTTGTGATCATTATCTAACAAAGATATTTATTTATTAAAATAATCAATCATTTTCTAAAATCAATAAATAAGAGTACATCGAAAAGAATTATGAAAATATTGTTTCTAAATAAAGTTAAAAATAAATCACTTGAATAATCTATGAACTTATAGAAATTATTGATTATGACCGACTATTAATTTATTAGTTTTAAGATCTTCGGTTCTATGAATCAAATGAATTTTGTCAGTTTGTTAAATACTATAGAATTTGTTTATGTAAATTTTATATTTTACATGTTATTTCCTACTAAAAGAACCCGTGCGTATAACATAAATTTAAGAGCTGTTCAAGTATATTTTCAAAGATGAGGCATTCGTATATGCATGATAGACAACATTATACACTTCAAATGTATCTAAACAATTTATTGCTTATATATATATATATATATATATATATATATATATATATATTGTTTTTCCAAATTTGTAAGGGTAATCTTTACTGATATTTGACTACACTAAGCATAGCTGATGGATTACAGGGTTATTCTCAAAAGAGCGATGGGGATCTAGTTTTTTACGTTTATGATGTATTTACTAATGGTTCATTTATTTATATACATCACTTGTTGGAACGCAAACCGAATAATTTCTGGAAAACGAATAGAGTTAGACAGATTAAAATAAAGAAATTGTAAATGTATGGTTATCTGATAAAGGCTGGAAAATACAGTAACCACCAGAAAATTAGGGTCCATCTTAATATTATCAATATATATTTTATGAAAATAAATATTTATTCATAGTGTTTTGTCGATACATAGTTCAGAATCTGTCTGATAATTCTTTACTCTTTGTTGTATTTCAGTTTATCTATGCAAATAGCGAATGATATAAATTTGACGGATATTAATTGCAGTTCAAATATACAATTATGTTTAACATACTTGATATTACAACATATAAATAAATGTTAACATTTAAAGTAAAATAATATTCACAAACATATTCATTCATTTGAATAAACAACTATTTTTTTAGTAGATTTATAAAATCTATTACTTAAGCTGTTTAGCGTTTCCCCACCTTCTCATTTGGAAGCTTATTTGTCTATAGACATGTATTTAATAGACAAAATAAGTTTATTTAATTCTAGCTAAACAAAAATAAATGATTTCAGCAGTTGAGATCATGAATCAATTGAAGCTAGACCGCCGTGGAAAACCTGGAAGCACTGGATGACCGTCTCGTCTCATTGTGGGACTCATCAGCAGTACGCATCCATGATTTCGCCAAGCGAGATTCGAACACAAGACCTATCAGTCTCGCGCACGAGCGTTTAACCACTAAACTACTAAGCCGGCATCCAAAAGTAAATAAATTTTGCGATTTCCAAATTACCTAGTTATATCTCTGTCCATATGTCATTATTATGAACTTTATCTGAATAATTTCAAGTTGTATAGTTTGTTTTATAGTAGTAAATAATGACGTTATCATTGTCATTAATTATAAAGGTCAAATAATAATTGGTTGTTTAACATTATTATCAACAACAACAAAAAATAATAATGATAATCTGAACTATTTTGACGAGTTAATTAATGTCTTTAACCAAAAACAAACAAACAAACAAACAAATGAAGAAAACAAAAGGTTTTTTTTGTTGAACTACTCAAAAATATATTTGTTTCACTTTACACACACCTGTCTATTTATCTAACATCATTATACCTGTCTATATAATATTAACTAATAATTTGTACTTTTCATATATGTTATATGTAATAAGTTTAAAACTGATTGTATTAATAATACACACGGTACTACTACTAATAATACTACTAATACAAATGCTACTAATGCTACCATCACCACCACCATCAATAATAATAATGATTTTAATAATACTCATAATAATATAATCATAGTCTTAATCATACTATTAATTCTAAACTATATAATCTTTATATTCCACGTGGTATATCAATATACTGCGTATCGAAAAAAATAGTGTGTGTATATATATATATATATATATATATACTATTGTGCGTACGTGTTTGTATATTAGTGTTAGTCAAATTTTAAAAATTTCGATAATTTCATAATGTTGTTTATTCTATCGTGTGGTTATATATTAAGACAGTAACCATTATCATTATTATTATTATTAAATAATATCATCATTAACATTTTTGTCAAATACTAGATTTCAAGTGTAGCATATAATTTGTCAAGAAAATAAAAATAAACATAAAAAATAAAATAACCAGTAGTTATCATTTTTAAGATTATTCTAATTACTTTTAATCTACTATCAAAGAATAAATAAGAAAATGTATAATTTTGTCCTGTATTAAAATATTATCAAATCAGGTAATTAAATTATTGATTGTTTAATTTGAATTAATAATGTTTATTTTTTTCGTTAATATTGATTATGAGTATAAAAATAATCTTAATATTTAAATAATATGATTTAAAAAGTAAAGAAGTACTGAAAATGATTCAATTGTAGAGATTTTGAGTAGTTCATTTATCATATCACGTTTCATTATTATTATATATCTTAATGTACAAAGTTTTTATGTATTTTGTCAATAGAAAACAATTTTGCAAATAAAAGATAACTAGGGTGTAGTTCGTGTTAAAAAAGGTATTTTGACCAAGATCTTTACTGGAATATTTAAAAATTTGAGTAAGTCAGTTTAATAATTGAAGACAAATACTACTTAATACAGTATCTAAGTGTTATTTTGTGAAGCTACTTATAAATACGCTTTACATTAGAAGCATAATCAAATTATCTGTGTTCAAATACATAATATACTTATATACATATTAGCATGAATACTGTGATTTTCATAGTTCATTATGGCAAATTATTCCTAAAGTGGTTTCAAAATCGACTGATTTTCGTCAAAATGTAGAACCACCTGAGTATAATCTAGTGAATATTTAGGATTTTTTAACTAATGTGTTCTGAAAAAAAATTGAAGCAATGTCTTATACCATAAAAATGTCTACTTCGGCAACTTTATTGTGAAGAATCACTTAACATTTCGCTAAACATATTATTGTGTATTCTAAGTAGTCTCATGTCTATTAGTTAATTATTTTTAGCAGATGGTTGACATTTTTTGTTTAAAACTCTAATATGACTTATTGATTGGATAGTCACGAAATAACAGAACTATTTGTGAATTAATAAGACTCGGTTAATTACTGAAGGAAATGTCTTTAACATCAAGTTTCAAATTTAGATCTATATATGTGACTCAAGTAATTTTTAATCGTTATTCATACTATCAAAACAAAATGGAATAGTCCGTTGATATCTAATCTAGATTTTATTAGTTATACATCTAATTTGAAACATAGATAAGAGAATAGTTGGCCTCCAGTATATTGATTATTATAGAACATCATGAATTACACGTAATAAGGATAGGATTTTGTTGATAAGTTGCCAAATGAAACAAATGGAAAACTCGTTTTATTATAGTTAACAAATTCCTTTTTTTAAATGAAATATTCGTTAAGTGTAAAAAGAAATTTATTTGCACCACATACCATAAGGTTAACTAACTATAATTCAAATAGTATGTACAGAATTTTAGTCATGACTGAAATATTCATTCAAAACAAATGAGTATAGTTGATATATCTACAAGATCTTTATTTCATGATTGTTTATATTATTCAATGTTCAAGTTATTTTATTAGCACTATTCAAAATGATTTATCTATCACTATGAATATTTGTGATAAAATTATTGAAAAACCAAATAAATCATGATGAAATTTTATACTTTCCATTTATGTTTATCGATAGTTTAGTATAGGAATAATACAAACCAAGTCTCATTACATTTTATACATTTTCACCTTATTATAATGATATATAATAATAAAGAATAATTTGATTTCTATGTTACATTTGAAATGAGTAAATTTTCATCGAATTTCCGGTTTCATTTTTTGTTTCTACCGCACAATTTAAGTCATTTATTTAGGTTGCCAAGACAAAAAAAAGATGTTTATTTCTTTAAGTTTTCAATAATAAATTTTATTGAAAATCATCTCAATAATTTAATTTATTTAATCAGTTCATATTCATTTTGTTCACCATTATACAATTCACATAAATCATCAATGGTGTTTTTTTTTTGTTTTGGAAAATCTGATCTTAGATCTTGTTTTGTTTGCATTTTTATAACACATGAAAAATCATCTATTAATTAATGAAATGTTAACTTAAATATCAAAAAATGGACTGAATAAATAAAATAATCAATGTTTATTTTTATTTACAATTATTTGTTTATTTTTTTTATCTATTATATAATCATGTTGGTTTGGTTAACCTTGAAATGTATGTATATAAGACAATATACGATTAATTTAAATTTCATTTAATTGTATTAAGTATAAATAAAAATAAATGAAAACAAACGGGATAATTTAATTAAATAAATAATGTGGTTAATTAAACAAAATTGTCAGTTATTCATGTTATTAGAAGTTGGAGTACAGATTACTAGGTTTTTATTAATTAATGATATTTTATGGAATATCACAATGTTAAGTAAGTAAAGTACAATTTACGATAATATAGGATATTATTTTTATAAATTTGTATAAAGTTAAAAGATTTGTTGATTGATTTTTAAGTAACCGTACTGTGTTAGTGATTGTAAGTCATAAAAAGATTTGATTCATTTTAAATAATAGTTATGACTCTTATGATTTAGATGTACATCGATTTAATTTTGTGTAGTAACAACTCTTGTTATGCAAATGTCATGAAAGACCAAACAGTAATAACATTAGGGTTGAAAAGTTTTATACTGTGTTGAGATAGTGTACGATGATTATTTAGCTATATTTAGTCTGTAATGTAAATTAACTTCAAATTGATTGAAATCTTTAAAATCGAATTAAGAATATTGGTATAATATTTGCCAGATTTTTTCATTTCATTGGTTTTTGGATGTGATTTTAAAACAAAATTGGAGAAAAATAATAATGACAATGTATTGTAAATAAATCTTTTTGCTCAGTAGTATATTTGAGATATAAAAATACTAAGGTATAAAAAATATAATTAATTCATTCCGTTATATTGTATTTTGTGTAAGAAATTTACATGATTTAAGAACTTACTGCATTTTTTTTTACTTTTTGATGTTTATCAATTTTACTAGATACATGTTTAAAGCCACATTGTTTGTGTGAGAATAAGTATTACCGTCATAAAGTTGGCTGAGAGGGATCCTAAAATACAACGTACTAATTGAAAGCGAATACTTTAGCAACTAAATCACCATTTCATTATACTCATTTCGTCTTTAGGAATAATAAACCTTAAAATAAATCATGTAACAATTCGAAAGTCGTTAAGATATTGGTTTTTGCTAAATAATCTATAAAGCTTTTCATAGGTACACAAGCTACTAATCTGTTTATTAGTTTAAATTTGAATTTGTGAAAAGACACCTCTTGTATGCTGTTTATGTAATTTGTATCTGTAAATAATTCCTTATTTGTAAATATTGATTATTCATTGTGAACTGTCAGTGAAACATACATATCTTGAATTCTTTCGTTAGTCCATGATCATTTCAACCTTGAATATCAACAACAGAAAAGTAGACACTCATAAATATAATGAAATATTCTTATCTTAAGATTGAAAACAGAACTGTATACTTTAAAGTCTTTGTACACGGGCTATTTTAACAGAATAACATAGTTTTAACAAGTGATCCTCCTGATGTTCAATTAAAGATGAACATTTAAATTTAAAGAATAGTAAGTTTGCCTTTGGTAAGGTTTACCGGTATAATATCGTTTACTTGCTTATTTGTTTATGATACATTCCAACGTTATTCTGTATGGAAACAAACATGTTTCATAAACTCACCCCCCCCCTACATTTGATAATTTAAAGCATCGATAAAATAAGTGTAACATGAAAGTGGACAAAAGTGGGCACATAATTAATTCCTTAAAACTAAAGGAATTACTCTTGATATTTAGATAGATTTTTTCTGTATTACGTAGAATACGAGAGGCAGATAAATGTATTAATTACGTGATTATTCTGTTAGTATTAGGGTTGTTTAAAAGTAAGAAAATTTAAATTTACTCATCAAGCAACATAACAGGTAATAAAGCTCAATGTGCATAATTTCATTTCCAAAAACCGTATACATTATTATTACAATAAGTTTGAACAATTAGGAACAGTTTCAATAGAAGCCACATACAGTGAAGCGACTCTACTATTGTTATTATTTAGTATGAGTTGTAAATATTGTACCGCTGCATTTTTTTGATGGAATTAAGCTGCATAAACAGATCTTAGTTTAAGAGGAAGTAAGCGGCCTTAATAATGCAATACTTTCCAATGGATTATAACAACTTGCAATGTTTACTTCTGTGTTCATATTTTGTGTATAAGCATATTATTTTGCAAAAGAAAAATGCCCTGGTACGGCCGAGAGTGGGGAGAGTCCGCTCTCCCTCTCGAAATGCTCTCACATGGCCACGCGTATACAGCCTCTGCCAGGGAAGTCCTACTCACTGCCTTCTCGTGGCGGGGGTGTTGTTTACGAAAATGAGAGGACGAAAAGCGAACGTCCGGCGCTATAACCGGATCCCAAATCAATGGCGCACATGGGCTCCAGTATCCTGCGGGAAAAAATGGCGTATGAACCAATTTCCTGGTCACCGGCTTCCATGGGACTGCATCTCCTCACGATGCTCCACTGCCTTGTGGACTAGACCTTTAGGTCAAAGGCTCGGGGTGTGGCCCCTTAAGAAAACCACCTGCTTCGGTTTGGGCACCCGGGCAGTATCACAGCCCTCACACAAATCAAATGAGATTCGTGTGGCGCATATGTATTTGGTGCTTCCTTGTACCAATACCTATGTGTTAAAATAAATAATAATAATAATAATCTTTTATTGACTAATGATCTTACAGATCCTATACATATCATATTGGGATGGATGAAAACAACATTGAGGTAGGGTAGTTATTTTCTAAGGATTGTTACAAAACACTTACGAAATATTAACCACAGAAATCGTGTCTACATAATTGGTAAGAAGATACATTTCTGTAGATAACCTTGGGTGAATAATCTTTTTTGGGTAAAGTTATAATCGTATAAAGCAAACGTTCTCGTCATTAAACTTGACGGGTTATTGAATTATTTTCAATATGTAAAAATCTTATCATTTACTTATTACTATTCTTAATTATGAAGTATATTTTATGTAATCTGATAGCATTAAAAATCAAAGTTCTAGGTAGGGATGATTCCATAAAATGAACAATGTCCTAAATGATTGAATCCAGATCATTTCTATAGTATGGTGAACTAGATATGGTTGAAAATACAATCTATCAAGATTCCGACTTTGTGAATTGTGTAACTTCAAATCAATAAATTTCCAAATTACGTTTCAGTTACGAACATCATTATCATTTTAAAGGTTATTTCACATAATGTCACATAATTAGTTCACATTCTTGACATGCTCATTGGCATTATGACTGTAAAGATATTTTTTTATTTTTGTAATCAGGCAAAATTCAAGAAAGAAAGGATAATCTATTCAGATGGTCGTTATTATTATTGATTTATATGCTTGATTTTCGAATACTTTTAAAAATCTAAAGTATACTCTTTCGTGCTATAAAACGAAAACATAATCTAAAAAATATTATTCAACCGTAGCATCTATGTCATTGATTATTTTGACGTGACTCTAGTAAATTTGTAAATAGCTCTTGTCGCCACTATTTTAATTTATATATTTGATGATAACCTGCTAATGTTATGAATACATGAATAGCGATAGAACGGCAGACTATATATATATATATATATATATATATATATATATATATATATATATATATATATATATATATATATATTGATAGAGGCCAAGGCCACACAATTTCATAGATATCTCTCTTAAAAACACACATTAACTTTATAATGAGGATATAGATAACCTAAAATTCTACCATCAACCAACTAGTTCTCACTGTAATCTACGTGATTATACACGATTCGGTGATCAAAATACTACAAAACTACCTTTCGAGTGTGTGTGATGGCCACTATTGTTTGATAATATACATGATGGTTTCAATTGTTTAACTGACGGTATATATGATATTTTAGAATTTTTCGATGGCAACCAACTATGATTACTAGAACTCATCTTTTTTCCATCTATCGTTCGAGTGTATATACATAGCGCTATTGGTGTTCTCACTGAAACTCAAAACAATTACACCAGTGTTATTCGCCAATATATATATAGTGTCTGACAAGTTCATTCCAATTGGCACCAAGTTTTATGTTTGACTTTTCTTTCAAATATTAAAATAATTTTCAATATAAATTTGATATTTGTGAAATAACTAATGTGAAATGATTTCATACAGATTTACCTTTCAAAAACTACTGTGTTAAAACTGAAAGAACCTAGAAATTAGTCACCAGTTTTTATATTTTACATAAATCAGATTTTTCTTTTATTTGCAAGTGGTTATAATATTCTGCCGTTGATGTTGAAGTCTTCAGTTAATGAGTTTTTTTATAGAAAAAGGTAGTAGGTTTCATTCTTTGTAAATAGTGATACATAGATACAGCCATTTTTAGCTGATGAATTCTGAATAAGACAAAATGAGATTTCGGGCATCTACTGTTATCAGCTATCCACTTATAGTAGTATCTTTCAATTTGCCTGGCATTTATTATTTCACTTGCCGGATATTCACTAAGAAACAAGACAACATTTCTCAAAATGTTTTGTAATTAAAGACGAAAAGTTTTAAAAGCCAATTCAGCCTACTGCTTTATTAACAGTCTAATAACTGTGAATCGTAATAGTACTAGGTTTGTTAATTCCAAAAATGTTGTCTAAATAAAATGACTGTAATATTTTCAGCTTTGGTAATGTAGACCGTCGGATATCAACCTTATGATCTAAAGATAATTCAGTAAACGATTAGCCTGGTGGTCCTATGTCCTCTATCCAACGTAGTCGTATATTGGCACCCCTAGTTTTGTTAATAAACTAAAAGAGCTCCCAAACGACTTCTGGTTTTTGAAGAAATCGGAACATGATGTAAATTATTTACAAATTACGTAGATACAAATTAATAGGACATTGCTGGAAATGTTTAGATCTTCAGTTGTAATACAACAGGGGTTGTAAATGCGTGATCATATTCACATCCTAAGAAAAGAAGCGAATAACACATGGTTTTCTTCCTAATTTGTGAGCATTTCTAGATATATCGATTTCTAATCAAAGTCTGGGTTTTGTCTTTTAATTAGTTCAAGGTTTTTGACCCGTAGAAAGTAAGCATTTCATGGAAAATGGCTTACTTGACATTGAAAAGCATCAAAATTTCAGTTGCGGACACTTTACGATTGGTTTTATATAGTATTTTAAAAGAAATAGGGAATAAACTCTTGCACGCAGGTGTTTGACGTTTACCGTATGCACTGTATAAAATGTTTGACGTTATATATGGAATATTTAGCTGCGTACTTATGAAAGTTAACTGGTGTACAGTGTTGGTTTTTTTTTAATTTTCATGTGTTATTATGGCTTTTACTGAGTGATCAAATGGATTAAAAGGAATGGTTTTATACGTTATGACGAACGTACCAGCTAGGCAAAAGGTGGATAAATTTGTTAAACAATGATGTTCTAATGAACAGAGAATTTCGGACTGATTTTGATTTCTATGACTTACGTTTGTAAACGGATATCCTTATCATTTGTTTAATACATTATATCTATTTTATTTTTTGTATATATATTATAATTATTATCCTTTCACCTTGTGTAATTCAGGATAGCGACATGCTTTAGTTTACATTATACCGTATGATTACCTCATATTTGTTGAGAAAGTGCTTGATTATCAACATTTGGATCTTACGTTAAGAGTGTCAAGAGATGCTTATAATGTAGGATAGATGAACGGTGGTTATCATTTAAATCCTGGAAGTGAGTTTTATCCTTAGTTAAATTCATTAGCTAGATGTACTTGCATCTCAGTGTTGATTTTCATAACAGGACTCATACAATGTACCTTTGTTCCCGAATCCTCAAAACATTATATGCAGGAATACTAAGTTCAAATAGCTGTTAACTTGTTCAATGAGTAAAATATTTAAATTACTATTAAGAAGCATTTAATTTGTCTTACTTCATGATATGAGAAACCGAATTTTGATTAACCTTTGTTGTTATATATGCATTTTGAATGAATTACCTTAAGATGGCCATAATAATTCGATCTATTCAGAATAAATATGGCCTGAAACGAAGTTCAGGACGCCAGTTTTATTCTGTTTGATACTCTTCAATCTGATGTACCTGCACCTTAGTGCTGATTTTACGTACCAGAACTTGTATCATAATAAATAGGCCGAGGGAAATCCCACAAATATGGAAATGCTCATAAACGCAGAAATAAACTAAATACTTAAGATTAAGATATAGTTGACCTCAGCATTCTCTAACAAGGATATATATTTCTTTAATTGTTAAGAAATTTAGTGAAATGTGAAAAATACTGAAAATTACCACTAATTAGTTATTGATTTTTCAGTAATGTTTCAGAAAACCTATACATCAATTAGCAATGCTCCTCTTTAATCTAGTTTATAAGTATTTAAAGGCTTAGTAATGTTTCTAACCTTTTTCAAAGTTTGTAAGACTGTAATTTTTACTGATAATCATCTAGTTATCTTTAACGTTCTGTAAGTAATTTAACCTTGAGAGTAAGTATTCTTACAAATATTTTGCTTCAGCTATAATTTACGATTAAAGTGTTGAAGAATACAGAAGTCATCAAGTTAAGCTTTCGGTACAATGAAATCATCAAAATCTGATTATAATATGACCAGTATATTTTTAAAATAACTTCAGTAAGTCATTGTTCTAACATTTTAAAATTAGTTTTTTATTAACGAAATAAATGTACATACGATTCCCATTTAAACATTAAGAATATGAATTTCAGAGAAGGGATCTTTTTTCAGAGAATTTATTTTCAAACTGTACAATCACATATATATGGAATAATAAAAGATCATGTTTATGTATGCACAGACAAAAGTCTTGTAAAATCAATAAGTAAGCAATGGATTATAATGCGAATGGGGAAAGATAATTAAAATGTTTTGTTAAATTAATAGTTGAGTGTAATGGAATGACATGATGTTAGAAACATCTGTGATTAAAATTATGAGTATATGAAAAAGAATTAAAGAGAAATGGGGACTGTTTCGAATATGAAAAATTATAATAACAGTTTAAAACCATGATAAAGATAAGGATAAGATGTACATTATTTGTATGCACAGTTCTGGGTTAAACTCAGGAATGGTAAGAGCTATATTTATTTTAAGGAGTTGGATGCAAACGTATCTAGGTAGACTTGGCTAAATTCTATAAAAGACCTTAAAAGCAACTTGTGGATAAGTGAATCGATTGAAATCAATTAAATGTTCAAGAATGGAACTTCTGACCGCTGTCCTGTCACTAATGTAGAATCACACTTAGACATGTTCACGTATCATAGTTGAAAGCAAGCACTGGTTAGGGTCTATGTGTTTTGCTCCACATGAGCGACTGAATTGGTATATATACATAAAAGCGAAAAACAAGTTTCTACCAGTGAACGTTATTCGTAGTTCTTCTGTAGAAAATGTTCATTTTATCGATACCGTTAACTAGTTTTTAAATACATCAAAAGTTTGGTCACCTCTAAATTTTAGTTCATATAAAGATATTTATGAGAAACGGATCTAACGGATTTCTTTTTCCAACTTCCTTTTATGTTCTTCACTGGGAAGTGGCTTCGGTAACCGCTTTCAGGCAATGATTTTATGTGGGAATCCAAGTTCAGTATCAATCCGTTCATTGTTACATACCTTTTGTTTGTTTGCTGTATAAGGATTCACCACTCCTCCTTATCATGTCCTCACGGTATTAATACTTTTATAATTCCATATTTTCGTCCATATATATATATATATATATATATATATATATATATATAATTTTACAACTTAGTAACTAATTTGTGGAAAACAGATCTCATTACTAAACGTGGTGTTTATAAATAAATATGTATCTTAATTAAAGGATTTGTAAAGAATAAAGTAATGTGGTTGTTGTTAACCTGCTTGTAAAGCTACTTTGTAAACGCAACAATTTTAATTTCGATATCTAAAGCAAACATAAACCATAGACGCTAATATGAAATGAACGCACAGTTCTTGCATACTTTGATTACAGTGTTTGTCAATGGCTAAGGTTATAAAATTTGTTAAATCTTTCGAAAGCATTCATTATTTTATCATATACTTACAAAACTATTTTCAGGTATTATTAACTGATTATTAAGTCTGACAATTATATTTTGGATCAATAAACTTAACGTTAATTAAAACAAACTTAAACAGAACTTCATGAAGTTATATTCGATACTGTTTCATACTCTGTGAATGAATTTCTAGAATAACTTTATATTGTTCACTCACTCACTTTCTTCTCTCTTATAATGTGAAATTAAAATCATTTTGTGTTCAAATAACATCATTGATACCAAACTATCCACAATTTATTGATTTTCTCTTTGTCAATGTATGAATTCGAATATTTTGCTACATTTTCTATGTTTTTCTGTAAAACATTTAATGATAATAATATTATCACATGTTATTCAATTGAAATAATTAAGTTATATACATTTTTAACAAGAAGCAATAATAATCAACTATTTAATTGAATTCACATGAATGTTTCGTTTGTTTTAACGAGACAGTAATTACATTTAATAAATTGTTTTCTTGTTTCTCTTTTTTCTTTTCTTTTTAATTTTTATAAATGAATATGAAAATATAGAAAATATTTTCTTCATAGAATATTTCTAGTCTATTTATTCTTTTAATTATATTCTGTTATGTTATAAATGACATTTCATTATATAATATTAACTTGTTAAACTATGTCATTATATATGTATATATATATATATATTGAAAATAATTTGATTGTTAGAATTATATAAATTGATTATTAAAAATGTTGTTAATTAGTACTATCATTTATGTTAATCAGAATATAAAAGTGATTTTTTTAGTTATATGCAATATTTCCAGGGAAAATATGTTTTTGTTTCTAATGAAATCATATTACATGTTTAAATATTAGTTTATGCTTAGGTAAAATCGGTAGAAATAATAATGTGATAATAATAAAGTAAATTTATAAACATTCACTTATATGATGAATGAGTTCGTTTGATAATATCCTTTCATAATAATTAAATATTAAAACAGTACTTCACAAGTTTTAAACAAATTTCGAATATTTCTTAGTTTACGTTCACTTCATATATATATATATATATATATATATATATATATATATATACGTGTTGGGTGTGAGATAGTTATCGAACTCAGACAACAGATGCAGTGTTGCGCGAAGTCATCTATCCATTGATGTTAGATATTAACACTGTTGGATGATAGCTCAGTGATCTAGAGGTGAGGCATTCGTGCGCGAAATCTAAGGTCCTGGGTTTGATTTCCGTCTGCGGTATCGTGGATGCGCATTGCTGAGGAGACCCGTGCTAAGACGAAAAGGCCGTACAGTGCTTTCAGGTTTTGGACGGTAGTCTGGTTTACATTGTCTGACGAATTCAACTGTTACATTATGGTAAATTCTTAGACATAATCAGCTACAGGATGGATACTAACGAATTTTTCATAAAATTATATGTTGGTCTCAATTTTATATTAAGCAGACAGTGCTAGTTAGACCTATCATTGGAACGGGTCATAGAAACATCATTCAAATAGCTACTAAATCAAAATAGGATCAAATACCAAGGCTGAGTGTTTCGTCCTGTTTTTAGGCCAATCAGTTGGATGTATCGAGTAGCAATACCCACTTAGCTACTGAGCCCAGATAGCCACTGGTATGTGCGATGAGGCGAATTGTAATTTTAAAGTATTGGTTGTTTTAATTTTTGTAGTGATGTTTTGATCAGTCTTTTATGGCATATGTGCATGCTGTGCAGATCGCTTTGGTATTGCCATAAAGTCACAAGGATACTGAGTTATGTTGAATAGTGGCTAACAATAGAGCCAAAATCGTGCATTTTTTCCTATTTAAGACTCGTCAGTTGGATGAAATTACATCTCAGAGTTGATGTTAGGTCACGGACTCGAACTTTCAGTTATATATTGGACGTGAATTCCTGTTCGTCAACGCATAAAGTTTTATTACTCAATGAAAAGGTGCTAAATCGGATTTGGTGCATCAAAGTACTTCAGATCACAGATATCTCCTGTAGAATTGTCATATCTGAAATCATAGTTTCTTGCAATTTTGTTTCCAACCAACTAAGATCTGAAATAGGATGTCACACAATCTACAATTGTTTAACGTGGTATGCAAATTAATAATCGACCTATAATTTGGAACATCTCTTAAATATAGACCACAAGACATTAGTTATTACTAAATTGTTTCTGTATATTTCTTTGATGAGCATCGATTCATTCAACAATTAATTAATTAACAAATGTTGAGAACTTATTTCCGATTTATTACATTTTTGTATCTTCATCTAAAAACAAATTAGGATTCCATTTTAATCATTCCGTTGGTAACTAATGACTTAAGGGTACAATAAATACAAATAAACTATTATATAAAAGTTCATTAACTTATATATTTAGCATTTATTCTATGTAAATTACATAAAAATTTCATCATTTTGCAAATAGACTATTTAAGTCTAAGAAACGAACCTCAAATTATGAAATTAACTTTTTTACTCATAAAACGATATACTTAATTTTTACCCACACTATATCCTATTTAATTTAATTTACTACATAAAATCCGTACCATTCATAAAATGATATTTAGTTTATGGAATCAATTTGTTAAATGATTAATTCATTGTCATATACTTTAAAAAATGTTCTTTGAAAGCTACAAATTTCAATTCATGGTAAATTTCAAGTACATTTGTCTATTTTATAGAATAATTATAAGGAAGATACTCTATTCTTAAACAATATTGTTTTTCTTTTTTAATCTTCTACACAAACTTATTTAAATCAAATATTTTAAGTTTAATTAATGTGTTCATTAAGTTCAATATTTATAACACTGTCAAATGACAACAATTCATAGGTGTTCAATAAATCTATTTAAGATCTAATTTAACTGATCAAATATAATAACTACACAAAGAAGGTAGAGTAACTAGCAAAGACACTGAAAACAGATACATTCAAAATTAAATTTTATGCATTTCTTAACTAATTTGCATATGAAATAACCCACTGAATTATATATATATATATATATATATATATATATATATATATATATATGGATAGATAAAGAGTATAAAACATGACCGTATTTGACCGATCAGACTAAGAATAACATAGTGTTTGATTCTCTAACATTCTATTGGATACCATCAAGTATATGAAATCGATTTATCATTCTCTTCAAAGCAAAAGGCACAATACTCGAATAGTTTATTTTCTAAATGATTAATTCAACTAAATGGAATATAAAACCTATACATCTACTAGAACAGAAGTAAAATGATAAAATTGTTATAATTATGAAAACTATTTAAATAATGAAATTTGGATAAAGTTTTTATTACTTTAGATATACTTAATAAACAATTAAAATAGCATTTAGTAAACAAATATTATAGAACAAAATTAATCTATTATTTTACCTATTTATCATATTTTGAAAACAATGAATATTCATGTTGTGCCTAAAATCCTTTTTCCAAATAAAAACTATTATAGATTGTCACCAACACAAGTATCACAAACATTAACAATGACAACAGAACAACAACAAGGAGATAAAACAATTAAAAATTCCGATGAACCTCAACTAGATACTAATAAAGATGATACGCTATTTGAATATTCAAAAGTTAGTGAAATTGAAACTGTTTCAAAAGAAAAATTACCAAATTCATTATCACAAATTTCAGTTGATACTCAACCATTGAATGATTATGATAAATCACAAGAGGCAACAAATTCAACAGGTAAGTAATGCAAAGAATCATTGTTAATTATTTAATATATTTTATAGTCGATTTGTTCATGTATAAAATAAATTTCAAACGATTACATTTTGTTATGATTGATAATTTTTTCACCATACTGATATACATGATGTCATGGGCTGATATCATTTATCAAAAATAAAAATCAATATCAAATTGCGATTTTGTATTGGTTTAATTTACAAATCTAGTATTTGATCCAAAATCGGAATCACGACATTCTGACTGTATAGTGAACACAATAGCCTTAGATTATCGAGTCGATTTCTACTCGAATCATTCTATCAAATATAACATTCGTAAACAGTTTGACGGCAGAGGAAAACGTAGTTTTATCTATCAACAGTAGATACGAGCTTAGTGTGATTCAAATCATTTATATGTATATCTATGATTAACATGAAATAACAAGCTACTTAACTGAACTAGTTATTGTCAACAAAAAACTAGTTACACTTAAACATGTGTGGTCAACTACCTGTCATTAATTCTAGCACTGTAGAATGATACCCTTGTAACAAGTGTAATGTTAAAGTGTGAAAATCATAGAATGCAAATTACATTTTGGAAATAAACCAATGCATTGTATATTTAGCATCTTTTTTTAAGAAATAGATATACATCGTGGTTAATTTGAGGCTTAGTAAATGTTTATCGGGTACAAAGGCTTAAGATACAAGCATTTTTGTATGGTACTTTGATGTTCAAGAACAAATTAAGAGAAAGTTGAATTTTTACTTTATAATTGTTGATAAATTTTCATCGAGTATATAAGATATTCGGAAGTATTTATATGTCGCCGACACTATATATGGTTATATTCAACATTATAATTCACGCATTGACATGTGTAGTTCATATACGACTGGTTAGGCGAAACAAAAATTCACAGCCGTTTGACATGAAATTATTGTTAATCCGGAACTAAACCACTAAGATTAGTGGTAACTTGACTGTTAGGTCAGTCTGATGCAATCAGGACTAAACACTTGATAAATATGAATGTTAATTGTCATTAAGTAATCAATCGCTTTCCGATGATTAACTCAGTAAAAATAAATTCGCATAAAGAATAAGAGTTTCTTTTTATTGTGGTTAATTTAACTTAAGCATAGACTATTTTGTATTCATTTAAAAAAAGAAATATTTATAATAAGTCATGACATTAACTTCTTATAACCTAAGATTCATCGCAGAAAACTTTTAAACTTTTGTTTGTTTTAACCCTGAAAAGCAACAACTGTTGTATAATGTAGACTTAGATAGATAGTGAGATTTACTTAAGACATAAGTAACCAGCAAAGAGAATGCACAGAAACAGTTAGTGAATCATCACTGTCTTGTCACTTGTTACAATGGTTCCTGTGCTTAAGTAGTGTTACGTTAAATTCTAGATTAATTAGACTGATTAGATTAGTCGGTGTTAACTGATAATATTTAACAGCTAATTTTTTGCTTTAAAACTTCTTTGAAGTACAATCAATCTTGACTTAGCTACTTTATCCTTTATAAATTAAAACAGAATGTGATGCAAAGATCAACTTGATGTATTCGACACAGTCTGTTTAAGCAAAATATTTCGATTAGTTTGTTCAAACAATTGAATATCATGATGTTTTATGTTAGAAATGAACAAAGGTTAATTCAGTAAATAAGCCGCTATATAAGAGAGAACAAGTTCATATTACTACAAAACTCATATCACATTTCCAAAATACTTCTTAGAATAAAATACATAATGGATTATCAGCGTAGATTAAGCATGGCACCTTACTATTTTTAGACTTATTGACGATTTTGTTCATGATAACCGCTCCTATTCACCTAAAAATATCCTCCTGATAGTTTTAGCACAGAACCTTAAGTCTTTCTTAAGGTCAATTATATGACATTCCTAAAAATGTTTGGCTATCGATAACCATTTTTCTCAACTTTTTATTAAACCCGAATTATGATTTAATCAAAATTTAAAGATAGTTCGCCATACATTTTGTCAGTCTTAATTCCATGAATTGCTTACGTCACTATGTCTACAGACGCTGACAAAAAAACATGAACATAATAGGTTATGACTGAAACATATTGAATTAAATAAAAATCTGTTTTCTAGAAAATACTTATAAACACTATGGTTACGAAGAACAACGTTATTTGAATTAAAGTAATGTAGAGAGGCTGTTCTTGGTTTTCCAGTTAGCATCACTAAACTATACGATACCAAATTTTCTAATTTAAGTATCTTTCTATTTTATCATCCTTGATAATGCAGTTTTTATACAGTTTGGGTCAACTCATTAATGAACTGAAAAAAATTAAGTTAGTAGGTTTCGATACTAACGTTGGACTTGATAGTTTCAAATGAATTGTGAGATGGGTTGAAAGTTAATAAATAAATACATTTTTTATGATATTCTAATGAGTCGAAAATCGTATTTCCGATGATTCGTAAGTTAATGCAAGCCGATTCTTCAGAGAACGCACTTTGTTTCTTAGTCTCCTATTTAATAATCGGAGGTTAGATTCAATAGGTCATTCAAGAAATTCATCATCAATACGACTGATCAGAAAATAGTTCAGTGTTTATTTCTCAGTTTTAATATATTTTGATTTACTAAAAATTGATCATTTAACACACATTTACATAATTCTATTTATGTATTGCAATGATGGAGGTAATTACTTATGGTAAGTACGCATTAAAAGTGAATTTAAACTATGTTTGAAAAAATATTTTAGGGAAATGATTAATAGTCTATGCCCATGAAAATATTTTGCTAATAGTTAAGTACATAGATACAAATACTTTTTTTCAAGAATCACATAGACGAAGCAGAAATAAATTAATCGTTTTTTTATTAGACTGACAAATGGTATGGTATGTGTTGTTGGTAATAAATATAGAATTCTTATTTTTCAATTGTGTGTGTATAGTAAACTGATTTTGGTCTCGATAAAATAAATACAGGTTTTTGATTATTGGAATTTAATTTTTATCATTTACTCGATAAATAATACTGAATAAAGCATCAGAGTAGTTATAAAGTTTTACTTAAGTCAATCATAACCAAGTGACATATCTTTCAATTGAAAACCTTTGCAAACTATTCAACTGAATTTAAATTTTCACTGAGTGAAATCGAACTTATGTAAAGTGTAATAATTGTTAGTTTTATATGGTATTTTAGAACATTTTTAATAAGCAACAATTTTTGCAATATTATAGTCAAATAACGAATCCATATATTATTGTTTGTTGGCTAAATGGAAAACGTCTAAAGAGTAACTATTAAGTGATTTTGATAAAAAGGATTTTACTGTTTTTGAAATTGTCATTCAGCATAATTTTAACTTGATAACTATAGTTTTAAATTATTGAGTTACAGGTAAATAAAATGGAAAGTGTTTTAGAATAGACAAATTTTTCAAATGTATAAATCTTTCTTTTAAATTTCACACGGCCTAATCATTATATTAACTAGTGAAACATCTGTAAGGTTAATATATAGTTGAGGTTGATTCTTTAGTCGAATACTAATATTAAATGTGGAAAAAATCAATATAACAGACTGAAGTCGCAAGTGAACCTTTTATTAAATTCATTTAAGTTGGTATAAATCCTGTTCACAACTTTTAGTATGGTTGTTCTTCATTTTCTTAGCTCATTGATGATCAAGGAAGTGGTTTTTTTGAAAATACTATTCTACCATTAGATTTGAAATCATCATGATTAAACACTTAAAGTAATACAAATTCAGTTCTATTTTTAACGTTAGATTTTATGTGACTGAAGAATTGTTAGTCTGTATCAGTCAATATAAAGTAAAAGTTCGTAGGTTTCTTTTAATTCATGTTAACTATCTATTATATAAACAACTTTCATATTTTAATTCATTCAGCTGTTACTTACGCCTATTACCCCTCATGAAGGAATATAAACCTCTCACCAGCATTCATTAAGTTGTACTAAAAGCAACAAAAACAAACAATAGAAATCGATTCGTACATTATTAGTATGTTTCTTACCTTTATTTATAAAACGAAGAATATGTTTGTTTGTTAGAATTAGATGAATAAATTTTAACATTCATTTTGTGCACTACTCTATAATAATATGATCATCAACATGTTAAATAATTATTTAAAGCAATTAATCCCTTTGATAAATTTCGATAGTGTAATAAGAAGACGAAGATTATTAGAACTATGTGTTATATTAGCACAATACATTTCGAACAATCTGATCATACATAATACACTTTATATATATATATATATATATATATATATATATATATATATAACTTTCAAATTGTGCTCACATTATTTAATATTTTTGTTTCCTCTTACCCTGAAATGGAGAGTAAGAGGAAACAAAAATACTAAATAATGTGAACAAAATTTGAAACTTAATCACTCTGGATAATAAGCTAATATTACCAGGGTAGGTTAAAGGTGAGAACAAACTGTTTTTGAATACACAAAAGAGGTTTGAATTTTCGCATGGCTAAGCCTTCAATAAACCTTAGTATACGCCCTTTTACACTTTTATACAACACCACAAATGCCGAGTTATGATAAATCTTATGGCCTGTTTCGATTATATGTTTGGCAATAGAGGATGATGGATGTTTATTCTATTCTATTTGTTTCTACAATCATTTAGGTACATGTTTACACACCCTAATTTTGAGATCACGATTACCCCTCCCTATGTATGTGTGATGACACACATATTTAAATTAGTTATTACAGTGGGATGTGACGCAATCGTTTTCTTGTCTTTTAAGTTTTCGATGAAGCATGAACCTTTTTGTTTTCTTGATACTGACTTTCGCTGCACAATATGTCTTGTTAATGACTGATTTAAGCCTTTATTTCAATAAACTTCTGTTTGAATCATCTCTAAATGGCAAAATGATGTAAACAGGCTTTTTCACTGTCCTACTGTACCATGAACTTTCTATCTATTTATGAATTTAAGAGGATAGCCATATTCCATTAATGTTTTATTTAGCAACCTAACATCATCATCAATGGAATCATTTGTACAAATACGATCAAGCCTATTAAATAGACACCTTATAAAACGTCGTTTGTATTACACGGGACAATAACTACAGTAACTAAGGTATTGACTTATTCATGTTGGTTTTCTAAAAATGGATCGTTTGACTGGGCCATCTTCTCGTTTACTCAGAGGTATATCTAGGAATACAAGTTTGTCGTACTTCTCCTTTTCGCATGAAAGACTAATGTGGTTCTAGAAAATGCCGAGTTTGTTCTTCTTACCCCCCCCCCACTATTTCTAGTCTAGTTTACCTTTTATTTTCATTTATACAAATGATGTATTATGTATGATCAGATTATTTGAAATGTATTGTACTAATATAACACATAGTTCTGATAATTTTTATCTTCTTATTACATTACCAAAGTTATTTCAATTATTTTTCTTAAAATTATTGTATTTGTATAATATAAAATGTTTACTAGTTTATTTTATTTTTTTCTCATCAACATGACCATTAATAAATAATTATATCAATCAATTTATTATGATTATTTCTTTAATAGTTGTGTAGAAAAACTTGACAGAATAATAATAATAATAATAATAATAAAGAGTTAATTCATTCGATAAAGAATTTACTAGAAAAAACAAAAAAACAAATAAACGGTTACAATTTGATATGTAAATTATCAACCCATTAATTGACTTGTATTTTTATTGATTTATTGTACAGTTTTGTTTTATAAAATTTATAATAATATGGGTTATTTCAATGAATAATTAAATATTAAGTAATAGATTGTGAAATTAAATATTTTTTTCTTATTTTTTTTTCTATATAAAATGAATGATTGAAAATCAGTTTTTAGTAAGATAATGTATTCGATCAAAATAACATCAAACATATGAAACCTTGATCTATTATAGAAATAATGAAATTTAATAAGTAAAGGGAAAGATGGTATGCATATTAATTTATTTGTCTAAGTATTTTTAAAGTAGTGAAATGCTGAGAAGGCTATGGAAATAATGAATTGGTTAAATTACAAATTATCCCAATTTCTATATTAACAATCATGCTGCTTATTATGATATAAACAAGTTAATGAAATACTTTCAAGACGAGGTTTTTAGAATAATTGCGTAAAGTAGTAAAACAAAATTCAGTAGCATATACAAATGCTTAATTAGTAACCCGTCATATAATGTGAAATGTTTATCTTTAGTAGCACTCTAGTACAATGTCGAATGTTTGCAGTGTTTCCACATAACTTATTTTCAGTATGGATATTATGTTTATGAGGGGTCGATAACGGCATACAAATCATTACTTAAGATAAAATGTTCACATTTTTAAAACAACATGCACAATAGGTGATTATTTTCATCTTATAGCTCCAACTTGTTTGATAGTTTATTCTTAACCTTGTTCAAAACCATGATCAGTTAGGGTTTTCTAACGTTACTATATAAAATCATTAATTTGTTTACGTTTCAGTAAATAAGACACTTTCATATTCATTCTGATTCCTCATCAAACGACTTAATACATAACAGTACTTGTTTGTTATGTATTAGTTATTTTTTTCATCTACAATATGTGTGTGTCTGCTTTAGTCCTTAAACACGTCAATAAGTTTTATTGATCACCTTGAAGTCAATACTGCTTTTATTGCCCCCAAATGCCCTGATACGGCCGAGGATGGGGAGAGTTAGCTATCCCCCTCGAAAAGTTCTCACATGGCTATGATTATAGAGCCACTCCCAGGGAAGTCCTACTCACTGCCTCCTCGCGGCGGGAATGTTGTTCACGGAGTTGAGAGGACGAAAAGCGAATGTCTGGCGCTTTAACCGGGTCGGTGGATATGGAGGACTCCCCTAGAAGAGTTGGAAAACCCTGATTCCAAGCCAGTGGTGCACATGGGTACCAGGATCCTAAAGGAGCAAATAGCGTATGAACCAATTATTGGTCACCGGATACCGTGGGACTGTATCTCCTGACGTTGCACTGTCTTGTGGATCAGACGTTTATTCGAAGGCTCCGGGTGTGGCTCCCTAAGGAAATCACCTGTTTCGGTCTGAGCACTGAGGCAGTATCATAGCCCACACAAAAATCAAGTGAATTATGTGGTGTATATGTATTCGGTGCCCCTTTGTAACAATATTTATGTGTTCAAATAAATAAATGCCAACAGTTCATGTACATTAAAACCTTTTTCTACCTAAATGTTGTTTTTCACTTGTGAATATGATCTGATAGTGGTTATTAAAACAAAGTTGGTTTTTAAATGAATTAATTGAGTTATTATTTTATGATACTTTAGAAAAATGACTACTTGGTCTACATGGAGTTAATAAGCCATATTATTGAAGATTTTGGAAGAGGATAAGTCACTTAAGATGAAAAAATATACAAATTCACTTACTTGACTAAAAATAATTTAAACCAGGTTGATAGTTTTTGCGAATAATGCTTTATACTTGAGTATTTTTTGTTTGGCGTACTGGCCGTTCTATATCGAAAGTGATGTATACAATGTAAAAACCTCCGACTCTACACATTAATTTTTACTCGGTAGATTAGCTTTTCCATTGTCATTGCCTTTATCACAATCTTAAAACTTTGGATAATCTGTTTTTCAACCGTACAAAGGTTGCAAAGGAATCGCACATTTACCTATGTTAATCGGATGCATTCATATGCTTTTAAAAAATGTTTAACTGACTGTTAAGTAAGGAAAAATTTGAAAATATATTCCACACTGGTTAGTAATTTTATCACCAATGCTGTAAATAGCATTTTTTTAATTCATTTAGTGAATTCTGAGGAAAAAGAGTTTGAGGGACAAAACTTGTCTAAAGCGACTAAATCACGATAAATAAACTCTTTAATACATATTTATTGAATGGTTATCATTCAAACATCTATCACACAAATAACAGTTTCAAAGATAGCATATCACCTTTTGGCAGATTTTTATCAAAATTAAACATTCTATATCAAATAAAATGATTAGAATGAATAATAATTCATTTTGGTACAGAAATTTGATGATTTCAGTATTTTTCCTTTGGTTTTCAAAGAATTTCATACATTTTTTTGACTTATCATTATACGTGTCAGTCATATCTTGTTATCTTATTATTATTATTATGATTATCAACGTTTATATATATATATATATATATATATATATATATATATATATATATATATTCTTTCTTCGTAAAACACTGTAATATTGTTGCTCAACTTTTATATTATTGACAACTCAATTATCTGAGTCATCTATCTTTTTCAGCTATAGAAAGATTGTTATAATGTTTGTTTACTTGAGATTTATTTTAATGAAGTAGTTACATATGTCAACCTAAAATGTACAAGAGGATACTATGGTGATTATTAAATTTTCATCTTTTTTCTGTATTTTGATAATATAAATGAAATATATATTGGAAGTCATAAGTTGAGTAGTACTAGTTCGATGCATAACTTTTTGAATAACTTTAGGATCAAGGATGAATGATAAACAAGATTTACTGAAAGAAACATGTATTTAAGTGTTCAAAACTAAATTTATTTTACGATGAAATTCGTAGCAATATCACATCTAATGAGTTTAGGCTTTTTTACTGTGATGAAGTATATGTTACTGAATGAAACTATCCTAATTACAATATACTTACTTCTTAGGTGAATTAAGATTTCTCACATAATAGCAAAGACTTTTTGGTAGATGAATTCATGTAGTACCAGGGGATATTAACCGTAGTGAATGATGATATACAAATGATAGAGGTTGTATTGATTTCACAATTTATAAGTTTCTTTAGAAATAAACTGTTATGGTAAAGAATATCATTCAAAAAGATATTTTATAGATTCATTTATAGATTTATTCTTAAGATCAGTCCATAAGTACTTTCCTTATTAATCATCAATTGTTTTGTGAAGCAAGCTTAACTGTATAGTCATCGTCACGAGGTAAAGTTGGCTACCAATCGTTTATAATTAAGTGATAGTAAGAACTCAGGTGATATTACATAGTTTGAGTTAGTCAACAGGGGTTTCTTGCCGTAGGTTTCATATTTTTTGACATTATTGAGCAGGGTGTACCTGCAACATTAGAGTTCAAGTGTTATTTCATAGTTTTGTATCTAAGTTATTCAGTTTCACATTCAGAGATGTTACTACTGAGTTATTTGGGACTCTATTGATTTCCTGTAGCAATGAGATGCATTTAAAAATGATTGAATATTAACTAATAACAAATGGCATGCTCGCCAATTACTTCTAGGGGTTGATCAGATCCCATCGATCAAGTTATAATATAGACTCTAGTTTAATTGACCTGAAATTGGATATACTGTGTTTCCTAACGACCAACACAATATGGTACACGCGACTTTGAGTTACCTGGTATGGTAGCCACATTTAACACTGATCGATAGAACCTAACTACTACTAATAATGACTTGACCAACATTGTATCAATCACTACTCAGTAGCAAATCAATTGGAAATTTAATGGGCTGCCAAAATGGATAACGTTAGAAATTCTGAGTAGCTTTTATGGGGAGATTACAGAGATCATTTCAGTTTAATACAAAGAAAGCTCTTATTCACATCTAATAAGTTCATAATCAGATAGTATTGATAGGTTTATTTAAATAATATTGACATAAAACAACTGAATGTAAATGGTATAACTTCTACATGAATTCATTCAATGAGTTACCTGACGGATTGTTAATGCTTATAGTACAATATCTTATATGTCAGATTCATGATCTTTTTAGTTGGATCGATGTCCAAAAAATAAAACATTTCTAAAATCGAATATTTCTGATGATTTTATCCGTGAAATAAAATGTCATGTTGAATCAGTTGATCGTTCTAATTTTAAGAATGTGTTTATGTATCAGATTTTAATTATCCTAAAAATCAATAGAAGAGATCTTCAAATAGATAAAGAAGTATCGATAGTTATTTTTTGTGTAAATAGGTATAGATATGATGTATCACACAAAATAGTTAGTTGAGTAAAGGTTTAATTTATAAAAACACATGAACGTATAAAACTACATAAATAATGATTCCAACTATTGCTTAGTTTACAAGTTTGAGCCAAGTAATTGAGTTTGTAGGTGTAAACCTATAAATTTCAACTTGGTAGTCCGATGATAAATCAGTAGCAGAGCGACTCGCAGATTCTGGGTCGTGTAGAGTAATCTAGTAATGAGTCCTGTGCTAACAAAATGGAATTCTATTATGCTACGTTCTGTTTCGTATGACCGTTCTGAATGTCAGTTTATGACATAACTGTGAACTACAATTCTGTTTATATCTTACATAACTTGGAATACTAATGGAGTAACTTAGTTCTTGATTTTTATTTCACTCAAATAGTTTCTGTTTTTGATTGTTTTACTGACTATATTATTAACTTATGTATAGTTTGCTCAACTTTTTTATTACTATCTATGATTCAATATTATATTAAGTTAAGGATTACTTATTTGGACGTTTTGATGCTTTCTTTACGAAATTTTGTACTTCTTAGCATGGTAGTATGTTGATGAATCAAATAATTGATAACATCCTTCAGTTGTAATCATTAATATATATAACATGAGTTACTGAATCTCTACCATCATGATTGTTTCTAAATAAACCTTCAATTTATGGTAGATGAGCGTTAAGTTTACTCATAAATTACCCTATTCAAAATAACAATTTGATTTCTTATAATAAACATATACTTGAATGAAAATTACTAAATTATTAGTTTAATTCTTTAGTCTAATTATATTCGATAGAATTTGGCAATAAACATTTTCTGGCAACAATAAACCTCATAAGAAAAGAAACTCTATGTAACGTTTTATGTCCTATATTTGTATAATTCAGTAATATTGTTAAATATAAGATCTTTTATTATTGGAATGATTCTTTGATTTATAGAATAACAAATCAAATGTTACATATATTTTGACAATATTATTGTGGTGACTAGAAAAAAGTGATGTAAAGATTTTTATGCGTATTTATAATATGACAGACATTGTGAATGTTAGTATTTATATGTCATTTAATAATGAAACTAAGTTTCCTAATATAGTTTAGTAAACTTGTCGAAAATCATGTTAAAATTAAAAAAAACCAGACTCGTAAATTATGTGAAAGATTGATATACATATGTTAATATTGACTTGATTTCTAGAGTTGGTAGTTCAGTCATACTACACTTATGTAGTTCATCGTCTTAGATCCTTTCATGTGAAAACTATAATAATTAAACCACAGAAAAAACTTAAATCTTGATACATAACATTGACAGACGAGATTACTTTTAAATATGTAACTGAGATATGAACATATTACTCAACTGAGCTTCTCTACGACAAGCAATTGAACATAACGACAACGTAAGTGGTTGTTATTTATCGAATGGGGTTAATTAAAACCTGAAAATAGCTTTCATTTTCTTAAGAATATCTATAAATAATTGGTTATATTAACTTGCTTATTTCAAAAATGCATGTTTTTCATATATCTACGATAAAAATATATTAATAGAAGAGAATAACAAGGGTCTTAACTACATTAATTTCATCATAACTAATTGATAACGTTTATTTTACACATATCTTCAATTTAAATACTTTAGGGTTAGTGTGTTAGCATCGACATAAATTGATGACAAAAAAGACCCGATTTGAATTCATGATGACGGTCTGCAATTGATACTACAAATGAATTTGTAAGCTAAAATAAAAATTTACATTTAAAATCCACTGTTATTGGTTATCCATAGTTGGATGACAATTCTTGAAATGATTTATGTAATATCTGTGAGTATTACATATATATGTAAATGATAAATAACTGATAAAAAACGAATAATAATTTTAAAATGAGATATGTGAAACGTATGCAAGAATGTCGTTAATTCTTTCCTCATATTTAAAACTTTTATATAATATAATATAACTTAATAACAGTTTTCGCTTATTTTCTATGCATTCTATTCTTCCATGTTTCAATATTAGACAACACACCAACAAGTGATATAAAATCTAAAACGAATGTTCCTCCACTAAAAAAGATCATACGATCATCCATTACAGAAACTGAAGAAGTTAAAGAAAAATCTGTCAAATCCTACTTTGATACTGTTTCATCAGCTGGTTATCCTACATCACCACCGGAATTTTCTGATTATGTTAAGACACGTGTAACAAATAAATATCCAAGTTATTCATCTTCTTGCAGTTCATATCAATATCATCATCATGTAGAAAATTTACCCAAAAAATCGGATGAAAATATCAATGGTCACAGTAATTTGACATCACATAAAGTTTTATCTACGGTTACTAAAATAGCACCAGAGAGTAATGCACCTCAAACAAATAATTATGAAAGTATATCAAGACCACAAATCAGTGTCCCTATTAAAATACGACGTATACCACAAGATGTTCGGGTAATTCATACATCAAATACACCTACCTTAAATAGATTAGATGAATTTAAACGGAACTGTGAACGAGCATCAAGACAATGGGAACAAGTGATCAATAATAAAAGTGGTAACAAATTGACAGAAGAAGTAATGGTTCACAGAATAGCTGAATTGGAATCCTGTGTAAAAGAGGCTGAAAAGTAAGTGAGTTTATACACCTGTAATATTCTCAAAACGTCTTATTCTAAATACTTACATGTAATCTGAAAATATGAATGTGATTATTTTACTAATCAATGATACTATATGACTGAAATCAAAAGTCAGACTGCTTGTTACGCAGTTGTCTCATCAACTGGTCAGATAACTATAACAGTGAACTTCTTGACTAACTAGTTTCCCTGAAAGTGTTTTGTATGAGTCTATTCCAAGCATATATATATATATATATATATATATATATATATAGAGAGAGAGAGAGAGAGAGAGAGAGAGAGAGAAAGAGAGAGAGAAAGGAGGGTAAGAGGAGAAAAAGATAATATAGTAATACTGTGGGATTTTAATCCGCAATCTTATGGATATGAGCCGAAAACCTATACCAATAATGCAATGGTTTTTAATTTTATGGTTACCAATTTAAAATATATTTATTACATAATAAATTTGCTTGAAACAGAAGAAAGTAATGTTATTGGTTATCATGGTCAAACCATTCAAAGTGTTCATGTAAATTACGTTAATCCTCAAAGCACATCAGTTATTGGACAAGTAAATCCATAAGCATATACCAAATTCAATATCTGAATTAACATTTAGATCCTTTTCGTGATGACCTTCAAAATTTTATGTAAATATATACTATTGATATCTAGATTTACTGCCTACTGAGTAGGTATATCAGAAAATTCGGTATCTAAAAACGTTAACTATTCTACGACTATTAATACAACGTAATAAAATGAAGAATATTTGAGCGAACCGTTTTTTTCAATAACTTCATCATCAGTTATAAGTCCATAATTATGACAATTTACAAAGGCCAAAAATAAGGCATGTATTAATGAATTTGACAATGTTATGTGTTAAAAATGGTGCACTTTTGCATCTGTTACGATATATATATATATATATATATATATATATATATATATACTTCAAAATTGTATTATTTGCAAATTAGAAAGGTCATTCAATAAAGATCAAGATGATTTGGAGTAGTGTCCAGTTACAATAAGTAGAATAGTATTATAGCAAAATTGAAAATGGAAAAAAATTTGTGTGAATAAAATGCATAGTAGGAGAATTTAATCTTGTCAATTGAGATAATAATAATGAGATTGTTGTGTGAATATAATATGTTATAAGGAGGGTGTTATCAAGGTAAATACGATCAACGAATTGGGAATGATGTATGTGAAGATTAAGATAGAGATAATCAAAAATAATGATAATGAGGAAAATAAATAAAAATAAAGGAAGGGGGGTAAGAGGGTTAAAATATTCAGACTAGGTATTCGGTGATCCAGTCGTAGGCCAAGGTAAACTTAGAGGTTAGATACAATTTTTCTGGATACATAAATTAGGTCTTCAAGAGTTGATCCAGATAGCTTCGGCTTTCAATAATGTCCACCCAGCCATTAAATTCACCAGCGAGGAGGAGAAAGATAAAAGTATAGCTTTTCTGGATGTCTTACTTTCTCGAAGGATAGATGGTTCCATAAAGCGAAATATATTTAGAAAGAGTATATGGACGGGTTAGTATACTAATTTAAAAACTAAAAGATGTTTTAATATTTTCCGTATCCCTTCTTCTTAGTAAAACTTACATCAGTGAATTGATTTTATAACTTACAAGACAGACAATCGATTGTGGATAATCAGCTTTTTTTATGGGAAAAAAAACTTTTAAATGACACAACAGAATATTCAACTAATTAGTGCATAGAATGAATTTAATAACTTAAACCGTTAACTGATCTAGTCGAATTTTTAAAAGTATTTTGAAATCTTCAATATATTGAGAAGAAATTTTCTACATACAAATTTTCAACTGAATAAAGTGTAAAACTTGATACAATACAAATGATATGAAATATTATGTTGAATAAGTTGATCACAAAAGGGAAAATTAATCCACAATAGCATATATGAAAAGAGAGAGAATCTTGCCATATTTCTTTGTAATACTGTTATTGTAGTGAACATGAACACTAGTTAGGACATGAAATCACAGATCGTCTCAGTAAAATCTGAGGACCATATAGTAATTAGTTAATTTGCAAAATATCGATCCATCGTCTCAAACTCCACTGTTCCTTCTGCAAATATCGGTCCATTGTCTCAGATTTCGTTGTTCATGAATTTTCATACCAACTGCATTCCGTTTCCGTTATTTTCTTATTGATCTTCTACTGGAATACGTTCTATGCCTCACCATAGTTATATACTACTTATGTGGTTATAAGTAAACCACACCGCATTAGGATTATTTAACTTGATAATGAGCTTATGAATAATAGGATAGCTTAACGATAAATAATTACAAATTGGCTTTTTAACAATAAAAAATTTGTCTACACCGTTTCATCTTGAATGAAAAATGGTAAAATCATTGTTACATCCTCAAATAACGTTAATTGTTGAACAAATAATATAGTAATGTTTGGATATCAACAAAGAATTAAATCCCATAATATTAATGACATCACTATTATTATTATTATTAGAACCAATGCTATTTTTAAAGTAATCACATAACATATATTTATTTTATTTGTTGTTGTTAGTTAACAAAGCACTTGTTAATGATTACACAGACGTAATGCACGATTATGAATGTAGAAACAAAATTACTTACTGAATGTATAGTTATAAACATTACAGTGTCTACAATGATGTATTTATATTTACTTTAAGAACCATTATCAGAACTTAGTAGAGATAAAACTTTCTTTTATCCAATCACAAACAAAGCTAAATGATTAGCTTTTGGTAAAGTTTAAAAGTAAACAAATGAAAAATTAGGCCAAAACATCTATTAAAGAGGATATGTATTTTGACTTATTTTGAGTCAATTCTCTAGTGTTTCGGTCATATTATCTATTGAATATTTTAGTGTTAATGAATTTCTATATGAATAAATGAATTTAGTATTGCCAATTGTTTCTCATCTGGTGTTATAAATACAAATAGGAACGTTTATTCATTGTGACTTAAAAAAATGTGAATTACTACAGTAAAATGGTGGAAAATGATGGAAATACATGTGTAATTTCTTAGGAATATTTATATGCTTATATTGTAAAGAAATAAAAAAGAAATAGATCATTCATAAAGTATATGAGTAATATGTTAAAACATTTAACTAATTTTAATAATAATTTGAAAAAATAACCGACTAAAGAATCATAGACAAAAATGTTTGTTGTTGCTATCCTTTAGTTACTGAAATAATTATGAGAAAGGAGGGGGGCGATTGAGGAAATCATTAAATTTCTTAATTAGAAATCATTTAATTAACATCATAATTAACATCAACTCAATATTTTAACACATTATTCATAAACTATATAAATGATCAATTTCTTTGTTTTGTTTTTTTTAATTTCTTTATCATTTACTCACATAAAAATTTTTAAGAAATTATATAAACATTTCCATAAGTTGAAATTCATATTCATTACTTCCATTTTTCTATACTATTAATTCATAATTTTACTAATCATAACAAATAAACATTCCTATTTTATATTTGTAATGTTTAATGAAAAATATTTATTATTAGTAATTATTCATTTATATTGTTATTTACTTAAAATTCATATTATCAATCATTTGTTTGTTCATGTAACCTATAAACATATTTACCTACATAGATACAATAATAAATTAATATTGGAAAATATTTTCTTAACAGAATGAGTAATGAATAAAAAATGTTTAAAAAAATTAAAATTATGAACTTTATTTAGCAAAAAAAGAGAAAAGAAAAGCATGAAAAAAGAAAAAAATTAAAATGATTCGATTTTCAAAGAAAAATCTTTAATAATTTATTGGAAGTTAGTTATTTGCAAACATATAATTAGATAAACTATGAAAAATCTTATTATGTCAATCATTTAATAGAAAATAATGATTATCAGAATATTAAATTGAGTATATATTAGTCAAAATAAAGAAAGGAAACGAGAATAAAATAAAAAATTTTTAATCTTACTAATGTAAATTTATAGGTCAGTGTAACGTGGTAATAATCATATGTTTGCATATCTCACTGTCATGATTCGATTACTTACAATATCAATAGCTTACCTGATAGGTAGAGAAAGTAAACTCATTAAATATTTGAAATTGCAAACTTCAAGGTACTTAATTTCTATCCGTTTTCAAAATATTACTTGTTGACCTCTTGTATACATGAAATCCGTTCTTTGAAACGTTCATCGAATTCTTTTGCGATCAAGACTTTTAGTTATCTTGTTTTTTCCATTTTTGCTAAGTTCAACTAAGTCGAGTCATTTTTGTCGATTTAGTTCATTAAATAGTGCTCAGACGGTGAATAGGAGTTGATAAAAAGCGAAACCCCACATGGATTTGAGTTTTTTATTCGTATAGTGGATTCACAGACATCATGACGTTTTATAATCCTTGTCATCTTCAAAAATCTCACCAGCAAGCAGATTCTCTCTCCGAATCATTGGCTTCATAAACAGCCCTTCAGTGGTTCACGAAGTGCACAATAGGTTATCTCATTTTTTACTCAAGATGGATGTGTTTATTTAAGTGGTTTATGCAACAAATATTATATTAGTAAAGCTCATAAGTCAGCATGTAACATGAAGTCAAAATCATTGTTATTAGAAATACAAATTAGATTTCCTTTTTAAAAAATTTAAAAGAGTTCATCACTGTTCACTACACACATTTTGTTAAATCTTGGAAAGGTGTATGCCAAAAAGCATGTAAAAACTTTAAATCAGTGTGATTAACGAGCTTAATGATATTTACTTTATAATATCACGAAGTGGTTGTTCAGCTATTAAATAAACAAGTTACGACTAATTTGAATCACTTCAAAGTCACAGCCGTGACATTGTTGTACAGATTTTAGTTTTTATATTATAAAATCATGCAAACTAGACTACATATTTTGACGGGTTAGTCATTTAAAGAATTCTTTTTTCCTTAAAATAAACTATAATTTTCCATTAAAGAACTAGCTAGAGTCATTAGTATCATGGAAAAATGTTTCAAATAGCGTTTGACCACTAGAGTCAGCTCGCTTAAATATTAAAGTTGGAGAAGCGAATTCTTTCTGTAAAAATCTAGCTTTTGGGGCTTAGTGTTTTTTCATGAAGTATTTTTAATATACCTCAACTGTGTTACTAATGAACAGAATTTTTCATTTCTTCGGATTTGTTCTTAGGAGGTGTAATTAATGTTTCATGTTCAAAGAAATAATCCTGAAAAACGTTTTTATTAAGTTTGTTTACGTATATTATGATTATTTTTCCAGTCATATCCAGCTATGCATTTCGAAGTCCAGTCAACCACCAATTGTAATAAGAAATTACGACAGTGTAATGTAGGAGTGAAATATTTGTAAACTGTACTACGGTGACGTTTACAAACGTTTATGATAATGGTATTGCACCAAAGGATGAAAAAAACCATATATTAGTGATTCTCTGTTTGAATATCCAGCATGTATATGCATTAAATCACTGGTCAGCCCATTCATCTTTAATTTCCTACATTTCTTTAATACAACTGCCTCAGGAACAAGTAGTTTTAGTAATCTCATCCACAATGAGTCGAAGTTCAATAAACATTATAAATGTTATATATTATAACTTTGGAACTGTAAATGATATTATTTAGACCTGTTATGTACTTGAAATACTGGTCATAACGTAAACATTGTTTATTTTTAAATATGAATTCGTGGTAGGGAAAAGTTTATATTCATATATCTCATTATATAGATACAAAAATATCCCTGAATTCGAGTTAGTCATACTTAATTAAAATACTATGATGTTTACAAAAGGGAAAGATGGTTATTCACTTATTTTAAAGAAAATAGCAAAGCGTGTAAATCAGACCAATTCTTAGTCAAAAACTCGCAACTATATATGTGTATAGAGCTTACTTGATTCAGAACTATTGATGACCCAAATATGTATTTCAATTTTGATGAATAATGATCATTTTGATGTTGGCGTTTTTTGAAGTGTGATAATAGTGTCTCATAATGTTATATTTTAAATACTTTCTTGCTTTTTGACATCAAAATTTTTCAAACTAACAAAATCACTACAATAAAACCTATGCAAACCAAAAGATGAAATGACAAAAGCAGACAAACTAAACATCATCTACAACTGCGAAAAACAATACATCGGACAAAGCGGACGCCCTCTTCATCTTGACCTGTATAAACATCAATTCATGGTCAAACGCCATGACATTTCCTCACTCATATCAATGCACGTGGACAACTGCGGACACACATTCGACTGGAAAATTGTGGAGATTTCGGATAGAGGCAATCCTGAAAACACTAGGGAATTTCTAGAAGCTTGGAACTCAGGTCAATTAGCAATCAACAAGCACATTGGAATCGATCCAATTTATCAACCAGTCAGGAAAATTATGCACAAACATAGGAACAAAAATCAAACAAATGGGAGATACAACCAAAAGAAAGAAGTAAACAATGACAGGTTTAAGGTCAACAAAAACAAATCAACATCGAGGTCTACCGAACAAGTAGTGAACCGCATGTGGAGAAATTCGAACACTTCACTTTTGCCTGAAGTTTTGTGCTGATGATGTTGTTCGGCAGAACGATGAAAGCTCCACAACCAAACCATACTGTTTAGAGAACAAAACCCCGTCAAAAAACGAGTGATTAGTGAATAATGAAGAAACTTCATATTCAACTTAAGTACCATAATCACACATTACTTAAAATAAAGTATTCATATGCCATTTAAACATTCTTTTAATTTGTGTAAATTATTGAGAGTCAAATAATTCTTATTTGAATAAACATTTATTTCTGGTTTTGATAACATAAATCTTTATCCTTACTCATTTGGTTTGGTCGATTGTGAGTAAAAATACATATTTGATAAGATTGAATAAAGAGTGAAATGTTCAGTTATATGAGTACGGTAAAAGTATTTTTAAAACTGAACTCTTTTTTTAACGAGTCTAGAATCTTATACTTACCACAAAAACGGATGTTCATACTTAAGATCTTAAACTTAATCATAAATATAGATTGCCTGAAAATTTCCAAACCTTAATTTTCCTCTTTATTTGTGAAAATTATAATTCGGCGATTTCATCCAATAAACGTGCTTGAATTTCTTCAGGGTAATAATCAAAATCAAAAATATCAAAGAATACATACTGCTTATATAATCACATTCATATGTTGGCTTTTGTATATAGGATAACACGAGTCAGTTAAATGATAGTCATGTAAAAGGTTTACAATGTGAAGAGAAATGGTTAAGTGATTGTATGTGTGAATGTATGTGTAGGTTTAGTTATTGAAAGTTGATATTAAGTGTTAATTTGTTTTATATGAAGTGAAAGTGCGAGTTGAAGATTGAAGCTGTTTTTAAACCGTCTTTGTGAATGTAAAATGTGAACCATCATATAAATAATTGTAGTGCTAAAATATCAAAATAACGAAGCATGTGAAATAAAAAGGTTGGATAGAGATAGGGTCAAATTACATGTTAATGAACATTTGCCATATGTTAGCTATTTGAATACCATCTTTTCTTTTCAGGCTGTTCTTATTAGCCCGTTTATACAACGCTTATGCTGTCAATCTTACCTTATGTGTGCCAAAACCTTTCTGAAGTATTTTGATCAATTCGAAATTCACCTTGTGCCCTGTTTCTAAAGCATGCAACGCCATCACCGACCTATTCTCAAGTTTCTGCAGATCAACCTAGGGTATAGGATCATTTTTTAAACATTGTTTGTGTTCCTCCAACCTCATAGACAACATTTTGTTATCCTTCCTTTGGAAACCTATCCTGGGATTCAGTAGTTTTTAATTCCATGATTAGCCAATTAATCACATGGTTTAAATATCCCAGCTAAGTAATTCTCTAGATTATATTTCGGCGAATTCGTAAGATCAACTACTGGTCTTAGTGGAGTATCGTTCCTGCGAATCTTTGTTTGTCCATAGAATCTACAAAGACCACAACTTTTTAGATATAGTATGAACCAAAATAATGGTCTTAGTTTTATCTTAACCGACCGCATAATTTTGCTATTTTCAGTCTTAAGTTTATTAAGTTTAGTCCGACATCTCGGTCCTCTAATTAATTTATATGAGTCATCTTTGAGATGTCTCCTGGCTTTTATCTCGCAGTCTGATTTGTTAATAATGACAGTCACGTTACCTTTATCCACTCTCTTAATGGTAATTGTATTATCATTTCTCAGCTATTTTAATGGATATAAATTATTTTTAGTTAGATTAGAATTGTGTAGTTTTTGATGTAATAAAGTGACCGCTATTTTATTCCTCAAATCATTCTCTGTTTCATCAGAAAAGAGATTTACAGGCATAATGTTGAGAAGTGATATTCGTGGCCCATTTATATTGAAATTAAAACCCTTTTAAGCAGAGACATCTCATGGGTACTTAGATTTCTATCTGATAAATTAATGCTCAGTTTGTTAATGTCCATCTGATGTGTTTGATTTATCTCCAGTCTGTTGAAATTTTTGGTTTGGTAGGTGTTTTTAAAATTTTCTAATCTGCCGCCATCTTGACGATTGATGATGAAAATATGCTCTGAGTTTAAAAATTCGCCTCCGATTGATTCTATTTTCTTCGATCTGATAACGAACGAAAAGTCATCAATGTTACTAATCCTTGAACTAAGTGACAGCAGATTCATAGTGGCTTCGTGAATATGGTCTCTAAAATGTTCTCGCAGCTGTGACCACTGCGCTTTGACAGAACAAATTGATTTTTCAAAAGATTTGATCAATAGATATTTTGGATGAACATTTTGTCTTAAACATTGGAGAATAAAAATTTTGTGATTGTACCACTTATGTAATTTCTTGTATAATTTAATTCGATTGCGAAATAATATTAGAACGAATAGTCTGACAGAAATTGAATAAGTTTAGAGAAAAGATTATTTGTAAAAGTTATGAATAAAATCATTGAGATTATTTCATATGTATACTTTGGGAGTTATTAACATGATTTTCTTTGCAAATCACCATATCGATGAAATTAAAAAAGTTTATATTCGGTAATAAATTGCTTTATATATTTTCATGTCATATGAAATTTTCATTAACTATGAAACAATAATCATTAACCGTACAAGAGTAAATTAAATGCTTATACGTTTTCGAGTGCCTGTTAGCAAGGACGACATTTTTCAAATATTTCAAACACACTTAATAACTGCCATCAGCATTCCATTCACCAGAAATACACAAGTGAATATTTTACAAATAAGGGTTTACTTACTTACACCTGTTACCCCTCGTGAAGAAGCATAGACGGCCCACTAGCATTTTCCATCCAACCCCGTCCTGGACAATCCTTTCTAGTTCTTTCCAGTTACTATTCATCCTTTTCATATCTGCTTCCGATCTTCGATGCAGTGTGTTCTTTAGTCTATGTCTTTTTCGTCTCCTTTCAGGATTGTGATGCAGTTTGATTTCTGCAATGTATGTTCTATTTACTTCCAACATCTTTTCCTAATTTCCTATTCAGTTGGAAGCTGATTTGTTCTCGAAATAAGGTTTTACACATCACCTACTCAGAATTTCATAGTAAGTTAAATGCACAACTGGATTCGTTTCAGGAAACTGAGTCCTAAATAGCAAAACAGTTTTAAAGCAGAGTTAAATACCAATGTTACCGATTCATTTTTATGTCTAAATTGATAGTGGTAATGATGCTGAAAGTTAAATGATTTTTACTGGAAAGAAAATGTATCTGCCTATTTGTATCATTCATTTTATTGACATATAGTCTTACATGAAATCTATGAATGAAAATTGTCTCCCAGGCTATTCAAACATTTAATTTAATTATTTTAAATCTACATAATCTGTAATTAACTCTTCTGCTTTATATAAGTTTTAACAAAAAACATGTTTATATTTGTGAATCGTAAAATATACTTTCATACTGATGGTAAATATTAAGTAGTACAGGAGTAAATACTCTTTTGTCTATTTTGTTGTTGAAATGAGAAGTGAATAAATCGAGATCCATACTTTGTGTGACGTAGAATTGATCGAAGAAAGATTTTAGAATATTTTTAACTAGTTACAGGTGAGATAATTTATTAAATTATAATCTATATTAATACAGTATTGTTTTGCTAAGAATCAACTTTATAGTATAGAATAAAGCACTTATCATTCTTGTCATAATCACACTAATCAGGTAAAACGTTTTCTTTTTCTTCTTCAACAGTTTATTAAAATTATTTGTAGCAGAAGTCCGTGATGTACGTGCAACGGCTGATTATTGGTCAAAGAAAACAACAAATTTAGAAAAATCTTATCATAATCTACATGGGAAAGTTAAAGATTATCGCTTTAATGCAAAACAAAGTGAAAATGAATATTTGAAAGCTATGGAAGAACGTGATTACTTTTTACAAAGTGTAAGTCTATCATTATAGATTGAAGACTGTATAAGCTTACAATTAGCAAGAATAATCACAATCACGAAAGAAGAGTTATGTTTCACGGTTTATGTGAGGAATATTTTTAAGGTAGGACATCATGAAAAGCAGGGAAATTTGTGATCTTATCACGTTTTGGTCATTATTATTGTAATTGGTGGATCTATTCAGCATTGTGTTTAGAGTAATACAGAATTGATAGCATAAACTATTTTAATAAGTATCTTTTGCCGAAAAAATAAATACAATCGATACCTGCATACATATATACATGAAATAGGTAATTAAACTACACGGAATTAAATGAAATTCCTTCAAGAATATAAGGATCTTTACAACAAAAATGTGTTTAAGAATACAATTTGTTGACTGAGTCAGCTCCTACGACCTATTCATCATACAGAATATTTGCTAGAAACAGTATCGTAGAGCCTTCATACCTTTGATTATGTGAATGGATTCTAATCTATCGGCGTCTCGTTCTGGTATAAGATATACAGGTCAAAAGATGTGGATGTAGTGGATCATTAGTATTTGATAAGATAATAATTTCCAGGATTTTGCAAGATTTTAAATATCTGCTCATAATGACTCTAAAATTGGGAAATTAGCTTACATACAATGATATCATCTGCATACCCAGCAAATGTGTTTTCCATAGAAGATGGTTAATCACTCAATAACAAAGATATAGGAAAAAGCGTAAGAACGATTCCTTGTGTCACATTTTTTTGAGTTAGTAAAGACGTTGTGCACTTTCGTCCAAATACTGTATACTGTTTTCCTCCAGAGAGGCCAGAACACAGATAGTTGGTAATTCAACTGTCGACGGTGACGCTGGCAAACTCGTTTTGTAGTAGTGGTTTCGGAAGAGAGCCGAAGGGAGATGTATAGTCTAAAAAGTGGGCACTGAACAAACCTCTTATTCTTTTCCGATCTGAACACTATGTCACGATGCAGATCAACACCAACGTGTAGGCCCGATATGGTCTTTTAAAACAGGTTGAAGTGGAAGTAGCAATAGGTTTTCCACTGTTTTGACGAAAGACGAAGCTATCAAAGTGTCTAAATTTTGCATTTTTATCACCAAATACATTCTTTTGTACTGAGATGATTTTCGTCACAATTTCGGCATAAAATTAGTTTAGAAAGATTCCTTAAAGATGCTCGTGAATACCATCACACAAATATTCAGCACATTTGGTTGAAAGGAGGCTATGTTCTGAACGTCGGAACGCGTCAAGTGACTGGAGACATTTTTGGATATCAGTTTAATGAAATTCAAAACACAACTCTTTTTCAATCGTGTGAGTATATGAAGTATAGCACCAGAAAATTGACGTACAAAAGACAAATTGAAGTCACAAATATTAAGCTGGCCATCGTCACTACTGAGTCACCCACCTGTAAACTCTTTAAAAAGTTTCCACATATTTGAAGAATTTCTTCAAAACAGGAGTTTCTGAATAAAATTAGAATTGAGTCATTTGAGTCATCAATGGAGTTTTTCTCTGTGTAGATTTTTTCTATTTCCTCTCGTAGTCGCTTTATTTGTTGAAATGTAGGTCGGTCTAAACTTACAAAAGTGGTCCCGTTGAGACACTAAGTTTGAAAGCAGAATTTAAGATAATATTTGATAACATCAGTATTTTCCAATAAGTCATTTATAAGTAAATCCCAGTTTGTTATACGAAATATGTTTTTTAGGTTTAGGATATTTTCTGTTGAGTGGTTACTGTATTTAAGTATCTTTGTCTGATGTAATAGTGTACTCTTTCTAAGATTGTCACATATTTTAAGTAGAACACGGATAATATGATGACCAGAACTAGACAATGGAGCACGTTTACGAGTCACATATATTCCCACATAATTAATGAAAATTAAGTCTAAATGAGCATCCGAACAAAAGAGAATATTGAGTAAATTTTGGTGACCTGGTGAAGTAAAATCACCACAAATAATTAAAAATGATCTTTTAAAGGCAGTAACAATAAATTTAGTAAATTCACCAACGAAAACGTATAATGCGCTGTCTGCAGTCAAACAAAATGAGATCGATATCAGTTCACATTTATAAATGTAGCGCCGCTGTAAACATACGTTTTCTTGTTTCGTGGTTGATCCTGACAATAGACAATGCAGTTTTGTAGTGATTCTAAACATTGTCATGTAAACTATTCTATCAGGATCCTTTATTCGTGATTACAACACAACTACGATAAACGTTTATACTTTATAAGAACTATAGTCCACCACGCTAATTAGTGTTTGACACTCGGAAGTTAGATATTCAGGAATAAATATCTGATTAACATCTGTTATTTTCAGTGTATATTGCTAGTCGATTTTACTAATGAACTTGGTATATTCTTATTTTTGATGTTTTTAAATGGTTTTAGAACAATCAACTTCAGTGTATACTTTAGTTATTACTATGTTGTAAATATCATATCTCACTAAAAGATATAGTTTTCTATATTCAATAACATTAAAAATTCAACAAAGAATCAATGTATAAAATAAACCAACAATACTGTATTAAAAATATTTAAAGTTGTTTAAATTAATGAGAAATTTTGAAATTTCACTGATAATTTATGCTATTCACCCAAGTATAAAATTATTTAAGAACTTTTTACAAACTCATTGTAAAATCTAATTTACATTTGTTCGAATGTTAAGGTCATTTATTTTGAATAAAGATTATACATTTACCTTAAAGTACTATCAATTATTTAATTAAAGTACATTATGTTTAATAATGTTCAATGTAACTATCATTTCCTCGAACTATCTTCTTTATCAAATATATAATCTAGATTTAAGATTTATATGACATAAAAAGAAATATGTAATTTTATCTATCTAAAGTTATACATTTGAATTCACAAACATTATTACAAATTGAGTGAGACATTTTCATTTTGTTTATCACAATTATTTTTATTACATTTTTTAAAAATGATTTTGTATTTAGTTTGAAATTAATGAAAAAAAATATTTTATATGAATTAAGATAATAACTTATGGTAATAATAACAAGAAAACAACATTTATGAGAACTACATAACTTATACCGTATTTATTACATTTCAAAGAAAACATTGGTCATACATTTACTGAATTAAAATATTAAGATGTGAAAAAAACACAAGATAATCACCAACATTGAAGAACAACGAAACAGGTGGGAAGAACACTTCAAAGAACTCTTGAATCGACCAGCTCCATTGAACCCACCCAACATCGAAGCTGCACGCACGGACCTCCCGATCGATATTGGCCCACCAACAATTGAAGAGATCAGCATGGGCATCAGACAAATCAAGTGTGGCAAAGCAGCAGGACCACACGACATTCCAGCAGATACTGGAAGCAAACGTAGCGGTAAATGTAAGGATACTCCACATTCTCTTCAGAAAGATTTGCGATGAGGAACGGGTACCAAAAGACTGGAAAGAAGGACTTCTAGTCAAAATACCAAAGAAAGGCGATCTCAGCAACTGTGACAACTACAGGGGAATCACTCTTCTCTCAATACCAGGAAAAGTCTTCAACAGGGTATTGTTAAACAGGATGAAGGACTCCGTAGACGCACAACTTCGAGACCAACAGGAAGGATTCCGTAAGGATAGATCGTGCACAGGCCAAATCGCAACTCTACGGATCATTGTGGAACAATCATTTGAATGGAATTCATCACTCTATATCAACTTCATTGACTACGAAAAAGCATTTGATAGCGTGGACAGAACAACCCTATGGAAGCTTCTTTGACACTACGGCGTGCCTCAGAAGATAGCCAATATTATACAGAATTCCTACGATGGATTAAACTGCAAAATCGTCCATGGAGGACAGTTGACAAAATCGTTCGAAGTAAAGACCGGTGTCAGGGAAGGTTGCTTACTTTCACCCTTTCTCCTTCTCCTGGTGATCGACTGGATCATGAAGACGTCAACATCTGAAGGGAAGCGCGGAATACAGTGGACAGCTAGGATGCAACTGGATGATCTAGACTTCGCAGATGATCTGGCTCTTCTATCGCACACACATCAACAAATGCAGGAGAAGACGGCCAGTGTAGCAGTAGGCTCAGCAGCAATAGGTCTCAATATACACAAAACGAAAAGCAAGATTCTCCGATGCAACACAACAAGCACCAATTCAATCACAATTGACGGAGAAGCTTTGGAAGATGTAAAAACCTTTACATATTTGGGCAGTATCATCGATGAACACGGTGGATCCGATGCAGATGTGAAGTCACGGATTGACAAAGCATGAGCAGCATATTTACAACTGAGGAACATCTGGAACTCAAAACAATTGGCAACCAACATCAAGGTCAGAATTTTTAATACAAATGTGAAGACAGTTCTACTGTATGGGGCGGAAACTTGGAAAACTACGAAATCCATCATCCAGAAGATACAGGTGTTTATTAACAGTTGTCTACGCGAAATGCTTTGGATCCATTGGTCAAGCACTATCTGCAGCAACCTACTGTGGGAGAGAACAAATCAAATCCCAGTGGAGGAAGAAATCAGGAAGAAGCGCTGGAAGTGGTTAGGACACACGTTGAAGAAAGCACCGAACTGCGTCATAAAACAAGCCCTCACATGGAATCCTCAAGGCCGAAGGAGGAAAGGAAGACCAAAGAACACATTACGTTGAGAAATGGAGATAGACAAGAGAAAAATGAACAAGAATTGAATGGAACTAGAAAAGAAGGCCCAAGACAGAGTGGGTTGGGGAATACTGGTCGGCGGCCTATGCTCCATTTGGAGTAACAGGCGTAAGTAAGTAAGTGAGTTATTATACATTTTCATATGGCTGAGAATTTAACATTTCTAATGAATTTTTATAAACCAATTTTACACAACATAGTAAAGGATGTTTTTAAACCAACTTTATGTATTATTTTAATTATGTATGTCTAGGTTGATAATTTTATATCTCATATAAATACTTCAACAGGTTATTGTTTTGCTCGAATAGTAGTTTAGTAATATGTTGATGTTAGTTGTTAGAAACTTAGTTACTGTATTTTTCAAATATGTATCGAATGTCTTAACTTCTACAATAAAGTACCTTGACATGATAAAGTAATACCTTAATTTGAAGATTCGAACCAGATAATTACAGGTAGCAGGTTTCTCGTTATACTAGGGAAACCTACATTTAGACATTGGACATTTGTAATAGTGTGAATTTCGTACCCTCAACTATTTCTCTCAAGTGCTTTCTTCTCTTTTAGATAACTCATGTGTCATGGTCAAAGCATATGGATAATTTTAAGCGTTGTTTGTTTATAAACCTAAGGGAAACATGCTATCTTATTGAATTAACATTACTACTTAAATACGACCAAGCTTCCTGTTGTTCCTGGCCTTTAAACGTCTGTTTGGCCAAACGACCCACGAAATTATTGAATCAAATGCATAGAAACATAAAAAAAATTTGATGATTGAGAAGTGTTCATTCAACGATAAAATTAATGAATAAAATATATTTCAAGATATAAATTTTTTATAGGTTTTCTGAACTCTGATTAGTGATTAGATTTTAAATAAGATTAACTTGTTAAAGTTTACCATTGATTTAATAGTAAGTTACTTTATGCAAGAAATTTATAAATGTTTCATGATCAAAATGTCATAATCCACATAAACGATTGTTATATACTTATAGAAACATATTAATTACCATTCTTCTATATGTAATAAGAAAGATCTCCTGATTATAACAATCATGGTATCATAAATATCTATCTTTATTAATTAATTAAATATAATAAAACTCGAAATTCTAATTGAATTTTCTTAAACAATTTTATTAAAAATATAGCTACGAGAATCAGAAACAAGGGAGCAAAATTTATCAAATTTACTTCAACGTGTTGAAGATGAATATAATACATTATCAAGAGATATAAGAATTTTAGAACGAGCACATGCTAAAAAAGATCGTCAATTACAAAATTTATTATTAGAAAAAAATGAACTTTCTAGAAAAATTATACATTTAGAATCAACATTGCATAAATTAAAAACTCGAGCAGAATATACATATCGACTAAAGTAAGAATAATGAATTTTATTGATATAAATAAAAAAAGATATTATTTATAAATGAATAATAAAATCAATTTTTGTATGTTTGTTTATATCAGAAATAATCAATATATTTCTTTTTTGATTTAATTTAGTCTTTTTATATCTGCGCCGTAACTACTACTTTCAATATTAGATTGTATTTTTTTTTTGGTTAATGTTACTGATTGTTGTGAATACTTGTTATCAAGTTTTAAAATATTCATTCCTCACACATAAACAAATTTTACAGATAGTAAAATAATAATGATCTATATTATTTTCATTTTGAAATGTAAGTACAGATAGTTTTTGCAAGGCTTGTTAAGTTAAGTAGGCGTGTTGTCAAATGATATGACAGGCGAATAAGAAATATACTTCAATTATGAGCTTTTACGTCAGCCGACACTTTATAATTTTAAGTCTGCTACAAACTATCACTAACGGTATCATTTAATCAATCTAAATCTTAATCTGTCTAATTTTTTTTTGAAAATACCGAATGATAAAGCATTCCTGGATAACATTGTAAGTAATGCCACTTTTTCTAATTCTAAGCTCAATGTAAATTGGAACATCTGAATCAATCTTATAAGTGTACAACAGTTCGAAAAATTTATTGATCATACCTAATTTTCTGGTAATGAACAGTTAAGGTTTCTATCTTTTGGGGATTATGCCTCATAATGTTTTACATGTACTTTGTTTGTAAAGTTGAAAATTACGTATATGGAGCATACTGGTAATTGTTCAAAGAAAGGAACCTATCAATAAAATATAGTTCAACTAACATTAATCATTACTTATGCCATCAGGACGAATTCAGTCTTTCTTGGGAGTTTTCTAGCTCATTTAAATCAGGAAAACGGTAAAGTAAGGAATAAATTCTGAGGAATCTGGATTAAAGCTTACTGTCTATATGTTACTTATCCCATAGTATCTAAACTAACATAAATTCTAAACTTATTACCAAGTGTCATTTTAATTTATTATATAATAAAGGATAAATCGATACATAATGAAATAATTATCAATGTAACACAACATCGCTCATATTCTGTAAGAATCATTTGTAATTGGTATTTTTGTGAAATACTGGATTTTTACATTTTTGTATAATTTTGTTCTTGGTCTGTGCAATTCATTTGGTTTTTTCTTCACTCCGATTTATTGTCAGACACTCATCTCATAAAGATGAACCCATAAGTCGACTTCATACCCAACTTGGCGATGAATCTGAATATGTACTAAGTGACTTCGGTTCATCAGATCGAAACCAAAAAATATACACAATGGCCGCATCAATAGATGAAAGACAGAATAAAAACACACTAATTGGTATTAATCAAAGTTTAGATGATTCTGATACGTATATACCACAAAAATCGGAATTATTCAAAGTCAGTGGATCAGTAGAATTATTAGATGGTAAAAAACAAAGCTATTTGTCCAACAAAAACATGTCAGACTCTTTAATAACTACAAAAATAAGTGAAAATAATATCAATACACAAGATCACAAGGATTCACTTGATGATCAAAATATTGGCTTGTCACCCACAACAATCGGTAATGATGAACAGATCCATCATCAATCAGAACATTCAATACAACATCGATCAGTTGAAAAAAGTATGGATGATTTATCGGATACTTTAGTAGATTTAAATAATTTAACTAGACAAGATGATATGGATGTTGAGATACAACCAAGAGATTTAACAAATAATTATCATAGAAAATGGAGTATTGCATCCGATTATCAATATTCTCCTAATCAGCATATTAAGTCATTAAAAAAAGATGCTTTATCAAATGAAGATGAATCATTAAAACATAGATCTCAAGTACAAGTTGTTGTTGGACGATCACCATCAACTGAAAAAAAACGAAGAGCAGTTCATACCAGTCATTCACATAAAAAGTATTCATATAAGAAAAGTAAGTTTAAAAACGTTAGCTGAAATTTTATTTAGGAAAAGTACTTTTTAAAATTTAACCAATGTTAATGCTACTTTACAAAACTGAATAAAATTTAAGTAAAGACTATCGCTATTGATTATTGCCGCGTTAGTCTGAAAAACCTGTGAAATCGGCAACATCTATTATGAGTTATTATTGTAGAATTTTTAGGCACTCTAGATGAAATGAGAGGATATATTAGCGAGAACTGGCTTTTATTAGTCCGGTGACAAACAGAAATTTCAGTAATATGCTTAACAATATTCAAGAGCCGTTCTAGCTTACTATTTATAATCGGATTGAGAATCTAGTCAACAATCACATTTTTTCTGTTTTGTAAATGTATCTGTAACATTTTATATTTACAGTAGTTTAATATTCTACTATATTACTCAAAAAGTAGTATGATTGTTAGTAAAAAGTAATTAAAATGAGTTGGTCTACAAATTGGGGATATAAAATAGTTCTCAATGTGCTGTGATTGTTATTATCCATAATGTTGTATTTAGCGCTTTTCTTTCCAAAGCAACCTTCATAATATTCCTTTGAGTACTAATACTAGGAATATCCCAGTAAGCAGAAAACTGGAGATCTTATTAATTGTAAATAGCTTTTCGAAGAATATTGGTTCATCCAATGTCACTGGTCAGAATGTTTGTTTTTTCTGTATTCTATAACTTAACAGGCAATAACACTTTTAAATACACACTGACTAATAATAGAGAAGTGAGGGAAAACTTATGCCATACTTTGATGACATGTATTGATTTTTATTTGGTTTAAAATTGTTTTAATTCTATCCTTTGACGTAATTATGTATCGTGATTCTTTTTATCCCAGTTTTTGATCAACCTGTATTACCATCTGTATTCAGTACTAACAGCCTTCGATTTAATAGACATCGTCCAGCATCAGTCTCTGGTTATTTGGATGAATGTGCATTAAACAGATCATACGATTTATACCCTGTACCATCTTCAGCTAGGCCAAGTACCAGTTTCGGACACTTACATAATTCTAAACGTTTAAAATCACTGGAAAGAGATTATTATACATCTTGTCAAAATTTAAGTACAAAACCTTACTCCACTGTGAAATTGAATCGTCAAGTAAATCGACAACCTCTTATTATTCACTCACATTCAGATCGTCGTTTAAGAGATATACAACATTCGAATTATTTACGTCATGGCAATCGCATGGATAACGAATATGAACGAATTTATTTTCCCCAGTCATATTCATCACATCATTTAAAAATTCCAGAAAAGGTAATGTGAGATTAAGATTTAATTTATAAAAATGAATGCTTTGATCAGTTTAATCAACTAAATCAAAAAGTCACTGAAACAAATTATAGAAATATCAAGATATTTCATGAAATCTTCCTCCTTCAGTTCTTCACTCTTAAAAAATCAGGCGTTTCCTAGTTATTTCAGTATTAGAAAAGGAAGATTTGTATGATTTGATTGTGAAATCCATCAGAGTATAAGTAAATTTATTAACTGAATTACAATTTTTTCCTTAGCTCAAATTTATTTTGTTTTTATGAAAAATAGTAAAAACTGCAAAAAAATTAAGCACCTTTCATGAATGTATACATATAGAAATAAAAGAAGCGTTTTCAAAAAGAAACGCTCAGTTTTTTATTCAACCATTGTAAAGTAACATTAGTTATGTTATATTTAATAATAATAATATTTACTTTAGAAAATAAACATTAGACGATATTATAAGTAAACATTTAATTAATAAACAGATATACAGTTTTAAAATTTATTTTTAAGATCAGTAGTAAATTATATTCAAATCAATAAGTTATGTAATAGTGTGACTAGATTTAAATTTGATTTTTCACAATTGTACAATAAAATTTTACTGAACATTGATAATTTATTTTGTTCAAAACTTGGTTTAATAATCTTTTGATCTATCCTTTCAGTAAATAGGATATGAATATTTAAAATACCGTTCTAAACGTTGTATCTAGTTAGAAGACATTTGCTTGTGTACACATGTATCATCCATGAAATTGAGCTATTTGTTAAGTTTTTATTTATGAAATTTATTCTTAAAATATTAAGTATCATATATCTTTGCAATTAAAATAAGTAATTTCAAAACTTTGATAAAAACTTTTAAGAATCCTTTTTCAACAATAAGAATGATAGTTAAACGCAAGATATTAAACAAGAAATGATATTTGTAAGAATACGAATGATTTATTGGGACTCAAACTATTTAATAGATAATTCACTTTGGACATTTTCAAAAAATGATTAAAATTAAAATTATTGAAGATAATTCTCCTATTTTCAGAGAAATCACTGGAAAAGTTTTCCATTACTATCAGACAGATGTCCTGTGCACACTAGTAAATATTAGTCTTCAAACAGTAGTCAACTCTTGACAAATACAATCCAAAAATTACTTATATTACCACATTGTAACGTAATGATATCGAACAACAAGTGAAATAGTAAGACAAAAAATAAGTCACATCAAGCTAATACAACACTTTTTTGAAGTTATTAGGTGAGATTAGCAGTTTTGTGAACATCATAGTTACAAGCTAAATAGTTCAGATCATGAGTATTAAGGAGTTTATGAAAGATTTCTTGCTAAGCAAGCTTCAGTCATACATAAATTACCACTATAGTTTATTAGGGTACATTTTAATACTATATATACCATTAACTAAGAGTTTAAATTGTCAATTTGTCTTACATTTCACCCGAAAGAGTTAATCATGACCTGGTTTCTTCATTTAGTTCACTATTTTAATTTAACGATAAAAAAGGTATAGAAAAAATATCACTTTGAGCAATCATACTATTAGTTATATAATAAGTAGTTATTCTCGCAAAATGCATACATAAAAGTGATTGTATTTGTATACAATGTTCATACGTACAATATACTTTTCTATGTATTTTTCCCTAATTTATTCACTTTACCTCATTTCAAGACAAATGTAATTTTATTTGCGGTAAAAGTGATATACTTTCTTATTTAAATAACATGTATATACATATATACATATGTATATGTGCAATAATATCATAGTTTAAAATAAATTATGAATGGTTTTCTTATGGATTATATCGCTTAGCAAAAGTATAGTATAATTACTATATATTGAAAATGAAATCATTAAATAATTTATTAGTCAAAATGTAACCCAATGAAATCAGTGATGATGTAATCTTAATATAAATTAAAAAGCCCAAATTTCAAGTTATTTCACTACTGTTAAGTATTTATTACTCAACTTTTTTTTCCTAAAAAAATAAAACTTTTCTTTAATACTATTTTTATTATTATTTATCATGAAAAATGGGAACGTGAACATTCGTGATGGTGGTGATGATGATGTTAATGCTGATAATTAATGATAAAATCTAATTTTTTTCATAAACTGAATGATCAATTATACAATAAAATTGATTTTTAACAATTGATTTTTGATATGAATATGAATATGAAAGGATGAATTGGTTTCAAGCCGATCATGCAACGATTTGAATATTTCTTATAAAAAAAGGTATAATGTAGTAAAATGCCAAAGCTGAAGCTATTCTAACTACATTTATTAACAGCATTAGTATTTGTGGTAACAGTAGTAATAGTATTAGTATTAGTAGTAGTGGTAGTAATAGTTGTTGTTGTGCTAGTAGATTTCCAGCATACAATAAATGATGTTTAGTCTTGTTCTGTTGATTCCAACTTGGTAAAAAAAACTTTATAATCGATATTCAAATTATCATGTTTTATATTTTCTTTCATGAAATCTATAGAGTGGATTTTTTAAAATGTAAACTAGAAGCTTCGTTCAAACAAATTTCATATACAACAGTCTTGTACTGTCACTAAAAGCCGGAAATCAGTGATAAACTAGTGTACATGAAATCTATTCGATAAGATATTTTTGAAAGAAAATCAAAATTAGAGTTTGTTTTTAATTTGACTGTTAAAACATGATATGAAAATAAGAAAAGCACATTCGTATAATTCATTTTTCACAACAATCCATTTTTCTAGCGTAATAGATAGTCTTTAGAGCATTCAAAATGGTGATTATTAATCTAAAAACGGTGGTCCAGTAGATATTCAATGCAGTTCTAAAATATTTTTTCATTGTGCACCATTTGATAATCGTTACATTTTAGTTTTGGACTCCTCAAAAGTTTGCACTTATAACTTCTTGTGAGATGAAACAGAATTATCAAGACTATTTATTTTCAAGAGTTACTTTCAGTTGATATTAAAGGTTTCCCATAGTGCTAAGAACTGTGGGTGCTTATATACACATTTATTCATACTCTATAATTCAAAATGTGAAATAAGGTATGGATCACTTTTCAAGCCATTTTATAAAAGCAATTATTGAAATAATATTGAGAAACGAGATTAGTATAATTAAAAATATTGGACCACTATCAAAACTTATTGATGGAGATTGATGATCGCGGTTATTTGTTCCTGACTTACTAGTTTCAGATAACATTTCATGGATAACAATTGTGTATCTTACATGACTCATATATGTTTACTTGATTCTCTGTGGTCTTATGGAAGGTCAGTTTGAACGTGTCAGAGTGGTTGTTCTGTTGTCTCTAAGAAGCCTTTACTAGCAGAATTCAACTTCGTAAGGTGTGCGGCAGTTATCCATCAAAGGCGATGTTAAACGGTTTATATTAACACCGTTGGGTGCTGACTCGGTGGTCTAGACGTTAAGCGTCCACTCTCAAGACCGAAGTTGAGAGGTTCGATTCCTACACATAATTCTGTGGATACAACTTGTTGAGGAGTCTCGTGCTAGAACAAAATGGTCTTACATTGTTTCAAGGTTTTTAGTAATGGTTCGAATTAAAGAATTATTCTAATTTGATTATGTCTCGTGGGCTATGAACCTAGTACTGCATTGTATTGAAATAAATAGAAAAACGAATAAACATAATATTAGTATGATACCTTAATTACAGTCAATAACTATTCATTTCCCTAAAAATTTTTCTTACTTGTTGTTGTATAACCTGGATGCAACATTAGACAACTTCGATGATTTATTAATGTAATAGTTAAATAATCTTTTTGTATATCTTACTTCAATGACTTATTAAAAATTCATAGTGTTATTTAATTTGCATGTCGTAACGTTTACACTGATTGACATATTAAATCTAAGTAATGACAGTTTGACTGGATATTTCAGTTCCTGTTTGTTTTATAGAGATACAGATAATTAATGAAAACATGTTAAGTTGTGCATCTTCAGACTATTAAACAATCTGAAGAAACGTTCATAATTATTTGTTTGTACTTAGTAAAACTACGGTTATCTTTTTAGTAGGTTGAACGTAAACCTTCTATGTAATGTCTCAGCCAAGTATCAGGACGAAATAAAGCACAGAATCACTTCAGCTATCCTAAGGTCGATATATAGAATATGTGACAAGCAGAATAATGTAACAGTATAAAGTGACGATTAATGTTTTTACCTAATATCCACCTTTTTCAATTTTTTTTCATCAATTAATGTATACTGATCGTTTTATATGAATTTTATTCGAATAAATGTCAAAATACTAATCTTCACATCATATTCGCTACTTGGCTACATCGTTATTCTGAATTTTAGATGTAGTCTGAGCTACAATCATCATACTTGTATCTAAATAGCTTCCTGTATGTTTTATGAAAATTCGATTTCATTTTCCACACACTTAATTTAATCAATTATCTGTAACACGTCAGCTTAATAAATGTATATTTATTAATAATTCGATTTATATGCTACTATGTCACATCAATATTTCGATATTAGATGAAATTATATTCACTTCAAATTATAAACACTTCTAATTTTTTATTTATATGGTTCAAAGATAAAAAAACTTGGATTTCTGGAGTTTGACAGTTTAAAGTACTTCATTATTATTTTTCACAGAATCATTAACTCAATTTACTTTTTTGTGTATAACGATAGTGTATTTCTTCTTAACTATCATTATCGTAAAGTTCTTAGTGTTTTATTCAACATATGTTGTCGTATCCATGCACTGCATCTAATTATTAACTATCGATTTCATAGAAACTCACTTACATAAGTGTTTTTGCTCTATTGATTCCTGTATTATTAATTATACTTCCTAAGTAATAGCTATGATCAAGCATAAATTCAAATTATATAATTCAAATTGATGTTAAGCTTTCTAAGATAAGGAATTTTATGAAGAAATCAAATATATTTCCACTTTTAAAATGAAAACTAAACAGCTTAACATCAACAAATACAGTTTAAATAGTTGAAATCATGAGTCAATTGAAGCTAGACTACTATAAAAAACCTGGAAGAACTGGACGACCGTTTCGTCTTTGTATGGGACTCCTCAGAGGTACACATTCACAATCCCGCCCCCTCACGAGATTCAAATCCACGACCTATCAGTCTCGCGCGTGAGCGCTATACCACTAGACCACTGAGCTGGAATCCAATGGTGACTCATGATTTCAACTATTGAAATGACTAAAATCTCCACAAACCCCTTTTCAAAATACGATTTAGTTTAAAAACATTCTTTATTAAATTAATAATAGTTTATATAAAATATCATAGTTGAATATATTGCAAAATCGCCCATTTGTAAAAAAGACAAACGAAAAATAAGTACAACGTATTTTTGTGATTTGTCACTAATGATGATTCTAAATTTAGAATTTTCTATATGTTAATTGTTATAAATCACAAAATTAAATGGTTTAGTAAACCTTCAATTCATAATTGAAACCATGTAAAAGTATCAAATTTGAATTGATACTCATGATAAAAGTCATTATATTGAATAACTCACATTAACCTTTAAAATTATGATTTTGTAGTCAAGAAAAACAAAATTTATAAAATAGTTTGTATAGTTTATGAAACAATATGGTATTATGTTACATTGGTTTTAAAATTATGTTAGTAGGCTATTGTCTTAAAGTATTTATTGGATAAAAAAGAAACTATGATTTCACATGTTAATGAAGAAATAAGTTTTTGACAGTTTTTTTATATCGAAAAAAAGAGACAAAACTATGAATTATTATTATTAAGTAATCGTTTAAACAAAGTTTAATTCAGAAGAACTACTTTGAATGTAGTGACTTTTTTCTACATCAGTTAATTTTCACAACATTATACTATAATTAACACATTCTAATCAACTTTAAGAGACTTAAGCATTAAATAAAGTCACTTTGTACAAAGCGGTCCTCAAAATGAATGCCAAGCTGGCATTACTTATAGAATATTGATATATTGATTTTTATTACCTTAGCATTATGGTATACTATTACTGATTCTTGTAATCAAACGGACTGACATAGAATATGAACAAATTTTCTAACACATTCAACATTAAAAGAATGAATCACTGATAAATTTAAGAAATTATGAAAAATTCCTGTTCAGTTTAGAAGATGCTCTTAGAATAATATATCAGGAAGTTATTTTTCCGATAATACTTAGAGTCCAAATGAGTCTTAGTCTATTCAATGATAAAGTTGGACTACTTACTATCACATCAAAAAATGTAAGCAATAAAAAAGACCACTGATCAGATTATTTCTATGAATTTCTTTCTACCATATGATTGTAATTCATGTAGAATATAAAAAGACGTTCAATAAAATAAATTTTTAATCAGGTTTCCAAATTCAGTCAACAAACTAAAGTCTGGGGCTACGGAAAATTACTATAGGTAAGAAATATGCATATGTATTACTTTTGTTATTTTTTTAGCATTTAGTCTTGCACACTTTTATCTCTAACTGCTCAGTGTTTAGCAGTTGTATTCACGCAAAGAAATTATGCTCCTGTCCACTATAATGTATATAAATAATTATGTTTATATCAATCTGTGTATTTAATGTGTAAAATTTCAACATTTCTTTGTTGGTGATTAACAAGTTTCGTCGATAAAAAAAGTTATAATAGTCTTATGTTTTTCGGTACTCGGTGCATTCAGTCAAATCTCACAGTGAAGTTAATAATACACTAGATCAATATTCTGAATATTATCAATATTCATACACAATCTACCTGAGTATTTTAGCCAACTATAAACAGATATTTTTATTTACATTTTCGTTATTTGAATATATTTGATTGTAAATAATCATATGTTTATTAGCAACTGGTGAAATAGATAAATTTAATGTGTCTTTTTTCTTTCTTTGTTTCTTAATTATCATGTTAGTATTCTATTCGTCTATTTTTTTTGTTATTTTTCTTTCAAAAACAAAAACATTCTAGACATGTTTGGAAAGTAGTTTAGATCATATCAACCTTGAAGTGGATCGTTTACGAGATTGTATCAAATTATTAAATCCATAAACAGTATTGTGATAATTTAAAATAAAATTTTAAGAAAAGTACATAAATAAACAATTTTCTTTTTCTCTTTTTATATTACCATGCATAAATATATTCAAATATTTTAGCTTACATAATTGAATAGAGTAAATTTTAATTAAATGAAAAAGAAAGAGATATACTTAATTCAAATATGAATTGATCAAATTAATAAGCGGGAATTTCAAACTATGGATTAAATATAATTCTACATATAGACATTTTTTTACAAAAAAATATACTACTGACTAACAATATTCAAATACACATATCATTTTTTAAAAGAAAAAAACAAAACAGGTTTTTTCATAATTTTGTAATCAGAAACTTAAATAATAAATGTAATTTTCTTTAACGTCATTATTTCTTTTTTATTGAATATTAGTTGTTGAGCACCATTATTGTTATTTTATTTTGTCTATTTCGATTTTCTTCTCTCATTTGAAATAATCAATAATGAATAGAATTGATTTTTTAAAGTATGTTTTTTGGCTTTTCAATTTATTATCATTAAACAATTTTAGTATTTATGTATTAGTGTTCATAATTTCTGACAATTAATGAATGTATTGTGAGTATATTGGTTAATAAGTAAACACTTTTTTATTTGCCCGTTTGCTGAATTTATTTGAAAGTATACAGAATTCTATTTCTTGTTGATGACTATATTCATAACGGTTCTGAGATTAATTCTTATCAATGGTATAATAACAACTGAAGAACCAGTGAAAAATCGAAGATTGATTCAGTACTCATCAGTTATACACGCTTTCAAAGATTCAAATCTACAACTTTTAAACTTCATACTGGCCACAGTACTTATAGACTGCTGAATAAACCTGGCTAATGTTTTTCATTTTTGGTTGAGAATCCTCTGTAAACATTCATATTAAAGAACTGTTTTCGAAATGTATTTAATTCAAAGATTCAGCACAAAACAAATACTTGTATATCGGATAGGCGTATCTATTTCAAATACATTTCATTTGAAACAGTAAATAAACCAACTCATCCAGTTTGACAAACTATTAGAATCATATTTCAGTTTGTCACTTATCGTTAAATTTTGTCAGATTAGTAAGAATTAATAAACGTTGATATAATAATTCGATTTTGTAGTTAGGTGTTTACCTGGAATCTGTACTTTTGTGAGAAAGACAAATGTGATATTCTACAAAATAAAACAAATACGAAAATCCGTCATAATCTATATTTCAGTATTTTTGCCAAGAACATGGTATTTAATAATGTTTACCATAATTACTTATATTTATTATGTGATCATATTTTATGTTCACTGAACAATATTCGGTTTCAATTAGACAGATAGATGTATTTGACGAAAAAAGTCACAGTTACGGTGATAGGAAGGAAACTAGAATCTATTGTTTATAACTTCATAGTTTAAATAGATTTGAATATTTTATCTAACCACTACATGTTAAAGGTTGACTAATAAAGCCCAATAAAGTTTAAACTGACAACTGATGTTTGCAGTTATTCTATCGCTAATTTGACATAGCATATATTAATAGATTAACCACAAAATTTGAAAAATAACTTGTGGCAGTTACTTCATGTCCATACTTTTCAATTATTAATTTTATTCGCTGAAACCTGTGGTTCACTGATGTTACAAACGTCATATAGTTACGAGGAAAATTTACCTATAATGTTTAATGCTTGTATGATATTTATTGTGAATTTACATGTTCCAGAATCATCTTATAAATTAGAAGTTGTTTCACTTGCATAATGGATAAAAAACATTTTATTTGACTAGCTATTTTGCTGCAACATTTAATTCAACTGTTTTCACAGGTCAAGTATCATTTGGGTAAATATTTGATTGGTTCCAGTTTACTTCAGACTAAATTTTCGACACATTGTTCAAGTAAATTCTGCAAACAGATGCAAAGTGATTGTTATATGCTAATAATACGAACAATACAAATAACGGAACTATCTACAATGAAGAACTTATGTATAATATCTAAAGGTTTTTCTTCCTCAATTTTTTAAATACTTCAGAAGAGGTCATATCAATTATATTACATACTTTCAACAAAATGCTTATTCATAATACAAAATATACAGCTTTGTTTCACAAACCAACTGTTATACAAAACTTTCGAGAGTAATTAAGTTTTCGGAAGCAACAAAGCCTTAATCGACACTAAATATATTATAAATATTTTCAACATTTAGTCCTAACAGTCAATATACAATTCGAGATGTCAAGAAAGTAAGGGACTGGGACACGTAAACATTACCATCAAACTAACTGGATTAAAGGTAGCTGATCTGAGATACTTGAGCAAAATTCTATATCCGAATATGGATAGATTTACATATGTGTAGTTAAATAAGAACTAGATGAAATCTATTAATATCTATTAACTGAGGCCTCCAATAAATGAACAAAAAACTAAAGAATGGTAATGAAATCAAATATAAGAAAGTGATTTGACTTTCATGAGAAAATAAAAAGCAAATCGAAAAAAGATGTATAGAAAATGTCAACATGATCGACGATATTTTCAATACTAAATAAATGTGATAAAAATTTTGAAATTAAATAAATATGGTTATGAGCATTTATCATAATGTTTGAAAAGTATTCTCAAACCGTGGATCTAACTCCTATCACCCAAGTTAATTCCTTAATTCATCCTTTGTTTGGTCTATTATGTTAAATAATCATTTGTAAATGTCATACGAAACCTTCAAACTGTTGAACAATTTTAAATAGTAGCATGAATATATACTTCAAAAATATTATTAATATCTTTCCAATTATGATATATTTTCATGAAAATAATCCGATTTTATGGTGTTTCATAAATGATATACACACAGGGAAATTTGACATCTTGAAGTTGCAGAAATCATGGATTAACCTAAGTTAAACATCTACCGAAAGTCAGTAAGCACATGAAACCTGTTTCGTTCTAGTATGGGAATTCTTGATGTTGAACATTCACAACCTCACCGCGAACGCTTAATCTTTGTATAACTAAGCACGCAGTTGTGCACATGTCTAACTTCGACCAATTCGCAATATTGCTCAATCATCTATTATCTTCAAAGGATAAATGCTTTACTTTCGATATGTTTAAATTTCACAAGGACGGAATAAATGTTCAGTGTTTCCTCGTTTTTAGTGGACTTAAAACTTAACTTCATAGATTATCAGTTTTAATATTGAAATAAACTGTTCATATTTTCATAATACAGTGTCCTGAATACACCATGCTTTCTGTATTGTGAAATATTAATAAACATTGACACGTAATACCGATTCAGTGAACTTGTGTGACACATAAAAAGCTGTGGAATCACAGCATCGCTTGCACCACGAACCACTGAAACTTATGAATCTTTGAGTAGCTTTGTGATCTAGAAATATCTCTTCGTATTCGTGTAAAGTATGTTTGGTTTCACTCAATCAATCAATAATTTTGTTATGTTTTGTTTTCATTCACCTTCACCCAAAACCTAACTTGAAAGACACTTAAAGTAATCAGTTTCTACTGAAACTTATCCAACTATGATTTCGTTATCAGTAAAAACTGTAATATACCAACTGGCTAATATTAAACACCCAGTGAAAAGAAATAATATTGTTTAGCAATGGTTATGTGACAAGCATAATTAGTAAACGTCTGTTTATAGGACTGAACTAGGTTACTTTCATTCTGTCAAATAGTTTCGCATTAACAAACTACAATATAGCAAAAGAAATTCTGTGAGAAATTACGTTAATGCTACTGCATAAACGGAGTACGCTTTTTTCCATTCAGCTATTTACAATTAAGGAATCTTGAACTTTCTATCAAAACTTTAAAAGCAAATCTTGTATAACGAAATATCATTTCGACATTTATCAATCTTTAAGGTCAACATAATTTAAATGTAATAAACTGAAATAGTTTGAGAAAATTGAATGAAACTGCAATGATTGATTCGAGATATTACTGTAATGCTTAAATAGTGTTTTTAGTTCAATAATTAGAAAAATGTACAAATGTTCATTAAATCAAATAGCACAAGTATAATTTATTACAATTCATCTTTATAGCAATCGAATTTAGAAATACGCAATATGGATAGTTTAAAATGTAGTTCAAAAAAACTTAAATTTAATTTTCAGATGTGGTTGTGTGGAGATTTTAGAAATTTCACTAGTTGAAATCATGAGTCAATTGAAGCTAGACCACCATGGAAAACCTAGAAGCACTGGACGGCCGTTTCGTCCTAATATGAGACTCCTCAGCAGTGCGCAGTGTACAACCCCTTCCGATAATAGTAATCAACTGCTCACTAGTGACTGACTTCAACAGATACTACTGGAGTTCTAGTGAGAAGCCGTTACCAGTGGAGTTCGACCAAGTCTGTTGTAAGATATCAGCTCACTGAAGACAATGGTGTACGGTGGCGCAACTTCGTGGATTAGTTGAAGTTAGACATTAACACCGTTGGATGCCGGCTCAGTGGTCTAGTTGGTTAAGCGCCTAGCACGGGACTGAAAGGTTCTGTGTTCGAATCTCGCGGGGAGCGGGATCGTGGATGCGCACTGCCGAGGACTCCCATACTAGAAGGAAACGGCCATCTAGTGCTTCCAGATCTTCTATGGTGGTCTAGCTTCAATTGACTCATGATTTTAACTAGTTAAATTTAATTGTCAATTAGATTTTCATACGAAAGAACACATGAAACTAATCAGTTACAGTGAATTCTTATGAATTGAATAATTTCGAAGTATTGTGTTATTAAAATTATATAAAAAGCGAATTGAAATTTGAAATATTAGAAACTATTTAACGTAGTATTAAAAAACGGAAAATTACTTTATTGAACAACAAATGTATCATTTGTAGGTTATAAAGTTAATAACATCCTTGATAAGGAAAAGACAATTCAAACTTATGATTTTAGTTTAAAGATTATACTGACCTGATTATAAAGAAGATCAATCTCATCAAAAACAATTTTCATTAATGGTAGGATTAAGAGTGAAACTATATCTTAAAACATTACGATAATAGTATAGTGTAATAGTTAACGATATGCTAGCAATTTCTTTCGTATAATCATTTACTATATTCATTCAACATGATATTTGCCTACGTTATGGTTGTTTAAACTTGATGATCGGTCTTTATATAAAAAAACCGATTTCCTCTTAAAATATATATGCTTTGCAGTTATTCCTCGTCTTCTGATATTGTATAACCAAATAAAAAACGGTTTTGGAGGGTTAATCTCTATTCATGTATATAAGCTATTCAAAACTCGTTTATAGTAAATATCTGATAAACTTTGATGACTATACAAAGAAAGCTTTTGAATTAAAACGGAAAACTTAAGAAGATAAAAAGAGTCAGCTACAACATAGAACCAGACCTGTGTATACATCGGTTCACGTTGCTATAGCTTATTAGCACAGCAAGATGAACACTGAATTCATGGAAGTAGTTACTTCAATGTTAGTAATATACAAAATATTGTGCATGAGGATATATTACAGAAAAAAAGAACTAGTTGGTAGAAAGAAAGGTATGAAGCAATTTTAATCTCACGATTTTAGGGAAAACAGAGAGTACATACGCCATTGTGATCGATTCCGAGCCATGTCACCAAGTCTCCAACCATTGGTTACGATAGTCACGCGGACCCCAACCAAGTATTCTGCATCTACCAATATAACTCATACTAGAAGTTAGTGACTTAAAGCATTGATGCCACGTTTTGGTTTGGGTGCCCCATACTTTCTTCCATCCTTCTCCAACACTAGTCAACATTGCGCGTGGTGGTAATCGGTGTTCAGACATACGTAACACGTGACCCAACTATCTTAGTCAATGGAGATTTGCAAATTCATCAACTGACATACCATCATTTCCCGATACCATGCGTCTAACCTCGCTATTGCTTATCCGGTGATTCCAGCAGATGCAGGTAATATTTCTAAGACATATATGCTCAAATACTAGTAGCTTACGAGATAAAAAAAGTCCATGTGAAAATATTTTAAGAGTAGATGAATCCAACTTATTTTTATCAGGCTGACTGTTATAAGTCATTTAAGTAAAAACTTTTATATTGACTATTTGTTAGTGTATTCATACTGAGAGAGACTGGTCACTCAAGGCCATAAACTTACTTGATAGATCAAATTAAATAATCTAAGTCAATAGTATATGACTACTGAATGCTTTCAGCTCAGATACAATTAATCAGTCTGTTCAAATGAGAAAACTAATTATACCTATATTTTATATTGTCTTAAAGAAAAGTAACTTTTCTGGTGCTTGTTTATCCATAATTATAATTATGCAACGTGACTATATATCCCCAAACTATCTAATTTTCTTTATTCATCAAACACATCGGAATGAAATACTACTACATAAACCTAAGAAAGTTCAGTTAGCTTTTGACAGTGAACAGTTTAGGAATGTTTATTTTTGTTGTTTGTATTTCTTTAACACTGTTGTCAGCTGTTATTTATTTAAATTTCTTTGAGATCTCGGTTGAAGTTCATAGGTAGGTGCTATAAAGTGTAGAATTAAACAAACAATAAAATGTGATTTAAAGTGGCTATCGTGAAGACATTATTCAGCCAAGCTTTTACCAGTAAAAGAATAAAACCCTAAAATTTCACATAATTTTTAATCCTCTACAAATGATTGATTCGTTCACTTATCTGTATAAGTACACATATATAGAAAGAACTAATCAGATTATACGTTTGGGAAATATGAAGTTTGAGTCGAAGCTATTTTAACTTGAGTCAACTTTAATACCCGTTAGATTTGGATTCTTAGGTTGAAATATTCTGTACGTATTCAAAAATCATTCTTATTTCTGTGATCCTTGTGCTGCTAATCATGATAATGTGGTCATTATAAAATAGTAAAGCTTGTATCACTGTAAATAAGCATATAATGGAAAATCCTTGCAATAACTTTTTGTTTATACTATATTCGTTACATCGATGCCAACATTATTATGAATTAACATATGTTTCATACTGGTTGAAATCATGAGTCAATTGAAGCTAGACCACCATAGAAGATCTGGAAGCACTAGATGGCCGTTTCCTTCTAGTATGGGAGTCCTCGGCAGTGCGCATCCACGATCCCGCTCCCCGAGAGATTCGAACACAGAACCTTTCAGTCCCGTGCTAGGCGCTTAACCAACTAGACCACTGAGCCGGCATCCACGAAGTTGCGCCACCGTACACCATTGTCTTCAGTGAGCTGATATCTTACAACAGACTTGGTCGAACTCCACTGGTAACGGCTTCTCACTAGAACTCCAGTAGTATCTGTTGAAGTCAGTCACTAGTGAGCAGTTGATTACTATTATCGGAAGGGGTTGTGCACTGCGCACTGCTGAGGAGTCTCATATTAGGACGAAACGGCCGTCCAGTGCTTCTAGGTTTTCCATGGTGGTCTAGCTTCAATTGACTCATGATTTCAACTAGTGAAATTTCTAAAATCTCCACACAACCTCATCTGATCATAATATGTTTCTTAGACAAAATATATAACTATTTATTATTTCTCGAGTGATTACAATTGAAAGAGATTATATACTTTCATAATATGTTACTTCACCATCTGTTCTCTTATTTATCATACCCATGCTTGTTTTCAGTGTGGCAATATGAAATAATGCTTGTAGTTTAATTATTTAAGCATTTTTGGTAACGTTTAATTTATTTTTATATGATAAAGAGAATAAATTTGTTGTGACCCCAAACAACAACTACTTTACAGGTGCTGATTTATTCCGGATATCTAAGTGTCACATGTTGAGATTAAATAATAACTAAACAATAAATAACCAAAAATAAATTAATTAACATAGCTGTAATTCAAACTTAATATTTTACATCACAAATTGATATTAGTTAGACAACCACTGAAAATCAGGAAGCACTGGACGGTCATTTCATCCTAGTGTGAAACTATTTAGTAATACACGTGGATGAACCTCACGGGACCAGATTCAAGACCTTCAAATCTCGTGCACAGAGCTTATTCTGCATACTGCGGGGTTGACATCAACTGGTATTTATGTCTAACTTTACTCAGTACACGATATTACGCAAACAACTTTCAATGTATAATGTGGATAACTGCCTCACATCAAACAGAAAAATTATCGGAATCTTATTGCTTGCATTGTATTTATGTACTAAATTTATATAAACAATTTTACTTATCTAATGTGTCATTTCCTTGCTGCCATTTCTAAAGAAAAATTAGTCCCGTAAACTGCTATGATTAAAATAAAAGCTGAACGTTGTAGAAAAAAGCATATCATGTTTTTTATGTTCTCAACATTATTTTCATTTGTTCTCTAAATGCCTTCAAATATACTGCGGAATTTACTGAATAAGTACTGTTTGGGTTATGAAAAATAGTTCCGGAAGAATAAGTTCATTCATATTGATATCATTCCATGTGTAAAATCATTAAAAATATAGGTGTACTTGAAGCATATTTGTGTTAAGAGAAAATTTCATTGAATCAATATTTATATGGGTAGAAACCCATTAATTTTATATGATTGGGAGTCGGTTTTCAGGCTTTATGTTTTTAACGTTTCATGTGAATTATAAGCATCTCTATAGATAATTCAGTCTCACATTTATACCAAACGACTTACAGAATACAGATAATTCAAAATATTCAGACGAAAAATATTTTTTTCAGTTATATTGCTATGCATCAGCAGTACCTTTAAAATGTTATTGGAATTTATTATTTGATACATGTTTTAAGATTTACAATTGGATAGTTGTTCTTCTAAAAAGGAAGGGAATAATAAGCATAAAATTTCATAAAACATTTATTCTTATTAAAGTAATCTCAACAGTATAAGAATCTTCAAAAGACATATAAAAGCACAAAGACAATTTGTAAGTTTAACGGAGAACGACATGTGTAATTTTATCGCAAACATATATATCCTATATATTCTTGTTACTAAGGTCGTTATTTACGTGATGAAGCTAATTTTAATACTTTATAAGGTTTATACAAATAATTCATACATAATCATAGAACAGTATACACAATGTTCAAAAGATGAAATCTCATACAAGTTGTTTATGTACGCAAATATAAAAAATATGAAGAAATTTTATAAAAGTCCATCTAATTTAAGATTACGCCTTATGATAACATCTGTTACAGCATCGAATACAAACTGTATATTTGTAGTATCTGTCGCACATGTAAAATGTGTATAAATTTCTTTTGTTGTCTGTCTATTAAGTGCTTCAAACTTTGTCTGTATATATAATCCAGCTTCTTGATAATTATTTTCACCTACAATAAATAATATATTCAATGATAGAAATGATAGTTTTCAAAGTAAACAATCAATAACTTTGAAAGTTGTTTGTAAAGTGTTAGTTACAAATAAAAAAACAAAATTCCAAAAGAAGAACAATAGAATGATCATGACAATGTACAAAGTCTAACTTTATATCTGTTCGTTTACCACTGTGATAGTTTTTATAGCCTACATCTTTCAAACTAAGATTATCTTAATATTCTCAGATGCAATTAACTATGCAAACCTCTACGCTTGTACACTTGGTTATGCATTTAGAGAGGTAGGAGACTACATAAAAAGTTCTATTGATGAAATTCGAATGCTAATATTTACAGCTCATTCACACATACAGATTTTCAAAGTTTGTGCAAAATATGTGTTTATGTCTAATTAGATGAATAATTCATTATCTCGTAACAACTCGCTCACTATAAACTTTCTTCAACTGAAGGTACTTAAAACCTGTGATTTTCCGAATGTCAGAAATACCAGTTGGCATGTGAACATAATTTTGAATGTGCACCTTACTATTGGTTTCTTTAGAAAACATGAAATTAAATTTAAATTTGTAATAGAGTGAGAATAGCATTACAATTTTTACATGATTATAGCAAAATTGATCGTTTGATTTTAACTCATTGTAGTACCGAAAAAACTCTAATATAGGTTTGTTACCTTTATACCATCATGACAACATGTAGTCTTGATTAACTGCTTACTGTTCACGTTCTACGATTTCAGCTTACAAAGATTTCTTAAACTTACTGGTAATTTTGAGTCATTGTTCTACTGATATATACATTCTTACAAATAATTTCATATAACAATTATGAAAATAAGCAATTATTTAATATTGAACCGGAACTACTGTAATTCATTTGTATTAAAATTATATACTTTGATCGACTATACAACATATGAAAATGCAGATGAACTTTGTTACTACGTTGAAAAATAATGATAACATATTTAATAATCTATGTGTATTATTTTGTACTTCACTATTGTTTAAAAAAACTGAAGTACATGGAAAATTAATTTGTGCAAAACGTATATCAAATTCCTATTTAATTTTGCATTTTTCTGCTTTTGTCTAAAAGAATACAATTATATTTTAACCCGTTGTTATCATCAGTTTCTCATTCATTATTCTTTATTTCTGCTAGTTGATATAAGTAAAAGAATACAGATAAGTTTGCTTAAATGCTCATTACTGTATTCTACTTTACTGACACGTTTTTTAGTCCTGAATCATTCAGATAATACATGAGAATTTCAATAAAATCAATTTCATCCTTTTTTCTTCATGGGTTAGAGATTTTCTGTCCTATTTTAAAATACAGGTTTATTCGTTCAGAAAAGACATATTATTTTAATTACCTAGGAATATATATGCACAACACCGTGAAATATTGATGTTGTTGGTGTTATACACAGCACTAAGTAAATTTCGTAATCTCGTTCATTAAGCTGTAAATTATTCATCGATTAAAGTGATTAAGTTGAATACTACACATGATAATCTACAGCCTATTTCAATGCATACTGTCAGTGATCATAAGCCATACACAAGCTAAAGATGACCAGACATTCATTATGTACTATAGCTACATACCCGGCTTTTGTACCGACAATATCATCATACTCGTCAATTTATCGATATAAATTAACTACACTAGCTTTAATTAGCATTTAAACAAACAAAAGAACTAGATTTCAATTATTATCAATAAAATTAGCTATGGTAGAAAACTATAACCTATTTTATTAGGGAAACTTCAAAACTTTAAGCTGTTCATATGTAACCAGTATTGGAATAATGAATAGGTTTTGTCCTAAGATGAGTGAGTAAACTAAACTTTAGTCAATAAAACTTGAAACGATTAGTTCATCTTAAACAGATGTCGATTATTTGTTTACTCATGGTTACCACCCGATAACGAACAGATATTTATTTAGCTAAAAAAGTAAAACTGAATAAATTTCATTTCTTGTCACTTTGGATAGTTATGCAGTAAGAAAAACACCAACAGTCGTTAAAAACTTGCATATAAATACCGACAATACTTCCCTACAGGTATGCTGTGAATATAAATAATGTAGGCTTATTGGATAATGATTAGCCACTTTTTCGCGAAGGGCTGTATTAGCTTATCAAAAATAAATCGCAACACTATCAGTCAATAAACCTTAAATTTAAATTGAAAAAGTTACATATTTAGCAACATACAGATGCTTTGTATAAAAGCAGTCAAATTAACATCGCGAATTCATCAGACAGAAAGACATTTGACTATCTTTCCTCATTTTCGGGAACTTTTGTTCAGTAAGTTTGAAAGCTACTTTACAGTATCTCCAAAACAATGATAAAACAAATTTTTAAAAGGAGTTTGGTTTTGCAACTATATTTCACATAAAAGGAACAGCCATTTATTTTAAAAATGACAAGATTACCGTAATTTATTTTACAGGATTATGATTTATAAATCACATACTCCTTACTGAAATAAATGCAAATACAGCACTTTAATTTAAATTCATCTATTTATAAAAGATCTCAAGCAGTTTAACTGTTTATAATCTATAATGACATAAATATGATGAATTTTTGTAGTTTTAAACATCACAATCTATTTGAGTTATTTTCCTGGATTAACAATGAAACATGACACTATTCGATTTGTCACAAACATATAGGCGATGAGAGAGATGTAAATTTTAAAGATATGAATATATAAAGCATTGGTTTTAGTAAACATTGATACATCTACAACGCAATACAATGAGATTATGTAGTCCACTGATATTTTATTTTATAGATCAAACACCATATTTAGACTATTAGATATAATTCTTAGTAATCATTGCAAATATGTTTTAAAATGTTAACTGGAATGATCAACAGTTCCTTAATTTTTGATCGGTTACGTGGTTGGAATAAGCTTCAACGTGTACCTAAATTGATCTATAAGAGAAAATGCAATGAACAATATTGGTTTAAAATATTCATGGAGTAATCAATTTTTCACAAATTGCTACCAAAATGTAATATGAAATCAAGCAATTACATAGAACTCCGTTTAGTTCCTCAAAACGTCTATATTGAGGTTTGGTGTTTTCAGTCAGCTAACTTTTCAAAGAGTAATATTCCCTATAAAAATATCATTCTGGTATTGATCGATCACTATGAAATATCAAACAGTTATCTTTTCCTGTTTTAGAACTAGTTAGTAGTCTGCCCACGGTTTACTTTCTCCGAGACAAAACAGAAGATTCACAGATATAAGCTAGTCGTTTTTAACCATTCCACTATATCTTTACAGAAACGAATAAGGCATAAAGGTTTCCGGTAGATCTATGGTATATTTCATCTACAGATGACTGAAGATTATCTTAATACGGCTTAAAGAATAAAAACTTAAATGTCTGTCACACGACAACAATCTGACGTTAATAATTCACACGATAAAGAAAACTGGGCTTTGATTATAGTTTTATATTCCATAGAGAAGTCAAAAAATTGAAAAGGAAAGACTCTGTTTTACAATGATATAGAGTGGCATTGAGGCACATAACAGAGTAAGTAATTTGATGGCGATGATAATAAATCAGGTGACAATAAATATCATTGCGGACTTATGAATTAGAAACGTTTTATAGACGTAATTCTTTTAAAGAAGGAACTAACATGCAATAACGAAAACTTGGGCAAGCTTAACTCTTCTTAGAGCATTCATTAACTGATGTTTTGTAACAGTGAAAGATGGTCTGCGATCAAAACTGATGCTTTTAAAGAAAGCCTCATGAACATTAGTCTAAATACTTATCAAAAGTTTGTTAAGTCAGTTATTGAACGAAACAAATAGTGAATAGAATTTTAAGGTGAAGTAAACAAGTTATTCCAGTGAATAAAACCATATTCTTGTTAATAATATTCGGTAAAGTTCACCTTACGACTCTGCCAGCTTACTAAATGATGACTACAAAAAAATGAATTTCCAACTTACAGTTTCTGTGTAGTTGAGAATTTTCAACGACATTAAGATTTCAAACTTCATAAAAATAAAGTCAAAAATTGTAAATCCCTTAATGATTCTTTACTTACTGCCAGCTATATAAAAAGAATCGACTCTTATGAAACAACTTTATAACTAGAACAAATGTATACCTTTGATTTCCTTTGTTCTAGAAATAGATAACATGGATGATAAAGCGACTAAAGAACAACCAATAGACACACAACGTTTTGGAAAATGAACTTGAAATATTTGCATCCATGGCAAAATTTAGTTTCAACCTAGATTATCAGCTTACATTTTTTAATCAGTTGTGACGACTTTTGAAAACAAATGTCCAAATATAGGTTATTTCTGATGTGCAATATACAAAACTTAAGTACATAAACCTATTAAGATACACCAAAATGTTATTAATCAAAGCAGTTGAACTTTTTTATTTCACAATAAATAAATATTTCTCGTGTTATATGTAAAACGAAACGCCGTATTTTGGTAAACTACTTGTTGCGACTATTACTTTTAGTCTCGATATACTTCCGGTATAAAATTATTGGTTTTGCAAAATAAACGAAAGTTGATAAACTCAGTTTTGTCAATAGTTTGATACTGTATATCATTATTACTTAGCTTAGTTTCACGTACTAGTTTCGATCAATAATAGTCGGCATTTCTACATTTATTACTAAGATCCTTAATCAACCCAAGTTGGATATTCATTAAAAACCGAAAATCACTGGACACCTGTTATTCCTCATTAATTGACTATTCAGCAATCTGTATCCGCAATCCCATTGAGCATTAAACTCAGGCTTTGAGTTCTGGTAGTAAAGGATTAACCTTCAGACCATTTAGCGGATGTAAAATGGTGTATATGCCTGATTTCGCTTAATTCTCGACAGCTTGCAACAAACATTCATTCTACATTTATTAATAGTCCATGTGATCTTTTTTTGCCCAATGTACTACAAGTAGTTGAATATATAACCTACTAGATTAGGAGAAATTTATAACTGAATAAAATAAAATGCATAGCTATTCGATTATTTAACTCTGTTAACTCGAATTATTTTAGCTTAAGAGTAAATCTTCACTTTAGAGATTATACTTTCTCCAAGAACTTTTGAATACATCATTATCAGACGTCATCAAACAAACAATTACTCAATCTCAAGTAGTACTTGTCTTATGTTTCTTTCATTTATATTAAGTACTTTTACAAAACAATATTTTGAATAAAAGACAAAACTATCATGAATCACTTTAAAACCACTACACTTTAAATGATTGTGTTTGACGCCTGAAGCTAGTTTTATCAATACTCAGTTTATAAATATCCGAAATTAAGTAACATTACACCTTAGCATATGTTAATAAAAAACTGTATAACATGGAATTTCCAATTTTTCGTGTGACTAAAATACAATAACCCGGTCAATATTAAGCTTCATATACATGAATAATGTTTGAAATTTTCACTGACTATTAAATTAGCTACGACTATTCATCCCATATTAACAGCTTGAAGGAATAAGTAAGTGTAAATATTTTATTGCCAGGAAACACTAATGTGCGACACAAAATCTCCCAGTCCAAAACAAAGAGATGCATGATCTGAATACTTTCATATTTTTATTTGTTTTTTTGCTTCAGTGAGATCTTAAATAATTTCTATATCGTAATTTATATTGTTTAATTTTTATAACGATATGAAATATGATCCGTTTTACAACAAAATTTAAGATACTGTTTAAATAAATTTATTTTATTAATTTATGTAGTCTGTATCTCTTAATTATTCGCACTGAAATATGTAGAGCGGAAGTAATAATTAAGAATTGAAATGAAGAGATAATTACAATAACATACCTATATATTCTGGAAAACAAATTGTCAGTGGTGAATGGTAGATTTTTTGTTCAAACAAATCGCGTTTATTCAAAAATAACAACATACTGGTCTCAGTAAACCAACTATTATTACATATGGAATCAAATAAATTCATAGATTCAACCATTCGATTCTAAAATAACAATAATTAAGGGTATAAAAAGTTTTCTTTAAACTAAAATACATTACAAAGTGAAAATATACTTACTTCATGAATAGATTAATAGCCAAAAACATGAAGTAATAAATAAATCTCTACAAAAAAGGTACAAGATCAGTGAAAAATAAATAACACTAGCACAGTTGGAAACCCAATAAACAAGACACAACAAATATTTTCAAATTAACCTTATACCGATGATCCTGTTAGTTCATGAAACATTA